>OX336390.1:142529379-143729379 GCA_946902985.2 Meconema thalassinum
TTTCACTGGAATTCGATTCATGATAACGCACGCTGGAAAATATGTGTCTTATCCCTAATCTTTCCATATCTGTTTCAAATTCCGCTGAGGTGAACTGGTCTCCGTGATCAGATAACAAATATTCTGGTCTTCCAGCCTTCCGAAAAACAGAATTTTCCAACCTGCTCACTAAATTTCTTGTGATTGCTTTCTGCATTGGGTCCATCGTGACAAATTTGGAGAAGACATTCACCGTTACTAACAAGAACTGGTTCCCTAGGTAACCCTTAGGACAGGGGCCAAAAATATCCGCCGCCATCAACTCATGTGGTTTAGAAGGTATCATAGGCCTTGGTTTACCCTTCAACAAGTCAGATGTGAATTTCCCTCTTTGACATTCATCGCATGATCTTATTATCCTCGCAATAGCGGATCTTATGTTATTCCAGGTGAATCTCTCTCTGAGTGTACTGAGAGTCTTATCTATACCACCGTGTCCTATTGAGTGGTGTGCTAACCACACTAATTTTGAGACCAAATTAGGGGGCACAACTATGCGTAGTTTTGTATGCACGGCGTCAATATACTTGCATACTAGATCTCCGCTCAAAACCAAGTGGCGCGATCGTCTTTGGGTTGCGATATAATGATCATCTGCTATGTCCATGAACGCTTTTAAGAATCTGTACATTTTCCTTATTGGAGCGTATCTCTTCTGTGATACACCGTTTCGGGCTAATCTCCTAACGGTTTCTAGATCTTCTTGCTCGAATTGCACATGATTAATCTGCACATTTTTAATTGGGTTTCTCGATAATGCATCAGCCAGTAAGTTATCTTTCCCTGGCTGGTGGACAATAGTAGCGTTAAACTGTTGAGTGAAAAGGGCCCATCGTGTTAACCTATCACTCGACATTTCAGTTTGAAGCATAAACTGCAACGCCTTGTGGTCGGTCACGATAATGATCTGATGACCGATCAAGATCTTCTTCCAAGCCTGAAGAGCTGTAACAAAGGCTAACGCCTCCAGTTCCGTTGTAAAGTAATTCTCCTCATGTCGTTTCAACTTTCTACCCGTGAAAGCGATATAGTGCCTTCTTCCATCCTCATCCTTCTGGTAATAGATCCTCATCCATCACTTCGTATACTTCATTTATTAGAATCTGGTGCGGTGTAGTAGTATTTCTTTCCCCATCTAGTTCCGTTTCGAAAATATTTTTTTTTGTTCCTGAGCGTCATTCTCACGGATTCCTTGCTGGCTAGTACCGGGTTTAGGATCCACGCTCAAGCTTGAATTACTTCCGTTTCCACCTTCCTTTTCCCTTAGTTCCTTCAAGAATTTCTTTCCTTCTTGATGGCGTTCGTCATAATTCTCTTTAGTCATAACCTCATTTCTTTGTGGCCTATCGTGGTTGTGGTTCTGATTATTGCGATTGTTTCGACCATTATAATTATTATTGTTACTATAATTACAGTATTATTGTTATGGAAGAAACCTCTCCTACGATTCTCCTGATAGTTTCCACGTCCTTGTTGTTGTTGATAGGGACGGCCACCACGGAATCTCCTATACCATGGTTCTGGTCGCCTATCTCTGAAATAAGTATTTCTCTCTGGACCTAAGTTTCCCTTCTCCTGTTCTTTAGGGATTTCTGTCTGCTGTGTCTGATCTATAAACACAGTATTTATTTCTTTATAGTCCTGACGTTGGTTTCTAGATACGACATTGGGCATTGGACTAGTGTAATCCAATTTCCGAAGAAGTTCGTCCATGCCGGCCAAATCACTGATTCCTGACGAAATTATCAGTCTTCTCACTTCAACTGGCAACATTCTGGCAATAGCATCTATCAGTTGTGCCGTAGATAGTGGGGATTGCAAAAAACGTAACCGGGCGAGTTGTGTCGTAAAGAGGTCGGCACAACGCGTCGGTAATGTACCCGAATACTTCCTGGAGTATACTTCTGCGCGTAAACTGTTCTGCGCTTCTATAAACCAATAACGCTTCATTAGGGCTTCAGCAAACTCTTCGAAGTCCACAAATGTGTACCTGAAGGCGAGAAACCACTCAAGGGGGCCCTCTCCCACATAGCATTCCACTATCTTCATCTCCCGTTCTCGAGGAATGTGAGCCTCCGCAATGTAGTCACGGATATTCCTGATATACTCAATTGGGGTGTAAGAATCGAGATTAGTGAACTTACGAGGTTTGTCCTCAAAGTTACGAATTACCGTCACGTTTATCTGTTGAGAATCTTGGAAACTGGGACGATATTCCCTCTTTTCTCTTTCGGGCTCTCTACTTCTATCTTCGAGTCCCTCATTGTATCTTAATACCCTTTCTTCTGGCCTCACTTCTCTATCTCCTGTCTCCATACTGAGTCTCCTATGACGATTTTCATAGTCCTCAATTTATATCTTCTCCTTATCTTCTATCTCCGTAATTAATTCTTTCACTTGCTTCTCTATTTCTTTCTTCAGATCCTCCTTATAGACTTCAAGATCTGCAACGTCTCCTAAGCTCAGACTTTGCAATTTCCTGCTAATGTATTCTTCAATATTAGTGGATTTTCCTTCTTTAATCTCATTCACGACTGTGACTACTGTATCTATTAGTTCGTCTAAACGTTTACTACGAATTTCTAAAGTTTCTTTTAAAATTTGGTTTTCCTCGACCGATTGATTCTTATCGTCAACCTGTCTTTGTAACAGTTGATCAATACGCTTCCCCAGATCTGACCTAACAGACATTACATCACGATTTATTTGTAATTGCGTACTGGCAAGCTTACTCTCAACTTTACCTTGTATTAACTTAATATGTTCTGTGCTTGACTTATCCCATTCGTCTTTCCAAATAACTACGTTCGCCTTTAACATTTCGGCTATATCAACTTCAATGTCCTCCTTCAAGATCTTATTGTGGTCTATCACCTGATTACGCAGAGTATCAACGTTAGTTTTCAACTCAGCTAATGAAACAATAGTCTTTAGAGAATCGTCAACAAATTGCGATCTCAAAGCACCTATACCCTCAGAACATTGTGTCTTAGATTCTTCTACTTCCTTTCATATTTTATCTATGTCCCCTTGGACCTTATTAACATCGACAAACATAGAATTAACTTCTGACGGTACTTTACCAATATCATTCTGTACCCTAGTTATATCCGTCTGGACATTGTTAACATCTATCTGCATGTTGTTAACGTTCTCCTGAACCTTATCTACCTTCGTTTGGACATGGGACACATCTGACCTTACATTGGCAACCTCTGATTGTACATTGGCAACATTGGATTTCACAAGAGCAACATCATCCTTAACAAGAGTAACATCATCTTTAACCAGGGCAAATCAGAATGCACACCCTCTACTTTAGTTTGTACACTGGCAACATTGTCTTTCAATTCAGCGGAGCTGGTCTGCAATCCCTGTAAAGAATTTTGCATTCCCTGAATATCTCCCTTGAAACTTTCCTCCACACCGCTGACCTTACCAATAACAGTATCAAGATCTGCCTGGCGATCTCTTTTCAGCTGCTCTCGGTCCTTCTTCGCCTCGTACAATTTTCTCTGTAAATCAATGACATTTACCTTCAGATTCTCTTTAATCTGAATTTCAACACTGTCTAATTTCTCCTTCATGTTACTGTCCATTTTCTCCATCATCTCGTTCATCATCTTCCGGACATCCTCCGTCGCCATTGTTGCCATTACAACAATCTCAATACGGTAATAAAACGTGCTATAGGAATATAAACAAATAGAGAAATACAGCAACACTTTAGAGCATCCTTTGAATCCATGTATTTGGGCATCTTATCGTCTCGCCTTAACATTAACTTAATGTTAGATTACCATACATTCTATTTCTAAAATACCAGTTCCTGAAACATTCGCGTATGATTTATTTTAAATATACTACCATAAAGAACATTTACATTTATCGTCATTAAACAAGTTAGCTTTATATTAGCATGGCTATCAATAACCATGAGCCGGTAAAATGAAAATAGATTCAGATCATAGGTCATTTCGAAAAATATTACCTATTACTCCATTCTCAGACTGTCCATTAGATCTGATCCTTCGTTTGAGTGCAATTTTGTTAAAAACAAAGCAAATTACCTATATAATTACACTCTAGCTCATCGCAGATGATATTGTTAATTAATAAACTTAAAAGTTAAATTGTCATCTGGATAGCTTCTAAATGGCATCATGAAGCTATTTTCGTGGCGCCAAAGTCTAGGGTGCCATCTTTCCACTGTCCCTGTATATTCTAGAGGCGGTCTGTTGGATATCCGAAGCAAGGCTGGATTCGTAGACACTGACAGCTCCGGCGCAAATACTAGTCAAGGATCCACTCCAACAAGACCCTCATGAATATGCGTGGCGGAAATTACGACACAACTGTGAATTACATAAAATGCACTTAGCTCGAAGTAGAACACCTACCTTTCATTCTCGGGGATCTCGTGGTCAGCCTCTGGACCTATAATGGGTTTCACAGTTGCATCTCCTTATCTCTAAAATAAATCAGAACGACGCGGATTCTAATAAACTAAACAATTTAATAACAAAGGTGTAAACTAAATCTAAACATTCATAAAGTAAATAAAAACACACTCCCTTTCTTTCTTCTTCACATTTACGCCACTGATAATACTGCATTCCAAGAACGCTGTGACAAATTTTGGGGTAGCTTGTGTCATTACAACAAGCTATGCATCAATTAGAAACCCCTGTGTATTTACATTCCTCTGGCGCGCTTCACAATGAACATCTGGGCGCTAAGAGCACGCGACCTTCGCCACGAGTCTGATGACATAACAAACTCCGTTACATTCCCAGAGCTGGCTGATTTAAAAGCTGCTTGCCTGTCGGTCCGCAACAAATCTCCACATTTGTGCGCGGCCGAGCAGTGGCCTTGGATGGAAACGAGTTTTAACAAACCCTCGCTATTCCAACCTTGCCCACAAATACACCTCTCCATCGAATCACAAGCTATGTTAAAATGGAACAGATTCACGTCAGACAAATACGCGAATCATACACACATCCTATATGCTAATGAAACAAAACTTCTATACACTATTCCTTTCATACTGTCTCATTGTGACGTCACAATGGAGTTCATTTCATTCACACTGAACAAGAAACAAACCACATCCAGTCACATCAACATTCATACGCTAACCACTATAGTAGGGGGGTAAGGCGGTTTCTAACTCCCCCCACCACTTCTCCCTCTGACGTCACATACTAACCCGCAATACATTCAGGGGCAAAGCCAATATCTCGTCAACCCATGGTCCGATTTTGACAAATGAGGTGTCGTTGGACTCGGGCTAACGCCCTCTTTACAACGGACTACTCATTTCAACCCCTAAATAAAACCTACCCCTACTAGGGGGTGAAATTGTAATTTTTTAGTGAAAGTCTCTTTCCAAATGTGACATGTATAAGCTGCGCTGCTAAAATGAACTTAAACGTGGTTGCTCATATAGTGCATGCGTTTTTCTGGCTGCCGCTATGGATGAACATTTTTGTTTTTGTTTTTTACGCATGCGCACTGGGGATTTTTGTAAGAGGGCGAGCTCTTTGAAAAAAATGATTGATAAGAAGAGGTTTTGGTGGTGAGGAGAGAATCAGATAGTCGCCTACTTTCCTACGAAGTTTGGCAATATCTCTCGAACGCAAGGTCGGATTTGGACGTGTGACGTGTCAAATCGCTTGTTTGGAAGCCCTATACATGTTATTAATAGGTTAGAGTTTTGAGAATGAGGGAAACAGGCTTTTTTGGGGTAAAACCATGATTTTAGACTTTTTCCGATATCTCACGAATGCATGGTCGGATTTAGTCCTATGACATGCCAAATGGCTTGTCTCGAAACCCTGTGTATTTTGGTAATAGGTTAAAGTTTTTGAGAATGAGGGAAACAGAATTTTTTGTTGTAAAACCGTGATTTTAGACTTTTTGTTATATCTCACAAACCAATAACGCCAGAGACGTATACGAGGGGTCGTAGGACTCGGGGTGATGCCCCTTTCCTCTCCCCTTTCGAATATAGTATTTATGTTTAAAAAATGCGAAAAGGTCTAACGACACTTTTGTTGAAAACATTTTAGTTTTTAAAACTTTTTCTTTTAATCTGTCTAAAATGTTCATGAAGAGTGGTTGCAGATAGAGACGATACCACTGGACACGTGTTTCAACGAAGCTATTACTGGCCACGGTGGTGATATACCAATACAGTATTCGCTATTTCGATGAGACGGCGGGTCGAGGGTTCGTTTTCCGATTTTTCCTATGATGGAATACCTAATACCTAAACCCCCTGAAGGGGGTCTTTAACATGTAAACGATTATGAGTGACATGACAAATGATAATTCCTTGATCAGATGAAGTTAGCTTTAGATAGAACAAACAGAACTTGGTTATATGTTGCTTGAAGTGAGTATAGAAAACAAACTTGCTGGGGCAGACTGACAGGATGTGGATGTTATTTGAGCTTATTGGAATGCATTGACTTGACTTGACAACAGGGCAATGAAAAAAGCACAGAGATGCTGAGGACACTTGAAGGTCAAACGATATGGCAACTATGGTGGGAGGGGGAAGCGAGGATGATGTCGCCGATCATGTTCAATGTTCAATGGATGAATTTAAATTTTGCGAAGCATTGTTCGGAGAGGGTCATGTGACGACTTGTTTTAAGGATATTTATTTTTCCGATCTTTCTTATGGTGGTCTCATTGATTGAAATCATTCAAAACTGCTAGGGCATGGCCTTGAGATTTTATAAACTGATAATGGGATTTTGACATACAAGGTCCACTCAGAACTTGACATGATGTCATTCTTTTTATGGCTTATGAATTTCCCCAAAAAAGACCCAAAACAACAAGATCATAGACTTTTGCTTTTCTTAATATATTGCAAACCCATAATGTTAGATGTTTACTGTGAGTGACGAAACCTAGCTAGGTAAAGAAAGAATTATTGTGGGCTACATGTATGGTGACTGACACGTCTTTGAACATTGGAACTTGTTTTCAGATCTGAGTGTAGTACATAGGGAGTATAGGTTGTAGGCATGGCTTGACAAACGGTGTACACAAAATTCAATTTATCGATTCAAGAATTATGAGTAGACTATCATTAATTAATTGGTTAAAGAGTGTAGCTAAAAATAAAAAAGTGACTACATTAAACTAAACTGAACCAAGTCGAATCAAACCCAACTGAACCAAACCAAGCCTAAAGCAAACCAAACCTAATCAAGAACAAGCCAAGGGCTTAAGTGTAAAACTTGTGGGGGAATGCAGTCATTGGCAATGTCCAAAGAAAGGGATAACGCTCTACCTTTAGAGGGTGAGGTAAAGCTAGCGCATGGTGCTAATGCATATTCCCAAGTACATGAACCACACACACACACAACTATCCTATGCTGTTTTTATGAGTTGACTGTTAAAACTTACTCAGTGGTTACTGAGCAAGATGGTCGCTACACACAACAAGCTTTAAATACTTGAGGCTAATAATCTATACACACACACGCACTCGCTTGTTCTAAACTAAACTGTCTCGCTGGCAGTGCTCACACAGTAGGCAAATGACAGAAATGCTTGGCTAACCGAAATACAATCATTTTCGGTTGTCTAATGATACCAGCTAGCCATTACATGCTATAGTGGTGAGCACATGTGCCTCTTGCACTGGAGATCGTAACTCGATTTCTAGCTCTAAGGCCTAGAACGAATCAAACTAAGAAAGAATGGTATGGTGACGCAGTAGTTAAACTGTTAGCCTTTCAATAAGGTAGACTAGGGTTTGATTTTGGGTTAATATACATGTCATAAACAAACAAACAAAAAAAGCGGAGATAATGTTTAAAACTGATTACACTTGTCTCTTTTCAAATTATTACTTAGATTACAAATACAAAGGTGGACTGGGTTTGATATACAGTTAATGCTGCCTATCGCATACTAGCCTGTAAGAAAGCCAAACAAGCAAAAGGCGTAGGTAGAGCAGTGGTAAAATCACTATGTGTAGAGAACTACCTAACGGTTTTATGAACTGGCAATGCTATGTCGCATAAACAGTGCAGGATACAATCCGGCAACCATAATTTTTATCTTGTGGAACAGAGAAAATGCAATTTTACCTTGATGGATAGCAAATGAGTGCAGATGAATGACCTATGCATTAGCCTACCATAGGGTTATAACCACGAGGTGGAGGTGTGACTTTTATATTTTATTGTTTAGAGACATGGCTTTTTTGTAACCAGTAGATTTAGTATTTTGTAAATATTCATTTTTGTAATTGTAAATAGTGGAAACATTTTTTTTTGTAATAGTAAATGTTAAATGTATAACTAAAAGTTATTTGGGATAAGTGTGCATGTCAAGGATAAATAGCGTGGTTGTATTTGTTTTCAAAGACAGGTATGGTTGTGTGAATGTATGACTATAGATAGAATGATAGAGAGAGAGAGAGAGAAAGCTTGTGTGTGTGTGTGTGTGTGTGTGTGTGGGTAGCATTGATTTTTCAACCAAAGCAAACACGGCAAGGTAGGATGGTGGGGTAATTAATGTATATAGCAAATGGTAAATAGTATACTATATTTTTTTAACACTTGTGTTTTTTTAATGCAGCAGTAGATAGGTGTTATTTTGTAAAACAGTCTTACCTACAGTAGTAGTAGTAGTAGTAGTAGTCCTATATGTTTTTGGAAACAAACAGAAAGAGAATGCACTATTGCCATGGCCAAGCACTTCCATTAAAGTGATTTCAAGAAAATTTAAATCAGCAAATGTGTGTTTTACAAAACTAAACATTCAGCATGGACTAAATCATAAACGTGTCTTCTGTGATATGGAAAAAATAGGAAATCCATGTTTCCATATCATCACAATTTAAAAACTTAAAACTGACATTTAAAAAATGTAAATGGGAAATTGGCAAATGTGTAAACAACAAAATGGAAAATTCTTGTTTCCATATCATGAAATCCAAAAACTTTAAACTGACATTTTCAAATCGTGTACATGGAAAATTGACAAATGGCAATGTGTGAAATGTGAAAATGAAAAAATATGAACAAATGGCTATCATTAATTAAAAATAATAAAAAACCGTCGTGTTCTATCGTTAAAGTGTGAATCAAACCACATCTACTTATTTGGATCACCCGAGACTGAGTAGACCTGTTTTAGTCCTAATATACTTTTAAAATTTTATGTTAAAGCTCAATTTGAACTCAAGAGCTTTAGAGTGCCAGCTAACTATTATAACCGTTACGTCACAAAGACAACTTTACACTACTCTTAATAAACAATAATAAGAAAAAGAATAATAAATGTTGAATTTTTTTTTTAAGGATGAACATGGTGACACCGTTTCTGTTGCACAGTCTGCTAGCTACTAGCCAGCAGCTGGGGTCTTAGAAAACGATACAGTTGACATTTTGTAATGAGATGTGACATGTTTCAAAGTACAGTATTATGGGTTGCTGTTGAGTAAAAACTAATCCTGTACAAGGAAGCAAGGGTTCGAACCCCTTACCTAACATTACTATTGCCTGAACATGGCTTGACGACACTGTATTATTATGATACTCGGTCCACAAACCATAGATAGATTGTATTGTTTAAGATCACTTTCTTTCTGAACATAGGTGGAGACTGTTGATGGTTAACAATGGCATTAATATAGTAGGACGTGGGTATAGCAATTAAGAAAAAACAGACAATACCCATACAATATTTTTATTTATTTAATATAAGTACTTGTACAATAGTTACATTCAAAATACATTTCTTTTTTCTCTATTACTATTTAGTTCTTTTTGATTCTCTTGCATATGAAGGGTAGATAACCTTGTAGTTCAGCCCCTTAAAACAACAACAACACAACCTTTTGCATAGTCTGTGATGTTGACGACTCTTGAGATGTGGAAGATGGATTAAACATAACTTTTACAGCAGGGGTTAAATGTTGCTCAATAAACACTGCACTATTTTGAGTAGCAACATTTTTTTCTTGTACTAGCTTTTTAGCATTGTCATGATTATTTGTTGACACTAACAGTGTTTCATCTGGTACACCACATTGATGATCACTCACACTTAAAACCTTACCATTTCTACTTTTTAGATTGCCTCGACATTTTTTTGACCTCTCTTTTGAGCATTGCCAAAATATTATTCCTTTTACATTTTGACGATTATAGTTATAAGAGTAGCCTTTATAGAGTACACGTTGTTTACCTTTGTTAGTTGTAGTAAGTTCCATAGTAACAACTAACCTGTTAGTATGATTTGCTCACTACAAAGGTTATAACTGTTCTGATAATAAAATCATTTAGCGTTGGCTTTTATATTTAATATGTACAGTTTGAAGTGATAGCAAAAGTGAGAGCAAAATGGTAGCAGAGTGGTAGAAAATATAACATGTATTGTTAAGAAATAGTTTAAGCTGTTATGTGGATCCATTACATAATAATTTTAGCACGATGAAGCTCATTTTCTATATCCAATAGTTCTTCCTCATATTCAGTATAACCAGCCTGTTTATAGACATGCAGTTGCTGAAGCCGCCAGATTAGCTTACTTGGATTGTTCCAGTAGACAAATTTAACAAATGATTTTTTAGTTGTAAACAAAGCATTACCATTATCATTATTATCTTCATCATCAACATCATCATCATCATAACCATTATCATTATCATCATCATCATGATCATTATAATCCTCATCACTATTACTATATAGTCCTTTTTGATCCTTTTGCAATACCACATTTTGCACAGTCTGTGTTGCCCTTGATAATGTTGGGAGTTTTTCAGACATTGACAACTGTCCTAACACGACTTTCTGAGGAGATGATACATGCTTCTTAACAAACAATGCACTATCTTGAGCTGCAATATCTTTTTCTGGGACAAGTGTTTTAGCATTTTGAAGAGTTTTTTTAAACAGCAACGATGTTTTATCTGGTACACTACATTGATGATCACTCATACTTAAGACATTACTATTTTTACTTTTCAGCTCACCTCGACACTGTTTTGAACGATGTTTTGAACAACGCCAAATAACAGTTCCATTTTTATTGGTTCGTTTTACAATATATTTATATCCTTTATAGAATGCGTATGGCATACCATTGCTATTTGTTGATACTTCCATGTCAATTGTCAAGCATGAACTAATCTCTAGCAAAGTTCACTCGATAATATAAATAATTTCTAAACCCCAGTAGTGAATAGTCAGTTGTTTTTGATCTATGCAAGCGTAAACATGTCACATACACTGGTGATGGATACTCAAGGCTTTAAGGTCAATGAAAACAAGTACAGTATATATTTAAATAGGTGGCTATCATTGATTGCACAACACGCGGGTCACTATATCTTTTTTTTCTTTCGGACTAGTGTTTTAACATTTGAAGAGTGTTTTAAACAGCAACGATGTCTTATCAGTCACACTACATTGATGATCACTCACACTTAAGACCTCGCTATTTTTACTTTTTAACACACTTTGACACTGTTTTGAACGATGTTTTGAACAACGCCAAATAACAGTTCCATTTTTATTGGTTCGTTTTACAATATACGTATAACCTTTATAGTATGCATATGGCTTACCATAACTATTCGTTGATACTTTCATATCAATTTTCAAGCATGAAATAATCTCCAATAAATTTCGCTCGATAATAGAAATAATAGTTTAAAGTGGGTGCGAAGGTGGGTGCAAAAGTGGGTGCAAAAGTGAGTGTAAAAGTGGGTGTAAAAGTGGGTGCAAAAGTGGGTGCAAAAGTGAGTGCAAAAGTGGGTGCGAAAGTGGGTGCGAAAGTGGGTGCAGTTTATAGTAGGCACCATTTTTACTAGAATGTGATTTGAGTAAATGTAATTTCTAAACCCAAGTAGTGAATAATTAGTTGGTTTTGATTTATGCAAGCGTAAACATGTCTCATACACTGATGATGGATACTCAAGGCTTCTTGGTCAACAAAAACAAGTATATAGTTAAAGAGGTAGCTATTATTGATTGCACAACACTGAATCTATTTTTGAAATTTTGACAAAGGGTCTAAGTGCACTTTTGTTAATATCTCGCGAACCAATAAGACTACGGCATTGTATGAGGTATTGTTGGACTTTTTGCCGAAGACTGCTGGTAAACACTTATGTTCCCACGACCTTTTTAAAGATGGCGGCTGACCCACGAGGGGTGATTAAAACGTATTCCAAGCGACGCTTGTCGATAAGCAAACCAATAATCAAAGGGGGGGGGGGGTGACAGAGCTTGAGGCGATAACCCCTTTTGATTGATCCCTGTTGATTTGCCCCTTTGGACTGGTCCCCGTTGACAAGTCCCTCTGAACGGGTCCTTTTTGAAGGGAGTCATTTATGACGGGCCCCTGCTGACGGGTCACTGTGGACGGATCCCTGTGGACAGGTCCCTGTTGACAGGTCCTTTTGACTAATCCCTTTGGACCTGTCAACAGGGACCTGTCCACAGGGATCCGTCCACAGTGACCCGTCAGCAGGGGCCCGTCATAAATGACTCCCTTCAAAAAGGACCCGTTCAGAGGGACTTGTCAACGGGGACCAGTCCAAAGGGGCAAATCAACAGGGATCAATCAAAAGGGGTTATCGCCTCAAGCTCTGTCACCCCCCCCCCCCCTTTGATTATTGGTTTTCTTATCGACAAGCGTCGCTTGGAATACGTTTTAATCACCCCTCGTGGGTCAGTCGCCATCTTTAAAAAGGTCGTGGGAACATAAGTGTTTACCAGCAGTCTTCGGCAAAAAGTCCAACAATACCTCATACAATGCCGTAGTCTTATTGGTTCGCGAGATATTAACAAAAGTGCACTTAGACCCTTTGTCAAAATTTCAAAAATAGATTCAGTGTTGTGCAATCAATAATAGCTACCTCTTTAACTATATACTTGTTTTTGTTGACCAAGAAGCCTTGAGTATCCATCATCAGTGTATGAGACATGTTTACGCTTGCATAAATCAAAACCAACTAATTATTCACTACTTGGGTTTAGAAATTACATTTACTCAAATCACATTCTAGTAAAAATGGTGCCTACTATAAACTGCACCCACTTTCGCACCCACTTTCGCACCCACTTTTGCACTCACTTTTGCACCCACTTTTGCACCCACTTTTACACCCACTTTTACACTCACTTTTGCACCCACTTTTGCACCCACCTTCGCACCCACTTTAAACTATTATTTCTATTATCGAGCGAAATTTATTGGAGATTATTTCATGCTTGAAAATTGATATGAAAGTATCAACGAATAGTTATGGTAAGCCATATGCATACTATAAAGGTTATACGTATATTGTAAAACGAACCAATAAAAATGGAACTGTTATTTGGCGTTGTTCAAAACATCGTTCAAAACAGTGTCAAAGTGTGTTAAAAAGTAAAAATAGCGAGGTCTTAAGTGTGAGTGATCATCAATGTAGTGTGACTGATAAGACATCGTTGCTGTTTAAAACACTCTTCAAATGTTAAAACACTAGTCCGAAAGAAAAAAAAGATATAGTGACCCGCGTGTTGTGCAATCAATGATAGCCACCTATTTAAATATATACTGTACTTGTTTTCATTGACCTTAAAGCCTTGAGTATCCATCACCAGTGTATGTGACATGTTTACGCTTGCATAGATCAAAAACAACTGACTATTCACTACTGGGGTTTAGAAATTATTTATATTATCGAGTGAACTTTGCTAGAGATTAGTTCATGCTTGACAATTGACATGGAAGTATCAACAAATAGCAATGGTATGCCATACGCATTCTATAAAGGATATAAATATATTGTAAAACGAACCAATAAAAATGGAACTGTTATTTGGCGTTGTTCAAAACATCGTTCAAAACAGTGTCGAGGTGAGCTGAAAAGTAAAAATAGTAATGTCTTAAGTATGAGTGATCATCAATGTAGTGTACCAGATAAAACATCGTTGCTGTTTAAAAAAACTCTTCAAAATGCTAAAACACTTGTCCCAGAAAAAGATATTGCAGCTCAAGATAGTGCATTGTTTGTTAAGAAGCATGTATCATCTCCTCAGAAAGTCGTGTTAGGACAGTTGTCAATGTCTGAAAAACTCCCAACATTATCAAGGGCAACACAGACTGTGCAAAATGTGGTATTGCAAAAGGATCAAAAAGGACTATATAGTAATAGTGATGAGGATTATAATGATCATGATGATGATGATAATGATAATGGTTATGATGATGATGATGTTGATGATGAAGATAATAATGATAATGGTAATGCTTTGTTTACAACTAAAAAATCATTTGTTAAATTTGTCTACTGGAACAATCCAAGTAAGCTAATCTGGCGGCTTCAGCAACTGCATGTCTATAAACAGGCTGGTTATACTGAATATGAGGAAGAACTATTGGATATAGAAAATGAGCTTCATCGTGCTAAAATTATTATGTAATGGATCCACATAACAGCTTAAACTATTTCTTAACAATACATGTTATATTTTCTACCACTCTGCTACCATTTTGCTCTCACTTTTGCTATCACTTCAAACTGTACATATTAAATATAAAAGCCAACGCTAAATGATTTTATTATCAGAACAGTTATAACCTTTGTAGTGAGCAAATCATACTAACAGGTTAGTTGTTACTATGGAACTTACTACAACTAACAAAGGTAAACAACGTGTACTCTATAAAGGCTACTCTTATAACTATAATCGTCAAAATGTAAAAGGAATAATATTTTGGCAATGCTCAAAAGAGAGGTCAAAAAAATGTCGAGGCAATCTAAAAAGTAGAAATGGTAAGGTTTTAAGTGTGAGTGATCATCAATGTGGTGTACCAGATGAAACACTGTTAGTGTCAACAAATAATCATGACAATGCTAAAAAGCTAGTACAAGAAAAAAATGTTGCTACTCAAAATAGTGCAGTGTTTATTGAGCAACATTTAACCCCTGCTGTAAAAGTTATGTTTAATCCATCTTCCACATCTCAAGAGTCGTCAACATCACAGACTATGCAAAAGGTTGTGTTGTTGTTGTTTTAAGGGGCTGAACTACAAGGTTATCTACCCTTCATATGCAAGAGAATCAAAAAGAACTAAATAGTAATAGAGAAAAAAGAAATGTATTTTGAATGTAACTATTGTACAAGTACTTATATTAAATAAATAAAAATATTGTATGGGTATTGTCTGTTTTTTCTTAATTGCTATACCCACGTCCTACTATATTAATGCCATTGTTAACCATCAACAGTCTCCACCTATGTTCAGAAAGAAAGTGATCTTAAACAATACAATCTATCTATGGTTTGTGGACCGAGTATCATAATAATACAGTGTCGTCAAGCCATGTTCAGGCAATAGTAATGTTAGGTAAGGGGTTCGAACCCTTGCTTCCTTGTACAGGATTAGTTTTTACTCAACAGCAACCCATAATACTGTACTTTGAAACATGTCACATCTCATTACAAAATGTCAACTGTATCGTTTTCTAAGACCCCAGCTGCTGGCTAGTAGCTAGCAGACTGTGCAACAGAAACGGTGTCACCATGTTCATCCTTAAAAAAAAAATTCAACATTTATTATTCTTTTTCTTATTATTGTTTATTAAGAGTAGTGTAAAGTTGTCTTTGTGACGTAACGGTTATAATAGTTAGCTGGCACTCTAAAGCTCTTGAGTTCAAATTGAGCTTTAACATAAAATTTTAAAAGTATATTAGGACTAAAACAGGTCTACTCAGTCTCGGGTGATCCAAATAAGTAGATGTGGTTTGATTCACACTTTAACGATAGAACACGACGGTTTTTTATTATTTTTAATTAATGATAGCCATTTGTTCATATTTTTTCATTTTCACATTTCACACATTGCCATTTGTCAATTTTCCATGTACACGATTTGAAAATGTCAGTTTAAAGTTTTTGGATTTCATGATATGGAAACAAGAATTTTCCATTTTGTTGTTTACACATTTGCCAATTTCCCATTTACATTTTTTAAATGTCAGTTTTAAGTTTTTAAATTGTGATGATATGGAAACATGGATTTCCTATTTTTTCCATATCACAGAAGACACGTTTATGATTTAGTCCATGCTGAATGTTTAGTTTTGTAAAACACACATTTGCTGATTTAAATTTTCTTGAAATCACTTTAATGGAAGTGCTTGGCCATGGCAATAGTGCATTCTCTTTCTGTTTGTTTCCAAAAACATATAGGACTACTACTACTACTACTACTACTGTAGGTAAGACTGTTTTACAAAATAACACCTATCTACTGCTGCATTAAAAAAACACAAGTGTTAAAAAAATATAGTATACTATTTACCATTTGCTATATACATTAATTACCCCACCATCCTACCTTGCCGTGTTTGCTTTGGTTGAAAAATCAATGCTACCCACACACACACACACACACACACACACAAGCTTTCTCTCTCTCTCTCTCTATCATTCTATCTATAGTCATACATTCACACAACCATACCTGTCTTTGAAAACAAATACAACCACGCTATTTATCCTTGACATGCACACTTATCCCAAATAACTTTTAGTTATACATTTAACATTTACTATTACAAAAAAAAATGTTTCCACTATTTACAATTACAAAAATGAATATTTACAAAATACTAAATCTACTGGTTACAAAAAAGCCATGTCTCTAAACAATAAAATATAAAAGTCACACCTCCACCTCGTGGTTATAACCCTATGGTAGGCTAATGCATAGGTCATTCATCTGCACTCATTTGCTATCCATCAAGGTAAAATTGCATTTTCTCTGTTCCACAAGATAAAAATTATGGTTGCCGGATTGTATCCTGCACTGTTTATGCGACATAGCATTGCCAGTTCATAAAACCGTTAGGTAGTTCTCTACACATAGTGATTTTACCACTGCTCTACCTACGCCTTTTGCTTGTTTGGCTTTCTTACAGGCTAGTATGCGATAGGCAGCATTAACTGTATATCAAACCCAGTCCACCTTTGTATTTGTAATCTAAGTAATAATTTGAAAAGAGACAAGTGTAATCAGTTTTAAACATTATCTCCGCTTTTTTTGTTTGTTTGTTTATGACATGTATATTAACCCAAAATCAAACCCTAGTCTACCTTATTGAAAGGCTAACAGTTTAACTACTGCGTCACCATACCATTCTTTCTTAGTTTGATTCGTTCTAGGCCTTAGAGCTAGAAATCGAGTTACGATCTCCAGTGCAAGAGGCACATGTGCTCACCACTATAGCATGTAATGGCTAGCTGGTATCATTAGACAACCGAAAATGATTGTATTTCGGTTAGCCAAGCATTTCTGTCATTTGCCTACTGTGTGAGCACTGCCAGCGAGACAGTTTAGTTTAGAACAAGCGAGTGCGTGTGTGTGTATAGATTATTAGCCTCAAGTATTTAAAGCTTGTTGTGTGTAGCGACCATCTTGCTCAGTAACCACTGAGTAAGTTTTAACAGTCAACTCATAAAAACAGCATAGGATAGTTGTGTGTGTGTGTGGTTCATGTACTTGGGAATATGCATTAGCACCATGCGCTAGCTTTACCTCACCCTCTAAAGGTAGAGCGTTATCCCTTTCTTTGGACATTGCCAATGACTGCATTCCCCCACAAGTTTTACACTTAAGCCCTTGGCTTGTTCTTGATTAGGTTTGGTTTGCTTTAGGCTTGGTTTGGTTCAGTTGGGTTTGATTCGACTTGGTTCAGTTTAGTTTAATGTAGTCACTTTTTTATTTTTAGCTACACTCTTTAACCAATTAATTAATGATAGTCTACTCATAATTCTTGAATCGATAAATTGAATTTTGTGTACACCGTTTGTCAAGCCATGCCTACAACCTATACTCCCTATGTACTACACTCAGATCTGAAAACAAGTTCCAATGTTCAAAGACGTGTCAGTCACCATACATGTAGCCCACAATAATTCTTTCTTTACCTAGCTAGGTTTCGTCACTCACAGTAAACATCTAACATTATGGGTTTGCAATATATTAAGAAAAGCAAAAGTCTATGATCTTGTTGTTTTGGGTCTTTTTTGGGGAAATTCATAAGCCATAAAAAGAATGACATCATGTCAAGTTCTGAGTGGACCTTGTATGTCAAAATCCCATTATCAGTTTATAAAATCTCAAGGCCATGCCCTAGCAGTTTTGAATGATTTCAATCAATGAGACCACCATAAGAAAGATCGGAAAAATAAATATCCTTAAAACAAGTCGTCACATGACCCTCTCCGAACAATGCTTCGCAAAATTTAAATTCATCCATTGAACATTGAACATGATCGGCGACATCATCCTCGCTTCCCCCTCCCACCATAGTTGCCATATCGTTTGACCTTCAAGTGTCCTCAGCATCTCTGTGCTTTTTTCATTGCCCTGTTGTCAAGTCAAGTCAATGCATTCCAATAAGCTCAAATAACATCCACATCCTGTCAGTCTGCCCCAGCAAGTTTGTTTTCTATACTCACTTCAAGCAACATATAACCAAGTTCTGTTTGTTCTATCTAAAGCTAACTTCATCTGATCAAGGAATTATCATTTGTCATGTCACTCATAATCGTTTACATGTTAAAGACCCCCTTCAGGGGGTTTAGGTATTAGGTATTCCATCATAGGAAAAATCGGAAAACGAACCCTCGACCCGCCGTCTCATCGAAATAGCGAATACTGTATTGGTATATCACCACCGTGGCCAGTAATAGCTTCGTTGAAACACGTGTCCAGTGGTATCGTCTCTATCTGCAACCACTCTTCATGAACATTTTAGACAGATTAAAAGAAAAAGTTTTAAAAACTAAAATGTTTTCAACAAAAGTGTCGTTAGACCCTTTCGCATTTTTTTAAAATATAAATACTATATTTGAAAGAGGGGGGGGGGGATGAGAGGGCCTCACCCCGAGTCCTACGACCCCTCGTATACGTCTCTGGCGTTATTGGTTTGTGAGATATATCAGAAAGACTAAAATCACAGTTTTACACCAAAAAATTCTGTTTCCCTCATTTTCAGAAACTTTAACCTTTTACCAAAATAAAGAGGGTTTCGAGACAAGTCATTTGGCATGTCATAGGACTAAATCCGACCATGCATTCGTGAAATATCGGAAAAAGTCTAAAATCATGGTTTTACCCCAAAAAAGCCTGTTTCCTTCATTCTCAAAACTCTAACCTATTAATAACATGTATAGGGCTTCCAAACAAGCGATTTGACACGTCACACGTCCAAATCCGACCTTGCGTTCGAGAGATATTGCCAAACTTCGTAGGAAAGTAGGCGACTATCTGGCTCTCTCCTCACCACCAAAACCCCTTCTTATCAATCATTTTTTTCAAAGAGCTCGCCCTCTTACAAAAATCCCCAGTGCGCATGCGTACAAAACAAAAACAAAAATGTTAATCCATAGCGGCATCTCGTAAAACGCATGCGCGATATGAGCAACAACATTTAAGTTCATTTTAGCAGCGCACCTTATACATGTCCCATTTGAAAAGAGGCTTTCACTAAAAAATTAAAATTTCACCCCCTAGTAGGGGTAGGTTTTATTTAGGGGTTGAAATGAGTGGTCCATTGGAAAGAGGGCGTTAGCCCGAGTCCAACGACACCTCATTTGTCAAAATCGGACCATGGGTTGACGAGATATTGGCTTTGCCCCTGAATGTATTGCGGGTTAGTATGTGACGTCAGAGGGAGAGGTGGTGGGGGGAGTTAGAAACCGCCTTACCCCCCTACTAAAGTCGGCCGTGGCCCATATGACATACGCTTAATAATACCATATATTAGCTCCCTTTCAAATACATACACAATACCTCGTGATACTACGTCACAAATAGAGGACTTATACAATTATCAATTCACTGCAATCAACTACCCTCCATAAGTAATTTACCAAGTATTTTAACCTCTACGCGTTCCTAGCGTGACACTTTAATATTCTTTGCGCTCATTTGCGCTATGCATTATTTTAAGCCGAAATGTCTTCCCAAGAACTGATAAATCTCATTAGTAACAATTCATATTATTTTAATTCTCATATTAATCTTTTCCGTTGCCGATAAATCGCTCCCTTTTAAAATATTCCATAAACATCATATCTTACACATACATTAAGGCTTTAACGCTCTTATGTTCACATCAATTTATTTGATCTTTATTTAATATTTCCATATTTAATTATTATTATTACCTTTATTCTTTACACAAGCTCAAAAGCTATTTCTTTCATATCTCAACTTTACTTTATTTCAATATCTTTCATGATAATTAGTGATATTTCGCTTGCTCTTATGACCTTCGTTAAATACATTAACATTTTATTCACTTATTTCCTCTACGGGATTTATTCTTTACATAATTATTTATAATTTCTCAAATTTCTATTATTGTTCAGACCGCGTTCTTGTTTATTCAGTATTTATTTCTTAAAACACATCCCTTTTACTCAAAAACTCCGGTGGATTTGTACACAACCAATTTGTGACACCAAAATAGAATGAAATTCAGTACTCACATGTTTTTAAGATCGTCCCATGATCTTTATTCTTGTGCGGTGCTTCATTTTGGGCCCACTTTGAACTTTTTACTCCATATTAAAGGAATTCATCTTATATATAAACACTTTTTGACATACATTTAAGACACTTAACATTGACGACATTTTTATACACTGATGTGTCCCTTTTGAACACATAATAAACACTAAAAATATTAATTTAACACACAATCTTGATAAATTTACACTTCACAATTCTTGATCACTAGGCCGTATTTCTGAGCCTATCACACGTGACCTTCTTAAATTCCCGTTTCCAAGGGTGAAATTTATTCGATGTCGGCTTCCTATCCTGCAGAATACGAAAGTCTCGAAACATCTACTGTTCCCTGGAGTCCAACTTCTGCTACTCCTATCCTGGATGACCGGCTATTTATCTAGCTTGAACGGCTTCTTTGTAGATCTGTTTATCGATCCTAGCGAAAGTCTATTCGGATCGAGGTCTCCTCAATGACCTATAGATTTAGTTTATAGCAGCTAGTACTTCTCGATTCTAGTACTTTTAGAATAGTTCGCCTGCTTTCTGGAGATAATGTTTATAGTCTCCTATCTTCTTTATTGGAACTGTTTTTAACACTCCTACGTTTCTGATATACGTTCCGAACCTTATTCTGTTCTTCCCTTTTTGGGTTCTTTAATTTAACTAACAGTTTATCTTTCTGGTACGGTACTTCCGTACGTTATGATCTATTTGTCCGTCTATTTAACGACCTATCGCCTTTAACTCCGACGTTCGCAGCCTGCTCTGACTATATCTTACGAACTTTCACTATAACTTGTATACAGTCAGGCCTAAATCCTGTAAGTAGGATTTTCCTAACCTTTCAATTCGGCGATACTTTAAATTTTCTTCTTGACCACTCCTTATGGAGGCAAGCAAGTCGTTAATACTGCGACGCCTGTGGCTATCGGATATTACTTCTGCGGTGTAACACAGCGTTTCTCCCCTCAAGGAGTACTGGTAACTGTCTTCGATGAGACGCAGAGTTACGCCCCTCACGGCTGTCTGAATACTGATGTAGCTTAGTGACGTGCCCTCAGGCCGTTTGAAACTGCATGTGCTGATGATCCAGCGTCCCGTCCCCCTGGACGGATTTGTACTGCGTGATGCGTGGCAACGCCCCCTCGGGCTGTTCGAGACTGCATGATTAGCTTGGTGAAGCCCAAAGCTTTATACTATTTCACTACAAAAAAATAAGACTCTAGCCTTTTCTGTGGCCAACTTCTAAAATAATGGTGCCACAAATATAAAAATTATACCTTCCGAAAGCTCGTCTTCTCAATGTCAAATACTCTCATTGCACCTAAGAATCGATCGTGCAATTCGGAGATATTAATTTATTTCTCGTCCTCAGATGTGTGGGTGTTGCATTTCTTTTGCTTTCTCCCCTCCACACAGGCTTCGGTAATTCCCCAATGACGTCGTCTTGCGTCGGCAGTTTTTTTCTGCGCAATTATTAAATGGTTTCTCTTTACTGAAAAATCTCTCATTCAAAATGATTCACTGTACTGTACTTGTTTACTCATTATTATACTTGTAAACGGGTTAAATTTAATTATTCCTCTTCTGGCGCATAAGCGGTGTTGTCATTTTCCAGCAACGTCAGCTCGAATTCCGATTCAGGCTTCCTTGTCTAATCCTGGGAAATTTCCACTCGGTTATTAATACTCGTGACTCGCTCCCTTCAGAATGTCAAGAGGGATGATATCATCCTCTCGAACACCTGGTCCTCGTTAGTTGCACAACCTTATGCTGGCCTCCTAGCTGGATCTTTCTTTAAAGTACATTAGAAACTGTACGTTTCTTTGATTTCTTTCTCAAATGCATGGATTCGCACACCTTGGACCCTATAGCATATGGGTTCATTAAATAACTTACATTTTAATGGAATTCTCACCGCCATTTTGTCATGACCTCAGGCGGATTGTGCGCATGCTATTTTCTATATTAATTCAAAAATATACCGAGAGGGTATGTAGAAATATGTATCTTGAACAGACATAAAACCTTACTAATACTCCTTGATTAAACAATATTTCAGTGGTTTAAAAAAAAAATATTGGCGAGGGCTGGGATCGAAACTGTGAACCTTGGAACCACAGTCTGTCGCCTTATCCACATAGCTACTTTTTTTTTTTTTACTTTTTTTTTTATTAGCTCTTTACAGAATTACAGAATTTTCAGATATAATAAATACCATACTAATACATCACAAGAAATCCAGATAGTGTCCATATTTATCGTACAATTGTCCACCTTCACTAAGCTTCCAACGCTCTTTTTGCAGGTGATACCTGAGATCCAGGAAAGAGAAATGTTGATCATTGTCCATCACGAAGTGTACATATTGGCCCATTATCCACACAATGGCAGTCTGTTTAATTTGGGGGAAGGCGGTCACCGACAAACGAACCAACTTCCTGTCATCAAGGTCATCCGAGGGCACATTTAATAGTTGACATACTTTTCCCTTACACCACAGCCACGTGGAGGCAACTCGCGTGCATGATGTGAAGCGGTGTATCGCCGTATCAGTTTGACCACATATAGTACACCATGGGTAAGCTTCAAGATGGATGGTATATCGCCGTAGAGCGGTTGGGATGAGATCGTTGAGGAAGATAAAAACTTGGGAGTGTACAGCAGAAGAAATGGACATAGCCCCAAAATTTTTCCAAACAGTGGGCCAATGGACGTAGAGGGTGGTGGCCTCTATTCGCGGTTTGGAGTGTACCACTTGCCGCAACATGTTATAGATACGTTTCGTCGTTGGAACAATCCCTGATGGCATTTGGCGAACAGTTTCCAGAAGGTGCTGTTGATGGTCCCTAAATATCTTCGGCAAAGCTCTATCACAACCACGGGCTGTGTTTCGAATATCTTTGTATAGCGCTTTCGTAAAAGTGTCATGTTGGGAAAGAATGGTGATATCGTTCTTGCAGAGGAGTGCACGGCATTTCATGCCATGAGCTGTTAGCCCTAGCCCGCCTTGCCGGGATGGGAGATACAACTGTTCCCGTTGTACTCGGAACAAAAATCCTTGCCATATAAACCAACCTGTATATTTTGCCAATTGGCTCTCAAACATTTTGGGAAGTGGGAAAAGTTGTGCGACATATCATATTTTAGAGAGCGCAAACACGTTGAGGACCATGACCCGTTGCACTATATTGAGGTTTCTTTGACCAAATTGGATCAGGACTCCCCTAACTTTGGCAATGACCTTAGTCCAGTTAACTTGCACTGTGTCCAGAAGCGATTGCTTCCAGGTAATGCCAAGAATTTTCACCTCATTTACTATCCGGAACCAGGGCTGTGGGGTAATCACTGAGTTAGTATTGAGCGGAAGCAAAGCAGTTTTCTGGGGGTTCGATTGTGCTCCAGAGGCGATATGGTAGAGCTGAAGGACGCTATCGATGTGGGAGATGTCTTCTTCATTGCGGATCAATATTGATACGTCATCAGCATAGGCGCACATTCCAAAAACATGTGTGGACAGTTTGTAACCCTGTAGCTTCACCTGGGTAGTCCGAATGAACGGTTCAAGGCCAATGACAAAAAGTAGCATAGAAAGGGGACATCCTTGCCTAACTGATCGTTGTATTGGAATCAGAGGGGAAAGAAAACCGTTGACGAGCACTCTGGACGTAGCATTACAATTTATCATACGAATGTAGTCAATAAGGATTTCAGGAAATTCGAAGTGTTGCAAGACCATGTACAAGTATTCATGACTGATGCGGTCGAAAGCTTTATCAAGATCTAAGGTGAGAAAACTCATTGGCTCAGTGGGGAGCATTTCGGCTTTTAGGTGTAGGTCCCGTAGTATCGCTAAGTTTGTTAACAGAGTTCTTCCAGGAATACTGCAACATTGTTCATCACCAATGATATCAGGTAGAACAGTCTTCAATCGGCATGCAAGTACTTTGGTAAGGACTTTATAGTCACTGCAGAGCAGAGTAACTAGTCGGAAGTCACCAACTGCCATGGGAGAGGATGTTTTTGGTCTGAGGACTATGGTACCCTCGTGATGTGATTGACAAAGAGCACGACGTTGGAGAATGGTACGCAGGACATGACAAAATTCTTTGCCAATGAGAGGCCAGAAGTGTTTATACATTTCATATGGCAGTCCATCAATGCCAGGTGAGCGGTTGTTTGGGAGTTGTTTAACCACAGAGTGAATCTCTTCATCCGTAATATCCGCGCTGAGCAGAGTTTTGTTGTCCGGAGATAGTTTGGTACTGCAAGATGACAGCAATAGGGTCACCTGCTGTGGATCAATGGGAGCCTTAGCGTAGAACCGTTGATAAAATAATGATATTTCACTACGTATAGCGTCAGGGGAGGTGACGACACTTCCAGTACTGGTGCGGAGGCGGTGGATATATTTACGTTGCCGCTCACGTTGTCCTTTGGCGATATGGTATACACTTGCACTTTCGTCCGGGAGCACTGTACGATCTTTTAAAGCCACGTTGATATGAGCGAGCGTTCGTTGCTGTAGAGACAGGAGCTTGGTTTTAACTTCCCGGATCTGGTCATATATACGCTCCCCAGCATCAGATCTTTGCTGGAGCTGGCGAAGAACTCGATAGTAAAATTCAACTGTATCCCGTCTTTCCCGACCTCGTTGGTAAGATATGTTCTTAAAGACGCGGCGGATCCCTGGTTTAACTAAAATATCCCACCAGTCTGTGCAGTCGCGAAATTTGCATTTTTGTTGGACCCATCGAATCCAGTGTTGTCTGAAAATATCTTGGCATTCCTCCTCCAGTAACAGCGAGCAATTCAGCTTCCAATAACCTCTTCCTATGTGAAATATGGGATGGGGGTAAGAGATTGTACATACGACAGCATGATGGTTAGTGAAACTGGCAGGAATCACTTCATATCGTCTAGGCTGGATAAGTTCCTGTGAAAAGTAGATGCGGTCAAGTCGTGATGAGGAGTTGTGACTTATACAGGTGTAATGGGGCAGGGGCACCCTTAAACTATCCACAGCATCAATGAGGTGTAGGGAGGTAAGAAGGGTCCTGAGAGCCGGGTTGACACCTCTGTATGGACTAGTGGAATCCTCTGGGCGTTGAATACAATTGAAATCCCCTGCAAGAATAAGTTTTTCCTTAACGTCGTGCAGATGAGGCAGTATACTCTGTTGAAAGAACATTTTCCGTTCCACACGTTTATTGGACCCGGACGGGGCATATACATTTATCAGGGTGGTATTGTTTATGTGTCCAGATATTATGCGTCCTGATGGATGACATAGCACACCTTCGAGTGGGATATCATGTCTTATGAGGAATCCGGTCCCTCTATTCGTATTACCGGTATTGATGTATTGTTTGTAGAAGGCAAATATGGGTAAACGCGGTATAGCAACTTCTTGAATGAAAGCAATGTCAATGTCAGCATCTCGAAGGAATCTCTCCAACAGTTGAAATTTCAGAGGGCATTCTATTACATTGATATTCACAGTGGTCACAGTGAGAAATTGCGCCATTAAGAGAAGTATAAAAGCTGTGCTAGACATACTGGAAGGTGGACTCGAAAGAAGACACAGGTGAGAATTATCCTGGAGCACTATGTCAAATTAGGTTGAGATAGTTCCTTTTGACTGCCATTCATAGGCCGGCTGTCAGCGGTTGAGAGCGTTCGTGGGTCCCTAGATGACGTAGAAAGAAGATTTTGTTTCTTTTTCACAGCTGCGGGAACTTTTGTGGAGCCAGTTTGATTCTTCGGGGCTGGTACGGCAATCGAGGCATTTGTTTTAATCTTCTTAGAGACGTTCTCGGATCCCCGATCAACATTCGTAAGTGAGTCGGTAGGGACCAGCGAAGTCGGGGGCAGTGAAGACAAAATTTCTGTGGCAGCCTGTAGTAACGGCAGAGTTGGTTCTAAGGCTGCGATACAGGTTGCCGAGAGCACAGGGGCACTCTGTGTCTCGCAACCCTGGTCAGGGCAAGGTACCAGTTCTGCGTCAGATGTATCCGAGGTCACTCCCGGTGTTGTCTCAGCTGACTGATCAATGAGCATGTTTTCATATGACGTTTGCTGCGTCACAGCTTGCGAGTATTGTACACGTCGTTGTTGTGTAGGAGTTATACCGAGGGGAATCATTTTCTTTGGGCAGTTAATACGTAGATGTGTGGTAGCATTGCAAATTAAACAGGTCTGTTTCTGTCCATTATACGTTATATAGCCAGAATGGCCACCAAAAGCCTCAGTGGAGGGGATATCTTGCTTGATTTCCATAGTTACGGCACGTATTCCATTATACACCGGGAACTGATAAGCAGAAGACCATTGTTCTTTCCTGACGTCACTCACAGTGCCATATTTCGACAGGACGGATTTGAAAATTTCAGGGGGTACTTCGAGTGGGACATTAAATATACGCACTGTGGTAAAATTGGAATCCGCCGTGGAGAGCTTAACATTGGTCATTTCGCCTGAATCATACTGAAATTTAATAGGATCTGCAAAAGTATTTAACAATTTCTGATAAATAGATATACTGATTACCTTGATGTACATGGTTTTTTCGTGCGCATTTAACTGGATGGCTTCTACTTGGTCGACAGTCAACCGGAGGGTATCGCCAATCCAGCGGTGAATTTCTCCTGGTGAGGGGCGAGAACTCTGCCTGTCCCATTGGCAGCGTACGGTGTTTTTTCTCTGGTATCCGGACATGATTTTCAGCGGGGTTTTCTGGGTTTCTGGTTTTGTTGTCCTATCTGGATCACTACTTAAAAAGTATTGTCCGAATGACACACGGAAGGTCAGTACACACGTGGAACTAAGGAAGCACCGGTATTAGGTACCGTAAACTCTTCCAATGCGGTCACACAGCGCGCACACACGTACCGCACTCGGCCACGACCAGTGACCAACTGACTACTCGCGCACTCTTGGTCAGCAGCAGACGCAACCGTTCTTTATCATTAAAAGCCGCTGTCTGAAGGAAATAATCCATTTCATTATCCAAATAAATCAATGTTGCACATTTGTATACGTTCATACTGTTATTATATTTTATTGTCAGAACTTGGTTTATGTATGTTTTCAATTACATGCAAGCTTATTAAATAACTTACATTTTAATGGACTTCTCACCGCCATTTTGTCATGACCCCAGGCGGATTGTGCGCATGCGTGAGGGACAAGAATTCTGCTATTTTCTATATTAATTCAAAAATATACCGTAATATATTTGTTTATTTTATAGACACTCTGCAAATCTAGAGGCCAAGAGCTTTCGTTAGAGTGCTCTACGAAGTAAATCGGTTCTGTCGTTCTCTCAATCTCGTGGTAACAAAAATCACCTTACTGTTTTAAATATATAGATAAAAGGTAAAAAAGAAAAATTAAAAAAATATTAATAATAATAATAATAATTAAATGAAAATCCACAGCTTGATTCCAGTCTCCGACCGGGTCAGGAATGGAATGAATGAAGCCCCCATCTAGCGGCGAGGATATGAACTGTGCCGGCTGCCGAGGCCTGACGCACTCCTCTGGGGCAATGATTAAATGATTGACAGATGAAATGAAATGATAGTGGAGAGTGTTGCTGGAATGAAATTTTTACAGGGAAAACCGGAGTACCCGGAGAAAAACCTGTCTGCCTCCGTTTTGTCCAGCACAGATCTCACATGGAGTGACCGGGATTTGAACCACGGACCCAGCGGTGAGAGGCCGGCGTGCTGCCGCCTAAGCCACGGAGGCTAATAATAATAATAATATAATAAAATATATAAACTACGTACGCACAAAGGTTTCCAGGAAAATTCGAAGCTGAAGACAGGG
This sequence comes from Meconema thalassinum, assembly GCA_946902985.2. Classification (NCBI taxonomy): domain Eukaryota; kingdom Metazoa; phylum Arthropoda; class Insecta; order Orthoptera; family Tettigoniidae; genus Meconema; species Meconema thalassinum. The sequence goes on from OX336390.1 coordinate 142,557,815, forward strand.
AAGGCTTGGTCCCAAGAGTGAAAAGAACAACACCGAAGACGAATGCGGGAACACTGGGCGGTAGTTAGAGCTCGGAAGAAGAGACAGTTGAACTGACGTGGTCCCTAGTTGGCCGAATCGAAGAAAGAAGAAGAATAATAATAAAATATATAAGATTATTTCATTCTGGTAACAAATTTGGACCGCCACATTCAGTACAATAAGAAAGTGATCTTTTTGATCCACACAATCTATGTGCATGTAGGATGCTGATTTTCCTAGTGTTTTGATATGAATATCCGTTTGGTAATAATCTATACTAATATAATAAAGCTGAAGAGTTTGTGTGTTTGTTTGTGTGTTTAAACGCGCTAATCTCTGGAACTACCAGTCGGATTCGAAAAATTATTTTTTGTATATGATAGCCAGATTCGAGAGGAATAGTTTAGGCTATGTAGCATTTTGCTACACCTCTCAGGTAACCATAAAGATTGATTTTTGTTCAGTAAGTCGGAAGAACAAGTGCTCCCGGAGAGCTCCAATATTACCTAAGTCTATTGTTGCCTGGTAATGCGGGCTGCATCGCGTTGTCCCTACCAGTGTTTTGGTGCAGAATCGCGAGCTGCTTATAAATTGCAATCACGGGGAGTAATTCGTGCAAAAGATTTCTTAGGCCCTTTAAAACAGTTATCATCATGACAATGGTATGCCTCTGTATAAGGGCGATGGTGTTGGTGCAGTATACTGAGGTTATCAGCTGCAATAAGTGTTGGTGCTTTCCGATCCTTATCCTTGAGCGCTCCAGTTCTGTAGTAGTACTCTTTATCATCCATAAAACAAATAAATCCGCCGGGCGAAGCCGAGCACTACTGCTAATAATAATAATAATATCGTATGGCCTTGAGTGCCGGGTTCAAGCTTTGTTATTTGACATCCAGAGGGTACCTTGCCTGTCGAATTTTGTTGTTCCTTGAAGCACAATGAAAGTCAAGGAGGTTAGAGATCTAAGCTCGTTGACATTATAGCGCATTCTAGTAGAGAAATTAGGAACTTTGTGTTGGCGGAAAATCCCGAGATTAATTTTGCCATCATGAACACGGCCTACTGAATTCGAATGGGTTCATTGACATGTCAACATCGTAAGACATGCGTGTCGTAATTTTTTCCGCCTTTCAAAAAGAATCATTTACCACGGCCAGGAGCGAACCTGCCAGCTTAGGGTTAGTAATCCGACACGATAACCACTCACCCACCGTTTGGTATGTTTTCATAACGATAATTATGTACTGTATTTCGAGTGTCATGTCTATCTTCCCGTCTGGCTGCTTGCCTCCCCCTGCAACATTTTTTTGTCCACTGTATAGGACAATACTTCTTTCCGTATTTAAATATTAGGCCTAAATACCAGGGATTATGAAGAGTTATTGTTATTGATTCATTTAGGGGCTTTGGGATATCATGGTCATGCATTCCCTTCTACTTGTGTATAAGCGTTTTTTTATGATAACCTGTATCATTGTGTTGACTACCAATAGGCTATGTGTATATTAATTGGGCTAGGATTTTCGATAGATGGTGGTCGAGGCTTTAATTTAGTTACTTGGCTGGATTAGAAGTGGGAAACCATAGAATACCACTTTTAGGATGGCTGAGGTAGGAATCCAACTTATCGCTTCTCAGTTTTGTCTCACGAGGCTGAGTGAACCTCATTCCAGCCCTCAGACCGGAAATAAAAATCTTGGCAGAGCCGGGAATCGAACCCGAACCTCTGCGGTGACAGCCAAAGAATCCTAGTCGCTATGCCATGAGCTGGGCAGATTAAACATCGGCAGCTCCATAAATTAATATAAAATATTAAAGTTAAGGAACCTCGTAAATTCACGCAAATGAACAAATGCATACGTGTTTTAAATTGCAAACATTTGGTGGAATTACACAGCTTTTGGCAACACTGTGTGCCCGTTAGTCTGGAATATCGTGAGACTGCGAATCGAGAACAGCCGTCACGAGACCCCTTTCAAACAAGACATACACTGAGAGGATCAGATGTGTCTTTAGACAAGCTCCGCACGAGAACGCTACCTCGGGTAGTGTCGGGTAGGGAGAGGGGTGGTTAGTAAACCAGCCCAAACAACACATCCGCAGAAAAAACAATTCTAAAATGAATAGGCCCCAGGCTTAGGTAAAGGTTCACTACATTTATTTTTGGTAAGACCCACCATTACTCCAAGGGATGAGCAAAATGATTTCGAAATCGTAAGAAAATGCTAATAGCCATCAGAGGTTGCCATGACTACGCTACTAAATTGATGAGGTTGGTTGGTTGGTTCCTCAGTTTAGGGGCTGCGACAACGCGGTCATGTAGCCGCGTGTACTTTGGGTGTGTATAGAATCTGTCTGATAACCGGTGTTAAATATGATGGCTGTATTAGTGTGTGTATCTGTTTTTTAATTCAAGTGAGGACTGCAACTTTGAATTTTTCAAATAGTTCCTGCTTTTGCCGCCAAAGGCCACCGTCAACGACTACTAGGCCTAGTTCAGAAATCGACTACTAGACGCCACCACAGTCGGCTCTTGGCAACGAAAGTAGAAATCTAAGAGCGTTGTTTACATTCCTAACCTATACAATTTTGCTTCACACAGGTGTAATTAGTGGAAGGTTCTTTAACTTGCCATAAATCTATGACATGGGACCGACGGCTTTACTTCCCCTCCGAAGGAAGGCATACTGAGGGATTTTTCACGCTCTTAAAAATCCGACGGCTTCGGCCGGGTTTGAACTCACTATCTTGGGCATAGAAACTCAGCATGCTACCGACTACGCCACTGAAGCCGCTGTTGTGGGATGAGCCATCAGAGGTTACCGTGACAACGCCACTGCACGAGATCACATTCAGGTTTCCATCCCTATCCTACTTCATAGATGGGTTACACGGCTAATCCGCTCTAAACTAATTACACATCTGAAATAAATGATCGACTATAGCATTGACATGAGCACATCGGGCTTAACTGGCATCCAATGTCCTGAAATGGGACATTTTTGATTGTTTTACGATAGGAGTTTCACTTTCTTCTGTTCATATCCGGATGTACTCGTGACCCGGCAGAGGTCACGCAGGCTAAATGTCACCACGTCATCTCAGCTCTCAGCAGGATGGAGAGCATCTCGGATAGCAATCTGTCCCTCGACAGATCATCTCTTATGTAATATATATTCACGTAGCCTTTTGTTCCTGCAACAACAGTTCGTGATAGTTCACTCAAACTGCCATGAATCATATATTTCAGGCTCAAAGAAACACTCGAGTTAGTAGCTCTACAATTAATCTCCCTCCATTTGTATGCACGCAACTATTTTTGGGTTGGCTTATTACTCTGCATAAGGCAAGACGGGGCGGGACAGCTTTCAGCACCGCATCATTTACTTTCGTTCAACTTAATTGGCTTGCAAGGAGGGTATTTCCGAATATGTTCTTGATTACAGTGATGATGGCCTAGGTTAAGTGAAGATTACTCAAAGATTAGTTTTCATTTTTAACCAGCGTTTTGCGTTAAGATTATCTAACATAGGGTATGTCTGAAAATTAGAGCAGGTACAATTAATCGAATAATTTCGGTTATCGAATAAACGATTAGTCGAATTAGAAAAATAGATGAATTGCTATTCTTAATGTTTAATAGATCTTGCGTTAAATCCATTAGTCGATTGGTCGTTTAACCTATTAATCGGGAGGTCAAATAATTGATTAGTTGTTTTGTTGATTAATCTATGCGTGTCGCTCATTTTATACGCTCTCACGGAAGCATTTAAATAATTAAAATTAATTGTATCATATATTTTTAATGTTCCTTTTTATGAAAACTAGACTAAAACAAAGTAAAACGAAAATGTTCATGACCTAAATTGTAAACATTGAAGAAGAATTCAAACTCATTCATGAAAATTCTTTGTTTTCTTTTTTCGAAACCCTTCCTAGTTTGATTGATCTTTGTCATTCAACTGTCAATGACTGTTATTTGGTTATTGTTAATATAAACAAGGAAGGACACTTTGTATATTTAGTAAAAATAACTTTTACTGTTTTCTATACATCATTCTCAAAATAAGCGTAACTCAACTTAAGCGATAACGTCTCATTTAAACCTACTTTCTTATCTCGTGTCTACTAAACAATTAATTGATTCTTCGGTTAGCCTATTCATCTTCTTCTTCTCTTCGAATCACCCACTTTGGGGTACGTTAGATCAATCACTTCTTAGCTGGTTGTGCTCCCCTTTTCTCCCAACACTTCTTCATTCTCTCTGATCTCCTCTTTCTTTCCTCTTGTGATATCAGCATCGGTTTTCTGGAGACAGCTCTGGCTTGGAACTTCTTGGTGTTGTCATTGGTCACGGTTTTGGCTGTACCATTCCTCAACATGATTTCAGTAATCTGAAGCTCTCGCAGGTCCTTTTCTACTTCCGTAAACTAATTAGGTTTGATCTTCTTTTTGGAAAAGAAGTCAAAGATTTTCTTGGTTAATCGGGCAGGATTCATCCGGTAGATGTGTCCATAGAAATCAATACTCCTTTTCCGTATAGTATCTGAAAGTCTCTCCGACTTCACATACAGGGTGTCGTTCGTATAGAAAACTTGTTTGTTATTTTGGCATTTAGGACCTATGATCTTCCTCAAAATTGTTTTCTCTTTGATTTCCAATTTTTCCATTTGCCCTTGTCTCCTCAAGACTAGTGTTTCTGCTGCATAGAGTGCCTCTGGCTTAATTACGGTGTTATAATGCCTGATTTTAGTGTTCCAGGAGAGGGTTTTCTTATTGTATGTATTTTTGGTTTTCTATTAATCAGTTAATAGATTAATCGATTGAATGGTCAGTCGATTAATCGTTTTCGATTAATTTCAAATTATTCGATTAATCGATTAACAGAACATCACTTATTACCAGCTCTACTGAAAAAATCACGATCTGATTTCGCAATGAAATCATTTATAGGTTCATCAATTGCAGCCAATGGCCATAGCAGGGTATTTAAATTGAACGCCAGTAGGTTCTCCATTAAGTTCAATTTCAAGTAATTCCAACTTGGCTACCATATATGCCACTATCACTGACACCTAGTGGCGAAATTTGGAACTTCATAGAGCGTTTCTAACCAAATAACTTACACATTTAGCTACACACTACCAATTGTAGTGGTAGGTTCTTTTACATGCCATAAATCTATGACATGGACCCACCGGCTTGGTCGACAGAAAAGAACGCTTGCCGCTACACCACGAGGTAGTCATCGAAATTTAATAGGGGTTTCATGAGTTCCTATCCTTCAATATTCCGACTTCTTCTATCGCTTTCTTCCCAATCCTAGGTTCACTCATTATAACATTCAAGACAATAAAAATCAAATTCTCAGTTAGATTGCCCAAGGTTGCGGGTTCAAACCCGGCCGAAGTCATCGGATTTTTAAGAGCGTTAAAATCCCTCAATATGCCTTCCTTCGGAGGGGAAGTAATGCCGGCGGGCCCATGACATAGATTTATGGTATGTAAAAGAACCTTCCACTAATTACACTTGTGTGAAGCTAAATTATAGGTTAGATTTGACTAACGCTCTTAAGTTCCAACGTTCGTCGCCAGGCGCTGACTGCGGAGGCATCTAGTAACCAAGTTCACAACTAGTTGTCGTTGACGGTAGCATTTGGTAGCAAAAGTAGGAACTACTTGAAAATTGAATGTCTGCAGTATTCACATGAATTACAAGCTTGCCACGGTGGGTGAGTGGATAGCGTGTCGGTCTACTAACTCCAAGATTGCAGGTTCGCTCCTGGCCGTGGTAAGTGATTTTTTTTTAGGCGGCAAAAAAACGACTCGCATGTCATACGATGTTGGCATGTCAAAGAACCCGTTTGAATTCAGTAGACCGTGTTTTTAATGGCAAAATTAATCTCGGATAGTGTTCAAGGAGCTTAGATATCTAACCTCCTTGACTTTCATAGTGATTCAAGGAACAACGAAATTCGACATGCAAGCTACCCTCTGAGTGTCAAATTACAAAGCTTGCACCCGGCACCCGAGGCCATACGATATTATTATTATTATACCTGAATTACAGATAACACACATTTATACGGCCATCACAATTAATACCGTTATCAGACAGATTCTACACACACCAAAAGTACACGGGGCTACATGACCGCGTTGTCGCAGCCCCTAATCTGAGGGACCAACCATCAGTTAGATTCCAGTCACACACTAGCGCGCGGAAGGTGTGGCCACGATGTCTGGAGACCCTAAATGAGAATAACAAAATAATTATACTGTCAAATGGAAGTTATTTTAGTGTAAAAACTGTACTACAATTAAAATAAAATAAAACTAAATTAAATGGAATAAAATAAAAAATGAAATAGAACAAAAATAGAATAATACATGGGTTGGTTTTTTAGTTTTGGCACCTTAGTTACAACTGGATTAATAACTCACTTAGATGGTTCAAAGTTTCACAGGCCCTCGATGTAGTCCCCACCGTTGCGTACAACGTGTTCCCAGCGATGCGGAAGTCGTTGGATCCCGTTGGCACTGCCCAATCTATTGATGGTACGAAGAGAGCGCTCGGCAGCCTGCTTAACGTCATTGTCATCTTCATCTTCGGGATGAGATCATAGTCGCAGGGACTGATGTCGGGAGAATACGGGGGACTGATAGAGGACCTCCCAGCCCCAGCGATCCAACAATGCCGACACAATGCCTGCTGTGTGTGCCCTAGCATTGTCATGCAGAACGATGGGCGGTGTAACCATGTGGTGGCGCCGTTTCCTTCTCAGAGCTCCTCGGAGATGGTCTTGCAGAAACGAACAATAGTACGCCGCATTAACGGTTTGCCCTCGGGGAACAGTATGGCAGCGCTTCCGTACCATTGAAGACGTTAAGTAGGCTGCCGAGCGCTCACCATCAATAGATTGGGCAGTGCCAACGGGATCCAACGACTTCCGCATCGCTGGGAACACGTTGTACGCAACGGTGGGGACTACGTCGAGGGCCTGTGAAACTTGGAACGATCTAAGTGAGTTATTAATCCAGTTATAACTAAGGTGCCAAAACTAAAAAACCAACCCATGTATATAATAAAATAATTTAAAATAAAAACTAATAAAGATTGTACCCCAGGTGGTAACCCATCCACACCCGCCCAAGACGGGGCATGTAGGCCATTGGACCCTGGGGAGGCTACACCTATACATTCATGTGACTCAGTTGGAACTAAGAAATAAACATAATAGGATCGTTACATAATTAGCTACGATCAATATAAAATACTTGATATTCGGTAAACTTAAACACACACCTGAACTCCTGAACGACAAGTACATCCATATAGCAGCCCTACAAGAGATTAGGTTACCAGATGACGATGCTATGGACTCTCAATGATATAGGATAATATAAGAGCAAGCCAGGTAAGAGAGTTATGGACAACGTACCCTTCCTGGGAACTGGCTTCGCAGTTCACCGCAGTTGAATTAAAAGTGTAGGGTACTTGACTTCTCCTCACCTAACGACAGGACCTCACTACTAGGCTTCAAATGCAACAATAGGGTATACTCCCTAGTTAACGTTCATGCTCATAATAACGACTCAAACATGAAAAAACCCAGAGACCATAGACCAGTACTGGGATACCCTTGAAGAAACCCTAGATAAGATGCCGCATCACCACACGATTATACTGCTAGGAGATTTCAACGCCCAAATTGGGAAAAAACATAAATACCGGAAAATTGTAGGACGATGCCCTGCTCATAAAGGAACCAACAAGAAAGGGGAACGCTTAATCAGACTGTGCACAAAATATCGACTACACTTGATGCCCACGGCCTTCAAACATCTGCCCAGGAAGTCTATGACGTGGCGCAGCCCAAACAGAATGCTCGGTGAGTTCCAGATCAACCACATTGCAATAGACAGACAACAACACTGTGACATCATGAATGTCAAGGTGCTAAGGGGAGCCAACATCGATTCTGATCACTACCTATCCCTGATTAAGACGAACCTGAAGCCGCTGAAAAAGACCAAAGGTATGCCAGTGAAGAGCAAGAAGATCCCAAGATTCGATACTACTGAACTTAAAAATGTGAGCACAAGCCACCAAGAAAGACTGAACTATCATCTAATAGGATTAATACCACTACAAAGTGGGCCCCCTTAGAAACGCCATAATAGAAGCAGTTCAGCAGGCGATCCCAAGTATACCTAAGGGAAATAAGCACCCATTGTGGTCCAGCGAATGCGATGAGGCTATAGAGGCCAGACGACTGGCGTGGGTCAAATGGAACCAGCATAAGAATGAAGCCAATTTGCAGGACAGCTCTCGGAGAGCTTCCCAATCAAAATAGGGGTGAGGCAAGGAGATGGTAGATTTTGCATTTAACTGTGTTATGGGAAAAATTGTCAGAGAATGGACCAGAAACTTATCAGTCGACACCGGATTAAAGATCCCTTGCCTAGTCTTCGCTGATCACCTGACCTTGCTGGCAAATGGCATGAAAGAGAACAGCACACACAACCCCAAACACTGTAGCCTACTCAATAGCGGCGAACATCGGAAATTCGGAGTTCATTACAAATATTCAAGACGGCCCTAAAACCATGAGAGTCAGTGATACTAACCATATCAAGAGAGTGAAAGCAGTAAAATACCTTGGATAATGGATCTCAGAAGATCTCAGTGAAATAATGGCTCTTGAACAAAGGAGGATCAAACTCGACAGGGCATACTATGCTTGCAGAAAACTGTACGCCTCGGAACATCTGTCGATGAATGTCAAACTAAGACACAATAATGCAGTAGTCAGACCATCAATCCTCTACGCAGCTGAGTGCCTGATTCTTACTAAGAAGACCCCCCTAAGGGCCCTCGAGGTATAGGAAAGGAAATTTTCGAAAAAATAGTGGGACCAAGGATCTTGCCAGATGGAAGACGATGTTACAAACCAAATTGCGAACTCTACAAACACCAGGAAAACCTCATCGTTGCCATCAGAAGGAGACGCCTGGCTTTCTACGGCCACCTGTACTGAATGGACCACCACAGACTGTATTATAAGATCTTCAAGGTAGCCAAGAAGGATAAAGCCACTGGGTCCTTGTGGATCAAACAAGTCGAGAAGGATCTTGCTGAACTTAATATTCAGCAAGACACAATAAATGGCAGGAGTCGCTACCGTCTGACGAAGCCAGGCCTTTCTTCACATCCATTACAGTACTTCCCCACAACGCGTCCAGGAAATGTTCCCAGGAACGTAAGATACAGTTTAACAGGAAAATGAAAGATTAATGGTACTAGAGAAAGGCTTAAGATTTCAGCACGAAAGCAGCCATAAAACAATCTACCAAAACACCAGCTGGCAGACAACAGCTAAAACACAATCACCGTCGTCCATAGGTGGCCCAAACGACCAAAGAAGAAAATCAAATAGAGTAGAATAAAATAAAATACAATGTAATAAGATAGAATACAATAAAAAAATGAAAAGATCTATGATACGATCAGGAAAAGGAGGGTTAATTTCTTTGGACACGTAATGAGGATGAATAACACCAGACTCACAACACAAATTTTCAGTCATGAGCCTGTATACAAAAGCAAGAATGGTAATCAATGGGCACAAAGTATAAAAAGGTATATGGAAGAGATGGAAGTAACAATAGATATTATTCGGGACAGACCACTTTTCAGAAATATGATCAAAAATTTCAAGGGTTTCCAGAAGGAGGAAAAGAAGAAGCGGGTTAACACCTGGACGGAAGAGAGAAGAAGGAGACTAAGTGAAGTAATGAAGAACTGCTAGAAGACAAGAAAGGATAAAGGGAATAAGAGACAGTAAATACAATGGGTTATTTTACGTGGTCCAAAGATCGCCAAAATCGAGGAAAGAAGAAGAAAATAGAATTATTTTTGTGGAGACTGTAACTGGTCTTTATAACACCGTTTCATGTGGCTGCTTTTAGCTATAGCTACACACGAAGGTGTCAATTGTACAAATAATAATTGGTTGAGAGAAGCCCTTACAATTCGTCGCCTGATGCATATGCAATCCCCAACTCCACACCAGCCAGCACTCCCGAAGAGAGATGCTAACAATGATTCATGTCCTCCTCTGCTGTAATACACGCAGCACAACAGATGCTGAAGCTATCTTGTAGCTACTGACTGCTCTTGAGCAGCGGACCCGTTCGAGCAGAAAACGACTGCATGCCGAGTGAACACTGGTAGCAGGTCCCACGGAGGTTATCGTGATGTAAAATGACTCGTCATTTCTTGATTGGCTGCCAAGTACAATGCAGCCTGACATCTAGGGGTCACGAAGACTCTATTCAATTACTGGTCAGTACATTGTATAAACAGAAATTAGAGGTTAGCTTGTAGGAAGATTATTTCTGTTGCTGTTTATAATACAGACTACAAGTATTGTACTTCAATAAACAAGACTTATAGTCTGTACAAGCAACAGGGTGTGGAGCTCAGGAAGGAAATTGCAAGAAAAGAATAGTACTCCAACAATGAACTGTATAGTGAAAAGAAGCAGTGTCTTTTGTAACAGTTCATCTAAAGCAGGGGTTCCGAAATGAGGTTCCAGGCACATATCAGCCTTGACCGAATGTTGCCGAAGTTCTCTCACTGACGGAAGGACAAGCACTCCCTGTAAGCTATCCGCCTTCTCGTTCAGGAATAAAGCGATTATCGTTTTCTGTTAAAGAAGTTAGTTATTGTTGTTTTAAGAGGTGGAACTACGAGGTCATCTGCCCCTTTTCTGTTAAAGAGAAAGGTCGTTATTGGAATAATACAGGTAATCCTTTGCGTCAAATTCATTTATTGACATTTTAGAGGAACAAATCACTTGTTTAGAAAACTGCCAATAAGTTCTTTCCTCAACAAGCTTATGAATGCTTTCGTTGATATTTTTGAAGATAATTAGATAAGTAACGTATTGGTCTGAAAATAAACCGCACATTTCATCCAATTTTCGGTCGTGAAATATTGAGTGTGGCGTATTTTCGCGACAAAAAATGTCCTTAACGACATCACATCGCAAAATTATACAGTATAATTGAAACATAGTGCTTGTCTCTCATTTGGAAATAATAAAACAGTGTCGCTACTGTCAGCAAGCGAGAAGTGTAAGGTTACTCTATTGCGTGACAATTGCAATGTTTGAACTCTGCATTACTGTTACTGCTGTTAGTCTTGTGAGCAGTACTATGTTCTCCTGTGCCATGCTAGTACAATAATAGAACAGTAATAACGTAAATTGTTTACTACTAAGAATGATTTCTGGTACTTGGAGTAGATATAAGTAGGAAACTGAACACTGTAGGCCAAACGTCAAATACACCACTTCAAATTAATTAGCATATTTGTTTTCATTCCTGAGCGTGACATTGATAAGAAAGGCGTATAATAATAATAATAATAATAATAATAATATTGTGTGGCCTCCGGAGAGGCCGAGTGCAGGTCTTTCTAGTTGACGCCCGTGAGCGACCTGCGCGTCACATTGAGAAAGAAGTGAGGATGAAAACGTCACATACACCCAGTCCCCGAGCCACGGGAATTAACCCCAGGAGATTAAAATCCCTGATGGCTCGGCCGGGAATCGAACCCGGGGCACTTCGGGCCAAAGCCTACCACGCTAACCATCTAGCCACGGAGCCGGACATAATAATAATAATAACAATTATATATTTTTTATTTTCGCGAGGTAAGTGGAAAATCTTACATAAGACACTTGAGAATGGTCTGCACTCCTGAAGCGTGTGGGATTCTTACCCACTAAAAACCACACCCTATCCTCTTGACAAAATACGTCCCGAAACCACTTACGTATTAATTCAGGATGGTATCGTTTTCTATGTTTTTCGAACACCTTATTACTTCTCTATTCATACGCAACCCGTAGATCGCAGCCTTACTCCCTTAAATCATTTAAGTCTCGCTCTTTCTTCTTATGACGGAGAACCGTTTCGAAAAAAAAAGCGAACTTGTCCCAGCTGCACTGGTTCCTTAACATAATTTCGACGATGTTGTCTGGAGTTAGGTTGGTTGGTTGGTTCTTAAGTTTAGGGGCTGCGACAACGCGTCATGTAGCCCCGTGTACTTTGGGTGTGTGTAGAATCTGTCTGATAACCAGTGTTAATTGCGATGACGGTATTAGTGTGTGTTATTTTTTATTTATTTTAAGTACTGCAACTTAGAATTTTTCAAATAGTTCCTACTTTTTCCGCCAAGCGCCACCGTCAACGACTACTATGCCAAGTTCAGAACTTAGTTACTAGACGCCACCGCAGTCGGCTCTTGGCAACGAACGTAGAATCATAAGAGCGTTGTTTACATTCTTAACCTATCCAATTTAGCTTCACACAGGTGCAATTAGTGGAAGGTTCTTTAACATGCCATAAATCTATGACATGGGACCGCCGGCTTTACTTCCCCTCCGAAGTAAGGCATACTGAGAGATTTTAACGCTCTTAAAAAATCCGACGGTTTTGGCCGGGATTGAACCCGTTATCTTGGGCATAGAAGCTCAGCATGCTACCGACTACGCCACCGAAACCACTTGTCTGGAGTTATTGAATCAACGTCCGTTTTAAGTCATTGTCTTTCCATCGTTCATCGAACGCAGACGAAGAACGTATGATATACATCATCTGGATTACGTTCGCAGTAAATGCATACAGAAATCCTTACTTTGGTCATCCGTTAGAGGTAACTCCGAAAGTGACCATGGACATCTAAGTCAGATAATGATAATAATAATAACATATCTATAATTCGATGTTTGACAGTGTAACAGACGAATTGAACGTTTTCGAGAAGGGCATCTACTGAACAAGGAGTCGTAAGATGAAGCTCACTTATAATATTGTTTCAAAGGTTCAATGCCATTTCGTCCAGGTGTCATTTCGTCCAGCAACAAATTTCCTTGAAAAACGTGCCATTTCGTCCTGCGTGGTTTTACAAATTATTACACAATTTAATGAGTGCCATCTCGTCCAGACGAAATGTTGACAAGGGTTGAGGCAGTGCAGGTTGTCGGAGGTTAATGACCCCTGTGCTTACGTGCACAACTACAGGTTGTGGAATATTCACAACTGACTGTGGGATTTCCCACCCGCCCCTGCTGTGAAATTCCATTCCTCCCCTCCCCACGTTTGTTTATGAACAGAGACTTCATTCGTTCGAATAATCTCTATGAATTAACATCTTTATTATAGAGTTTTCAACCACTACAAGGGGCCAACCTAGTTTATTACTTAACGGGTATCGGTATACGGTTAAGAATGAGAAGAGGTGCGGTGAAGTTGTGTGGCGTTGTGTTAACCATTCTTGTAGTGGAAAAGTGTTTACTTTAACCGTGAAATTATTAAATAAGAGATCCACAATACGTGTGAACCTAGATGTTAGGCCCCTTAAAACAACAATTATCATCATCATCATCATCATAATTATCGCCTGGTTTGTGAAATATGTGTTTCTATTCTCACTATGTTGTTTATATTATAAGCATTTCATTGTAAAATATAGTTGAATGGTGGCAAACGAGTGGAGCGAACGTCCATTATTACAAACATCAAAAAATTACTTATTTCTAACAAGAAACGCAATGAAATGAAACTGTTATTGTAGACCTGTCAAACTGTCAATCATAGGTGTTTGGACGAAATAGCACTAGTGGGCCGGTAGAGAGTCAAACCTCCTGACTCTGTTCGTGGAATTTGGACGAAATGGCACTTGGACGAAATGGCACGACACATAAAATCAATTGTGTTTATTTTGGAAGCTTCCAGCACCAGGTGTGTTGTTACAAATGTTACACAACACCGTATAAAAGCAGTTTATTAGGCTGAGGTTAACATGCCATTCGGGAATTTCCCAAGTGAAAGTGTCTTCCTGTTCGGGATTACGGCAGACCAGATTGTGCAAGCTTGGGGTCCATATTCATCAATTGTCGGTCAGCATCTAATTACATTACTCAGTCCGGTTTGCGGCAATGGGGCGTTAGTCACGTCAATACGTATTCGTACCCTGCGTCTGCGGTCGTCTTCATTGGCTGGCGCGTGGGAATTCCGTGCATCGGAAGCGATTTCACATTCCTTCACCAAATGCAATCGTAAACGTGTTTCAGTTCTCTCAATGCGTATGGCTCCAGGATAGTCGTGAGCTCTTTAAGAGATGCGCCCTACTGTATTTCAGCGATTGCGAAACACAACACTTGTTAACATAATAGAGAAGGAAGATTCAACGTCCACTGTGGTGGATTAAGTGAGACAATATGAGCCGAAATGCGAAAAGGAACCTACTGTCGAAACGTTATTATTTTGACACTATAGTCCCGTGGTGCTAGAGTCCTTGAAGGGCCTAGGCCTACCAAGCAACCTCTGCCCAGCCATTAAGCCTGCAGATTATGGGGTGACGCGCTGTCAGTGGTTCGGATCCCATCGGCTCTTAATCTTGGTCTCCGTGGCCGGAGCACGGTCTCACTGTCAGACAGCTACTCAATTGTCCTCACGAAGATGGGAGCGCCCCGTTCCAGCCCTAACGTGAGTTTCTAAATTCCCTGATGGAGCAGGGAATCGAAGCTAGCCCAACACCACGGGGTCGGCATCTTTTGACACAATGCTATTTTAAAATTCAGCGTTAATTTCTCAAAAATCTGTTACCAAATACTGAAATCATTTTCTTCGAGGAGACGTCTCGCTTGCGGCTCACAAATATTGACGTCCGCATTGTTGTTCTGGCCCAAGGGCTGGAACGGGGTACATTCAACCTCCAGAGGCAAAACTGAAAAGAAACGAGTTCGATTCCTACCTCAGCCATCCTGGAAGTGGTTTTCCGTGGTTTCCCACTTCTACTCCAGGCAAATGATGGGATAGTACTGTCCCCGTTTACCTGGATAGTAGGCTGTCAGATATCCGCCCCCTCAATCGGATTGCCAATTATCAATCGCACCGGCACAGTTACATCAATAAAAATGGCACTGACAGATACTATCGAGATAAGAGCACAGAAGTTCACAGGAAATCATTGTGGAACACACCAAAATAGACGGGGGTTCATACTTACCGTTACTTACCTCTTAATTATCTCGGGGTTTGAGTTGACAACAGGATCACAAAGTCTGTTCACACAATAACCTCCACCATGACATTTAAAAATGAACCAAAACGAAGACGAGAACTTTGAACTGTACAAAAGCTTTATTTCTAATAAAGGGTATGATTTTACTAACACAACAAAAACAACGTGGCTATCAGTAGCCCAAGTCAATCTGACTACGTCCTCCAGTAGGACTTGCAAAAATTATCATACAACATGATATAAAACATTTTAGCTCCCAAGAGCTCCAAATAACGTAATATTCATAACATTATTGGATTGGAGAAGGACGTCAGGGTGTGACATATATAGAGCATTTTGTTTCCTTTTAATAAACATGAGAATGGTATTTATAGTCGCAAGGCCAGAGTGTGGACGACCTCACTCTCTGAGAACCAGATGTTGGCACAGCTGCGGGCTACCCTCCAGCCTGTTGCATACTGGTCAAATGCACTCCCTTCTCACGTGCTAAGTTACGTAAGAATACAGCTTGTTCTCTCAAACTTTTAAACGTCTACAAGACAACTCACATTATATTTACGCAAATCTTTCAAGTACTTTGCTCACATCCTATTGGATCATTATGTTAATTTCTTAAACTTGTTAACTTCAATCCAAATGTTTAATTAGCTCTTAAATGTTTATAACAAAATCACATAAATTATTTATAACAATTAGAAATTGTTTATAATATTTGTCAAAGACAATAAAAATATTATAAGCACGCCTTTAACATCACTCTCGTTCCATATTATTTTCAAAAATATTTACAGCAATTATTTACAATATTGACATTTAAATTGTTTAAATTATTAATTTAATAAATACATTAGCCACATGTTCATTCGGTTGGTAATTTTCATAATCGTGTTTAATATAATCGACCAATGAAGGTTAGTTATACATGTCAATGTCACAATCTGGTTTAATAAAGGTTTTAATAATGATTTGTGACGGCAACCTTCATTCAAAATCTTATCTCAAATTCTTTCAAAACTCGTGTTAATTATAACAGTAACTCACTTGATTAATTTTCAACGAACTATGACAATCTTACTCCAGCGGAAAATCCTTCGCTAACAAGTTAATGCACAATCTGCATTAAAAATATGCCCAAAATTCATCATATATTAATCTATATGGCATTAAAACTTCCACATAACTTACAAAACTTCCACAAATAATTCTTTAACATTAATTCCTGTGGGAACTTCCTTCATATTCAAGGGCATTATACCTCAGCGACTTTCAACACGCGCTGCACTAGCGATTATACATTCATAGTTCCACTTAAAAATTTTATAATCATTAATTGTTTCAAAACTGTTTTTTTTTATTTAACCTTCGTGGATTTCATTCATGAACCGAAATGAAGTCAAAACTTGCCAATCACAAACAAATTTAATAGTGAATACGCTTATATACGCCTGTCTGGTCTATCAAAATTTAAGATTAACATCTTAAAAGAAATTGTAGTATAAAAATACTATCTTCAAATAAAGTGCGACTAAAATGCAAAGTATTCGAATAGAATCCAATTAGACTGGGGAATGCAAACATGATTCGATAAATCTCTAATTGAGAAAAACTCCTAACAAAAGTTCTTGACTTTAATGCATTCAAAAATTCATTATTAACGTTAATTTTTCACAAAAGTGTCTATGATGCAATGTTCATTCATAACTGACGATAAATGTCTGTGTTGCAATCAATTCAAATAACGACTAGTATTTCCAAGATCGTCGACAACGTAAGAGATTTTAACGCTCTAAAATCATTTAAATGTTCTTCATTCTTGATGATGACAGAAAATTGGTCAAAGTAATTAAACTGGGGTTGAATTACTTTAATAAAATGACACGCTGTCTGAATTTAAATCTGCCATAAAAATCATTAACTTACAGTCAAATCGTGACTACAAAAAAAATATTAATTACTGAAAAATCTAAATATCAGTCTCAACTGATTCAAAATCATTAACTATGCCCATGACATAACAATGTCTTAATAAATCGTCGAAAAAGGCATAACTCATCAAGGTGTACTGAGAATAAGAATCTCAACAAGAAAATAGGGCAAAATACATGAGGATAAAAATATGGGAAAAATAGTTGCTCAAACATCATTAGTAAACTCAAATACAAAAAACGTTCACGACTACCTTATCTGCCGATTGACGTTCCAGAGGAAAATTCCCCAAAGAAGACTGCTGATGGATCCATTTCACCACGTTAAAGCTGAGCTCCATCCTCGAAATAGGAAATAGCACCCTCGGAGAATCGAACTGCTTCCTTCTCCGGAAACCGCTCTGCTCCTTGAAGACGAATAGACATCCTTCCGGCAATAATCTTCTTTGTGAGTCGGGACACCCCTGACCTCTCTTGAAAAATTCCCTGAAGTTCCAGTAGACAGTCGCCATGAAGTTTTGTAGAAATTTCCTAAGAAATTATTCATATTCAGAGTATGAAATTGTTTCTATGGCTGTTCGATGGTATTCAGCCTTTAATTACGAAACATGGGTGTAGATGGTATTCACCGCATGTTCGCTTGTGTGGAATAGCAATTAGCGAAGTTCCATGTCGCTATCTTACTCCGTTGAAGTATGTCCCAATTGCAATAAGCCCTTTTAGCCTTCCATCTGCTCTTCGGTTGTAGTGTCAGAAGAACAAACTGCCGTATTCAATTGCTCCATTATACTGTATCGTTCTGTAACCAAGCAATCTGAAGTCTTTCTATTCCACTCGCAGCGTCAGCCTTGCGTTGATTCTGGCTATACAAAAGTGCTTCTCTTGTGGCGAGATAATCACTTTTGTCAGTCGTATAAAACTGCTAATATCTTTTAAACTAATCGGTCGAAATTGTTCAGCCTTTCTCTATAACTGCATGTAGCACTGCACAATACAATTATCTTATCGGTGACCGCTAACTGTTCGAAGCTAAACTTGTAGAAGCTTTCTAAGGTCCGTTTCAACTTCACCTAGTTTGACCTGGATCTCGTTAATATAGTGGCCTCGCCACGCGTTATAAAGACGATTCTTTTCACTGCTGTTCACTTCGACGTCTCACTATAATGAATGTATAAGAAAAGAACTTTCACAATAGACTTCGATGATCTGAGAATGAGATCTCAGAATGATCAGAGAAAGAAAGAGGCTCCTCTCTTCTGCGCAAGCCCTTTTTTTAACATCTCGAGGGGCGTTTCCATCCCTTCCAAAGCGTGATACTACGTCATCGCTAAAAGTTCCAACTTCGTTAATACATGACGGATTTTCAAAATTCAAAAACTGAAAATAAATTTCACCAAAATTCCAAATCAATGCTTTTACTGCAAATGGATTTCCACAATTCTGCATTCCAAAAGTAATAAAAATACCATAGTTTCAGCAATCTCCGTCTTCCTTTAAACTATCGTTGATTGGTTCATGCCTCTCCTCCAATAGCATAGTTTCTTCCTCAGCAGAATTCCTCGTTTCCTGCGACTGCGTCGTAAATCTTGGAACATTCTCGACTAAATGCTGACGTCACTGAGAATCTCAGCTCAAGTAGCCTGCTGGCATAACATTTGCGTCATCCGTGCTTACGTCATGACTACCCACGTCATAACTATGACAACCATAACTTTCATTATATTTTCAATATAGCCACCGTGGTCTCTATATAATTCAATTACGGGGGCAGTACCTAACTTAAGGCCACGGCCACACACTAGTACAGACATCACAGTGACACAGGTTATCAGAAAGATTCTACGCACACAAAAGTACACGGGGCTACATAACCACGATGCCACTAAGCACCTTAACGAATCAACACCACCAACAACAACATCTTCGCTTACCGCCTCACAAATATATTTTTGTCTGCCTCGTTGCGAAGTGGCTAGCATTCTTGTCTGTCACCTCGGAGGCCCAGATTCGATTCCCGTGCGTGCCAAGAAATGTAATTCTGATCTGTCTGGAACGGGGAACACTCAGCCTCGTGAGGAGATTAAACAGTGTCAACTGACTATGTTTCACCTCATAACTGCTTAAATTTGAGCAATTGATGGCTAGTGTTCATATCTGTTGCTGAAATACAATGAATCATTTACAGGCTTAAATACAAAGTGATGTTTTACTCTCATCTGACTTTGGTGTATAAGGAAAACAACAAAGTGCCAACGCATTCCGTGGTAGTGACGAATAACGGAAATAAGATATAAGTACTCCTTGCCTCCATATCCTGACCAAATCGTTTAATCTCCAGTCAGATACAACATTCAAGGCAATCTCTTGAACATACCCTAATATTGGACTTATCCTAACGTTTAATGTCCTCCAATCTTCCTTCCATAGCAATTCCTGAGCAGGCCCGCTGACAGGATTCTCGGGCCCCTGGACAACTGAGCTGGGCCCCCCTTATTCGCGCTACAACCCCTTCCACTCACCTCACTTAATTTACACCAGAATATTTGAATATTTAATAAATGATCCGAGACTATTTCAATCCTCTCAGAATATTTTAAAACGTTCTCAAAATATTCTTTGCTATTAAGGCTCTTACAGAGAATACACTTTCGAAAATATTTTTATGAGTCTACTTATACTATTTTTGGTGGACATCATCATATATTTATATTTTTAGCCTACTTATCCCATTTTGAAAAATTGAGTAAAAATGAGATCGATCCGGGAAAAATGTATGTCTGTCTGTCCTTCTGCCTATATGTCTCCTACACGACTTCAGCTATCGAAACCAAATTTGGTATGAGTAAAGATTTGTACCTGAATATCCCACGGCTATCTTTTAAATTAACGTCTATGCTACCAACCGCTGATAAATCGCCATTGAAATTTGAGCTCTATGTTAGATATCTCAGAAGTTATGCATGCGAACTATTCCAAAATTGGCCCACATGTTCATAATAGCATTCCAAATTAATTTTCAAAAGTCCATACATGCCAGTGTTGCCAACATGATTCTCAGCCTGCCGATAGGTCCAGTTTTTAGATGTATGTAACTTCTATACCATCGGTTGGATTTCAACCAAATGTCGTATATAGTATGTGTACTACAACAGATATGGCTGTGCGTATTCTAAAGAGCCACAAGACCTGCCAACTGTTATTAAATGCTCCCTCTATGTTTTAACCCTATATCAATATATCAGAAAGTATGCAAGCCAACAGCTCTAAACGAATAGTACCTGACATTCTACCTGAGTTTGGTGTAACTTATATACATCAGTGCTGCCAACACGATTCTAAGCCAGCTGAGAAGTCCAGCTTTTAAATGCATATAGCCGAACTTCTCTATACTAACA
The DNA here is from genome assembly GCA_946902985.2 of Meconema thalassinum. Lineage (NCBI taxonomy): Eukaryota > Metazoa > Arthropoda > Insecta > Orthoptera > Tettigoniidae > Meconema > Meconema thalassinum. The sequence continues at coordinate 142,578,255 of OX336390.1, forward strand.
AATGGATTTCAACCAAATTTCGTATGTGCTTTGTGTACTATAACTGTTATGACTATGCGTATTCGTCAGAATCAGCAGGGCTGCCAACTGTTAATAAATTATCTCTCTATTTTTAAAATCCTAATATCAATATATCAGAAAGTATGCAAGGCTTCAGCTCTAAACTTTGCTCACGTATAGTAGCCTACCTGTCATTCTAGATTAATTTGGAGTAACTAATATATCTCAATGCTGCCAATATGATTCTAAGATTTCTGATAGTTTCAATTTTTAATTACATGCAACTTCTATACTAACAAATGGATTTTATCCAAAATTGGCACTATAATATATCGTAATATTTCAGATTCATTATGAGCATCACATACATGACATTGTTCCCAACATGGTTTTACGCACTCTGATAAATCCAATATCAAACAGCATGTAACGTCCATACTATCCATTAGACTTCAACCAAATTTTGTATGTGCATTTTATACCTTAAGAGATGGAACTAAGAATATATTCAGAGTCACCAGGGTTGCCAACTGTAGTAAGTTACTCAGTTAGGCTACACTACTTCAGTTGTATTTCAAACTGCAGTACTTAGAAATGTTACTATTACCAACTTGATTTCATCATTATTCTAGATAGGTATATATAGGTAGGCATGAATCTTAGATTTTAAGAATTTTAAAATTAGTTTGTCACGGAACTACTTGTTTTAATATATATTTTTGTCACAAAATGTTTGCCTGTTAGCTTATAGTCATTAATGTATTATTAAAATACAATTATACTAGCGGACCCATGCGAGAAATATCGCATTTTCATAAACCACACTTTCCCCAATAGGTTTTGCAAATCGAAAACTTCTTACAAAACTTGATACTTAAGAAATTACAATTTGTCACTGATAATGTCATTTGTGTGCCGAGTGTGCTGTAACACTCACCGGTTATTCGATATTTATGAAATTATACGATTTGAGTACTCATTCCTTTGAATTACTCTTTCTGAAATCCATGCAAAATGATAAAGGAAAGACCTCATAATGTTAAAATGACATGAAACGGGCGTCATGGCCTTATATTACACGATCCTTGGTCATAGCGACCAAAATTAGACGTGGGCAGATATTATGGAGCCTATTTTCATACATCAACAGTATCTGCAAATCGCACACTTCGTACATCTTTTAAGCCATTTTTTTAAAGAAATTATTGATATTAATGGAATAAGAGTGCAATTCGTCACTGCTAATGTCTATTCTCTTTCATTTGAAGGCTCATTTTCACGATCGGTCGCTTATGAGTGCCGCAGGAAGGATCTATACTACTGAAATAATATATATGATGATAAATGAAAAAAAGATAATTTCAATTATTAAATACAAGACATTTCCACGTAACGATCTCTAGATTGTATGGCATATGTTTTTTATCTACCTAGAGAATCAAGGTTCTGTTGGACTATTCACTGCGCAGCGCTGGGAGTGCGACACCTGGTTAATAACACGCGCTCTATTCACCCCATCCCCTGCGCCATAACCCTCGATGACCACAACAACACCGCCAACGCTCTGCTGCACACTGACACACGTTCTACTTTGATTTGGTTTTACTTTACAAAAGTTTGTATTCTTATTGGCATTTACATTTATTTAAACTTTAAATTTTGTTATTTTGGGACCACCCCTAGACATGTGCCCCCTTTGCCCTCCCTTGTCGCCGGCCCTGTTCCTGAGTACCTGTGCCCTACTGGGGTGATCTCCTTTTTATTAGAACTCGCCAAAGCACCTCTCCTCCCTCTGTGTCCCTACTTTGCTATTTCTTCCTTTATCTATCCTCTAATCTTCATTATTCTCCTGTAATACCACATTTCAAATGATTCTATTCTCCTCTTTTCTACTGCAACAACAGTCCAAGAGCACCACGTTCAAAACAACGACTTTCAATATGACTTTTTAATAGCTGCCTTGATATACATTTGATGTCAACAGACTTATTTTATTTAGAAATGCTTTCCATGCTTGCGCTACCCTACTTTTTGTGTCATCTTTATTAAGCCCATTATTGCTTATATTCTTTCAAAAGTATCAGAATTCGCTTAACTCCTACACATTTTCACCTGTCGATTCCGTACCAATAGGAGTGTTTGATTTCTTCTGGCTGCATACAATTTATTTTTAACACTTGTTGGTATTCAAGATGGATTCTCAAGACTTGATTATTACAAGTTTCTCTCTACCTACACTAAAATATGTTACATTCGCGTATACAAATTTTACTCGAGCTGTGTGAGTAGAGGTGTTATATCGTACTGTTCTTTCTTAAAGGTTGTTTTATGACTGCTCTGCCTACCTGGCTTTGTCTTTCTTTATGCCTGACATAAAGCACCATCATCAGCCATAAAGATCAAGTAGTGGGCAGTGGATCACGATTTTCATCTTACGATATATTAATAAATGCCTTTGTAATGCACGTGCAGGAAATGGGGACGTTGATCCTAATTACGTCTGATGTCGTAGCTGTTAATGACCTTCATATTATTGTGTTGGAAGCCAAGTTTCGCAGATGACCTCGTAGTTCCGCCCCTTAAAACAACAATAACTAACTATAACTAACTAGCCATATTTCGGTGTTGCCTTAGTAATCGAAATTTGAACGAATGGGTGATGACAGGTTACCAAGGAAGTTGCGAACTGGGGCCATGAAAAGGATGAGAAGACGTGGGAGGCCAAGGAAAAGAAGGATGAAGGACCTGCAGGAAGATTTGAAGATTATGCGGGTTGGAAGATGATGCCGTACATTATAACTGCTACAACTGTATAAGTGTATATCTGGATATGCTTTATCCCTCGAAGTTAAGTGAAGCCTAGGTACTTGTAATTTTGTTCTTCCGTTAGGCATTCAAATAAGTCATCAACAAGATTTGTTAGTTGTATGTGATTTTTTTAAACACATTTTTGCTTGCTTAGTGTGCTATCTCAGATTGTTATTGAATGGTCAGGTTAGAGTGGATTGTAAACTTGGCTGATTTTTCGTTCTCGTGCAGCAGCTAACCACCTATCAGCCTAAGTGATAAGAATCTGTTGATGATCGCTTGACGATCGAAACTGGTCGTCCAAGTGTATTTATTAGTCTCATGTGCATTTTTGTCAGGATTAGGGAATCACCCATTACAATTGGGTACAATCGTGTTGACCGACTGAAAAGCATAACATTTTGGCATTTATTTTGCTCTTTGTACATAGCAGGGTATTGGAAACAGTGTCCACGTAACACCGAAAGCTTAATTTCAACCTCTGCTAATCTCGGTATCCCTCGAAGTTGAAAGAAGCCTAGGTACTTATAATTAGGGCAAGGATTTTTAGGTAAATAATAGTACATTATGCAACGAGCCCATAATGGCAATATTTAAGACACGAGTATGTTTATAAAACGAGCGTATGTGAGTTTTATAATTTCCATACGAGTGTCTTAATTACCATTATAGGCGAGTTGCATACGACTGTTTATGTTCGACGATAATTATTATAACTATTTTATGTTCGAACATAAATATTCATAAATATCTGTCGAGATTTCGCCAGTTTTATGTACTGAACAGAGCGCATGAGACGCGCGAGAATGCCTCTTCGATTACACTACTATGACACTAGGCCAGGCAATGAAATTTAAATTAGAAGGCCGTGGAACTCAGCGCATCTAATTATCTAATTGGTCAAACAACTGTTTCTTGAGCTCTGATTGGTGGGAGAAACTGTTTCATAATGAAAAATAGTGTTATAATGAGCCTCATTATAGTATATAGTATATATTATATATTTTTAATGTAAATACGTATTTTAAGCATTTTTTCTATAAATACATAAATTCCTGCTTTTCACTTATTAGCACGTAAAAAGACATAATATTTATATATTTTTTAAATCAGTATGATAGATCTTTTAGTTTATTGCATTTTCGTTCTGTGTTACTTCAACGGGGAAGAACCTGTGAGCTATCTAATCTTCATGCATGAGCGTATGCCAGCTTGTAACTTAACTTGTAGCCCCGTGCCACTCACTGTGGAAGTCGGGGATTTCCTTGTCCATAGCCTTATTGCACCACGTGCTAGACCTCCCCCCTCCCCCACCCCCTCCTCCCTCCCCCAGCTACCTGGAACCAGTGTCACTCACATGCAGTTCATTTCTGGCACTGTGAAGTGCTAGGCAGTTCTACGATGCCTAAAGTAAAAACAACTACAAATTATCGTCTGCAGCAGTATGTTGCAGAATTTAAAGATAATTTTACTTCTGATAGGGGCGTTCTGTTCTGCCAACCATGTGTGAAAGCAGTAAAGGCTGAACAGCGATCTCAAGTTACACAACACCTCAAGGGCAAGAAACATATTGCCGCAGTTTCACGATAATCGTCGGTCATTTATGATGGACAACCTAACGATGTACTTCAATGTCTGTTGTAATGTTTCATAAGTCAGTGAGACATAGAATAAATTGCATTCGTGAGTACTGCATATTGTTTATATTTACATTTGTAAACTAAATTATAATAAAATATTTGTACCTTTTTGTCACATTTAATACATAATACATAAAAAATACAGATTTTCTAGATTTTTAGCACCTAAAAATCCTAGCCCTACATATATTTTTTTCTTCCGTTAGGCATTTAAATATGTCATCATCGCATACTTTGATTCCAGTGCAATGTCATACCTTTCTTATGATTCTGTACTCGCCAACGCCAAAGATCATGTTCATAGATTTAGAAAAGCTGCTTTTGATGTTCAACAACTTCTGAAGATGTGACTCGGAACTTTTTCTAATTATTTTCAAATCAACTGTGAAAAAGATGTGGTTAATAGTCCATACGGAATCATCGCTCATTTTGAGCCTCTACTCTGCTGAATTGAGCTAAAGGGGTTTAAGAAATATGCAGAATCAGAGAGGACTAACGGCGTCTCCTAGCATGATTCTCCACTTGATTTTGATCACTCTGGAATTCTACGTCTTGGATAAGGTTACCGGATGTGAAATACTGTACTCTACTGAGTCATAGAGTGTTAAAAGGACTGATGATTTTGTTGGCGAATTTGTAGTTTTTCTAAATCTGGATAAAATAGGAGCGTGTTACAGAATCCAAGCCATACTCAAGTTTCCTTGCTTCTAGCTTGTTTTGTAATAATAATTATTGCCTTACCATTCTTGTAGTAACCTTTCTGCTCTTCTGGCAGGTGGCTTTCGATGTTAGTTGCGATAACTGAGGTGGGCAATTTGTAAACGTTGTACATGCATATTATATTACAGTATTATTATTTGCGAATAGACCACTGAGGATCACGCTACAATTTCATTTCTTCTACGTTAAGCTATTCTTCCATATGGACGCTGTGCTGCTGCTTTTGTTCATCCGTCCAGGTTCTTCTAGTCTTTGCAGTTCTTTCGTCTTGGAGCCCTTCCAAATTTTGAATAATGGTCCGAAATGTATTGATATGTAACATCTGAAATTCCTCAATGTTGTACCTTCCTAGATCTTGGCGAACTTCTTTAATCTAAGCCGTAGTTGTCTTATTGTTCCATAGGTAGTCGACTATCTCTTTAGTTATTCTGTTTTCGTCCATTCAGTATAAATGTCCAAGAAATGACAACCACCTCCTTTTCATTAATGTTATTATTATGGGGCAGATGACCTTGTAGTTCCACCCCTAAAATAACAATAACTAACTATTATTATTATTATTATTATTATTAGTTTCATTTCCTTATGGACAAGGCGAATCCCAAAATACAAGATACGGGCTTTACAATCAAGTACCTAATAATGACTGGGTTAAAAATAATCTGTAATATGTGACATGTACACTATATAGCAACATTACTCTCTGAATTCTGGTGACCAGATGTTTTATTTCCAGCTCTTTCCAGTCCGTTAACAGAATCTTTGGTACTACTCAAGTTGCTTACGTCATTAGTGGTAAAATTCTCTCAGTGTTTACTCACTACATCTTCCTGATTTTGCCTTTTTCTTCTTCTCCTTCCGATTATTATTATTATTATTATTATTATTATTATTATTAGTATCTGTTTAAGGTTAAAGAGCCTCCGTGGCTCATGCGGCAGCACGCCGGCCTCTCACCTCTGGGTCCGTGGTTCAAATCCCGGTCACTACATGTGAGATCTAGACTGGACAAAAACGGAGGCAGACAGGTTTTTCTCTGGGTACTCCGGTTTTCCCTGTCAAAATTTCATTCCAGCAACACTCTCCACTATCATTTCATTTCATCTGTCATTCATTTAATCATTGCCCCAGAGGAGTGCGACAGGCTTCGGCAGCCGGCACAGTGCATATCCTCGCCGCTTGATGGGGGCTTCATTCATTCCATTCCTGACCTGGTCGGAGACTGGAAGCAGGCTGTGGATTTTCTTTAAGATAAAAGGGTTTACAAAACGTGTTGATTGTAGAAACCAATTTTTATAGAATGACATAAAAATGACCACGATAGCCCGATACCTTATTGACGTGTTAATTACAGTATAAACCATTTATTTTTACCTCAAGTCAATACTTATTTCATTGAAATCATACCGGTTTCGGTCACATAGTGACTTTCTTCAGCTGATATATGATGAGTAACTGAGTAGTATCAAACCAAATAGTAAATTTTCCAACAACAGATACATTTTTCAACATTTCTTAATAACTTCGCCAGGCATATTCCTAAGATTTTCTCTACTATACCTAGCAAATACACATCAAGAATTTTTATAACCTAACTGATTTTTACATACACATCTCATCATTTCTACGCTGTTTTTCAAGACAATGTTTTATGATTAATTTACACAATTTATATAACAGACCTGTTGGTTTTTTGTTGTTGATTTTTTGTGGAAAATTTACTATGTGAACTTAAGATATAGTACTACTCATTTTTACTTAGAACATGTATAATGACAAATATACGTCACTGGTATTTAGACTCTTATTTGGGTTAGGTAAATTAGATAGTGTGATTTTAATTTGGTTTATAGAGTTCTTTCTTAGTGATACCAACTTAATCATTTTAAGAGATTCGTTATTCTACTTTAAACTACAGTAAATGAAATACCATGAGCATTTCGTAATTTTATTACATCTTAGGTCATATTGAATTGATATACTGCGCCCGTTGACGCATGTTGACGCATGTTTGCACAGCTAACAAAGACCAAGATCCATGCTGAAAAGTAACTGAACATGCCCTGCGTGCGGCGGGAAGAAGCCGAAGCAATATCGCTTATAATTACATTTTTATGCACTTTAGACATTCCATAAATCCACAATTATTTATTCAACGTAATTCTGCTTATTTAAAATACGGTATACAGCGCTCATGAGTGAAACCGTCAATTTACGCGGCCAACTCATGTCCAGAGTGAACGCCATATTTTGTGAAAACAGTACTTACTCATCGTTTGCTGAAGAAACATCTATGTGAATGTGAAGCAGAAATAAGGACACGTTCCGTGAAGGGAATCCATGTGCTATGGATAAATCCGAGTATATTTGTCAAATGGACAGCCATCATGGCATAAACTGATAATCAAATAATTGTGTACAATTAATAACATTTAATCTGAGAAATATTTTAATTCACGAAGCGAAAATTATGGAAGCGTGCAACGCAAACCTTAAGACCACATGGTCGCATCCAAGTATATTATAAACTGTGAATTGATAAACTGTGTAATTCTACAGGAATATTTTTGTTATGCCGGAAGGGCAGTGGCTATGATTTTTATTTTGTGTAAATAATTCATGAACGTAACGAGTGAGCGTCGCACAAGCGATAACTTAACGCCAGTGGGGGAGTGAAAATGGGCAATTTATTACCGCACCTTAGCATCAGTGAGTGCAAGTTTTCTTTAAACATGTGTAATATTATCACCAACGGCAACATTATGATCCTAATGAAACGTCAAATCTTGGAATATAACCCCTACCACGCAATGCAGATGGATAGCTAAATCATGCGTGGGGAATTGGCAGCGGAAGGTGACCGGAAACAATGTTGAAATGATTTAAAACCGTAGAGGAGACCGCTTACAACATCTCATGGCGGGTCTCGAACCGACGGTCGCTGCATCTGTAAGTCAGATCTTGTATCAGTAGCGTTAATTGTAATGAGTTGGAAACAGTAGATTTAATTTCAGTTTGGTTTCATTTTCGGTGCACAATGCAGGTAGCTATTATAAGAACACGTGTGGAAAGTTACAGTTCAGTTAAAAATTTATAAACGCCAGGAAGGCTGTATTTTCAATGTCCATTTCGTATCGTTTCAAAACAGTTATTAATAACTTTTATTTTGTCAAGCTGATGAAAAAGAAACTAGTTTTGGCAGGTGTTAAAACAAGGCCAAGGTTACATGTATAAGCCAAACCACTACACAGCTCAGTCGATTTTAGGCAGTGCATCATTATTTATTTAGAAGGCTGTGAAATTCTTAGCATTTTTAGCCTATTTTCAATTTTGAAAAAATAGGCTTATGAGATCACCTTTTGTCCGTGTGTGTGTGCGTGTGTGTGTGTGTGTGTGTGATTCGTGTGTGTGTCCCCCCCTAATAAAATCTAAATGGCTGGAGCGATTTCAATGAAACTCGGTATGTTCATAGAACTATTCCCGGCGACCTCGACCGTGCCCATCAAATTTTGTTACGTCTCACCAATGCAAAATGGCGGCTGTGCGAAATATTTCACTAGCATTCAATATCTCCGAAACTATTACCGATATCGCCCTGAAATTGTGTACGGTGATAAAGGGTACTACTAGAAGTTCACCTATGAGACTTTCAAAAACCTGGTGACTACAAAACCAACATGGCGGTCAAGCGAATTTGAGACTTTTAAATAGACTTTTCTCGCGATTTAACTATCCACACGTAATGAAACTTGGTACAGCAAATGTTTATACACATTGTAATGCACTGGAGTCTAATTTAGTTCAATTGTTTACATAACTTCAAAATGGCGGCTGTGCGAAATATTTCACTGACATTCTATATCTCCGAAACTATTACAGATATCACCCTGCAATTTAGTAAGGTGATAAAGGGTACAAATACAAGTTTACCAATGTATATTTCATAAACTTGTAAATTAGAAAACGAACATGGCGACCAAGCGAAGTTGAGACTTTTAAATAGACTTTTCTCACGATTTAACCATCCAAACGTAATGAAACTAGGTACAGCAAGTGTTTATACACATTGTAATGCACTGGAGTATAATTTAGTTCAATTGTTTACATAACCTCAAAATGGAGGCTGTGCGAAATATTTCACTGACATTCTATATCTCCGAAACTATTACAGATATTACCCTGCAATTTTGTACGGTGATAAAGGGTACTGGTACAAGTTTATCTATGTATACTTCATAAACTTGTAAAGTAAAAAACGAACATGGCGACCAAGCGAATTTGAAATATTTTAATAGACTTTTCTCGTGATTTAACTCTCTGAGCGCAGTGAAATGTGGTACAGTAAATGATTTTGCAGATTGTAATGCACTGCCATCTAATTTAAATCAATTGTTTACATAACCTCAATATGGCGGCTGTGCGAAATTTTTAAATTAAGTTTTTATTTCTTGTGTCGTAATCATGCGATCGAAGTGAAAGTTTGAATAATGAACCTAGGCAATAATTGTCCTTGAATGGTACATAATTCTATGGCCTATACATATAACAATCCTAAATGGCGAGCTTCCGAAATATTTAGACGGTTCTCAATATCTATGAATCTTTTACAGCAACCAAACTGTTTTTTTTTATGTTCATAGAGACTATGAACATATGTTCACCTACAGGACTATCATTAACCTGGTGAGCACAAATCCAACATGGCGGCAACGCGAAGTATAAATATTTAAATGGACGATTCTCGCGAATTAACTATCCGAGTGCTGTGAAACGTTGCACGTTAAATGCTTATACAAATGTTGATCCACTGGCAACTAATTTATTTCAATTGTTTGCATAATCACAAGATGGCTGCTGTACGTAATTTTAAAATCTCGTTTTTACTTCTTGTGTTCTAATCATGCGATTGAAGTTTGAATACCACACGTACACAATAATCTTAATGTAATAGTACAAAAATAAAAATCCAACCTGGCGACAATCTGAAATATTTAGACGGTTCTCAATATCTACGAATCTGTTACAGCAATTAAACTGAAATTTTGTATGTTGATAGAGGCAATTAACATGAGCTGGATATATGAAAATAGGCTGTATAGTTCTTTACGGAACTACTTGTTATAAGCGGAATGCAGAGTTCCGTTAGTCACATTTGTTGGCCAGATCAATACTTGAAAACAGGTTTATTTCTTTACGAGAAGCCTGACAAGCAATGAATGCAACAGTATTTTGTAACTAGAGAATATAGGTTCGACCTCATTCAGGGAAGTGGCAATTTAATAAATGCACAATCTCACACTTTAGCTTGTATCAGAAGCCTTCATGTTAAATCATAGCGTTGTTTGAATGTGTTTTACACACACATAATCTTTACGACCAGTATTTAAAACGTGTATAACTTAGGAATCCACACTTATCGTAATTAACATTATTGGAGTATTATTGATATGAGTCGTGATGGTGGATCAATACCTCCGAGATGTTATTGTGGTTATACCGGTGGTAACGAACTACTGTAGTCGTACTTACCCGAAGGGCGCCAGGATTGATGAATCCGTAATTGCAAGAGTGAGACGCAGGGTGTCTAATAATAATGATGAAGTATTGGTGGAGACACAGGGTGTCTATTAAGTTATTACGTTATTATGCATTAGTTGGATACACACGTTACCAAAGTACAATGAATGCTTTTTAAAGGTCCATAAACTGAACAACTATACTGTGAGGAATAAATAATAGTGTGAAGCTTTAATAATCAAAGATAGGATTTTGTAAAACTTAACAAATCTCATAATTCCCCCTGAGCCTAAATAAACATAACAAATATTAAAAATAAAATATTTTCTGGACCAAATGTTGACACTTGGTATTTGTTAAGTTATTTTAGATACATTTTGATACATTTTCACATGAATAGTCGACAACCAATTGGTGATGTGATAACTGTAGCACACACATCAGATTGGTAGCAATATGAGTCGATGTCATGTTTAATTACCATCGCATTTGCAGGCTTTCCTAGTTTTCTACTTTCCTAACACTTTGAAACTATGACCGTTTGGTACAAACAGTAACAAATCGAGTATGCAGGCTGTGCCAATTGCACAACCATAGGAGTGCTGAATTATTGTATGCATTTGTGTTGTATTAGCATAGCTCTTTTTTATTCAGCAACATTGTGCACATAGCTTGATTTTCTTTGTAATAAACGCGTCTCGTTTATTAACTACTGATATTTAGGGCTCGCTAAACACTTAAATCTAAAGATAAATGTTAGAGATGGCACCATCATAGCATAGGACAAATTTTCCCCTTGCTACTAAATGTAAATGCTTCTAGTATTTGTAAACAAGTAAATGTCTTGCTTTGCAGTAGATTCTTTTGATGTTTGATCCTCCCGTAGTCATTTTCGATGTAATTGCTTAGGGCTGATCTTACGTGCCACTCTCGTAGCTTGTTCGTTCTTAGTCAAATTTTGTATTAGGACCATGAGAGTAATTTAGATCTTGTTTAGGACTTTTTTTTATATTTTCTTTCAGGGCAGAATAGTATCGGACTAGCCGTTTGCAACTCTCATGCTAGGCTAGGGATCTATTCTGAATAAAATTTATTCGTGATTTTAACATAAGACTGACCTCTCTTTTCTTGCTTAGTTTTGTTATTGAAGCATTCCTCTGAGCTGGTTAAAGATCGAACCTCACCAATTCCCGATACCCCCGATTGCAGACTTTGTGCTACACCAGCCTATGAATGTGTCGTCCCCTATACTTGTGTGTTAACTGGAAGAGGGTCTCGGAAGGGTCATTTGAAACCGGTGGCTCCCCGAAACCTTCGGCCAGCGGGAACAATACATTAATTGATTATACTAATTTCAGCCCCATTATGGCCCTCCTCAGTAATCGTTTTTTAATAAATAATTATACAGAGGTGTGAATATTATTAGAATCAAATAAAATAATTTAAATGTCACAATTTTGTATTCAAAATCATTTTATTGACCATCTGCTGGCATCTTTTGATACCCTACTAAGTAATGTTTTCTCCCCCGTAGACTACACCTTTTCCCATAACATTGTGGTGTTTGAAGCCATATTTTCAGTGTTGCCTTAGTAAACAAGAGTTTAGTGCTTTTCAGTCGGTCAACACGAATGTACCCAAAAGAGATGGGTTATGCCCTAATCCTGAAATAAATTACATGAGATTAATAAAACACTAGGATGACCGTCGCTTGACGATCGAAACTGGTCATCCTAGTGTTTTATTAATCTCATGTAATTTATTTCAGGATTAGGGCATAACCCATCTCTTTTGGGTACATTCGTGTTGACCGACTGAAAAGCACTAAACTCTTGCTTTTCCCATAAGGAATTGCGTCTGGAAACATTCAATATAGTGGATTCTGAGGGATATCTGAGCTGGGTCCGTTTTCTATATTTTCATTGATTTTGGAATGTACCTTCTAAGTCAGGTAGTTTCAATCCATGGTTCATGAATCTTTGAATAATTTAAAAGCAGATCATCAGTAAAAGTACCCCAAAACCATTTGCTCTAAATTCACACGAAAAGTAGAGTAAAGTAATCAAAACAAAACGTGTGGCATTTTGCATTAGCAAGGCTCCTCTATTAGTGAAAATTGTAAAATATAATTTTACTTTGAGTTTCTTAAATAAAAATATAATTACGACTGTTGGTTAAAAATTTGAAGTAATTTCATCGGCTTTTAAACATATTTAGTGCATGAAACCGTGAAAAATAACAATTCAATTTTGTAAAACTGACGTTGAGAGTAATAATTTGCACACCTCTGTAATTGCGAGCAAAGTTTGAATGTGGTATATTGGCTTTCACGGCCGGTGAATTAAAACTCAGCAATTATTCTAGGTTTGTGCCGTGTCCTATGTGGGGTTTCGCCTAGGACACGGCACAAACCTAGAAGAATTGCTGAGTTTTAATTCACCGGCCGTGAAAGCCAATATACCATCTTTTTGGAAGCCTTCATAGGGAGGTTAAGGCTGCTTGAGCTCTTAGTTCTCGCAGTCAAGGAGTGCAGTAGCACTCTATATAAAGGGAGGTATCGCGCAGTTCGATACTCCTGTGGGGGTCCGGGCGGGGACACCAAGAGCCCGCCGATGAGCCAGCTTGGTGTCCTAGGCGAAACCCCACATAGGACACGGCACAAACCTAGAAGAATTGCTGAGTTTTAAAGTTTGAATAATTGGATTTTTTCCTTTGGAAAAATAAAAAAGTATATATATCAAAATAGTTAGAACATCAGATCTGTAACAATTATGGCCATTAAATAGATGATAATATAAAACATTTTTTTAAACGACATATCTAAACAAATGGTGATTGTATATTACTATAAAGCAAACTAACAAAATGTTCTTACAAATATCTTGTGATGATTAATGGGGTGTGATTTCTATAAATTGTATGCTCTTTGCGGAGTGGTGCAAGGGTTGAAATATGTAGGTCATTGAATGTATCTTCCTGCTCCAGTGCAAATTTTGAAGTGAATTGTAGCCTATTTGCCAAAGAACTATTGTTACGAAATTTATGGTTGTATTTTGAGACGTGTTATTTGTGTTTTGGTTTTCTGTCGTATTTTTCATTGATATGCGTGACGTTTGTTCTTATAGTTATAGAGTTCTATAACTGTGCCCAAGATCGCAGGTTCAAACCCGGCCGAAGTCGTCGATTTTTAAGAGCGTTAAAAATTCATACTGCCTTTCTTCGCAGGGGTAGTAAATCCGGCTGCCCCATGTCTTAGATTTATGGCATGATAAAGAACCTTCCATATTACACTTGTGTGAAGCTAAATTATAGGTTATATTTGACTAACGCTCTTAGGTTCCAACGTTCGTCACCAGAAGCCAACTGTGGTGGCATCTAGTAACAAAGTTCAGAACTAGTTGGTTGTTGACGGTGGTGTTTGGTAGCAAAAGTTGGAACTACTTGAAAAATCGAATGTCTGCAGTCCTTACTTGAATTAAAAACAGATAACACACACTATTACAGCGATCGCAATTAACACCGATTATCAGACAGATTTTACACACACCCAAAGTACAAGGGGCTACATGACCACGTTGTCGCAGCCCCTAAACTAAGGAACAAACCAACGAACCAGAGTTCTATAAAATTGTGGCAAGCGGGCAAATTGAATAGTTCCCTAACTGTAAGGTACTTTTATCCTTACTTGTGTAATGATGCAGCTTACGTTTTATTTAAAGTGTGTAGATGCTTATCAGACTAAATAATTCTTTAAATTTCAAGAATGACGATGGTACGTCATGTTACAGAACAAGAAAATGATGGAAAACTGCACATTTCTGCGATTTCATAAAGCTAGTTCTTGCTTCACTAATGATTGCCTCACGTATACGCATTTAGTCACCCTTCATAGAAAAATTTGGCACGCCATTCTTGTTATCTATCTGTACTCATCTCTCGCCGCCGAGTTCGAGATTGGCCTTTCGACAAGCCTCCATATGGTCGTACGTTCGGCAATAGGCTAAGTGGAAATGAGATCAAGCAGTCTTTTTCAAATTGCCCAGTGTGGACTACTCTCTGGCTCCGTTGCTAAATGGTTAGTACGCTAGGCTTTGGCCCGAAGTGCTCCGGGTTTGATTCCCGGCCGAGCCATCAGGGATTTTAATCTCCTGGGGTTAATTCCCGTGACTCGGGGACTGGGTGTATGCGACATCTTCATCATCACTTTAGCCTCATTACGACGCGCAGGTCGCCCACGGGCGTTAACTGGAAGGACCTGCACTTGGCCTCTCCGGAGGCTACACGATCATCATTATGGATACTACTGTAAATAGGGCCTTGTTGGCATGTTGAGGTATGTGCCCCGGGACTTGAAGTAGGGTACTATCCTTGCATTTGCCTGGAGCAATGTGGGGACACCCGGAGGAACATCACACACATGATAGCCGCTGTCAATGCCAGGATCCAAACCTACGATCTTCGGACATGCTGCTGCTACCAGCGCGGTCGTGGTGAATGATTTAACGTCACGGCCACGCCACGGGACAAGTAGAATTTGTCTGATAAATTGTGTTATTGTGGTGTGTGTAGTAGTAGTGTGTGTTTTGTAACTGGATCTAGGATTGGGAAAGAGGTGGCCGTGGTTTTAATTAGGAACCACTCTGGTAATTGCCTGTAATGAGAGTGGGAAGCCATGGAAAACCACTTCTAGAATAACTGAGATGGGAGTCGATCCCAATTTGATGACTCTTCAGTCGGTCAACGCGCTTTTGCCCATTACGATTGGGTGGGGGTACAATACATATATACAATACCTGAAAAAAATACGTGTATTAGTTATTATTCTCTGATAAATAGGGGCCACGTTAACCAATTACCCCTCTTTCAAAATTATTTAAAAAGTGTACCATGTAAATTTCACCAGGTAGAAAGTGTGAGTAGATAAGATTTACTCCCTACCTAATTTCATTAACGTGTTGGCCAACAGAAAATCATTCTTTTTAATTGTTTACGAAGGGAACACTAAAACTTGCATATGTCATAAGAGTTTGCATTCGGGGGATAGAAACTTCAGAAGGTCGTTGGTTGGTTGATCG
The DNA here is from genome assembly GCA_946902985.2 of Meconema thalassinum. Lineage (NCBI taxonomy): Eukaryota > Metazoa > Arthropoda > Insecta > Orthoptera > Tettigoniidae > Meconema > Meconema thalassinum. The sequence goes on from OX336390.1 coordinate 142,594,015, forward strand.
GTTCCTTAGTTTAAGGGCGGCGAAAACGCGGCCATGTAGCTCCGTGTACTTTGGGTGTGTGTAGATTTTGTCTGATAACCGGTGTTAATTGTGATGACTGTATTAGTGTGTGTTATCTGTGATTCAGGTAGAAGGAAGCCGATTCGGTGACGTAGTTGGGAGCATGCTGAGCTTCTATGCCCAAGATCGTGGGTTCAAACCCGGCTGAAGCCGTCGGATTTTTTAAGAGCGTTAAAATCCCTCAGTATGCCTTCCTTCGGAGGGTAAGTAAATCCGGCGGTCCCATGTCATAGATTTATGGCATGTTAAAGAACCTTCCACCTTCCTTACACCTGTGTGAAACTAAATTGTAGGTTAGGTTAAGCATTTGACAAACGCTCTTAGGTTCTGACGTTCGTCGCCAGCAGCCGACTGCGATGGCATCTGGTAACCAGTTCTGAACTAGTAGTTGTTGATGGTGGCGTTTGGCGGCAAAAGTAGGAACTTGAAAAATTCAATGTCTGCAGTCGTTACTTGAATTGAAAACAGATAACTCACACTACTACAGTCATCAAAATTAACACCGGTTATCAGACAGATTCTACACACACCCAAAGTACACGGGGCTACATGACCACGTTGCCGCAGACCCTAAACTGAGGAACCAACCAACCAGGTAGAAGGACTGCAGCCCATCAATTTTTTCAAGTAGTTCCTACTTTTGCTGCCAAATGCTACCGTCCACGACACTTAGCTGCGGACGTGGCTACTGAATGACATCGCAATCACTACCTGGTGGCGAACGTTGGAACTAATAAAGCGTTATCAAACTAACCTACAAATTTTAGCTTCCACAAGTGTAGTTAGTGGAAGGTTCTTTTTCATGCCTTTAATCTATGACATGGGACCGTCGACTTTACTTCCCCGCCGAAGGAAGGCATACTGAAGGATTTTAACGCTCTTAAAAATCTGATGACTTCGGCCGGGTTTGAACCCGCGATTTTGGGCATAAAAGCTCAGCGTGTCAGAAGGTCGTTAATCTGCGATCGTCGGCTATACTCCAGTCTTGGTGATGTGAGGGAGCGACGGCAGCCAATTCCAAACCAAGATGACGAGGCATCATAGTCTACCAGAGTCTACAGTTGTGAGCGAACGGGCATGATTACTCTAGTCTCTCTGTGGATCACTACATTAGAGAGATCGAGCGTTGTAGACAGTACTCATCCTTGTCACAAGTTGCAGATATTATTCGTTCTGCATGTTGACCAACACATAGCCCACATCCAATTGTTATACTGCATGACCGGCTCAGCTTTCACCAGGACCACACGTCAGCACCTGCTATGCTTCTCCTCTCAGACCAGTCGTCCTCGGTTCAAACAGCACAAAGGTCAGGAAAGAAACTGTCAGAACAACGGTATCAAAGAAGCATAAAATTAATGTTCTAAATTGCAACATCAGCTTGCATACATCATGACCATTTCACAATACATTTCCTACTTCTAACCCCTGGCACTACAGCCCATTAAGGGCCTAGGTTAACTAAGCGACCACTGCCCAGCCATTTGGCTTGCAGATATTGGCGTCACGCATGGTCTACGCATCGGATCTCCTCAGTCGTTAATCTTGGCTTTCGTTACCGGGGCGCTGCCTCACTGTCAGACAGCTACTCAATTGTCCACACGAGGCTGAGTACATCCCATTCCAGCCACACGTCAGTTTCTAAAATCCCTGACGGAGCCGGGAATCGAACCGGGAGAGGCAGGCACGCTACTCCAACACCACGGTGCCGGCACTTCTTACACATATCATTCCTATTTCTAAAGTTAGGGAAAGAGATGAGATAACTCAACGTGGTGAGTGGTTTTTAAACCTAGACGCATCAATGGAGTTCATATTTTCGTTGTTGTTTTTGTTCTTGTTGTTTCTGATGTGATGGTGCTGGTGGTTCTGGTTGTTGATGTTAATTTATTTAGGGGCTTGCAGAATCAAGGTAAAGCCCTATGTACTTGGGGGTGTGTAAGATTTGTCTAATAACCTGTTTTATTGTGGTGTCAGTGGTAGTGGATGTATTCGTAATTGAGACTAAGACTAGTTTGATTTAAAGAAAGTATGTGGTTAAGTGTAAGAAAGGGCCGAGAACCCTAACTTTGTCACTCAAAATACAATAAACAAATAAATAAATAAATAAATAAATAAATAATTGAAAGAAAGATAATTAGGAAAGTTCTTGGTCCTAAGTTCAAAGATGGAGTTTACAAGCTCTGGAGCAATTCAGAAATATACTTCGACACTGAAAAGATCTCAAGTATAATCCGGAAACGGAGAATAACATTATATGCCCACCTCCTCAGAATGCCAGTCAGTAGATTCTCCAACCATCTACTATCATAATTCTGAGGTTTAATTGTGATGCTTCTTTGGCTGGTGGAAGTGGATAAGGACTTGCTGAAGTTTGAAATTTATGCATCAGATATCTTTCTCAGAACTCCATTGGAAAAAAAACTCCGTCAGTTTTATCAAGAGGATGTAAAACCCAGCAAGAGATATGTTCGCTCGGATGAACGGAAGAAATCCCATTCCGAAAGGATGAAGGCGTGGTGGGCTAACAAGAAGAAGAACAGTTGAGATCTCGCGGTCCATAGTGGCCACAACGATAAAAGTAAAGTAAGTAAGTAAGTAAGTAAGTAAGTAAATAAATACATAAATAAATAAGTAAATAAATTAATTAATACATAAATAATAAATAAAGTTGGGGTCGGACTCAAAGAGATCAGCAAGAGAGAGGTGTTCCGAGCTTCGATAGATAAATTCAAGGGGTTTCAGAAAAAGCAAAGTAGAAAACGCAAGAACATCTGGTCGGAAGATTGGAAGCGGAACCACAGCATAAAGAAGAAGAAGTTCAGGAGAAAAAAAAAAGGGACTAACCACAAAATCAATTGTTTCCCGTGGTCTAAAATAGGCCAAATTCGAAGAAAGAAGAAGAAGGATAAATAAGTTGAATAAGTAAATAAATAAATGAAGAAAAATATACGAGCCTTACAGTAGTCGCATATGATGTGTAACATCTGACATGTTATCCTATTCGTATGCTACACAGCTTGGACATTCTTAAAATGTTAATTTACGCTCCGTTTTCATACTGGTACTATGATGAATGTATATATTGAATTGGAGATATGCTACTGTCATACTGTTTGAACAAAAATCACATATTACAGTATATTGTAAATTAAGTGGAGGAATGAAACCATAGTCTCTAGCCTATCTATAGACTACTAGAAATAATGTTGAACACAATCAAATTTCCCAACTCCTGCTTGGTGCAAACTATTGTAATTAAAATTAGATAAATCGTAATTTCATGTAGATTCTGTTAAAATGACGCATAATGTTATGATAGATATCGTTTAAATCGATAATCCGGTAGCGAAAATAATTGCCGGGACTGGGGTTCGAACCTGAGACTGCATGATTCGCAGACCAAGATGCTATCCACGCAGTCATTACAACCACAGAAATTTAAAGTACAAGACAGTTACTCATTTTCACGTGCCGATAATAATATGGAAGTATTTTTGTATGCTCAATTAATATTTTGCTTTTTTTCGATAATGTTCTTGCGAGGAATTGAGTTTTAAATTAGTTATGAATACGCCAATTGACAGTAAAGGGAATTCCTATAGTGGTCCGTGAAAGGCTACCTCAGTTCCCGTATAAAAACATCGATATATATTTCATTGATCGCTGCATTACCGCAATGTGGGTTAATATCTGAATAGCCATTGTGCAGAAACATAATACCGGCTTTGTCGACTAGTTACAATGTTCCATAATAAGCAAATCATGATTTAAATACTGATACGAAGACTTTTAACATGTGGTTTGTGTTTCAATCAGTTGACACCAGAGTTCGCATGAGCGTTTACCGTTCAGTATAAAAGTGTTGAGCTAAGTAACTCGGGGAGCGGATGCCCATAACTTGTATCCAGAGATTATTTTCACCAAATATGATATAATTAATATTTTTACTCCAAAGAACGACACTTGAAGATGATTTGTTGTAGAAATATATGTAATGGCACCTCCAAACCTTGAAGTAATCCGTATGTGATAAACATTCTACATGGTACCACTGCCAGCTGGATCGCATCCCTCCTGGCTGCTAGCGTCTTACACACTTGCGTCCGATTCACTTCCGTCCCATTTTTCAAAATCACTCCCACAAAAATATCCAGCAACCGAGTGGAAAGATGTTTACACATCAATAAATAAATAAATAAATAAATAAATGAATTTGGCTGAGGATTAAGTGCAACACTACTCCATTCCACTTCTATTACCATCGTGTTTCTGGGTATTAATTTGAATGATGAATACTGCTCACAAAAACTTAACAGCTTCCAGTAGTCTGATTTAAAGAAAGTAAGCTTGTGAATTGAACATTTCACAAGGTTGTCTCCAAGGATGCTTGCAGAGATGCTACCGACATTGTTGAGGCAGACTATTAAGGCCATGGTAAGCTCAAAGCTACTTCTTCTGCTCATGAGGTCATTTATCGGAATGGAGTTAAAGTATTAAGCGTTGAATCCTTCATCATAACCGAGCACCTAATTAAATTCAGCCGAGCTCTCAAGGTCGTGCACGACTGTTAGTGGCGTGAAGAGTGAACTATAGAAGTATGAGGGGAACTTTCTAAGGTCACCCTGGCGTGGGCGAGATAAATGTGAATTCTTCAAAAGAAAACCATATTATTTTTTACATAGGTGTAAGAATCATTAGATTCAACGCCAGTTTTCCAACATTTCCTTTCATGACTTGATACAATAAAAATATTTTGTAAGGCTACTGCAAATACATACTCCACTGTGTTTGATTCTTCAGTCTTTTGGCTGGTTTGATGCATTCCTCCATGCTTCCTGAGCTAATCGTTTCATCTCTGTATAGATGCCAAACCTTACATCCGAGGCAATCTGTTAAACATATTCTAATCTAGGTCTACCACTACAGTTCTTATCCCCGACCCTTCCTTCCAAGCTTGCTGAGCCCAAGGTTGCAGGTTCGAAACCTGGCGCAGTCAGCTGGCATTTGAGGGTGCGCAAATGCGAGGGAGCAGTGTCAGTAGATTTACTAGCACGTTAAAGATCCCCTTCGGGGCAAAATTCCGGCACCCCGGCGTCTCTAAAAGCCAGTGTAGTTAAAAGGGACGTAAAACCAATAACATTATTTATTATTATTATTTTCCTTCCAAAACTAAGTTTGGGTGTCTTAGTCTGTGTCCTACCGACCTATCTCTTCCCTTCATTAGCAGTCCCCAGAATCATCTTTCCTCTCCCAATGGGCTTAATGCCACTTCATTTGTAACCCTATCTGCCCAATTGATCGTCATCATTCGCCTGTAACACCACATTTCAAACGTTGAATTCTCCCCTATTCTGCTGCTCTAAGAGTTCACTTCCATAGAGTGCCACGCTTCAGACAAAGGCTTTCAAAAATAACTTGCTAATAACCAAAATCTATATTTGATATCAACAGATTCCTTTTCCGTAGAAATGCTTTTCTTGCCTGTGATAACCTAACTTTTAGATCCTCTTTGCTGCGTCCATCACTGGTTATTTTGTTTCCTAAATGACAGAACTCTCCTACTTCCTTTAGCTTTTCGCCTGCCAATTCGACGTCCATACGGGTTTCTGATTTCTTTCGGCTGCATTCCAATATTTTTGTTTTACATTTATTAATTTTCATCGTGAATTCTTTCCTTTACTATTATTATACGGGATGGTCGAACTCCGCTAATTAGGTTAAACCCAAACAGTCCTGTCAGCTCACGCTAATGAGTTTGGGAAGAGAGTGGGAGTAGGCAACCTCTCTTGAAATGTTGGTTAAGCCGTGAGTTGACTGACAGCTACATACACCTGGACCCTCTGGAGTTTCCATAGATATAATCAGCTAACATATACAGTCATAGAAGTGCACGATTGTGAGTTATAGGAACCTATAAAAGCTGTAAGTTTGAGTTGTCACAACGGGGCCAAAAGTGGAGGTGATCCAACAAGGAATTCATTTACGAATGCACGTTATTTTGTAGCAGAATACATATAAGCATTTTGGTTCCCAAGATATCGTTTTGAAGCTCATAGTGCAGGCTATAACTTGCATGTTGACGAAGCCACAACATAAAAATTAATAGTAAAATAATAATAAAATGAATAGTAACTGTGAAACACAAAGAACATAACCAAAACTTATCTTTATCAAGTGCAAGGCTAAATAAAACCAGGAATCTGGAATAATATCAAACGTTGCTAATGAGTAGTATCGAATAAGTCTTTGAGATAACAAGAGTGGATAGTGGCGAACACCGAAAAGATCAGGGCAGGTTGAAACATTCCAAAATATATTTACCTTTAAGTCCAGTTTGGAGTTGGGGGCAGTGAAACACGCCTCAGGCAACTTCCCCTGTTAGGATTTTCCTAATTGACCCCCGTGGAGAGAACTCATTAGCGGAGCTCGGTATCACCCTTATTATAATGTACTAAGACTACATAGTAACAAAGGATATCAAACAAATGTATACACACACCCCCAACTAGAATTTAGAATTTAGAATACCCTCTGTCCCTAATCTCGGACAGCCAGAGTATTATTTATTACAACCATCATCTGATGCATGTCATAGATTTATGGCATTTTAAAGAACCTTCCACTAATTACACCTGTGTGAAGCTAAATTGGATAGGTTAGGAATGTAAACAACGCTCTTAGGTTTCTACGTTCGTTGCCAAGAGCCGATTGCGGTGGCGTCTAGTAGCTAAGTTCTGAACTAGGCCTAGCAGTCGTTGACGGTGGCGTTTGGCGGCAAAAGTAGGAACTTTTAAAAAAAATCAAAGTTGCAGTCCTTACTTGAATTAAAAAACAGATACACACACTAATACAGCCGTCACAATTAACACCGGTTATCAGACAGATTATACACACACCCAAAGTACACGGGGCTACATGACCGCGTTGTCGCAGCCCCTAAACTGAGGAACCAACCAACCATGTGATTATTAGTTACAGTGATTGACTAATAGCAGCGCAGAAAGGCAAGAGAGCTCATTACAAGAAATGGAAGGAACGTGGATGCCCCACCTGGAACCACCTGTCATCACTGTGGCAAATTGTGTACCTCCCGCATTGGACTCAACGATAAAGAGACATTCCGGATTGGAAGGCCAACCTACTCGATACGAGTGTTTGCTATGAATACAAAAATCCTGCTCAGTACAATTAATCAATCACAATGTGAATTTAAAATAAAAAATATTTCACTGAACATACAGATAATTGAAATGGTATTAAATGTCATAAATAATTCGTTACCTCTCCTTAAGTGGGAATTAACGAAAATAATAATAATAATAATAATAATAATAATAATAATAATAATTCTAAAGGTTTCGGCCTAGACAACAAAACCAGAGTGATCATCCAACAGACTCTCACCAACACCACTTCAAAAGTTAAGTTTAGAGGCGAGATTTCCAATGCATTCGAGATAAGGACAGGAGTTCGACAGGGAGATGGTATCTCGCCTTTACTATTCAACTGCGTTCTTGAGAAAGTCATCCGTGAGTGGCGCAAAGCAATGAGTGATGAAGGAGTCGAAAATGGAATCACACTAGGTCACAAGAACAAGAACCAATCAATTGGCTGTCTATCTTTTGCAGATAACCTTCCGGTTTTTGCGGGTTTATTGTATGCGGCCAGGAAACAGATCAACCAGCTGCATGGTTCATCGGTAAGGTTCTTGCCTGCTATTCCCAAGGTTGCTGGATTGAATCCTGGCGCAGTTAGTTGGCATTTGAGGGTGCGCAAATGCGAGGAAGTCGTGTCAGTAGATTTACTGGCACATTAAAGATCCCCTTCGAGGCGAAATTCCGGCACCTCGGCGTCTCTAAGAGCGGCAGTAGTTAAGAGAACGTAAAAATAATAACATTATTATATTTTATTATTAATTATCATTTGTAATATTCTGTAAAATATACACTTTTATACATTCCTAGCAGTAGTGCCCGGCTTGGCCCGGTAGATCAATTTGTTTTATGGATGATAATGAATACTACTACAAAACTGGCACATGATACTTAAACTAACAGAAAACAATATTTTAATAACATATCTTTTTGTGGTGGCGGTGATGGTGGTGGTGGTGGTGGTGGTGGTGGTTATAGTGGGGGTGATAAGTAGTACAGTATACTGGACGTAACATTCAGGTCATTTTCCCGTAATGATAATTATGAATAGGGAAACAGCTATTTACTAACTACAGCACTGACACATGTAATTTACAAACAAATTTACAAAATAAAAAGAGGAGTAAGTGAAATAAAAGACACTGCCTAGGGCCTATATCTCATTATTGGCTGTTAGAAATGTAGAGACCAATAGGGTCGTCTTTTGTAGCATAGCGCTATAGGAAAATAATCAGAACTCTTTGGAAAACTTCGGCTGTCCCGAGCTACTGAGGTAGCAATAGTATCATTTATCGCCACAAAGCTCTTAACGATAAGTTTCGGAATAAATTAAGGTAAATTTGAGAGCACCAACGCTTATTGCAGCTGGTAACGTCGGTGTACTGCATCAACACCATTGCACTTATACAGAGGCATACTATTTTCATGATGATAACTGTTGGGGCCTAAGAAATCTTTTTGCACTAATTACCCCCCGTGACTGCAATTTATAAACAGCGCAAGATGCAACTATGTTCACAATTCTGCACCAGGACACTGGTAGGGGTGACGTGATGCAGCCCGAACTGTCCGTCAACAATAGACTTATTAAAATACTCTTACAGTTACACGACTACGGACATGAATGGTTCTAGGGCCTTAATACGTGGTTTTCAAGTTTATTTTGTCTGTTATTCTAAATGTAGAGACTGGGGAGCGTTGTCCAAAATATTAAGTGGACAGTGTTACCTGCAGGGTTTCAAAGTGTATGTAAAATTTGGTGCAATTAGGAGAAACTGTGTAGATTTGTGATGAAGGGCCTAATGCAGGGAATGGAGGGGTCTGTCCAAAATTTCATGCAGTCAGTGATACTCGCAGGGTTCCAAAGGGTAAGTATACAAATTGCCGTTCAGATCGGTGAAACGGTGTAGATGTGTGCCAAAGGGCCTAAATGTAGGGAATGGAGTGATCAGTCCGAAATTTCATGTGAACAGTGTTACTCGCAGGGTTCCAAATGGTAAGTATACAACTTTTGGTTCAGATTGGTGAAAGGGTGTAGATTTGTGCCAAAGGGCCTAAATGCAGGGAATGGACTTGTCTGTCATAAATTTAATGTCGACAGTGTTACTCTCAGGGTTCCAAAGAGTAAGTATACAAATTTTAGTTCAGATCGGTGAAACGGTGTAGATTTGTGCCAAAGGGCCTAAATGCAGGGAATGGAGTGGTCTGTCCGAAATTTCATGTAAACAGTGTTTCTCGCAGGGTTCCAAATGGTAAGTATACAAATTTTGGTTCAGATCGGGGAAAAGGTGTAGATTTGAACCAAAGGGCCTAAATGCAGGGAATGGACTGGTCTGTCATAAATTTCACGTAGACAGTGTTACCATCAGGGTTCCAAAGGGTAAGTATACAAATTTTTGTTCAGATAGGTGAAACGGGGTACATATCACTAACCATAACGCCAGCGCATGTGGATAGAGCTGTTCGGGGGCGCTTGTTCTACCGACTTACTGAAGAAAGTTTAATCTTTAAGGTTACTTGAGAGGTCTAGCATAATGCTACATAGCCTAAACTATTCCTCTTGAATCTGGCTATCATATAAAAAAAGAATTTTTCGAATTGGACTGGTAGTTCCAGAGATTAGCGTGTTTAAACACATAAACACACAAACTCTTCAGCTTTATTATATTAGTATAGATTATAACAGTATAGCAGCTCCCCGTGGTGAATGTGGAAGTGGGAGCATTTCAATTGTAAATGGGAAACACTATGCTTTATATTCCAAATGAAAATGGACAGCAGCTTTTGTGGGTTTGCAATTAATTCATAGAAATTCTATATAAATAATTAAATAAGCAAAACTTTCGTAACATTATTAATTTCGCCATGTTTGCGATGCACAGAATTTTTAAAAGCTTTATTAAATTTCGAAGGAATGTTTGTTTGAACCAGTCTTCGTCAAACAACTCAATTTATGCGTGAACCAACCTGTCTGGCACACAGCTCTATTCCTTACTTTGCCATCCCGTGACTTAGCCGTGCTCGTTAAAACGGCCGCGAGGGTAACTGCAACAAGTCCGGAGATCGTAGGTTCGAATCACGGCGCTGACAGCGTCTATCCAGAGTGTGTTTTCCCCGGTGATTTTCCACACTCTCTCCAGGCAAATGCAGTGCCTTACTTCAAGTCCTGGGATGCCTATACCTTCCCTATCCTTGATACATTTACACACACACACTACTTCAGCCACCACAGCAATACAGATAATCAGATAAGTTAACCTTCCGGCGGGCGCACCGATGTAAATTTTACTACAGTGGCAATTGTGTACATAGGCATGGCAATTCTTTCAGTACAGTAAGTCAGTTGATTCACGTATTCCTTCCTCATTTCTTTCCCCACCACCTTAACAAGGTCTTTTTCCACTCACCGCCACCCAGGCCCCGGGCTAAGGTGATAGACGCCCTGGGCAAATGGTCTACTAGCGCCCTTTTTCTCATTTATGTGTTATAAAAATAGCATAATAGTTTTTTTTACAAACAACTACGTTACTAATATTGTATCACAGGAAATAATGAGTAAGTCGTTCATACAATTTTGTAGCCATTTATTGTTACATTAATCACACTAAAACCGAGATTACAAATTCAACGGTTAAATTTTAAACGTACAATATACAGAAACATTTCAAATCAAAGGGTTTCTTTCTGGCTTTTAAATTTGCAAATTTATTTATGATGTCAGAAAAGTCTGTGCTAAGGGTTACGTCTTTTTCACAATACAATTACAATAGAGAATTTAGTTTGCTGTCTGAATAAATTGATCTTTTCACATTCTTTAGCAGTGTCAGAACAGAAAATCCTCTTTCTGCATAGCAGTTGGTGACTGGCAAAGTCAGAAATATTCTAGTTGCTACCTCAAGATTAGGGAAAGTAGTTTTCAAATTATTTTTATGACGTATTCATATATGTCAAGAATGCTAGTAAATTCTTCCTGTTCCACATACATTTTGAAGTGCTGACATTAGTTTTCAAATTCATTTCCGATGTCATTAGAGTAGAACTCATAGAGTTTATTCGCAGCCTGTGATATGATCTCTTTCTGCGATCCCTTTTCTACAAGAATAGAAAGTATTTCAAATTTGTCAGATAAATTTCCATAAGCTGTTTTCCCCCTTGACAGGTTACTTATCAAAGAGTCAAAGATTTTAATGTAAACTTAGGATTTGAAAAGCGACCTTTCATCAAGAATAGCTTTATCGCCTAGGCTCTCATCCGCATACGTTTTTCTGATTCTTATTCTTTTGTAGTTGGTGTTGGTTGATTTAACTTGCAACAACTTCATGGCTGCTTGTTCATACTTGTCAAACTCATTTCTTTTTTCATTTAAATAGCTCTCCAAAGTTTGAAGCTTATTTGTACTTACTACGAGATTAAGGGTTTCAGTTTGTAGATTGTTGCTAACTTTATCACATCTTTACAAAATATCACTCCACAAAATAGTGAGGAAGGCTATTTCAAATTTATCAAACTTCATTTCTAGTCCTGAAGCTTCTACTTGGACTGCAGGCTTCTGGGTAGGGTCTAGAGATATTTCCTTCAGTGATTTATGTATCGCCTTGTAGCCTTTGACCAGGGCCTTTACAGCATCGGCTCTCGCTGACCGTCTTGTTTTAGATAGTATACCCTTCCGCGTTCTTCTAGGATGCCGACTCTCACTCGGGTGGTGCTCTGTTCGGGGTGGCTCTAATTTATACTAAACATCCTAGGAATATTGTCACAGGATCACAGGAGGCTTATCTTAAAATCAGTAGGTCAGAGAACTCCTAATATAAAATAATTTATTTCACAAAAACATCATCTCCCTTTTCTCCCAACCACAGACAAATAAAATAAAATCAACTCCCTTAAATTACTGAAAAACAACAATATCAAAAAAAATGCAAAATAATGTTTCACACTGGCTGAAACCAGGAATAGAAAATAGTCTATTTTACTGCAGTCCACTGCTTCAAGTCCAAGGGTTATTGTCAACAGACTTAATTCAAATAACTATGGCTTAAATAAACCAGCCATTCTATCACAATAATATTGCGCACTCATTTTTATAACTTGCAAAACTTGTTCTTTGGGAAATCGGACACGTCTATTCGTACAATCATCATCTTTCCTCACAAGAGTCAGATAATGAAGGCAATAGGTTTATTCTAGGTTACGGGCATGTGTGTTTTTATAACTTTAAAACAATTACTTCACCCAGAGCTATAACTCCGTTAATTATGGTAAAATAAACAAGTCAACATACATGAAGCACAAATAAATACTTCGGCTGCCGGTGCGCCGTGATTATTAATAAACAACAACATAATGAATGCACTCCAAAAATAATGACAAATATAACACATCGCTTCCTGAAGCGGCACACAAAAGAAACCCCGGGGAGTTGGACTATCTCCCTTCATATAATACAATGCCAAACTCGACCTTGTGACAGACGTGCTTTCACCATGCTAACCAGCCGGCCGGCACAACCTTCCTGGCTGCTTTGAGAATTCAGACGGCTAACCAATTTCTACCTGCTCCTTAAGACTCCCTTTCACCTGCCTTGGGCTCGAGCAATTCAACCTCTTTCCGACGGAGCTAAAGTGGGCTCTCATCAGCTAATGAATTCAATCATTTTACTTACCATTTATATATCGTCGAAGAATGCGGGAATACCACCTCCGCTATTATTTTCACTCACCATTATATCATCGAAGAACGCGGGAATACCACATCCGCTTTATTTCTGCTCGACCCAAGATCGACTCTTAGCCTCATCTGAATATATCTCATACTACCCTCCAGCCATTCTTCTCTTACCACTTTGTACCTTCGCGTGATAATCACTTACCATACTCATTACTCTCATAATTTCATTGTCACTTACCGGTCTTGTCACACTATCGAGTGGTCTTCCCCATTTAGCTTTTACAATTACATTGTGCATAAGCACTATCAAACAAATATTCCCTTGACTGTGCATTCACAAAGATAAATGACATCCCAAAAAAAAACATATTTAAAATAACACTTTGATGCTCATATACTTATTACATTATAAAACACACAAAATTCTCATTACTGATAAACACACAAATCTACACAAACATGCCCGGTACGCCTAAAATATATATTTTATCATAACTGCTTATGATCGAGATAGACTTATCCGACCCCAATAATGGGAAACATTATGACCCTCATGCCCCATACAATATTTACTTATCTCTCATATTTCCTGATGCGGTTCTGGTCCATGATATCAGTCTTCTTCAATAGTTGATTCATCTTGATGGGAGAAGAATTTACACACGGTTTTTCTCAAAATTTCACCAAAAACAAAGGTCCACTGTGAATTATTACCATTAACACAATGCACGGTTCTCGAACATGAAGCTCCTATCTCATATAGCTATCATTACTTATTTAGTTCGGCCGACAGTTCGTAGCTTCCTAGAATAATGGTCTAGCTTTTAATAGCGCGTGCGGCTATACCTATCATTACAACTGCGTCATACTGTTATGATATGCACTGTTCTACTTTGCACTCGCGAATACTTAGCGATGTTCAATTTCGGAGATATGCTAGCTCCTACTTATAACTTGTAACAATGTTAATTATTCTTATGCCTCAACGCAGGCTATCGCTTCCACAGCGTATATTAAGACTTATAAAACTTGTAATATGTTAATTTCTGAACGCTCAGGGCACGGGCTTTCGCCTTTGACGATGCCCCAAAGTATACTTATAGAACTTGTAAAAATCACCGTATTGTCCGAAGGCTCGCGGCACGGGCTTCCGCCGCTGATGTTGCCCCAGAGTAGACTAACTTCGCTGTGTTTCAATCCATTATTTATACGATTTCTCTTAAAGGGACGTGGAGTAGGGGTTCTCAGAATTTATTTCCAAAATAATACTCACATGAATATGTGAACTAGCTCCTTAGAACGTCCTCATTCCCAATGTCTCAATGACTCCTTCATATTCAAAATTCGATCGTAGGATCGTTAGATAATGAGCTCCGTAATTTGCTTCATTGTCCCTCAATTTCGGCGGGATTTGATCGCGTCTAGCGTCTCTCACTGCCATTGGTCGTTTCAAATCCACCCCCTGATTTCATTTTAATTCTGGCAAAAATCACAGAATAATCCGATTTAAATTTTGATGATATTTCTGAGAGGCTGGGATCATCCCCTATACGATGGTATAACTCCTGTCTCTGTATCCTAATTACTGCTCTAATTCCTTTCAAATGGGCGGGGTTTATTTGGTAGGTAATCGTTGAGTTTTCTGCATTTGCCCGCGCAGTTGAACGACCTTCGCGCGTTGTCTGGCGCATTTGGTGTCCAGATGTGGATTTTCTCTTTCCTGCCACCTTTGTTCGCGCTGGGAGAAAGCTTCTTCAAGTCACGTACGAACCGTCCTTTTGTCCTTCTAGTTTCACAAGCAACTTCCATTCTCACATCGGCTTTGAGACATGACTTAAATTTTGTTGGAATAATATGTGGACTTTATGCTATCAGATATGCATAAAGGTCACATTACCCTTCTGCCAAGAAAAAAAATCGATATGGAACGTATGATTTTTTTTTCAATCTCGAACCGCCTCACGGATGCTGCAAGGTTCCGTCGTCACTCCTTATTGTTTATTTGGTTCGCCACTGCTGTCGTGTGCAGGGATTCCCTTGGTACGATCCTTGTCTCCCTCTCCACATTCTTGCTAAGATTAGTGTCTCTGCTGTCTGGCGCAGGTAGCTAGCTATTGTCCGCCTGTCTCACCCAGTTTACTTGCTTCACGGTCTTTCACTGTAAACACCGGGTCTGTTTATGATCGACTACTTCCTCGTTCCACGTGCATTTGGCTCATCTTTATTCAATTTCCATAATGTTGACACCCGCGGTGTTCCGTGGTTGATCAAACGGTTCCCTTTTGTAATATAATTTGAGGTTTGAGCAATTTACAACTGATGTGTTTCCACCGTTTACGTCCTGTATCTTATATGCATTATTCCCCAAATTTCTTATGATCCGATACGGTCCTACGTATGGGAAACACCATTTATGTAATACTTTGTTTGCTGGATCAGAGATAGGTGGCCTCTTCCACAAAACTAGTTCATTGACGTTCAATTCCCTGTGAAAGCGTTTTCCTTTCAGTCTTCTCAGCCTCCTGTCAGCTTGTTCCCTCATGTAGGTGACCGTCCGTTCGACTCTCAGCTGTGGTGCTGGTTGCGGATCTCTTGGGCAATCTAGTACTGTTGTCCAAGATCTCGGTGGTTGCTGGTTCAAGTGTAACGTGTACGGTACTTGTCCAGTTGACTCATGACGTGTCATATTGATGCAAATCTCAATATTTTTCAATGTATCGGCCCAACGGTGGTGTTCTGTAGGAATGAACATCCGGATGTGCTTCGAGACCTCACGTATGACTCTCTCGCTCGGATTTCCTTGTGGATGGCGTATGCTAGATAGTACATGCTTGATGTCTAGCTCAATCAATCCGCGCTTAAATTCTGCAGATGTGTAATAACTTCCGTGATCAGAAAGAATAAACTCAGTCTTTCCCATTATAGGTATAACTCGATTCTTGATGCGGCTCAGGACCTGTTTCGAAGTTGTTTTCTGGATAGCACATAGAACAACAAATTTAGAAAAGACGTCCACACATACAAGGACATGTCGCACTCCTCTACGTCCTTTTGGCAATGGACCAAGACAGTCCGTAGCAATGAGCTCTAACGGTTTCTGTGGCAATATTGGCTTTGGGTATTGTCTCATGAGGAAGTTATTGGGTTTTGCGCGCTGGCAAATATCACATGTCTTCAGGACATCGCGTATAGTAATCCTCATCCGTGGCCAAGTGAAAGCTTCACCTATTGTTGCTTGCGTCTTGTCTAACCCTATGTGACCAAGTGTGTAATGAATATGCCACACTAATTTCCTCTGTAACGAAGCTGGTAACAATATCCGTAACTTGACATGATCCTCATCTATAAATTTATGGAGCATATTATTGAAGTATGAATAACTTCTCGCTTGAGCTTCAATTTCTCGATATGCTGGGGTATCAGGTGTTATCTCTCTCTTGAGGAATTTAATCATCTGCATCATCCATGGCTCCTTTTCTTGTTCCTGCGGTAACCTCTTCAGTTCTTGTAAGAAATCTCGATCTTCATTTGTCAGCTCAATGTGCTGCACTAACATTTCCTCCTGTTGTGCCTCTTCTTCTGGATTTCGGCTCAAAATATCCGGGATTACATTCAATTTTCCTGATATGTGCTCAATTTGTATATTAAACTGCTGCATATAAATGGCCCATCTGTTGATACGTTCACTCACCATGGTAGTCTTAAATAAGAAGGTCAGCGCCTTGTGATCAGTGCGGATTGTTATGGAAAAACCATATATAATACGACGCCATTGTTGAAGCGCGTATATGATCGCCAAAAGCTCCAGCTCTGAGATGGTATAACTTTTCTCATGTTTCCTTAATTTCCTGCTGATGAATGCTAGGTATGAGCGGTTTGCTGTTCTCTCTGCGTCTTCTTGGAAAAGCATTGCTCCAATGCCCACTAAAGATGCATCTGCTTGAATTATAAACCCCTTCGAAAAATCTGGGTAGCTCAGTTTGATGTTATTTGACAATAATTCCTTCGTAGCTATGAATGACCTCTCACACTCTTCGTTCCAAAACCAACGGTTGTTCTTTTTTAGCGTCTCTTGTAATGGTGCTACTACTTCGGTGTATCCTGGACAGTTTTCACGAAAGAAGTTGGTGGCTCCCAAGAACATCCTTATGTGCTTGACTCTGGTTGGTCGAGGAAAATTTTTAATGGCTTCGATTTTCACTGGATTGGGCCTGATCCCTTCTCCATCAACAATATGTCCTAAATATAAAATTTCGTGCTGAAAAAAGTGTGATTTTTTTAGATTGATCTTGAAATTTGCCCTTTCTAGGTTCTCTAACAACTTGCTTAAATTTTGCATGTGTTCCTCATTGCTCTCTGATGCTAGTAAGATATCGTCGACATATCTGACAGTCATGTCTTTCACTTCTTCTGTTAAATTTCGATCCAATGCTCGGATTAGTGCAGATCCGGCTGTCTTAACTCCAAATGGTAAACGACACCAGGTGAAACTCTGATTGTCGAATAGAAATCCAGTTAACAGCTGTGATTTCTCTTCTAACTCGATGTGCCAATAGCTATTCGCAAGGTCGACAGACGAATATATTTTCTTCTTATGGAACTTCTTGAGTACATCTTTAATTAGTGGTGCCCGGTCGGTTTCATCTATTAATCTGGAATTGAGGGTGCGAGCATCGAGACACAACCTCACTGAACCATTTGGCTTTGCCACCGCTAATATGGCGTTCAAATATGGGGTTGGAGCTTTCTTAATTATGCCCCCTTTAAGCATCTCACCTATAATTTTCCTAACTGCTGCACGCTGCTTTTCTGGAATTGGGTAGAGTCGGCTCTTAAATGGTGTCCAGTCATCTACCTGCATAGCGTACTTGAAATTTAAAATTTTTCCCGGTAGTGTATTAAATGCTGCTGAGTGGTTACAAAGCATTTGTGCCAAGCAATTCCTTTCATCATCATTCAGCTTTGCCTCTCTTAATTTTTCTTTCAAAAGTGCCTCAAAACTGTCTTTGTTGCCGTCTTCTTCTACTGCCATGGACCACATTTCATCTTCCAATTCTTGCTTTCCCTCCAGGAGTCCTGTGTTCGAGTCCTCTTCATCTGCTTGACTTTCTTCTTCTTCTTCTTCCTCAGGAATGGCCTCCAGCTTCCAAATGTCAGCTTCTCTATCTAAGCCGTGGTTATTCATGTTCAGTCCTACTGCTGATAATCCTTCCACATTTCTGAATTTAATGACATTGTTGCGCAGGTCAATCACTGCTTGGTGCTCATATAGGAAATCCGCCCCCAGAATCAAATTTACATTCATCTTGTTCATCACCATGAATACATGTGAGAAAGTGTGTCCTAATATTTCTAGATCCAGTTGTACCTGAAATTTGCATACATCTGATTTTTCGGGAATGACTCCTCGAATTTTGACCTGTGGCACTGGAATCGTAGGTATTCTCTGTTTCTCGCTTAGAGCTTTAATTAATGCCTCTGATACTAGACATAGCTGTGCCCCTGTATCCACTAATCCCTTTACTCTTAGTCCTTCTATCCTCGTAATGATGACTGGTAATCTCCTCAAACAATGTTGTTCCGGTTGAATAATTTCACGTGTAAAATCCTCAGGAGTTGCGACCCATTCCTCGATGTTCGCTATCAACCATTGTGTCTTATCTGGCGTGAAATTTAGCCTATCTCGTTCACCCTCTAATACGTTTTTTTTATAGCCCCCATGTTCCTTTTCTCATTCTGGCTTTCGCGGTGCTGCTGCATTAATTCACTCTCTGCTCCAGTGATTTCCATATCTGGGTTCTCGCGATTCTCCATTGTCCTTCGCCAGCGATCCTTTTCCGTCTCTTGGTTGCGATGCAACTCATCTAGGTATCGTTGTGATGCCTCATGCCTGCTTTGTAATTCCCGTCGACTGTCTTCCGGATATCCTCGGTTCTCCTCTCGTCTTCGGTTCCACGTTCTATTATCTCTCCTATCATATCTGCGATGATGATATGGACCTTCGCGACCACGCCCTCTCCATTCATCTCTCCTGTACTGTTGTGGCTGCCAGTTCCTCTCGTTCCTTGGCTCATATCTCCTCTGCTCCTCTTTCGGCGAGTCTGACCTTCCGTTATTATTCCCGCTTCTATGGCTAACATTCGTGTTGGTGCTTTGCTCTCTAGTTTTAACTAGCTCGGCTTGGTGTACTAGCGCTGCGCTGTCACTCGCTCTGACGTGTCTATTTTGATTATTTAGTGACGTCTCGTCCAACTGACGTAACACCTCCTCTGCTTGCAGTGCGCTCGAGACGTTTGCCGCAATTAAAAACTGTTGTACTGGCAATGGAAACTGCTTTCCAATTGTCATCACCAGTTCTGACTCCGGTGGTAAAATATCCATATCCTTCAGTCTAAGTAGCTGAGCCGAAAAATATTCTGAGTAGCGTGTTGGTTGCGACGCGTGGTACTTCCTACTATATAATTCCATCCTTAAATTATGTTGTATAGACATGCTCCAGTAACGACGTAAAAATGCCTGCTTGAAGGTATCCATGTCCTCAAAGGTGTAGCGAAAGCTTCTGAACCACGTCAGGACGCTATCCGCCAGTAGTTTCTCTGTTATTCTGAGTTTCTTATTCTCAGGAATATTATTGTCTGTAAGGTAGTATTCCAAATCTTTTAGAAAAGCTTTCGGTGTTTGTGAACCATCATTGTTAAATTTTCGTGGGCGATCCTCCTGCATCCTAATTATTTGAACATACTGTGTAGTTGAGTTATTGTTATTATTATCGCCAGTCGGCTGTTGAGGTGTTGAGGCCATTCCTCTAAATGTTTGAAACCCTTCATTATTTTCGCTACCTGCGGTCGCACGGCTCGGACTAAGTTCATTCATTCTCTCTACCTGGGTCTGGCTTGTGTTGAAGTGATTAGCCACACTGCTCGTTTCTTTACCGCTGCTGTGAGCTTTCAGTTCCAGAAGCATTTCCTGTTGTTGTAGAGACTGTATCTCGGTCTTAATGATCTTCCGTTCTTGTATCTCCATTTTTTCCAGTAACTGCAGTTCGACCTCCTTTATTCTCCTTTGGTTTTCTTCCATCTGTTCTATAAGTTTCTTTCTATCCTCTTTCCCGTCAATTCCAATTTGTTGGCATGTCTTGTTTATTTCCAGTCTTATTGCCTCATATCTATTTTCCTCTTTTCTCTTTCCCTCTTTCTTCTCGCTTTCCAGCTGATCGAGCCTGCCTCCTATCATTTCATTGCTTTCCCGGATCCTCTCTTTAAGTGCATCATTCCCGTTTTCCTGAATGCTCCATCGTTCTGCTGAAGTCAAAGCTGCCTTGTCTATTTCCGTTCTAATCTCTATCATCTCTCCTTCCAGGCTGTGCAATTGTTTTGCCGCAGACTTAAACTCGTTATCTACTCCTTTTATGGTAGCTTGAATTGCTAATTGTTCTGTCTTTATCCCTTCTGTGTTAGCGTTACATATTTCTTCTAGCTGTATGAGTTTCGCTGCCGTCTTTTCTTCACTGAACGCTATTGATTGCCTTAAGTTCGTCTCCATCTGACCTAACTGTGTGGTAGTCTCGAGCGTTTTTTTTAGCTATTTGCCCTGCTAATTTATCTGTCAGTTCCTCTTTTAACGCTTCCTTATTCAGCCTACCCTGTTCTACAATTTGTTCCATTAACTGTGTGTTAGTAACTGTATTTTGTTCCGCGAGTAGTGCATTATTTGTCTTACTGTGTTCCGCTATCTGCTCCGCTAACTGTTCCGCAATACGTGCATTGTTTAATTCACTCTGTTCTGCAATTTGTTCTGCAATACGTGCATTGTTTAATTCGTTCTGCTCCGCTATACGTGCATTGTTTAATTCACTCTGTTCCCTGCATTCCCTCTTAAAGTGTTCGAACTGTTCCATCGTTCTAGCCACTGAATTCTCAATAATAAGTCGAATCTCCTCCACTGACGCCATATCACACAATATAATACTTATTTGAGAAGACTGGGGCATGGAGCCTCATGTTCCCATCTTCTGCAATCATAAAATGAGTCGCTTATTCCCAATTTACGTTAATCCCATTAATGACTTTAATATGCTTGAAGAGCTGCCTATCTGATGTTTGCTTTTGTGAATGAACTTTCAGTTTACCCTTCTGCATTAATTTTAACTTCCCAGTTCTGTCAATAAAGTACTGACATCACTTTTACGGTTCACGCCGTCCTACAACATACATTTGGAGTTTGCTACTAATTATTCAAATATAAGGGCGCCACGAAAACGCTGCTTCTACCTAACTTATGCAAAATAAACTCAGCATTTTCGATTATTTACTTTAAACAAACTCCTGGCTTTACTTTCCCCTGAATTACTTGTTAATTTGGCCACACCGTTCGGCGCCATTTTTAAATATATCTCTATAGGGGAATGCTCTACATCTGTTTATATGACCTCAAGGCGGCATATAGACTTCAGTAGGCTCCGGCTAGCTACTCTCTGACACTTTCCATCACTGTGATCCACTAATTAATATAAGAAAACTAATATGGACATGAATAACTGCATCATTATCACCAATCCATATATACCCTTCCGCGTTCTTCTAGGATGCCGACTCTCACTCGGGTGGTGCTCTGTTCGGGGTGGCTCTAATTTATACTAAACATCCTAGGAATATTGTCACAGGATCACAGGAGGCTTATCTTAAAATCAGTAGGTCAGAGAACTCCTAATATAGAATAATTTATTTCACAAAAACATCATCTCCCTTTTCTCCCAACCACAGACAAATAAAATAAAATCAACTCCCTTAAATTACTGAAAAACAACAATATCAAAAAAATGCAAAATAATGTTTCACACTGGCTGAAACCAGGAATAGAAAATAGTCTATTTTACTGCAGTCCACTGCTTCAAGTCCAAGGGTTATTGTCAACAGACTTAATTCAAATAACTATGGCTTAAATAAACCAGCCATTCTATCATAATAATATTGCGCACTCATTTTTATAACTTGCAAAACTTGTTCTTTGGGAAATCGGACACGTCTATTCGTACAATCATCATCTTTCCTCACAAGAGTCAGATAATGAAGGCAATAGGTTTATTCTAGGTTACGGGCATGTGTGTTTTTATAACTTTAAAACAATTACTTCACCCAGAGCTATAACTCCGTTAATTATGGTAAAATAAACAAGTCAACATACATGAAGCACAAATAAATACTTCGGCTGCCGGTGCGCCGTGATTATTAATAAACAACAACATAATGAATGCACTCCAAAAATAATGACAAATATAACACATCGCTTCCTGAAGCGGCACACAAAAGAAACCCCGGGGAGTTGGACTATCTCCCTTCATATAATACAATGCCAAACTCGACCTTGTGACAGACGTGCTTTCACCATGCTAACCAGCCGGCCGGCACAACCTTCCTGGCTGCTTTGAGAATTCAGACGGCTAACCAATTTCTACCTGCTCCTTAAGACTCCCTATCACCTGCCTTGGGCTCGAGCAATTCAACCTCTTTCCGACGGAGCTAAAGTGGGCTCTCATCAGCTAATGAATTCAATCATTTTACTTACCATTTATATATCGTCGAAGAATGCGGGAATACCACCTCCGCTATTATTTTCACTCACCATTATATCATCGAAGAACGCGGGAATACCACATCCGCTTTATTTCTGCTCGACCCAAGATCGACTCTTAGCCTCATCTGAATATATCTCATACTACCCTCCAGCCAGTCTTCTCTTACCACTTTGTACCTTCGCGTGATAATCACTTACCATACTCATTACTCTCATAATTTCATTGTCACTTACCGGTCTTGTCACACTATCGAGTGGTCTTCCCCATTTAGCTTTTACAATTACATTATGCATAAGCACTATCAAACAAATATTCCCTTGACTGTGCATTCACAAAGATAAATGACATCCCAAAAACAAAACCATATTTAAAATAACACTTTGATGCTCATATACTTATTACATTATAAAACACACAAAATTCTCATTACTGATAAACACACAAATCTACACAAACATGCCCGGTACGCCTAAAATATATATTTTATCATAACTGCTTATGATCGAGATAGACTTATCCGACCCCAATAATGGGAAATATTATGACCCTCATGCCCCATACAATATTTACTTATCTCTCATATTTCCTGATGCGGTTCTGGTCCATGATATCAGTCTTCTTCAATAGTTGATTCATCTTGATGGGAGGAGAATTTACACACGGTTTTTCTCAAAATTTCACCAAAAACAAAGGTCCACTGTGAATTATTACCATTAACACAATGCACGGTTCTCGTACATGAAGCTCCTATCTCATATAGCTATCATTACTTATTTAGTTCGGCCGACAGTTCGTAGCTTCCTAGAATACTGGTCTAGCTTTTAATAGCGCGTGCGGCTATACCTATCATTACAACTGCGTCATACTGTTATGATATGCACTGTTCTACTTTGCACTCGCGAATACTTAGCGATGTTCAATTTCGGAGATATGCTAGCTCCTACTTATAACTTGTAACAATGTTAATTATTCTTATGCCTCAACGCAGGCTATTGCTTCCACAGCGTATATTAAGACTTATAAAACTTGTAAAATGTTAATTTCTGAACGCTCAGGGCACGGGCTTTCGCCTTTGACGATGCCCCAAAGTATACTTATAGAACTTGTAAAAATCACCGTATAGTCCGAAGGCTCGCGGCACGGGCTTCCGCCGCTGATGTTGCCCCAGAGTAGACTAACTTCGCTGTGTTTCAATCCATTATTTATACGATTTCTCTTAAAGGGACGTGGAGTAGGGGTTCTCAGAATTTATTTCCAAAATAATACTCACATGAATATGTGAACTAGCTCCTTAGAACGTCCTCATTCCCAATGTCTCAATGACTCCTTCATATTCAAAATTCGATCGTAGGATCGTTAGATAATGAGCTCCGTAATTTGCTTCATTGTCCCTCAATTTCGGCGGGATTTGATCGCGTCTAGCGTCTCTCACTGCCATTGGTCGTTTCAAATCCACCCCCTGATTTCATTTTAATTCTGGCAAAAATCACAGAATAATCCGATTTAAATTTTGATGATATTTCTGAGAGGCTGGGATCATCCCCTATACGATGGTATAACTCCTGTCTCTGTATCCTAATTACTGCTCTAATTCCTTTCAAATGGGCGGGGTTTATTTGGTAGGTAATCGTTGAGTTTTCTGCATTTGCCCGCGCAGTTGAACGACCTTCGCGCGTTGTCTGGCGCATTTGGTGTCCAGATGTGGATTTTCTCTTTCCTGCCACCTTTGTTCGCGCTGGGAGAAAGCTTCTTCAAGTCACGTACGAACCGTCCTTTTCTCCTTCTAGTTTCACAAGCAACTTCCATTCTCACATCGGCTTTGAGACATGACTTAAATTTTGTTGGAATAATATGTGGACTTTATGCTATCAGATATGCATAAAGGTCACAATAGGGATTTCAACACTGGAATTACTGTTTTCTAAACATGTTTTCAAAATACCCCATCTATAGGTTGAATTGGTAAAAAAAGGTGTAAAAGTAATGGACGAATCCAAAAAACACAATAGCTTCAGTGCAGCACTCTGCAGCAGAAGAAGCAACAAGGTTGAGAGAATGCGCTGCACAAGGAACAAACTCTGCAAAAGGGCAGTGTTGTTTAATTCTAGCTTGTAGGCGTGAGTAAGCTCCAGACATATTTGCCGCGTTATCATAGCTTTGTCCTCGGCATAACTCAATATCTAGGCCTAATTCCGAGATTGAACTTACAGCTACCTCTTCTAAACTAATTGAGGTATGGCCTATTCCAGGGAGAAGCTTGAAGACACGTTCCTCTGGCTTTGGCTTAGAATCATTTAAGCAAACGTAACGTAGAACCAATGCTAATTGATCGGTGTGCGAACAATCGGGAGTAGAATCCACGATGAGGGCATAGTAACGAGAATGTTTGACATCCTTTGTCATTGTTTGCAGCACTACGTCTGCCATAACATTGATGAACTCGTCACACGTTTGAGGAAATAGGTATGACACTCGTCCTAGCCCTTTGTTCCCATATTGAGCAAGGTGCTGGGAAAGAAAAGGGTCGAAATCGCTTATCAACCCAACGCATCCTAGATACAGACCATTAGAGGTAGATCCTAAACGTCCATTGTCACCTTGAAAAGGTAGCCCTCTAACTGAGAGAAATTGCACAACAGACACAATTCTGAGTAATACAATTCGCCAATATGTGACCTCCTGCTCATATTGGGTTGAAAGAGGAGTATTATTCCTCTTTGTGTTTTCGTCTATTAATGTAAGTTAGCATGTTGGAAAAATTGTCTGCTGATTTTTCATGTTGTTTAATCAACTCATTTCCATGTTTCCAATCAGTGAACTCGGATGAAAATCCAGTTTTCGTGTCCAACGGCTGAAACAAGCGGCAAGGAACACAAAATACTTTTCCAGACGATTGTGAGTAGATCAGCCAATCTATAACATACGATTCACCATTGGAAAGTGTACATTTAAACAGTTTTACAGTAAGTGTACGCTTAGTTCCGTCATTATAAATACGCTCACTTTCTTAAACTTTCTTCGGCTTTTCCCAATTAATTGGGGTCGCCGGAGCCACCAGGCTCATTTTGGTTTTGGTCGGGGATTTAAGGCCGGATGCCCTTCCTGACGCCACGTGATATTTCAGGTGAAAATTCCACCCCGCTGTCACCGGGATTCGAACCCCGACTGTTCGGGTGAAAGACGAGCAGCTAAGCCACTGCGCCATCACGCTCCCCATTATAAATACACTCAGATCTAGAAAAATCCGCTTGAAAGTTTTGTTTTGGGGGATTGTTCGCAATAGATTCTATAGTTGACGGCAAAGTGAAGTCCCATGTTGCAGGGTCATTGATGTTACAAGTCGAAGTAAGCGTACCTTGAGAGAGATCGTGTTTAGGTCTAGAGTTTCCTTGCTTGAAGTGGCAGTAAGTTAGGCGTGATAGTTTTAGCTATTTGTGTAAAGAACGAAGCAATTTTAGGCACTTTCGTTAAAAGTTCTTGTTCGTCACTTTCTTTCTTGGCAGCACGTTTCCTGAATTCTGATACACTTAATTCATTGTTCATTTTAAAATAACTAAAGTAGACATTTTCACAAATCACAGTTGACACGCAATACAAACAAACAATCTCTGTGGTTAGGAAGTTGACAAGATCACGCGGCGCATGAGCCAGTTGTAAATCCATGAGTATTGCCAACGGCGTCAACCGTGCATCACTGTCTACATTGATGCCAACAGTAGTATTCTTTACAGATAATACTGATTATATTATAATACTGCATTATAACATAATCATGATTAAACATAAGTACTCCGAATGTATATGATATTTAATATAGCTTTTATTTTATATTCACGTAAATTATAGTTATTTTATCCTACTTTTTAAAGATTTCCAAGTCATACTTATTTTTAATGCTGGGATTGTTGGGTCAATCTTTTTCTGCGTTCAGCGTCGCCTAAATTTCGGCGCCCCCTAAAATTTGGCGCCCTGGGCAAATGCCCATTATGCCCGTTTATAGCCCGGGCCCTGCCACCACCACTTAGTGCATAATGTCGCCGTAAAGGGAACCTGTCAATTGTGTTGTACATTTTACAACGTGCGCCTGCCTTTGTAACAATTATCGCCCACGACAATTTTTGTAATATGTTAGTGATTTAGTGATACGGCGACAATAATAATCTCAAGTGATATTCCACGAAATTCTTCAAGAGCTTTCAGATGATTATGACGATGTAAACTTTGAAAATATTGACTTTGTGGAAGGTGAGGGCGATCTAAGTGACGAAGACATTCAACATAGTGAACATTCAGATGACAGTGAGTGCGAAGGTGGAAATAACAATCAAGATTTTGACGTTGTGACTAGTGAGGAGGAGTTCATTATCAAGAAAGATTTTCAAACTATTTGATTCAAAACGGAACTGAAAGCTACAGTATGTCCAAAACACGTTGTAAAAATATTGTGAAAAAACTTCTTGGAGCAGAACTCAAATCTCAAGGTATGAGAAATAAAGCTGAAACATTTTAGAAAATTATGGACCTAAATATGATAGATGACATCATAAAGTATGCAATCATGTATGTTATTAGAATTTCAGAAAAGTTTGAAACAGAGTTGGAATGTTTCCAGACGAATCAAACTGAAATCTTGGCTTTATTGGGTCTTCTATAGGCTATTTGATGCGTCCAAGAAAAGGTAATCACACTGACGTGGAAGAGATCTGGCAAAAGATGGGACTGAAGTACAGGCAGCGAAGAATGTTAGGAGTTCTCGTTTCATTTGCAAACAACATGAGAAAAAGCAACAAAAAAAACTGTTTGTTTGACGTGTAGTGAATAAAATGAAGTAAAACTTATGGCAACTCTTATGTATAGGCCTAAATATTTGAGTAATGCTAAATTTATTTTTTATATTTTAAAAGCTTCGTATTTTAATATTCAGTCAGATTTAATTTCGATATAATGTACAATAAGAATATTTTGGTATTTTCATTCGTTCTTTTTCTTGCACCTAGAGTTTACATATGCCTAGGTATATTTAATTTATATTAAATATATTTTATTTATTGGCAATCAATGTTTTAAAAAAATGTGGTAATTATCGATAGATATTGAAATATTAGGTTAATAAAGAAACTAACCCTAGCATATGCCATTAATAAGACGTTTTGACGGGTGTTGTAAAAAGTAAGACACGCGCCTGCTCGTGTGACTGCAGAGCGTGCGCCTGCCGGAAGGTTAAACACACACCCAACTACAAAGGGCTGATGACCAAGATGTCGCAAGCCCCTCAAATCAATTAGCAACCAAAAAAAACAAATCTTTATTTTTCCATTGAGGGCTGGATTAGGGTGTACTGTGCGTTGTGATGAGAACTGAGAAAAGAACTGACTTCAGACCACAGTCTCGCCCATCATAGAAGTGTCATCAGATATATCTTCACTTTGTTACCTGACGATCTATCTAGAGTAATGGGTATTCATCTTAAGCGGACCTTCCCAACAATCAGTTTTAAGGAGCTCCGTAATGTCAAATCAATCAAAAATGTTCGAAATTTCATTTTTGCGTCATATTAATCTACGGTCCATTAGTTTTCTAACGGTATATTTTTTTCTTCATGGCTCTTTCCCAAAGGCTACTTTCTTTATACTTTCACACAACAGTGCGTCTAATTAAGAAACCCACTCATGCACATTTTTTTTTTTTTGCATTTCCTCTCTTCATTAGACAATAGTTATTTAATGAACAGTGTCGATGTGTTCCCCACCCTAAAACTAAAGCTGTCCATGTTTCCTTAACTAGCGCAACTTTGATTCCAGTTTCTCACTAATATTTACTTTTAATATAAAATTTACTCGAACTATCGAACATTTAAAGCAAAAATGTTTCGAAGGATGCTCCTTTATATGTTTTGTACAGCGTGTCCGCAAAGTCTCACCGCAGTGTAGTATATTCAAAATGACGCCTTAGTAACTTAGTAACTTTCTGGTAATTCATGCACAGTGTTTCCCTCTTAGTAGTTAGAAACAGCTATTCCTTACTTTGCCGTCCCGCAACTTAGCCGTGCTCGTTAAAACGGTCGCGAGGGTAACTGCAACAAGTCAGGAGATCGTAGGTTCGAATCACGGCGATGACAGCGTCTATCCTGAGTGTGGTTCCGGTGATTTTCCACACACTCTCCAGGCAAATGAAGTGCCTTTCTTCAAGTATTTCCTGAGAAAAGGGTAAATGCTATCACATACCGAAACTCTGAAAAGAATATTATCCTGGTTAGTGACTTAGTCTCACCACGAGCCGAGAAGAAGAGTCAACAAAGTATTCTCCACAAGGTGTATTTTAATTTCTTTTATTTTGGTCTTCAACAATGTGTTGGAACAAATGGCGCCCGACATCTCTTATTAATTAATTTCATTTGTTACCCAACTGGGGGACTTGTTGTGGTTCCTCCTCACTACCGTCAGGAACATACACTGAAGAAAATGGAAATTGCAACACCATGAAGGCATTGGTCGTTTGTGTTGATTTTCAAGATATGGAACGATGCCAAGTAGGTATGTAAACGATCAAAGTTTCAGACCCATTGGCTTGTTGCTACAGGTCGCCCCACGTTATTTGTCGCGGAGGAATCAACTCCAGTATACGGACTCTGGGTTAGCGTAGTTGACTTGCAGTCTATGATGTGAAGTGTTCCCCGTCAAACATGCCTCGACGACAGAGAAGAGTACGCTATCAACAACTGTCGCCGTTTGAGAGGGCTCGGATAATTAGGCTGTGTGAGGCTGGATTATCGCTAAGGACTGTCGCTGCACGTGTTGGCCGACAGGCATCTACGGTACAACGTGTATAGCAGCATTGGTCAAATGAAGGTACCCACACTCGTAGACCTGGCACAGGCCCAGCGTGACAGACAACTGTGAGAGAGGATCGCCGCATCATTGGGATGGCCCGGATGGAACCCCATGCAACAGCAGCGCAAATTCGAGCAGCTGTGGCACCCCACGTTACACAACAAACAATTGGTAATCGCCTGCGTGCAGCTGGCTTACGATCCCGGGTCCCTGCAGAAGGTGTTCCATTGACCCCACAACAGCGACTTGTAAGGCTGGCTTGGTGTCGAGAACGATCGACGTGGGTCGACGAATGGTATAGGGTCGTCTTAAGAGATTAATCGCACTTCTGTCTTGCCCGCAGTGATCGCCGGAATCGTGTGCGCCGACGTACCAGGGAGAGGGGCCGCCCAGACCTTATTGTCGAGAGGCACACAGGGCCAACACCAAGCATTATGGTCTGGGAAGCTCTTGGCTTTAATGTTAAATCACAATTAGTGCTTGTTTAGGGCACTATGACTGCTCGACAGTACGTTGATAGGGTACTCAATCCAGTGGTTGTCCCTATGATGGCGAACATTGCTAATGGGATGTTTCAGCAGGACAATGCCCGGGTTCACACTGCACGCATCTCCAGAGAAGCTCTCCACGACACCACAACCTTAGAATGGCTCGCCAGATCCCCGGACCTCAGTCCCATTGAGCATGTGTGGGACATGATGGGTCGACAACTGGCCAACCGTCCTCAGCCACCCACAACTCTGGAACAACTGACCCATGCAGTGCAGCAAGCATGGGCCACAATTCCTCAGGAAGCGATCCAGGGTCTTATTGACTCCATGCCTCGCAGAATTCATCAATGTATTGCAGCTCGTGGTGGGCACATCCTGTGTTGATTGTTGTCCAAACTTGCGGTCAGAGGGACCTGAAAGTGTAAGAATCGAATCACAACCGAACACTCGTCCTGCATGTCCAATTGCAGCAATGTAGCACCACTCGTTCTGGGTGTTGCAATTTCCATTTTCTTCGGTGTATTACAGAAGCACGTGTCTCACCTTGCAGGACGTGTTGGATTGGCAGTACATTCATGTTATGTTGTTACAAGGAAAACAATTGCATTACATTAAGTAATGCAATTATATATATGGTACCCATCACTATCACACTATGCTCCGTAAAGTTTCCACCAGGACGGAAAACTTCTTAAAAAAACACATGCTCTTCAGTAGTAATCATTCCAACTAGACTCAGCTTACACAAGAACTATCCATGAACACAACATACAGCGTCAACACTGTCACGCGCAGGCACTCACTGTCGACATATTAAAATGAACTGGTATTCACCTCCCTATCACTCCAGTTGAAGGTCAACACGGAACACGTGCATGCTTATGCCAACCGCTGTGGTGAGACTTAGTATATACAGCGATATGAATATGCTGCCAACCTAACACGTCCCGCAAGGCGAGACCCGCATACTTCGCCGCTGCAGATAGACTGTGCGGACGTTCTGTATTTTAACACGGTCGTTTTTTTTTAATTTTAATTCACATTAAATTTATTTTGACAAATTGACATGTTTAAGGAAATGCTGCTGACATTACGCCATTTATTTATATTGAGAAAAAAATATTTAAAAGAAACCTGTGTTAAAGTAATTACAATTACAATTAGTTCCAATAGATAGTTCCTGAGAAAAAGGTAAATACAAAGTTGAAAATTAACTTGGGCAGTATAGGGTGTTCATAAACCCTTAAGTCATGATGTCACTGCCAACCGAGCAACGCCACTTCCCCCAACGTCCTCCACAACCACGCAGTGCAAACGAAAAGTGAAATGATTTGAAATGATCTCACTAGTCACCCTAGGAGTGGGCCATAGGTTTAGGTGATCATTGCCAGTCAACACCTAACGCACCTACCTTTTGTGATGTCAGGGTGCGTCCATAAGTTCCTGGATTCAACTTATCGCTCTGCTAAAAAAAAGTCGAACGCCAAACGGTATTATAAATATGAAAACAAATTGAAACAAAACAAAAGCAAGGGGGAAATCATGTGGCTGAAATTGCAATGCCTTAAATTATTTCCATGATGCCTTATCAGTATTTATGAGTGTTTTATGGTAAGCACGTAATCTTCAAGTATCAGCACGCATAAAACCGCACGAAACACATTGTACTGTACATGTGTCGCATTGGACGAACAGCTTGTTTGTTTACATTTACGTCTGGTGCGCTAGCGATCCCAACTTGACTCGCAATCAGTCAGACGTGGTAAGGAGCTGTCGCAGCGCCATCTGTCAGGGCAGGCAGCCCAGCCAAGAGAATCTGCCTGCCGGTGTGTGGCACAGTATAGCTAGCATACCGAGCGTATGCTGGTTTAGACCGTGGTACACATAGGTCTAGCCTTATAAATGTAATTGAGGAGGAGTAGTAGGCTTAATTCTCAACTCAGTATTCCTGAAAGTGGTTTACGGAGGATTGCCCAGTCTACTAAGGCAAATGCGGGGATGTCTTCTAACTTAAGATCACAGCCAATTTCTTCACAATCGTAGCCTCATGAAACACACAGAATATGTTCCGTTCCTAGTTCATACGCCATGATTTTCTAGCTGTGTACCTCTCAGGCAGGCTGTAATTTCATGTGCTAGGGTTGGTAACCTGTCCGAATGTGAGTAACGGCGGCATGGCGGACGCTTGGCGTCCTCCTTTGTTTCTTGAGGCAGCAAGGCCTGTGCCGTTTTGTGTTGTTTAAATACTCTGCAATGTATATAATATGTTACTAACATATAATAATACATCAGTGCTAAGTTAATGTGTTTTCATGTTGGTGTGAACTGTGAGTGTGGTTGAGTGAAAGCACATGTGCGATACGCGACACCACAGGCAATGAGACAAATTCTACACACCGTTACGTACATGGTAGGTCTAATGGCCAGGCCATAGCAATGCGTAAATGAATCGAAAAGAACAACTGATACGACAATCCTACTGCCCTCCCATTCTGTCTACCAACTACTGCAGCCTATTCTAAAAGGATGACATATTGGCTTTCACGGCCAAGTAATTCTTCTAGGATTTTGCCGTAGTGTATGGAACCCTGCGGCGCGGTGGTCCGAGCACGGTCCCTAAGAGTCCACTGATGAGCCTGACCTGGTGTACATAGGCGAAACCCTGCAAAAGGTACGGAAAACGCCGAGGAGAATTGCTGGATTTTACTGGTCTTTTAAATTTATTTCTCTATTTATTTATTTATTTATTTATTTATTTATTTATCTATTTATTAGTGTTGTTGTGAACAATATTGGAAGCCCCATATGCAATGCTCACTACTAAAATAGGACAATATAAAGCAACATATAAATAGAGAAAAAGATATCAATAGAGATGCACGTCAAAAATAATAATAATAATAAGAAAATAAGGGTTTGGTATGAGAAGGATATAAAGGGCTGATTTTAAATACAGTGTAACATATTTCAAGACATGTTGCAGTTTATCACAGGCTGCTCCGAACTAATATTCTGACATGCTGAAAATATCTAAATCAAGATGAAAATCCACAGCCTGCTTCCAGTCTCCGACCTGGTCAGGAATGGAATGAATGAAGCCCCCATCTAGTGGCGAGGATATGAACTGTGCCGGCTGCCGAGGCCTGACGCATTACTCTGGGGCAATGATTAAATGAATCACAGATGAAATGAAATGATAGTGGAGAGTGTTGCTGGAATGAAATTTTGACAGGGAACACCGGAGTACCCGGAGAAAAACCTGTCTGCCTCCTTTTTGTCCCGCACAGATCTCACATGGAGTGACCGGGATTTGAACCACGGACCCAGCGGTGAGAGGCCGGCGTGCTGCCGCCTAAGCTACGGAGGCTTATCTAAATCAAGATGTTGAACATTATTATATTGAGATTCATTTTTATATAGAGAGAGATAATATTTTATTGGTATTCTACTTTCAAAATGCTATACTCGCTTCAGTGTAGTGAGTCATGGACTCTTGAACTATAGTGGCGGGAATGGCTGTTTATGTTCGAACTACTGTGACTATATTATATTCAGAGTGGCCAAGTACTGCTCTGGTCCAATTTTCGTGAACCTGAGAGGAATGTGGATAGTGGACGATGACGATATGGGAGATATGGAACTGCACCCATAATCAGGGGTATTTCCAGATCCTTTAAATTAGGCCGATTGAACTGTGCCCATAGTCAAGTCGGCTGTTAGCCCAAGGTCGGTTTAAGGGGGAGTGACGGACTGTCTGCCACCACTAGCTTCTGCACTCCTGAGAATAAGAGGTAGTCCCCCGTCCCGATGGGGAGCTGTACTAAGGGCCTCCGGGGGTGGCAGCTAATCACACTAACCACTACACCACAGAGGCGAATAATAATAATAATAATAATAATAATAATGATAATAATAATAATAATGATACTACTAATAATAATAATGAAAATCTACAGCCTTTTTCCAGTCATTGGACCGGGTCAGGGTTGGAATGAATGAAGCCCCAATCGAGCGGCTAGGATAGGCTTTGTGCCGGCTTCCGAAGCCTGTCGCACTCCTCTGGGACAATGATTAATGAATGACAGATGAAATCAAATGATATTGGAGAGTGTTGCTGGAATTAAAGGTGACAGAGAAAACCGGAGTACCCGGAGAAAAACCTGTCCCGCCTCCGCTTTGCCCAGCACAAATCTCACATGAAGTGACAAGGATTTGAAGAACGGAACCCAGCGGTGAGAGGCCGGCGCGCTGCTGCCTAAGCCACGGAGGCTACACTAATAATAATAATAATAATAATAATAACAATAATACAACTCTCTCTAATCCACCATAAATAACTACCCCTCTAGTTTTGTTATACAATAAAAGAACATAATAATCTTCTAAATGGTAAGATTACCTCAAACTAGATTATTAAACATTTGCAATAAGAAAACTATTTTTAAAATATGGTTAGGTTGTCGAAAACATCCCAATGTACCAGTTAATGCTAATATTGCTAGAACGAAAATTAAATATTAATCTCTTTTGAAAACTGTACCGGTTTTATGTGTCCCAGGCCAACACTAATCTCTTGTCCGCAATATGGACAGGATATATTTAGTTGTTCGCAATCTGGACGGTTTTTGACTTGTTCGCAATCAAGACACAACCGATTTGAAATGAGTCACTTCAAATTCACACCACTCGACACAATATAATTCGGTAGAGGGGTGGAGGGAGGGAACCTATCTGACCGCTCTCAATGGGCGCAGTTCCAAACCCACTTTTCAAAGATTGATGCTAATGACCAGGGTCATTAGTGAATCATGGGCGCAGCTCCATACAACCCGATGATATATGATGACAGACGTGCTGGGTTCCCGGTCCGTGCGTAGTAACAGAACCAAATACATAGGTCGGTGACTCACTCACTCATTCGCAACACCACAGTGGTTTGAGCAAAGGCCCTATGTTAGCAGTATTGGATTATATGGGCTGTTGACAGGCCCTTCTCTTCTCGCCTGCTCCATCCATGCCCCTTCTCCTCACCCCGCAAGTTCTCAGAGCTTAACCCGAGCAGTAGGTGCTTAATTCTGATTGGCTACGCCATAAACCTTCCCAACGTAGTCATGTGAACACGATATTACTCGTATGTTGATGTAAGCATCATATGAGCGTAGACGTGCACTTTAAATCGTGCATCACTGCAGTTAGTTTACAGATCGGCGGTCGAATCCGGGCACTGACAGTGGTTATCTTGAGTGAGGTGTTTCTCTGGAATTTCCCACATTCCCTCGAAACAAATTCCGGGATAGTACCTATCCCATCCCCTAACCTAAACGCTGCAGCTACACACACTACTACAGTCACCACAGAAACACAGGTTAGCAGACAAATTTAACACCTGTGGTAACACAGGGGAATGATGACCAGGATGTTCCAAGGGTCAAAAATAAACTAGCAGCGATATCAGTACTCGAAGTATTAATGTGATGGGGGAATAAATTAAGAACCTCCTTCCTAGTCCGACATATACTGCTTTTCAAGCATGACAATTGTAATAAAGTTGAATGTAGAAATATTTAGCATCCCACGCCATAGTCTGCAAGTCCTGGAGCTCAATGGTTCACATCCTGTTCAGCAAATAGACTCGCCCACACGTGTTGCAGGCTTTAGATGGCAACATCATTGATATATTAGCATTCGCCTTTCAACTAATGTTCTACACACACCAGTAGCGAAGTCAGAGAAGTGGTGGGGGAGAATCAAAAGGGAATTACCCGCACCTTAGGTCCTGCTCTACCACCAGAGATAAAATCTATCATCCGTAAACAGTATCATTCTTCGTTCAGAAGATGCCGTCATATGAATGGTGGCAGTTCATGCCTCCGTTATTTTCTGCAATGCCAACACAAAAGAGGTGTCTAGATTTGCCCTGCCCTGACAGATATCCATCAAATCAAGTCGAATTCGTATCAATAGGTATGTCGAGATTTCCTGTACAAATGGAAAAGAAGAACTTTACCATGTTGTGATTGTGGGCCTGAGGAGTAACTCGTGAAGTAGAACACTGAAGACAGCCCTCAGAGGTCCTTCGTGGGTGAATAGAATCCTGAGACATAACAATCAGATTTAGATATTTAGTGGTAATGTTTTAGACAAATCTATACGAATATGCAACAAGTAGTTATGACTGGATTTATACTTGTTCGGTATGAGATTTTTTTTATGAAAGAGAATCTATGGATCGTTTTTTTAGTATGTATGTATGTATGTCCCACTAGGTTTATACTATAGCAGTGGTTCACTGTGCCAGGTTGTAGAAATTGTAGGAATTTATCTCTGAAGTATTGACATGTATGGCATCTATCATTTGTGAGAAGGAACCAATAGATTTATGTACCTGTTGGTTTACACTCAAGCAGTGAGCCTCTGTGCCAAGCTTCACATAGCTCGAATCATTCTATGGCGAGTTCAAGGAATACATTCCTAAAACATTGGCATGCACGCCATCTATAATTTGTGAAATGCAAGCTACAGACTTATATACATCTAGGTTTAAAAGATAGACTAGTAGTAAAGCTGAGCCTCCGTGGCTTAGGCGGCAGCACGCCGGCCTCCCACCGCTGGTTCAAATCCCGGTGACTCCATGTGAGATTTGTCCTGGACGAAGCGGAGGCAGACAGGTTTTTATCCGGGTACTCCGGTTTTCCCTGTTACAATTTCATTCCAGCAACACTCTCCATTATCATTTCATTTCATCTGTCATTAATTTAATCGTTGCCCTAGGGGAGTGCGACAGGCTTCGGCAGCCGCCACAGTTCATATCCTCGCCGCTAGATGTGGGCTTCATTCATTCCATTCCCTGACCCGTTCGAGCGACTGGAAACAGGCTATGGATTTTCGTTTTTCAGTAGTAGTAAAGAGAAAAATACAGATTTTTATACTTGCAGATTTAGACTCTAGTATCGATTCCTCATACTAAATATCAACGAGATCAGACAATTTCATGACCAGTTAGAGAAATGTAACCCTGAAGAATTTCCATGGACGCCATCTAAAATTTATTAAAGGTAAGTGACAGATTTATGCACCAGTAGATAAAGATTATAGAAGTGGTTCATTGTACAAAACTTTACTTCCATCATTTGAATAGGATGCAGGAAATTTAAACATGTTCTTCAAATTTCACACAGCTGCCATGCTGACTTCTATTAAGCAATTGAATTACATCAGACAGCAATATATTTAGACTTAAATAAATATTCACTGTGGTAAGTTGCACCACTCACGCATGGATAGGTAGTCAGAAATGTCAATTTTAATACTTGAATTTCATGTGGCAGCGATGTTGGTTTCATCCTTACCACGTTTCTAGACTATTTGCATATGAAATATTGCCTTATGAGAACACCATTTGTCCGTGTGTGTATGTGTGTGTCCCACATCATCATCATCCTGAGCAGTTTCCGACCGCTGGTCGGGTCTGCTTGGAACATAAGCCTCTCCATCGTTTCCTGTCCATCCACCATCTCTCGTCATTTACTGTGTCCCAGCACACTCTTCATTCCTCCACACTCTTCTTAACTCCTTTTGACCATCTGTCCCTTGGTCTTCCCCTTGGCCTCCTTCCCGTCATTTCCATTCCAAACATCTTCTACGGTATCCTCTCATCTTGCATCCTCCTCACATGTCCATACCATTGTAGCCTAGATCGCTCTATTCTATTTTGCAATGGTTCCTCTCTTACCATCTCTCTGACTCTCTCATTCCTTACTCTGTCCATTCTTGTTACTCCTACCCTACTCCTCTGGAACTTCATCTCCACTGCTCGTATTTTATTCTTGTCCCTTTCCTTCATCACCCATGTTTCTGAACCATATGTCAAAATTGGCACAAAGTAGGTCTTGTAGATGATTCCTTTACACTTTGTGGTACATCATTATTCCATATCATCCCCCTAACACTCTTGAAAAATCCATCTGCGCACCTTCCCCTTTCATTTATTTCCATCCTATTGCCTCCCTTTCCTTCAATTATGCTTCCCAAGTACTTGAAGCATTCTAATTTCTGCAACTGCTGTCCTCCAAGTGTTATGCCCATATCCAGTCTGTTCTTCCTCCTCGTTGTGATGACCACTTCACTCTTTTGTGCTGAGAACTTCATCCCATATGATAACACTACCTTCTCCCACTCATCTAATTGTTCTTGTACTTCTTCCTCATCCTCTCCCCATACCAGAAGGTCATCAGCAAACAACATTGCCTTCATTTTCCTTTCCCCAATGCTATTTACCACTTTTCGTATGATTTCATCCATCACCACGATAAATAACAGGGGTGAGAGGGCACTTCCCTGTTTCAGACCACTCTCCAGTTGAAACCATTCCGTTCTCTCTCTTCCCACCTTTACACAGCTTTTGCTTCCCTCGTACATTGCTTTCACTCTTGTCTAGTGTGTATGTGCGTGTCCCTAATTAAATGAAACTCGGTAAGGAGCAGTTTATTTTGCTCTATCTTCTCATTATTTCAGATCTGCTATATGGTGAAAATGATGTATCAGCTCAGTAACTATGCCAGTGTTCAAAGTAGCAAGTCCTGATACAGTCAGTTTATCAAATAATACAGACCCGTATTAGTAAACATATTGGCTGGTTTAAGATACCCTCCAGGGAAATATACTAGCATCTCGATATCGCTAGAGCCAGGGTAATATTATTGTAGTTCCAATCAATTATAAAATTTTGTAATGGGAGGTTCTAGAACCAGTTTTAAGATAACCTGAGCAAATTCCTATGAGCAGGGGTGTGCAAATTATTAGGCTCGGTGGCAGATCTCCATTTACTTTGTACGTTTTGTGACTTAATATAGTGGAAATGGGACGGATAAATTGGCAATTGAGAACAAACAGGGATATTGGAAAGATTAAATTTTTGTACAAAAAATATATACAATAAAAAGAACCTGTCTATCAATGCAAAATTACGACATTTTAATACAGTTGTTAGACCAGTCATCTTGTACGGCATGGAAACTACAAATATAACCGGAATGGAGAATTTGCTCAAGATAGAAAGCAGAATTTTAAGAAGGATTTATGGTACTAGGAAATCACAGGAAGGTTATAGACTGAGATCCAATGCAGAAATTTATAGTAAAATCGACAACCTTGAAGTGATGATCAGAAAACGGCGACTTCAGTTCTACGGACATATGGTCCGCATGGATTGCTCAAGGTTAAACAAACAAATTTTTGATAAAATCTGGAACTACAGTATAAAGGGTAAGGAGGCTATGTAAAACAAATGAAAGAAAAACTTCAAAAATTCAAAATTACTAAAGAAGATTGTCTAAATCGAATAGAGTACAGAAAAAACAAGTAGTTCCGTGAAGAACTATACAGCCTATTTTCATATATCCTACACATGTTAATTGCCTCTATCAACATACAAAATTTCAGTTTGAAGGTTGTGATAGATTCATAGATATTGAGAACCGTCTAAATATTTCAGATGGTCGCCAGGTTGGATTTTTATTTATGTACTATTACATGTACGTGTGGTATGCAGACTTCAATCGCATGATTAGGACACAAGAAGTAAAAACGAGATTGTAAAATTTCGCACAGCTGCCATCTTGTGGTTATGAAAACAATTGAAATAAATTAGATGCCAGTGGATTAACATTTGTATAAGCATTTAACGTGCAAAGTTTCACTGCACTCAGATGGTTAAATTGCGAGAAAATTCCATTTAAACATTTATATTTCGCGTCACCGCGATGTTGGATTTGTGCTCACCAGGTTACTGAAAGTCATATAGGTGTACTTATGTTCATAGCCTCTATCATCATAAAAAAATTCAATTTGACTGTTGTAAAAGATTCGTAGATATTGAGAACCGTCCAAATATTTCAGATGCTCGCCATTTTGAATTGTTATGTGTATAGGCGATAGAGTTATGTACCATTGAAAGAAAATTATTGCGTAGCTTCATTATTAAAACTTTCACTTCGATCACATGATTACGACACAAGAAATGAAAACTTAAATTTAAAAATTCGCACAGCCGCCATCTTGAGGTTATATAACCAATTGAACTAAATTAGATGTCAGTGCATTACAATATGTATAATCATTTACTGTACCACATTTCACTGCGCTCAGATGGTTAAGTCACGAGAAAAGTCTATTAAAATGTTTCAAATTCGCTTGGCCGCCATGTTCGTTTTGTACTTTACAGGTTTTTGAAAATTACATAAATACACTTGCAGCAGTGCCTTTTATCACCGTACAAAATTTCACGGAGATACCTGTAATAGTTTCGGAGATATAGAATGCCAGTGAAATATTTCGCACAGCCGCCATTTTGAGGTTATGTAAACAATTTGACTAAATTTGACGCCAGTGCATTGCAATGCATATAAACATTTACTGTACCTTGTTTCATTATGTTTGGATGGTTAAATCGCGAGAAAAGTCTATTTAAAAGTCTCAACTTCGCTTGGCCGCCATGTTGGTTTTGTAGTTACCAAGTTTTCGAAAGTCTCATGGTTAACTTCTAGTAGTTCCTTTTATCAACGTACAAAATTTCAGGGTGATATCGGTCATAGTTTCGGGGATATTGAATGCTGGTGAAATATTTCGCACAGCCGCCATGCTGGATTGGTGAGACACAATAAAATTTGAAGGGCACGGTCGGGGTCGGCCAGAATGGTGCTATGATCTTACCGAGTTTCATTGAAATCGCTCCGGCCGTTTACAATTTATTAGGGACACACACACACACCTCACACACACACACACACACACGGACAAAAGGTGATCTCATAAGCCTATTTTTTTTTTTTTCAAAATTGAAAATAGTCTAAAAATGGCCTCAAAATTCTTGTCAGGGAGAAGAAGAATCTCAACAGAGGAGAATGGACTGCTGAAAGAAGAGCTGCGCAGTCGACCAGGATGAAAGACTTCTGAAAGTGAAGGAAGCAAACTAGACTTATAAAGAAGTGATATTTGCGTGGTCCTTGTTGGCCTGTCCGCGGTGTATATACAGTATATATAGTGAAAATGTTTTGCAAGGCGCTGAAATAATTATTTCAAATGTTTAATCAATAGTTTTAATTACATTTGTTAAAATAATCGGACAGTAAACTAATTGTTTACAGTTTCCACTAAAAGAGGAGCCTTGTTAATACAGAATGCCACACGTTTTGTTTAGATTACTTTATTCTAGTTTCCATGTGAATTTAGACCAGAGAGATTGGAAGTCTTTTATTACTGATTGTCCACTCTTGAACTATTGAAAGATTCCTGGGCAATGCATTGAAATCTCGTGATTTATACTATACATTCCAAAGTCAATGAAAAAGAAAAAAAAAACGTACCCAGCTCACGTGCCCTTCAGAATCTCCAATTTCAAACATTTCCAGTTGCAATTACTTATGGGTAACGTTGTAAGTCCACAGGGCAGAAAACATTACTAAGTTGCGTCCATTGGAGGGTCAAAGTCTCACGGACTACACTTCACAAGAAAGGTACACTGTGTGAGAGTAGTGTTTCTGCACGTCATCAAAGCTTTATTTAGTGAATAGAGAGCAAATGCTGCAACGCCTACATCTGCCCGCCCTGAGATCTGCTTGACAGTAAGAATGTCTTTCTTCACATGTCTTCCTTCATCAGGCAGACAGTGAATGAGTGCGTTCCCTCCCAGCCTTTAGCCCAAGCCTTCCGAAATAACACTTCGTCAATATTAATGACGAATGGTTTCGTAACTCAATTCATGTTAATCAAAACCAGTGTTGTCTGTGATTTTAGACTAATTCTCATAATAATAATAATAATAATAATAATAATAATCACAAAGGAAATCTTCCTAGCAGTAGAAAGTAGACTAACAACCAAAATTAACTTCACGCCAAAATTTGACAACAATAATAACAGGACCTGGAAACATCACCTCGTAGCTGCACAGACTTAAATTTGTACGCATCCACGAGTGTTCCTGTAACGAAGGATCCCAAACAGTGGACCATCTAATATTTGAGTTTAGTGCAGTGAAAAGCGAGATAGAAATATGAATAAACAGATTTTTCATAGAAGTCTACTGGCCGATCCATAAATCTCTTCTAATCAGAAAATATGTCAAACCATTTACAAAATACGTGAACTCTTTGGACTTTGCAGCAATGAAAGAGAATCAAGATCAAAACCCATCAGCAAATAGTATGATAGCGAAGATTGTATTTTATTACACAAGTCTATGGAATTAGATAAGAGCATGTAGTTCTACAACTGTAGTGGAGCATGCAGAGAGTATAAAATAAAGATTTTTAATTTAATTTAATTTAAAACTCAGCAATTATTCTAGGTTAGAAGAATTGATGAGTTTTAATAATATTTATATTACATTAATGTAATTTATCTCATAAATTTGACGGCAAACTCAGTACAGATTATATGTGAGACATATTAATTATTATTTACAACATATATACAGATTATATTTCAATACAAGAGTGCCTCCAAAACATTAGCTGTTTTTTTTTGTGATAATGAAAATGCTAATGATAGTACTGATAAAGAGAAAAGCATTAATGAAAATAATTAAAGACATAATATGTTACAATATAGTAGTTATCTTAATAAATTTATGTTATGAGTTAATATTTAGTTAGGTAATAGTTTTTAATGCGACGTATAACTAGTAGCTTGCCGTTAATGTTCGACAATCCACGTGGTAGTTCATTAAGTAGTGATGGTATAATATAATTTAGTTACTTGAAACCATAGCTACTGTCATCGCGGCAGGAGATGGCAGTTGAGCACGCTTTGACGGGGTGCGAGGGGTCTTACAGTATGCATGGGCGGGGCACCTATTCCTAACTTAAATATATCATCTTCCCGTGTGCCAATGGTTGTCATTGCAGCAGGCGACACTCAGTCAGTGAAAGAAGGAATGTGCTGAGTGAGTGAAGCAAGCAGTGACCAACTGAATGTTTTTGGAATGCGCGATACGCAGTGAGCGGGAAGACCTCTGTAGTTCAAACCCGACTGCCATCTCCTGGCGCGATATCAGTATTTATACATAAAGGTCTTACATATTTAGTACTTGTTATGGCTCTTGTTTGTGTGTTGTGATAGACCTCATGCCTCAATCTTGGGTCATGGTAGTAGAGATTCAGTACAGTAATTTGAAACAACTCTTTAATAATAAAATAAGGGATACCAGTGATATATTTAAAGAACCTGTTTTGGCTATCTTGAAGATTATTAATTAAAGTTGTGTTTTGATTTACCCAATCTGCTATAGCATATCTTAATTTGTTTTCAATCAGAGCACTATAAATGGTTTTGTAGGT
The DNA here is from genome assembly GCA_946902985.2 of Meconema thalassinum. Classification (NCBI taxonomy): domain Eukaryota; kingdom Metazoa; phylum Arthropoda; class Insecta; order Orthoptera; family Tettigoniidae; genus Meconema; species Meconema thalassinum. The sequence goes on from OX336390.1 coordinate 142,637,131, forward strand.
ATTTTTATCTACATAAAATCGGAGATTGTAGCAGGTGTAAATGTTTGCTCTTAGGTTCATTATCATGTTTATTGTGTGTATGATCATTTTAAAGTGTTCATCAAGGGTAATTCCTAGGTATTTTTGTGTCGAAGTACTATTTATGAAGGTGTTACTTTTGCAACCTGCAAGGATGTTTTGGTGTATGCATGATATGCTGTGGTGTGTCAGTTTGTATTTTTCTTGTGTGCAGTGATCAACTCGGATGTGCATTACTTTAGATTTGGTTGTATTTATATACAAATTATTGTCATGACACCATTTTGTGATGTTATTGAAGCCATCTTGAAGTCTATCAAAAGCTGTTTTAGAGTCTTTATGTATGGTAAATATAGTGGTGTCATCAGCATAAATACATATTTTACTATGCTTTATGGCTTCATTCATGTCATTTACGAGCAGGTTATATAGTGTAGGTGAGATAATACTGCCTTGAGTAATACCCAGTGTTCCTCCTGAGGTGTAACTGATAGTGTTATTGAACATAACTGCCATTTCCCTTATATAATTATAATAATAAAAATAATAATTAGAAGACACGCTCGACAGTGGTGTAAACATAGAAATGCATACCTGTCGTATTTAATGCTACTAGAGTAATGAAAAAAGATTACCGATCGGAGTAGTTACGCTTGTTAAAGTACAAGGTGTTCAATCTCCAGAGTTAGCCGTCGTTGAAATAGTCTTTCGTTGCTTCCCGAATTTCAACTTCAGGTGAATGCTGGGACGATATTTTCTAATACATCAAAATCATTTCCTTCCAACTCCTTGACCATTCATCTTCACGTCATATAGTGTTGTTGTTCATTCATTTTAGCCCCGTGAACAGTCATTCGTGGAATCTGTCTGATAACCTGTGGCATTGTGATGGCTGTACTAGTGTGTGCATTTGTAACTAAGACTAGTATCTGGAAAGAGGTGGCCGACCTTGAGTTAGGGACCAGCCGCGGCATTTGCCTGGCGTAGAAGTGAAACACCACAGAAAACCCCTTCTAGAACAGCTGAGGTGAGAGTCAAGATTGGCATCCGGTAGTAAGAACCATCCGCCACTTCACCACTCATCTCACCTCATCTCTCACACTGCATTTAATGGAATTAGCATATATGTGATAGACATGCACATTGTAATGGATTTACAAATTAATCCCGTAATGCTTTATTTCTGACCAGAAGGAGAATTGTACCGGAAGTTGATCTGCGTGGATAAATGAAATTACGAGCAGACTGCTGATATATTTGAAGAATATATGGCAAAGATCAATCAATTAAGGGGCACTTATAATTATGTTTGTCTTAAGGGACGGAACAGTGAGGGCTCTGCCCCTCGTAACACAGTTCAGTTTGATTAGTTAAACATTTTGAGGGGAATACCTACATAAGAAAACAGCCCAAAAATGTAAAAGAACGATTAATTTGATTATCAAACAACATGATGCTCAGTAAAGAACATATAGTCTACTTTCTCCTAAATGTATGGGAATAGTTCGCCCATATCAATAACTTATGTATAATTGAATATTCTTGTGATGAACCTTAAGTGTTGCAGCTTATATACGACTCCCTATTTACTAAGTTTCGTTGTAATTCCGCCTTTACATCCAGAGGAATTGAACGGAACATTATAAGAGTAAGCCCGTCCACCATCTTGAATGTATGTAGTCGTTTATCTTGCTCCTCTTGCAGAGAAAATCTTTTATATAACAAGTTGTTCCGTGCAGAACTATACAGCCTATTTTAATATTATCCTACTCATGTTTATTGCCTCTATCAACATACACAATTTCAGTTTGAAGGTTGTGATAGATTCGTAGATATTGAGAACCATCTAAATATTTCATATGGTCGCCAGGTTGGATTTTTATTTATGTACTATTACATGAAGATTATTGTGTACGTGTAGTATTCAAACTTCAATCGCATGATTAGAACACAAGAAATAAAAACTTAATTTTAAAATTCGCACGGCCGCCATCTTGAGGTTATGTAAACAATTGAACTTAATTAGATACCAGTGCATTACAATGTGTATAAACATTTCCTGTACCAAGTTTCATTGCGTTTGGAACATTAAATCGCGAGAAAGGTCTATTGAAAATTTTCATATTCGCTTGGCCACCATGTTCGTTTTGTAGTTAACCGGTTTTTAAAAGTCATATTGATGAACTTCCAGTAGTGACCTTTATCTTCGAACAAAATTTCATGGCGATACCGCTGATAGTTTGAGAGATATAGAATGCCGGTGAAATATTTCGCTCAGCCGCCATCTTGTGGTTATGTAAACAATTGAACAAAGTTAGATGTCGATGCATTACAATGTGTATAAACATATACTGTACCATGTTGTATTGCGTTTGGTTGGTTAAATCGCGAGAAACGTTTATTTAAAGGTCGCAAATTCGCGTGGCCGCCATGTTGGTTTTGTAGTCACCAGTTTTTCAAAAGTCACATAGGTAAACTTCTAGTAGTTTCTTTTATCACCGTAAAAAATTCCAGGGTGATATCGGGAATAGTTTCGGAGATATTGAATGCTGGTGAAATATTTCGCACAGCCGCCATGTTGGATTGGTGAGACGTAAAAAAATTTTAAGGGCACGGTCGGGGTCTTCCGGAATATTGCTATGAACTTACCAAGTTTCATTGAAATCGCTCCAGCCGTTTAGAAATTATTAGGGGGGGGACACACACTCTCACTCCTCACACACACACACACGGACGAAAGGTGATCTCATAAGCCTATTTTTTTGGAAAATTGAAAATAGGCTAAAAAGTGAAGCAATAGGTTTTAGCACTTAGCAATAAAACGTTACAACATTTTGAATCACAATAACAATTAAACAATGACCACGGTCACACGTTATAAACTTGTAACTTAAAATAAGCTATAAAAGAAATAACGAAGTCAACTTCACTTGTGAAATCCTGCGTCGCAACTGCCTCAGCTCAATGTTGCCATGTGCTCATCTGACATTTGGCTCGACCATCTTCTACCTTCTACCGGCCCCAATTTGAGTGTAAGACCCTGTATGACTCTTTCTTAGTGCTGCCTCTGCACTAAATTTGGTTCAATTCAGTTTCATCGTGCTGGAATTGATAGGAGGGGGGGGGGGGGGCACACATACATAGACAGACAGACAAATATGTCTACTTTAATTTTTGTCCTAAAACCGAAAGTAGGCTAGAATATTAACGAAATTCAGGAGCAGTGCGACTTTTCTTTACTTCTTCTTTCTTCCTACGAGTATATTATTAGATATTTAATGAATTAAGGTTCACACAAATGGACATGTAGAGTAGGCCAAATGGCTTTTAGTTATTACCATATTCAGCCAGGGTTTCCATTCTTTTTGTACAATCCACCAAATGGTAGGTTTCACACTATTCATCACACACATCACACATACAAGTATCACAGGGACAATGGTACGATTTGGTTTTACATACTCTATGGTGGAACCCATGTATAGCAAATCTCGTTGTGACATGTCTTTGATTTTGATGTTCTCTGGTCCAACTCCTTTCCAACATCGCACGCGTGCCGTAGATGTCAAGGTATATTTCGTTTCTCTTCCTCTTCAAGATTCTCTTTTTTATTAGTTCATGGTATGGTCCGGTAGATGGTAATAGCATTTCAAATCGGAGATCTTCGATGTGGAATAATTCCCTGGCTAACTCATAAACCATTCTTGAAGGCGCTGTTTTGCCCAATCTTAGGACATGTTTCAGGAATCTTGATTTTACTTCCTCAATCCTTTCAAGATCGCTGGGTGTCAGATCATCCCAAATAATTGGGATTCCATATGTTGCAATCGATGAAATTGACGTTTCAAATAACATCATTGTTGTGTTTAACGATAGTCGGGAAAATTGTTTCTATTCATTAGAAATGTACCGGATAATTTAGTGATGTTATTTTCCATTGATCGCTAATTTTAAATGTCCAGCAATGACTTTCAATGTGTAGACTTCAGAAAATAATCCCCCTTAGATCGGTCATATCTGTTGAAAAAGAATTGAAAATGCGACCATGACGGAATTTAAACCAAATTAGCTGCAATACTGGCATGGCCATTACCCGGTTACACTCCTACGACCTTCGCCCGTCCACGCTAGTTGAATGTGATATTGTTCAGTAAAGACCTGCTTCCGAAAATTCCTAAAATATTTTTTAATTTCTCATTTTTGCGTCATACGAATAAGCAACTTAACGCAGTTACCTATCATGGTTAGTTACGATAACTCAAAGTAAGCATGGGGTGTAGTAAGGCAGCAATGAGGTTGAGTGTACAAGGAAAGAAGCAGAATATCCTGGGTCGAGGTTCGTCTCCATCAGATGACCGTCGACCAACTCTCAAGTTCTGACTGTGCGAGTGCCTGAATGACGTACTCATGTTCCTCGCAGTGTTCTATATGTAATAAACACTCCCACTGCTTCACTTTCTTCTGCACTACGGGTCAAATGGCAGGGAGATACCATCTGATGAGCTAACTTGTAGAGCATACACTGCTTCCTCCTACAGGGAGGTGTTGAATAACGGCCGAGAAAGTGTGAGGAGGAAGTACGAAGAGGCTCACACATTGGATAGAAAGGAGACATATTTTAAAGCAGGGGCGTCCAGCCTTTGCACGTTCAGCGTGCTAGCTAAGCTGCGCCGCACGCTGGCAGGGTGGTTCCTAACTCTCTTGGCTGGGCTGACTGCCGGCGCTGTGACCGAGTCAAGTTGGGATCACTAGCGCACTGAATGTAAACAAACAAACAAACAAACAAACAAAAAACAAAACAAACTGTTCGTCCAATACGTTGGTTGTCCGACACATCTACATCGTGTTTCTGGCGTTTCTCTGCGTATCAGTACTTGAAGATTACGTGCTTAGCATTAAACAGTCAAAAATATTGATAAGGTATCATTAAATTCATTGAAAGCCTCCATGGCATAGGTGGCAGCACGCCGGCCTCTCACCACTGGGTCCGTGGTTCAAATCCAGGTCACTTCATGTGAGATTTGTGCTGGGCAAAGAGGAGGCAGACAGGTCTTTCTCCGAGTACTTCGGTTTTCCCTATCTTACATTTCATTCCAGCAACACTCTCCACTATAATTTCATTTAATCTGTCATTCATTTAATCATTGCCCCAGGGGATATCGACAGGCTTCGGCAGCCAGCACAGTTCATATCCTCACCGCTAGATGGGGGACTTCATTCATTCCATTCCCTGACCCGGTCGGTCGACTGGAAGCAGGCTGTGGATTTTCATTTTTCATCATGGAATTCATTCAAGGCATTGACATTTTGGTCTCATTAATGGTTTTCTCCTTGTTTTCGTTTTGTTTCTATTATTTTCATATTTATAATCTACACAATAACGTTTGGCGTTCTACCAATCAACCACAATACAGTGAAGGCAGTACGGGAGGGAGTGAGACGGGAAAGCGAGCGAAAGATACAGACATATAGTCTTCCCTCACCATAACCTCATGTGCTTCAAACCTATTGAGCAATACTATCTGCAAATATTTTTGACACGTTACACAAGCTTTTACAAACTTTTGCGATATGAATGTTGTATGTATTTGTGCATAAGTACCTTATCAAATTCTAAGTGAGCATGATCTGATGATGATCGCTTGACGATCAAAGTTTATCACCCCCCCAACCTATTTTTGCACATAAAAACTTTTATTTTGTGATAAAGATCTCATGTAATATTTCATTCAGGTTAGGTTGTCTAAATACCTACTTGTTTTTCCCGCCTAATGTAATCAGACACAATTGTGTTGACCTACTGGAAAGCTTTCTTTAATAGGGGTGGAACAGTCATTTCGCTTGTTGCTATGGAAGTGTAACAGTAACTGCATTGCATGTCAGTGTGTCTCCCAGCAATAGGCACCCCCTCAACTACCTTCCATCTCTTCCTTTTCCCTCTAAGCACTCGAGTTCGCACAGGTTTGCGCCATCAGGTAATAATCGCTCTCGATCTTGAAACATAATTAGCTGTCTGACTCCTCAACAAATGATGGTATCATGGAAGATAAAGAAGGAAGGAAGATTGTAGTTTTACGTGACCGTGAATCTTGTGATTATGAGCCATGGGACCTCCATTTTACGAGGAATCCGAACCACAGGACATGGCATTTCACTTTGAAAATCTCACATGCACTGACCGGGAATCGAATCCAGGCCACCTTGGTGAGAGGCCAACAGCTTGACCGCTGCACCACCATGCCCCCAGAAAGAAAAAAACAATAGATACGCCGCGTCAATTGTACGCAATATATGTCTACCCTTTATTAATCGGGGATCAGATGCGATGAAATTCCACGTGGCTGATAGTATCTACGGCCGGATGCCCTTCCTGACTCCCACCTCATGAGAGGAGTTAATGAGAGATGAAATGAAAGAAGAAATGGTTGGTTGGTTCCTTAGTTTAGGGACTGCGACAACGCGGTCATGTAGCCCCGTGTACTTTGGGTGTGTGTAGAATCTGTCTGATAACCGGTGTTAATTGTGATGTCCGTATGAGCGTGTGTGTTATGTGTGTTTAATTCAAGTAAGGACTGCAGACATTGAATTTCAAGTAGTTCCTACTTTTGCTGCCAAACGCCACCGTCAACGACTATTAGTTCAGAACTTGGCTACTAGACGCCACCGCAGTAGCTCCTGGCGACGAACATAGGAACCTTAAGAGCGTTGTTTAACCTATAAGTTAATTTAGCTTCACACAGATGTAGTTAGTGGAAGGTTCTTTAACATGCCATAAATCTATGACATGGGACAGCCGGCTTTACTTCCCCTCCAAATGAAGGCATACTGAGGGATTTTTAACGCTCTTAAAAATCCGATGCCTTCGGCCGGGTTTGAATCAGCGATCTTGGGCGTAGCAGTTCAGCCTCCGAAGCCGTCCGTCAAGTGTACTCAATCATGCTACATAAACTTTTGAAACATGCTGTAGGCTATTACAATAGTTTTAAACTACGAGCCCTCTATCAATATAAAAGGTATCGTTGTGCCCACTTTCCTCCCTCATTAGTAAGGTAACCTTGAAGTTAAACAACACACCATGAACAAAATTACTATACTTGTAACAATAAATCCTCCGCACCTGAATGTAATAACAGGAAGTTGGCCTAATTATATTGTCGAAACTCCTTCTTTGCAAATTGTGCGTTGTTCAATATGCAGTAAGTTATCTCCTTGATCTTCTAACACTCAATGTGATCATTATAAAAAAAACAAGATGTTCAGCAAAGAACATATAGCCTACTTTCTCCTAAATGTATGGGTATCTTTATGACTCTTTGTCCTCATCCCTAAAACAATCACCCCAACCACAATGTATTGTTTGTTTTCTTTTATATTGATAATAAGCCAGTAAGTGTCAAGATCAATATTATATACTTTATGATGATTGAATAACAAAACTACTAACTTATTGTAATGCATTCACGTCCGTTAATCTCTATATTAAGCCAGCCTGCAAAATTAAGAATCTTCCGCCCCAATCATCTTCCGCCCCAATCACAGTAGGTGGTGCTGCGACCTATCAGTGAATTAATCTTTATCTTGTACGCCTATGCACTGCCATCGTAATGTACTACGATGGCAGTGTTCTATGGGTGTTGAATGAGTAGGCAGTTTAAAGTAGCCAAGAGGGAGGCGATCCAGCTGGCAGTGTTTAAAGATATTCGGAGCGCGATCGTGGCTAATAGTTGAACTACCAGTATTACAAAATTGCCATACTTCAGGAGGCCAGCTCAGGCATTTACACAGCGTTATGTTTGGAACAATATTATGCACATAACCCACAAGAGGACAGCACCGTACAGAGGCATTAAGAAGGCTGTGGTTAATGACAACGTGTATCTAGTTCTTCTATTCTCCTTTTTCTAATGTCTTCTGTTTATGTGCGATGCTGGGACTGTGATTTTATTAATATACGAGTGTATACTTTATCCTCTCCTTTGAGCTAAATGACATTTTATTCAGTATCTGTGGGAAAAGCTCGTGCACATCATTTGTAAAAGAATTCAAGAAGAAAAAAACCTAACTGTAGCAGTATTCGATCCCCAGTCAACTGCGTGTCAGACTAACATGCTAGCCCAGAGCTAACCGTATCCATGACGTCAGGTGTTCTTAACTGACATATTAGATACAAACTGTTGGCAAATAATGACTTTAAATAAACGATTTCTTCACTGCAGTACATCTTCATTAAAGATCATTTCATACAAAGTTTATATTATTGTATCAGTACGGTATATCACATACAACACCTACTAAAACTACTGAAATATAAGACAGGCACATGAGGACAGCTGCCATCTTGTCGTGTGACACAAACGGCTCAGCTCTTTTAAGCCACTCATACTGTATAATATTATAATATTAAATTATAATAAATAACGGATCACGACCTTCAGGATAGCTTAAACCTCCCTAGGCTCGATAATCGGAATTGGTGGGTCTTAAGCTATTTATTAAAATGGTTGCATAATTCACACGGCCGCCATCCTGAAATGGCATGGCCGATGACCTTGAATTTTGGGTGAAAGACGCGTCCTATCTAAAGGTATGTTGTCACCAAATTTGGTAGAGATCGGATGATTAGTTTAGCCGTAATTTGATTTTACGTTTTGAACATTTGAGTGGCCGCCATTCTGTTTTGGTAAAGATGGCGGCGATATAAAGTATGACACTGAGGTGTCCTTTACTAGTGCTACCTCTGTACCAAATTTCGTTCAATTCGGTTTCACCGTGTTCGAATTGATAGGGGGGGGGACAGACATTCAGAGTACACACACTCACACACACACAGACACACACACTCACACACACACAGACTCACACACACACATACACACACACACACAGACTCACACACACACATACACACACACAGACAGACACACTTTTTTCGCCCTGTGTTGATCTCATAAGTCTACTTTCATTTTTTGCAAAAATCGAAAGTAGACTAAAAACAGACAAACGTGGAGTTTTAAACTTTAAGTGGATTGTAATATCAATGCAATGCTTTTTAGATATTGTCCATGTTTTATAAGGCTATGTTCTATCTTCTATGATAGGAAAATAAGAATTGATTTTGTGCCATTAAAAGCCTATTACATTCATGAAACAGTTTTCATTGTGAGCGTCAAAATTGTCAGTTATTTACTTGTACAATACATTTCTGGTACATATTGAGATTCCAGATCCAAAGGTTCTGAGTTGGATTGTCTGGTTTTAGAGTTGAAACGGGGAACACTCAGCATTGCGAGAGAAAAAATAAAATTGATGGGTTTGATTCCTAACTCACCTGTCCTAGAGTTGGTTTTCCACGGTTTACCATTTCCACTCCGTGAAAATGTAGGGACTGTTAGAAATTTAGTACCACACGGCCGCCTCTTTCCAAAATCCTATCCTCAATCACAAAAATACACTCACCACCACAACCTTCACAATAGCACAAGTTATCTAATAGACACACACAAGTGCACGGGGTTACATGGCCACGATGTTGCAAAGCAACTAAATGACTAACAACAAGAACATGCCCAATACTTTAAGTCTAAAAAATTATAGATGTAATCTCTACATAGTATAAAATACAGTCCCCGATTCTTGGGTGTAACGGGTAATCTCGAGAACCACTGGATGGATTTTGATGCAGCTTTCACCATTCTGTAAAGAATTTTTCGAGGGAGGCTTCTGTAGTAAAATATTCATTTATAACCAAAGGTAGCCGAACAGTAACGATTTCAGTGAATCGAATCGAAGAAAACCCCGCTTTCCGTGCGCCTTTTAAGCATACGCTGGGTAAAACGTTAAAATTATCTATGAGTGCAAGAATTGTTCAGCATGGAATGTTCTACATAAAAGTCCACGGCAGCATACCTCAATCTTTATTACATCACCCGCTGTAAGTGTTTTTACGTTTTCATTTAATCCAACAATCTCCATTCAGTGGAAATTTAAATTACTAGCTTCGGAGCGAGCCTATCACCCCAGCTTCGGCCAGCATCAAACTGTGGAGTCCTATCGACTTAAGACTTCAGAGAAGAGTATAATGTGTTTGGAGTTTCGGTGATCACCTCGGCTTTTCCGAATTGCGTCTGGGACCTGCCGTCCGTCCGACATTAAAGCTTACACTGGGTAAACCGTTAAAGATACCGGGCGAAGCCATGGCGGGTTGCTAGTTGTTAAAATAATACAATAATTCGTAAGCCAACTAGAGCAATTCGTTAATGAATGTGTGAGTGAATGACAATAGTAAAACTTCCTTAAACCTTCATAAACTGTTATTCCCTCAAGTGCCGGGTGAGTTAGCTGTGGTCGTTACGGCATGACTGTTGGCAGTCACTCACATCCGGGAGGCGAGGAGGTTCGAATCCCCCCCCGCCGGCAACCTTGAAGATGGTCTTCTGTGGTTTCCCGTCTTCCTTCCAGGCAAATACCGGGGTTGATCCCTAACTATAGGCCACAGCCGCTGCCTTCCAACTCCTTGTCCTTACATTCACACTTTCCTCCCCAGACAACACTCCATACGCGACGGTACTTGTAGCTCACCCATTGGGTGTCCGCCTCGACGCAGCTACAAAACTGGTAAGCCGAACAGGTCCTCGAACACTCCCGGCAATAAAAACCATACGCTAAAAAAAAAAAAAACTCAAGCAATTTTTATTGCGTAGTTAATTGTTAAATAGCTGCGGATGACCTCACTGTTCCGTCCCTTAAAACAACGATAACTTACGAACTAACTTAATTGTTAAATTTTAGTAGGCCTACTGGTATTTAAGTTTGGCAGGTTAAGAATGACATATATGAATATTTACTGCCATTCATGTCTTGGCTCGTTGATCGGATGAACGCTGTATCTTCTTTTCCTTCGCTTCTTTTTTACGTAATGAGCAATGACGATTGCTAACACAAAATAACATCTTCTGCATGGCCGAGCATCGATGGGACGAATGGAAGAAAAGTGACCCATTTGCTTGCGACATTACAGTATATAATTTATGGGACCTTCCACGTGTACTTAGGTATTTGTACTGGACCCTCAGTTGTCTAGGAGTACGTATTGAAGCTACGTCAAAGGATTGAATTGCCGCTTTACCAAGAATGTCAAGGGTTGAAACGGGGCCTACTCCGCAATTATAGAACTCTACTCCAAACAAATGCTGCGATTGATCCTAACTTAAGGTCACAACCACCTTTCTTCCGTCCCCAGTTGCAAGTACGCACGTTATTATCATTAGACAGATGCCACACACACTGCAAATACACGGTAGACAACAAAAATTCTGAAAATGTTAACCAGTAACTAAATAAAATTACAAAACTCATCTATAGGCCTTAAAACTTCGCACTGTAAATATATTTCTTCTTCTTACTCTTCTTCCTTCTTCGATTTCGGTCATATATGGGCCACATGAAATAAAATTCTCACGATTTTATCTCCTTTCTTGATTTTAGTTTAATTTTAGGCAAATTCTTCATCCTTTAACTTTGTTCTTTCCTTCTTGAATCTGCCTAAACAATTGAGCACTAGCCTATATTGTTTTTCCTAAAAGCCCCCGAATTTTCTAATCTCTTTTCTAAATGTAAGCCTGTCCAGAATGTCTTGTTTTGTAATGTTCATTTCTGTAGAATGCGTTTTCACTACAATGAAGCTACTATTTTTCATTTTGGGATTTTTGTAAGCATGGCCGAATATTTATTTTGTCAATCTTTCCGGGTTCATTCAGATCAAGTGGTCATACAAATAAATTCTCCTCTTTCTGAGAATATTTGATAATTAAAAGTATGTATGTATGTATTATTATTATTATTATTATTATTATTATTATTATTATTATTATTATTATTATTATTTACTTGTTAAATAAATCGGAAATTAAGTACCGAGTTTAAACAGTAGGCCATGCTATGGCTTACAAATATTAGACGACTTACGTTAAACGATTTTAGATAATTATTTGAAGTTTTAGCCATTGGACAGAACGAAGTTTGTACATACACAGTACATATTATATAATTCTAAATACAGTATTGTGGTTTTTTTTTTCACTATTAGGAAATTGTGTGAATGGTAAGAACAATATTATTTATAAAAAGGTATTTTTAAGAGCGTTAAAAATCCCTCAGTATGCCTTCCTTCGGAAGGGAAGTAAAACCAGCGGGACTATTTCATAGATGTATGGCAAGAAAAAGAACCTTCCACTAACTGCAATTGTGTGAAGCTAAATTTCTATGTTGCTCTATTACTTGCAACGTTCGCCGTGAGGTGCTGGTTGTGGTGACATCTAGTAGACAAGTTCGTGGCTAGGTGTCACTGACGGTAGCATTTGGTAGCAAAAGTAGGAACTTGGCCTACTTGAAAATTGACCGTCTGTGGTCCTTACCTGAATTACAGATAACACAAACTAATACAGTCATCACAATTAACACCGGTTATCAGACAGACCATAGTAAACGGGGCTCCATGACCGCGTTGTCATAGCCCCTAAACTGAGGAACCAACCACCATACAAAGCAACAAGATCTCACGTTACATTTTCTCAAATAAAGCAGGGACTCTCTGTTTAACGTATTCAGTTAATTCTTGGGGAGAGGTGGATATTGCTAATTTATTTTATTTAGAACAGAAAAGGAGATAGCAAATAATAGCACATGTTTCTTTAGCTCATTTATGAAATCCAGCAGCTTGTAGAGAAGGCCATTTCAAGCAAAAGAATAGAACATTGCACAGGTTTCTTTACAGTGTGTTAACGTTGGAAAAAAAAAGATACCTCATGTTTCTGCCATGGCCCCCTCATGGTATGCCTTAGCCGTCCCCACTACATAAAATGATAGTTGCGAGGCAAATAATGCCTTGCATTCGATCACGGCCTCCTCGAATACCCCACTATGGCACTAGTCACGCAGAGACATTTAAAATAGGAGGCCATGGAAGTCGGCGACAGTCGCTCTACCTTGGCCAGTGAGAAATGTCGCCAGGGGGAAAACCCCAAACCGAGTGACTCTGACGCGCTACAAAGTCGCAAGCTTAGCCTCAGCCAATTTACGAGAGCCTTATCTTCGCCACAATAAAGACATCAATAATAATAATAATAATAATAATAATAATAATAATAATAATAATAATAATAATAATATTAATAATAATCACTGTCTCAAGTACGAGCGTGATCCCAAGTACCTTGATGCAAGGCATTAAATAACTGGATCTGGATACTCAACTGTACAAACTAATGCAGAAGGCAGTAGTTCTCTCAACAACCCGAATCGTCCGGAAGTTCATGAGTAGCGACTTTCCTGCTTAGAAGTGGCTGTTTCAGTAACTATACTTTGGTTCCCTGAAGCCCGTATAGTTATGTCGTGATGTACCAGCAATGTGTTATATGTACTGTATAAAACTTTATATTTTGCGTATCACTTTATTGCTGTGTGTGTCCGAGGACATGTTCGGCTCGCCAGAGTTCGTAGCTGCTTCTCTGCGGACACCCAAGGGGTGAGCTGCAAGTACCGTCGCATGTGGAGTGTTGTCTGGAGAGGAAAGTGTGAATGTAAGGACGAGGAATATTGTAACGTAGCGACTGTGGCATATAGTTAAGGACCAACCCCTGTATTTGGCTGCACGGAAGATGGGAAGCCACAGAAGACATCTTCAAGGTTGCCGGCGGGGGGGGGGGTTCAAACCTCCTCGCTTCCTGGATGTGAGCGACTGCCTGCAGCCACGCCGTAACGACCACGGCTAACTCTCCATGACTCCTCATTAAAAGGCAAGAATAACTGAGTAATATAATTTGAGAAATCAAGGTAACAGATGAAATTTTATGAACAAACATAATTTTGCTGCAAACCCCGAATGAGAGACACTTGGACTGCAGAAAGGAAGAAAAATCATAGTGAGGGAAAGAAGAGATTTTGGCAAAAGAAGAAAGATTATTCAAATTCATCTCTGAAATAGGTTTAAACACGCTCCTTGGGCATAAAGTCATAAATAATAATAATAATAATAATAATAACAATAATAATAATAATAGTACAATGAAAACCAAAAGTAAACATCTTTACAGAAGACATGGCATACAGGAAGAGAAAAATTCAGAAAACAGAAATTTGAGCAAATGCTCAAAGAGAAATAACAGGAAAGAATTGGACAGAAGATAGAAAGAGGAAGCATAGTGAATATATGAGAGGTTTTTGGGAAGAGAGAAGAAAGGGTCAGAAAAAAATTACGAGCCTTACAGTAGTAGCATATGATGTGTAACATCTGGCATAGAAGAAACCTCACGTGAAATTGTTGATACACCGGTATTTTATATTATCATTGGCACAAATAATAATCTATTGTAAAAGGGAGTGTTTTACAGATATTGTAGTTTATAATACGGAACTCATTTTATTAGATGATTTGTAGCTTCCACCAGCACTAGCCTAAATTAAGAATACGATATGGATCAACTAGATTAATAGACGCGACACTGCTCCTTATAAACAGGTCCTCTTGATTCACAGACCAACACGTTAAAATGAGTCATATTGATATGATAAATATCATTTAAAATGATAATCTGGTAGCAAAAATATCTACCCCGTCCGGGATTCGAACCCAAGATCTCTAGATTCACAGTCATAAGCACTAACCCCACGGCTATGTCGACTACGCAAATTTTGTGCACAAGATGGTGACTTATTTCCAGGTTCCAATAATACTGCATTACGGAATTAAGTTTCATTTATATTTTGCTTGTCTCGATAATGTTCCTGCGTGAAATTGAGTTTAAAATGCCTTATGAATAGGCCCTCTTGTGAGTAAAGAGAATGTATTCAGTAATAATTCACGAAGGCTTGCTCAATTCCCGTATAACCACAACGATTATATTATATTGATGACTGCATTACCGTTATGTGGGTTAATATTTGAAGAGCAATTGTGCAGAAACATAATACCGGCAATGCCGACTACTTACAATGTTTGATATTAAGGCATTTTACCATTTAAATACTGATACGAAGACTTCGAACATGTACCATGTCATTCGTTTCAATCACTTGACACCAGAGTTCGCATGAGCGTTTTCCGTTCAGTGTGTCATATCCATTCCACATGGCCGAGAGTACTCGTGGTATCAATTTCCGACACCGCGCGCTCATTGTTTCTCGTACCACTGCCAGCTGGGTCTTACCACTGCCCGCTGGATCGATCGATCGAGCGGGCAGTGCATACTTCCGTTTTCCACCACTGCCATCTAGTACACTTCCGTTCGATCGATCGAGCGGGCAGTGCAAACTTCCCTTTTTCACCCCATCCAGGTAGTACACTTCCGTTCGATTTATCGAGTGGGCAGTGCATACTTCCGTTTTCCACCCCTTCCAGGTAGTACACTTCCGTTCGATTGATCGAGTGGGCAGTGCATACTTCCGTCTTCCACCACTGCCAGCTAGTACACTTCCGTTCGATCGATCGAGCGGGCAGTGCATACTTCCGTTTTCCACCCCTTCCAGGTAGTACACTTCCGTTCGATTGATCGAGTGGGCAGTGCATACTTCCGTTTTCCACCACTGCCAGCTAGTACACTTCCGTTCGATCGATCGAGTGGGCAGTGCATACTTCCATTTGATCCACCACTGCCAGCTCGATCGTTCCGATCCACTTCCGTCCCCAATTTTCAAAATCATTCCCACAAAACTCTCCAGCAACCGAGCGGAAAGATGTTACACATCAAAAACATGAAAATTAACTGTGTTTCAACTCTCTCATTAGGGGGGAATTAACGGAAACAATAATAATAATAATAATAATAATAATAATAATAATGAAGTGTTTGCAAGTTTGAAAGTTCTATTTTTCATTCGCTTTCCGAAACAGAAAATATCGTGAAATTGGAACGATAAGGCCCCAGCAAGTTGTTCATGGCTTCCCCTTTTGGCGAGGACGAAAATGATAGATCTCGCAAGGTCGTTTCTCAATATCAACTAGAGGGCTTGGTGCTGAAGACAAACCACCGCCATACCACGTGCCCCCTCTGACCCAGCACGTCTAACACGTCTGCGCTATTACAACACTAAAGTGAATACAAGGTATCATTTATGCTCGAGGACCCACATAGGAATGGGCCATAAATTCTTCAATCTCCCCAATAGCGTTATTAAGGAGTAACTAGAAGCAATATTGAGGTACCAGATAGTGGTGATGGAACTAAGTGAACATAAAGAGAGGTTCCTCAACCAAACAAGCTCAGGTCTTTACTAAAACTTTGTGATTCTATCTTCTATAGGAAGAGTTATTTAAAAATAAATACAGAAGTCTTGTGATGTTTCTTTAAGGGGACCTTGTACCACAGAGAGTTAAAATCTGTGAATTCCTTTCTGTTTAACCTGATTACACACACATTTTTGGGTAAATCTATGTTTGTTCCATAAGAATCAGGCGGTTAGTTTCTTAAATACAAAATATTGCACGTGAGAGGTCACCACTAATTGTGAAGGTATTAAAATCCTTCAGTATGCCTTCCTTCGGAGCGGAAGTAAAGCCGGCGGGCCCATATCAATGATTTCTGGCATGTAAAAGAACCTACCACTGCAATTGGTAGTATGTAGCAAAATTTGTAGGTTATATTTGGCTAATTACAAACGCTCTATCAAGTTCCAACGTTTGACGGTAGGTGTCAGTGACAGCAGCATCTGGTAGCCAAAGTTGGAACTACTTGAAATTGAACTCGTTAGGAGCCCTCGGGCGTTCAATCAAAAATACCCAGCTTATGGCCATTGGCTGCAATTCGTATGCAATAATAATTGTGAAGGTAACATAGAATTATCATTTGTGTAACTATTAAATTGAATATTTAAACACAAATTGTGCTAAATGTTCCGGCATAACTCAACAAAATGACAGCGTTTCGCCCCGGTGTGCTATTGGGCTCCTCAGCTGGTTAAAGCACACCTCAGCAAGACACTGTCTAGTACACACTGGGAAGGCCATTGCAAGACGCATTTGATACATGTGTATCCGCGTCACGAGCAAAGCCAGTGCACTATGGGAGTCGGAACTCCACTCCAAAGCAATTACAACCTTACCTTGGCATTGAATATACAATTTTCAAAAGAAAAATATGTATTGTCCGTTGAGCCATTATATATTTAAACACAAATTGTGCTAAATGTCCCGGCATAACTCAACAAAATGACAGCGTTTCGCCCCGGTGTGCTATTGGGCTCCTCAGCTGGTTAAAGCACACCTCACCAAGACACTGTCTAGTACACACTGGGAAGGC
The DNA here is from genome assembly GCA_946902985.2 of Meconema thalassinum. NCBI lineage: Eukaryota > Metazoa > Arthropoda > Insecta > Orthoptera > Tettigoniidae > Meconema > Meconema thalassinum. The sequence continues at coordinate 142,654,440 of OX336390.1, forward strand.
CATTGCAAGACGCATTTGATACATGTGTATCCGCGTCACGAGCAAAGCCAGTGCACTATGGGAGTCGGAACTCCACTCCAAAGCAATTACAACCTTACCTTGGCATTGAATATACAATTTTCAAAAGAAAAATATGTATTGTCCGTTGAGCCATTATATATTTAAACACAAATTGTGCTAAATGTCCCGGCATAACTCAACAAAATGACAGCGTTTCGCCCCGGTGTGCTATTGGGCTCCTCAGCTGGTTAAAGCACACCTCACCAAGACACTGTCTAGTACACACTGGGAAGGCCATTGCAAGACGCATTTGATACATGTGTATCCGTGTCACGAGCAAAGCCAGTGCACTATGGGAGTCGGAATCCACTCCAAAGCAATTACAACCTTACCTTGGCATTGAATATACAATTTTCAAAAGACAAATATGTATTGTCCGTTGAGCCATTATATATTTAAACACAAATTGTGCTAAATGTTCCGGCATAACTCAACAAAATGACAGCGTTTCGCCCCGGTGTGCTATTGGGCTCCTCAGATGGTTAAAGCACACCACACCAAGACACTGTCTAGTACACACTGGGAAGGCCATTGCAAGACGCATTTGATACATGTGTATCCGCGTCACGAGCAAAGCCAGTGCACTATGGGAGTCGGAACTCCACTCCAAAGCAATTACAACCTTACCTTGGCATTGAATATACAATTTTCAAAAGAAAAATATGTATTGTCCGTTGAGCCATTATATATTTAAACACAAATTGTGCTAAATGTTCCGGCATAACTCAACAAAATGACAGCGTTTCGCCCCGGTGTGCTATTGGGCTCCTCAGCTGGTTAAAGCACACCTCAGCAAGACACTGTCTAGTACACACTGGGAAGGCCATTGCAAGACGCATTTGATACATGTGTATCCGCGTCACGAGCAAAGCCAGTGCACTATGGGAGTCGGAACTCCACTCCAAAGCAATTACAACCTTACCTTGGCATTGAATATACAATTTTCAAAAGAAAAATATGTATTGTCCGTTGAGCCATTATATATTTAAACACAAATTGTGCTAAATGTTCCGGCATAACTCAACAAAATGACAGCGTTTCGCCCCGGTGTGCTATTGGGCTCCTCAGCTGGTTAAAGCACACCTCACCAAGACACTGTCTAGTACACACTGGGAAGGCCATTGCAAGACGCATTTGATACATGTGTATCCGCGTCACGAGCAAAGCCAGTGCACTATGGGAGTCGGAACTCCACTCCAAAGCAATTACAACCTTACCTTGGCATTGAATATACAATTTTCAAAAGAAAAATATGTATTGATTGTTGAGCCATTATATATTTAAACACAAATTGTGCTAAATGTTCCGGCATAACTCAACAAAATGACAGCGTTTCGCCCCGGTGTGCTATTGGGCTCCTCAGCTGGTTAAAGCACACCTCACCAAGACACGTATTTCCCTGGTCTGTAGTTGTTGCTGTATGTCACCATAATTGAGCAACTCACAGAGTCTCTGTGCTCAACGTAATTCCCAACCAAGAACAGAATTTACAATGTTGAAAAAGGAGAAAACTAAGAGATGGCATGTTTCTCACGTCAAGCGAGCATCATCATCATGACTTAGCAAGGGATACCTGTTATCTGTTAGTCATCTCCTTTTTAAATAGTCCATATCATGTAATTTATTTCAGGTCTTTTCTCACATATTCCAGTAATTCGATTTATTTTGTATTGACCGACTGAAAGTTACAATATCAATTGTTAATAAGGCAACAGTCGCCTTCGTAGCGTAGCGGTCAGCATGGTTAGCTGCCGCGCCGGAGGTCCTGGGTTCGATTCCCGGCTCCGCCACGAAATTCGAACAGTGGTATGAGGACTGGAACGGGGTCTACTCAGCCTCGGGTGGTCCAAATGAGTAGAGGGGGTTTGATTCCCACATCAGCCGTCCTCGAGGTGGTTTTCCGTGGTTTCCCACTTCGTCTTCGGGCAAATGCCAGGATGATACCTCTTGTAAGGCCATGGCCGCCTCCTTCCCTCTTCCTTGCCTATCCAACCCAATCTTCCCTTCCCTTCCCATCCCTCATGAGACCCCTGTTCGCTTTGCAGGTGAGGCCACCTGGGCGAAGTACTGATCACACCTCCCCAGTTGTATCCAATCCTACCAAGTGTTTCCAGCTCTAGGACACTGCCTGGAAAGGCGAAAGTGGTGAGTTCCCTCACAGAGTCCGTGGGAACCACCAAACTGGAGGGTAAAATTGACTAAAAAAATAATAAGGCAACACTGAAAAATGACTTCAAAGCAATTTTTAGAAAATAGGATGCCAGTGTGGAAGAACTAAACTGACGCACGTGGACCATTTCAAGTAGCCTACGGTACATGAACAGTGTCTTCACTCAACATGAAGTGGCTTCGGTGGCGTAGTCGGTAGCGTACTGAGCTTCCATGCCGAAGATCGCGGGTTCAAACCCGGTCAAACCCGGTCGAAGTGGTCGGATTTTTTAAGAGCGTTAAAAATCCCTCGGTATGCCTTCCTTCGGAGGGGAGGTCATAGATTTATGGTATAATAAATAATTTTACACTAATTACACCTGTGTGAAGCTCCCAGCAATCATTCGTGCTACCCTCATATCAGTTTACTCCTGCTAATGTATGAGATAACCTAAATCCACTCAGGTTGGTTGGTTCCTCAGTTCAGGGGCTGCGACAACACGGTCATGTAGCCCCGTGTACTTTTGGGTGTGTGTAGAAACTGTCTGATAACCGGTGTTAATTGTGATGGCTGTATTAGTGTGTGTTATCTGTTTTTAAATCAAGTAAGGAATACAGACATTCAATATTCAAGCAGTTCCTACTTTTGCTACCAAACGCCACCGTCAACGACAACTAGTTCTGAACTTGGTTACTAGACACCACCGCAGTCGGCTCCTGGTGATGAACGTTGGAACCTAAGGGCGTCAAATCTAACCTATAATTTAGCTTCACAAGTCTAATTAGTGAAAGGTTCTTTTACATGACATAAATCTATGACATGGGACCGCCGATTTTACTGTAATTCCCCTCCGAAGGAAGGCATAGTGAGTGATTAATGGATAATGCTTGCCACGATGGGTGAGTGGTCAACGTGTCGGTCTACTAACCCCAAGCTTGCAGGTTCGCTCCTGGCCGTGGTAAGTGATTTTTGAAAGGCGGCAAAAATCACGACACCATGTCATACGATGTTGGCGTGTCAAAGAACCCATTTGAATTCAGTGGACCGTGTCCATAATGGCAAAATTAACCTCGGGATTTACCGCCAACACAAAGTTCCTCACTTCTCTACTAGAAAGCGCTATAGTGTTCAAGGAGCTTAGATATCTAACCTCCATAACCTTCATGGTGCTTCAAGGAACAACGAAATTCTACATGCAAGCTACCCTTTGGGTGTCAAATAACAAAGCTTGCACCCGGCACCCGAAGCCATACGATATTATTATTTATTAATGGATAATGGTTAATGGATTCGGCTGTAGAGGGTAAGAGATGCAGAGAAGGCGCTGTGCTAACTCCTAATAGGGGATCATAGAGGCGAGTTGCTCACCCACAGAGGGTAGACTGGACGATGAAAGGCAAACCAGACTCAAATGATAATGAATGAATGAATTAATTAACTCATTAATTCACCACTCCTGCTAATAATAGTTATATTATTGATGCATTGAAATTGTTGCGACATCCTGGTCATGTAGCCCAGTGTACTTGAGTGTGAGTGGAATCTGTCTGATAAGCTGTGTCAGTGTGATGACTGTATTAGTGTATGTATTTGTAATTTAGGCTAAGATGAGGAAGGAGTTCACCGTGATCTTTCCTACGGCATCTGCCTGGTCTAGATACGGAAATGCCTTCTAGGGAAATGAAAGTAGACTTATGAGATCAACACAGGGCCAAAAATTGTGTGTCTGTGTGTGAGTGTGTAGGCTATGTGTGTGTACTCTGCATATATGTCCTCCAATTCAAACACGGTGAAACCGAATTGAACAAAATATGGTACAGTGGTAGCACTAACAAAGGGCACCTAAGTGTCATGTTTTATATCGACGCCATATTGACGGAAACGTAATGGCGGTCGCCCAAATGTTCAAAGCTAAAATCAAATTACGACTAACCTCATCATCTGATAACTACCAAATTTTGGATCAACTTACCTTCATGAGGGAAGCGTCGTTTTTACCGAACTACACGGTTATCAGCCCAATAGTTTTCAGATGGCAGCCATGCCATCAAATCAATTCCCCCTATAAATTCAAACACAACGACATCCAAATCGAACCACCTTTGGTACAGAAGTAGCACTAGCAAGGGACAGCTCAGTGTCATGTTGTATATCGCCGCCATCATAACAAAAAAGGATTTGCACCCTCCCAAATGTTCTGAGCTTAAATCAAATTACGACTAACTTTATCATCCGATCTCTACCCAATATTGCAACAATATACCTTAATGTAGGAAGCGTATTTTTTCCCAAACTACAAGGTCATCAGTGAAATAGTTGCAAGATGGCAGATGTATGAATCATGCAAGTATTATAGCCTAATCGTTGTTGGAGCGTGCCGACCCGTTGTCAAAATGGCCGCTATTTTTTATTTTTTATTTTTTTAGCGTATGGCTTTTAGTGCCGGGAGTGTCCGAGGACATGCTCGGCTCGCCAGTTTTGTAGCTGCTTCGAGACGGACACCCAATGGGTCAGCTCCAAGTACCGTTAGGGAGGGATGTTGGAATGGAAGGACAAGGAATTGGAAGGTAGCGGCTGTGGCCTATAGTTAGGGACCAACCCCGGCATTTGCCTGGAACGAAGATGGTAAACCACAGAAAACCATCTTCAAGGTTGCCGGCGGGGAGATTCGAACCTCCTCACCTCCCGAATGTGAGCAACTGCCAGCAGTCATGCCGTAATGACCACGGCTAACTCACCCGGTTATTTTTCCATATATTTCCATAACTTGGTAAGCTTGTATCCTTTTAGGAATGTACTGAAGAAAATAATACATATTTAGTATCAAATGGTTTATAGAAACGCCAGAAAACGCTAATTAAATCGTTGATTTCAACACAAAATATGATACAGTTATACCATGACGAATGAAAGAGAAAGTGAGAGAACTCCTCAAGTTCAAGCGCGCCCCGCCCGGCAGCGCTAGTGTGGGCAAGTTCCACGCTGCCGGTCAGCTGGTCTTAAGGATAATGCCAAGGGAAACGAATTACCGTACTTTGTAACTGATGCTCTTTTAAAACGTAATTAGCGATTACAATTAAAATAACACGGCAAGGCACAATGGAAAATATAATTCACGGAAATAAGTACTATGGTCTCCATTACATGTTACGGAAAGCACAGATTCCTGGAGTAGGCTATACAGACTGTTACTTTTGTTGTTTCTTGTTGTGGCAATTTAGTTTCCTCAGATTGAGAGACTAAAGAAGGTGAATTTTTGGTCTGAATCTAATTAATGAAAATGGGGGAATGGCAGAGCGGCTCTTGAGAACACTAGTGACAGAGTTGAGATGGCAATTCTCAGAGGGAGTGATGCCTATGTGGTGATTACCTAATTCCTCAATGAGGGAAATAAATTGGGCTATGGGATTGAGCGCGTTAATTACTGTTTGCCTGACTGATTTACAAAGGCTAATACCAATAGATGGGTGGATAAGGACCATCGTGGTCTGAAGGTTACTGCCATTGGGTGAAGCGTACCACAGCTCTTTCTCGAAATCAAATGTCGGGAATGAGACGTGGCCCGGTGAGGAAGGAGGTGAGGTAGAGAGTGAGGAATCTGATTTTGGTGAAGCTGGTTTAAGTGGAACGAGTGTACCATCTCCTTTGTGGGTAGGCCCACTCGGAATTAGTGTTTTTGGATTAACAGGGGTATAATTTGGGCTTTTAGGGTTATCAGGGTCCTGAGTTATCAGGAATGTTATGCCCTGGTACGTTAATGTGCGAGTTTTAGTGTCAGTGCGCGACATGTTTGTGTTCGTGAGTGTATAAGTGCGTGTAATGAGTAAGAGGTGATGAGAGATAGTGGTCAAATACCTTGGTCGACCAGAGAATAAGGAATGAGAAAAACAAATTTACCAGTCACTCAAAGTTATCCAGTTTAAATACAGTTGGAGCTATGACGTTGAGTGCGCTGATGAAATTTGAAGTTACTTGAAATAATTAATTAAATAATTAAGTATTGGCTGCTTGTTAGGGAGAGGGGATGAGCTAAACTTGTATTAAAACTCGAGGGAGACAGGAGTTGCTTGACTAGGATGGTTACAGGTTGGGTATGGTGTTGGATATTTGAATGGTAGAGGAGGGACTTAATCTGCACTGTTACCAAGGGAGATGCAAATTAAGCCCATACGAACGTAGTGGAATGGCTTGAAATATCGAAGTCGAGGCGATAGCGAGGCCTAGGCTTGGTAGAAAGGCTAAATCATCGATTTCATCAATTGGCGTTAGAAGACGAAGCTTGGAGCAGTGGCGTGCAGTTGCTTGGATGCTGGACTCGGAATGAGATAATCAAGCTTGTAGGCATGAATGCATTGCCTAATAGAATGGGAACCTGGTGCTCTCAATGAGCTCCTTACGCCCCTTTATATAGTGAAATTTTTGATTTTAATGAATTGTTTTAGGTGAAATTTGTTGTTTTAAGTGATTTTACACCGTACCGATTTGATAGGTCGGCAGTGGGTGCAATGATTGATTGGATATATTTGTTTGAAATGATGAAATGAAAATCCACAGCCTGCTTCCAGTCTCCGACCGGGTCAGGAATGGAATGAATGAAGCCCCCATCTAGCGGCGAGGATATGAACTGTGCCGGCTGCCGAGGCCTGACGCACTCCTCTGGGGCAATGATTAAATGAACGACAGATGAAATGAAATGATAGTGGAGAGTGTTGCTGGAATGAAATTTTGACAGGGAAAACCGGAGTACCCGGAGAAAAACCTGTCTGCCTCCGTTTTGTCCAGCACAGATCTCACATGGAGTGACCGGGATTTGAACCACGGACCCAGCGGTGAGAGGCCGGCGTGCTGCCGCCTAAGCCACGGAGGCTTCGTTTGAAATGACATATATAATTAATTATATATATATATATGAATAAGATTATCTCTCAACAGTAATTCGCCATGGCTTTGCCTCTCAGTTCCAGGACATATGAGTCAAGGTAGACCGTCCGTTCGCTGAGGGACAAACACTAAACAGTAATATTAACAAAGAAATAGCCTATGTTTGAAGTAGGCCTACACAAAACATAGAACGCTGATGTACACAAGACACAATTAACTGAATTTAAGAACTGAAAGCAAAGAAAATTCAATTTAATTCACACAAATATCTCACACAGTAGCTTCCCCCGCACTTTTCTATGACCCGGTTCGACGGAACAACTGGACATGTGTTGGACATAATCGCTTGCAGTGCTTGTAGCGGCGGGACCACGAACTACCGTTCTATAATGGCGGAGTCCTCACACTAGGTCCTTCTATTCGTCATGGTTATACTAAACCATTTGTTAACCAAGTATTATTGTAACGCATCCGTGGAGTAATTGTATCGACCTGGGCTCATAGTCTAAGGGTTCGTGGATCAAATCCCTGCAAATTCTATTTTTATTACTTCGTCTTTTTTGGTATTTATTGATTTATAAGTACTCACACGTTAAAATGCTAAGCGTATTTAGTGTGTATTTGCAATCGAAAATACTATGTACTGTATATACAATAATACCACATATTTCAACAGTCGAATAGAGCGATTAATATTCGTTGACCTTGATCGGCGGTAGAGTCTATTATTGTTGTTGCTTTTTGTTGTTGATTCTTTAGGGATTTTGCGGCCCCGTTTACTTGGGTATGTGTAGAAATTGTCTGATAACCTGTGTCACTGTGATGTCTGTAGGCTTACCAGTGTGTGTACTTTCATACGAGCAAGGATTTGGGTAGGAAGCTGTTGTTCATGTTGTTGTTGTTGTTGCTGTTGTTGTTTCATTTGAGATGCATCATGGACATCATGGTCATTTAGCCCCGTGTACTTCGGTGAGTGTTGAATTTTGTCTGATAGCTTGTTTTATTTTGATGGCCGTATTAGTGTGTGTATATATAATTCAGGCGAGGATTCAATAAATCAATGTTTAATATCCATATAGCACGTTGTATTTCAACAAGCTACTACAGCCAACATTCAATTATACTCCTTGAAAAGGACAAAGAGTTATAACTATACCCATGCATTTAGGAGAAAGTAGGCTATATGTTCTTTGCTGAACATATTGTTACTTATTTACACAAGATTTTGTAACACTGTTGGTAATCGCAAACAACCATATCTCTGCACTTCGGAACGCAACATCTAAATAAGGGTATTATCCTACAACAGTGCACTAATCTTTCTCGTGATGCAGTAATTTGGATCGTAGATCGTTGTTTAGAAATCAAAGTGAATTCATTGATCAAACGTTATTGTTATGGGGAATGAAACAGGCTTTTACTCATCAATAAGAAATGACTCAATGTTAGCAAATCGAGTGGCCAATCATGGCGTGAAGTCTAATGTGGGAGTGAGGTTGTTGTATTACAGTAACATTAAATAAATACATGGCGCACACATTACAATTGCCCATTTATCCCAAGACACTGTCAAATTAGTAAATTTTCCACGTTGAAATAATATTATCATGGCACTCGTGAAGGAAGAAATCTGCACTTTCAATCCATATTACAGTTCTGTACCTGTTTCTGTTCAGTACTGCTGGTATGGGACCCTAACGAATGCAAGGTCGCAGGTGAGACGTCTTGTAAGGGTAATTTGAAATTGTTGTACAGTGAAACCTGCCTTCAACTGAAACGAACGGGACTCGCAAATGTTTCCGTTAAATATACGATTCTGGCTAACAGAGGTAGGCCTATGTTAAAATAATTGATCCATGAACACGCATATAATGGACAAGAGGACTTGTACAACAAGATAGACCCTATCAAAGCATCAATTAAGAAGAGATGGCTTCTAATTTATGGTCACTTCGTGAGGATGACTGATGATCGAGTAACGAAAAGAATATGGAGTTTCATTAAGTCTAAGGCAACAAGGCCGAGATGGTTCGAGCAGAGGCGGATCCAGGCCTTGCGGGGCCCTGGACGATATGATAAGGTGGGGCCCACAACAATAGGAAATTTAAAAAATATCAAGTCAAATGGAAAATAGTTTGATAATAATATTAAAATAAAGAATAATTACAATATTTTGAATAGCCTACACTACAGTAAAAAAAAAAAAAAAAAAAAGACTATGAAGGAAACCTTTAAGTCTCCTTGAAGAAGATTCAGTAAACTATGAAATACGGTATTAAAATATTACTTTGTGACTTTTTCCCGGCTGAAGTTTTCTATTATTTCACTGAAATCTAAACTTGCTAAACGGTCACGGGAAGTCATAGCTGCACTGAAAAAAGGAATATGAATCATAAATTAGTTTGAAAAGTATAATTCATTAATTAATTTAATTTAAACAAGTAGTTCAGTGAAGAACTATACAGCCTATTTTCATATATCCTGCTCATGTTAATTGTCTCTATCAACATACAAAATTTCACTTTAATTGCTGTAACAGATTCGTAGATATTGAGAACCGTCTAAATATTTCATATGGTCGCCAGGATGGATTTTTATTTTTGTACTATTACATTAAGATTATTGTGTACGTGTGGTATTCAAACTTAAATCGCATGATTAGAACACAAGAAGTAAAAACGAGATTTTAAAAGTACGCACACCAGCCATCTTGTGATTATGCAAACAATTGAAATAAATTACATGCCAGTGGATCAACATTTGTATAAGCATTTAACGTGCAACGTTTCACGGCACTCGGATAGTTAATTCGCGAGAAACGTCCATTTAAATATTTATATTTCGCGTCGCCGCCATGTTGGATTTGTGCTTACCAGGTTACTGAAAGTCCTATAGGTGAACATATGTTCGTAGTCTCTATGAACATTAAAAAAATCAGTTTGGTTGCTGTAAAAGATTCATAGATATTGAGAACCGTCTAAATATTTCGGAAGCTCGCCATTTAAGATTGTTATACTGTATGTATAGGCCAGAGAGTTATGTACCATTCAAGGACAATTATTGCCTAGCTTCATTATTCAAACTTTCACTTCGATCGCATGATTACGACACAAGAATAAAAACTTAATTTTAAAATTTCGCACAGCCGCAATCTTGAAGTTATGTAAACAATTGAATTAAATTAGATGGCAGTGCATTACAATCTGCAAAATCATTTACTGTACCACATTTCACTGCGCTCAGAGAGTTAAATCACGAGAAAAGTCTATTAAAATATTTCAAATTCGCTTGGTCGCCATGTTCGTTTTGTACTTTACAGGTTTATGAAATATACATAGGTAAACTTGTATTAGCACCCTTTATCACCGTACAAAATTGCATGATGATATCTGTAATAGTTTCGGAGATATAGAATGTCAGTGAAATATTTCGCACAGCCACCATTTTGAGGTTATGTAAACAATTGAACTAAATTAGACTCCAGTGCATTACAATGTGTATAAACATCTGCTGTACCAAGTTTCATTATGTTTGGACAGTTAAATCGCGAGAAAAGTCTATTTAAAAGTCTCAAATTCGCTTGACCGCCATGTTGGTTTTGTAGTCACCAGGTTTTTGAAAGTCTCATAGGTGAACTTCTATTAGTACCCTTTATCACCGTACACAATTTCCGGGCGATATCGGTAATAGTTTCGGAGATATTGAATGCTAGTGAAATATTTCGCACAACCGCCATGATGGATTGGTGAGATATAACAAAATTTGAAGGGCACGGTCGAGGTCGCCGGGAATAGTGCTATGAACTTAACAAGTTTCATTGAAATCGCTCCAGCTGTTTAGATTTTATTATGGGGGACACACACACACCTCTCTCACACACACACACACACACGGACAAAAGGTGATCTCATAAGCCTATTTTTTCAAAATTGAAAATAGGCTAAAAACATGGCGCGGGGCCCTGGGCGGTCGCCCTCCTCGCCCTCCCCTAGATCCGCCCCTTGGTTCGAGGAATGCGGAAAAGAAATCAGGCATATTGGTATTACAGACCGAGAAATTCCTGACAGGAACACATTTAGGAGAATGGTGAACAACTACCAAGGTTTCAAAATGGTATCAACTTCCGGAGGACGGAGAGGAACTTTGTCCGAAGAACATAAACTAGCACTCGTCACTGGGGTCAGGAGATACTGACAGGAAGTCAAAGCCGGAACAAGAACAAATCCTTGACACTAAAGTGAAGTTGGTTGTTCACACGCAGTCCATAGAGACTCAACTCGATGTATAAAAGAAAATAATGGACATACTGAGAAAATTGAAATCAGTGCACATACCTTATGGTGCATTCTTGGAATGCACGGTACCTGAGATTATAATTTTGAATGCTTTTGCACGTTCTTTCCTTCCCTTTTGTCAGACACCAACAGTGATCTTCTGTTCTCTCTTAGGAGTTCAGGTCTCTTATATTTTGTATGAGTCTGTTCCAGATATATATTCTGTGACCCACCTAGCGTCAAATAACAACAAATCTCTGAAGCTCTTCAACTCTTCCTCGCGCAAGAGGAATTCCATATCCATTTGGCTACCAGATACTGTTGTCAACTCTTTGAAGACCAGCTCAGCAAAAGAAGATTATTTTGTTGTATTTAAGTTGGTTATGCTGATATGTATACCTTTTGTTTCCTACCCCCACTCTCCCCCCTTCCGTGGTCTCTCCGTGCTCCGTTGAGCTGCTCTCACTTCTCCGTCTGCAGTTGACTCGTCCAGTCAAAGCTCCGCTCGAGCTTGCCTCCTCAAACCAAGAGGCACACACTATTCCACGCCATGTTGGCTAGATAGTCTTCATAAGGAACTCCGACTTCAACATGAAATCGAGATAAGTACCATTTTAAAAAAAGTTTTAACCTCATCTTAATGGTTTTAACTTCCAAGTGCTTTTAATTATAGGCAGTGTGAAATTATTTACTTGGGGCAATAATCATTCTTCGTGGGTTTTGCCATGTTGAGCTTTTACTTGTATAAGCCAACCTTACTATAAAAGAGCTTTTCTTAAGCGATTCAAACGAGAAATCCTCTCGCTACGTGGGATATTATCTAATACCCGCTGCCTATAATTTTAAAACTATTTCCTCCGTTGGATTTTCTCAACCCCATTTTCTGCTAAGGTCGTTCTGGAACCTTCTAGAACTTGTTCTCTATCTGCGAGTCTTGTCGTCAAGTATTGTTCACGCACTGTGAAAATGCTAGTTAAAATGAGGAATCTTCCTTATAAATTTTTGCAATAGCTAACTTTCTTCCACCGCTGGAACCTCTGGAAAATTCTATGGCGCATTTAATTGTAAATTACAACTTTTTCAAGAAATAGACTCTCATCTATATAGTGCAATCAGTTCTTTCCATAATTGCAATAACTTTCTTTTTCATGAACTTTAGTGTTTCTATAGTGAACTTTGAATCCATCTTCATAGATTACAGTGATAAACAGTGCCTTCTCCACGTTTCTACCGCGTCGCGATCGTCCGGTTATATTAAATACGGCCATGAACATTGATCCTATATCCCAATGATCTTTCCTTAACCTTCTACTAACAACCATTATTTATAAAATTGAAACTTCTCTATAAGGTGTCACTCACGAGGTGCCCTTCCAACTTTGCTAGTTTAACATTAAGTAAATTCTGCATAATTGCTTGTGTGATACAAGTTTTAAACTTACATTGTTCCTCCCTTCAAAATCAGGGAAAACAATTCTCTAAGCTCTTGAGCGAGTCATGTTCAGGTTTCACGAAATGGAAACTGCCCCATTTTTCTCATGATTACTAATTAAACATAGGAAGTCTAGAAACTTCCTCTTCACTTTCTCCAGGTTTCACAGTAAGTGACCTGCCCTCTTTGTATAATTCTCATATAGTAATTCTGTTTAAATATAAGAAGTTGTAGGAACTTCCTTTTTGTTCTTTATGTTTTACAGTTTGTTATCTTCGAAGTTGTTATTCTCGTTAGAATGTTCTTTCGGAGGTTTCGTATAGTACACTGCCTGTACTCCTGTAAATGTTAAAACTTCAATTATTCCATTTTGCCTATTTATGAAATCTTACCAAGATTTTTATACACGGTTTAAAAAACCTTAAAAATTGTCAATTGCCTGGAGCAACTGTTTGATGTTAAGAGGTCTGCGACCCTATTTGTTAAAAAGTTCAAATGAACTATGTTTATTAAAATTATATTGCATAATTGTTAATTTCCTCAAACTTCCTGCATTGTTAAATAAATTAAATATTTGGTTTTGGATTCATCATTTCTTTGATAATACAGTTAGGCAGGATCCTGGCTTTCCTAGCTCTTCCTAGGTTTATGCCCTCGTTCATATACAATAAATCGTTTACTATCTGTCTGGCCAGATCATCACCCTTCCCTATAGTACTTTCATTCGTGCTTGGAAGGAAACACACTAAAGCCTCTCTCTGGCAAACTGCCCAAGCCTTAGCTGCGGCTCCCGTCAGCTTCGACCAAGCTCGTACCCACTTTAGGTATCCGAGCACAAATTTGCGGTGGCAACCACCTTTAAGTGTGTTTAACACTAAACTTATTAATTTTGTGGGACTCTCCTCCTATTCTTCTATCTTTCTTTTCCAATCCCAAATCTACTTCCTCCTCTTAATCATCTTCCCTTGGTGGGTGGGTTATTCCCTAGCCTATAATCTACCCAAAATTTGGTACCAGAAACCCGGGAGAGTCCATTTGTTATTTCTATTGTTTGTCAAGTGTCATTTGACAATACTTTGCATATTTCTAATATCTCCTTTGGATCTTTCAGCTATATCTACGTCATGCAAAGCCTGTGAACGGGAAAGAGGCCGCTCCTGTCTCCTATGGTGTGTCCTGTTCTTTCGACCCATTCTCTGCTGCAAACTTGACAGCATCTTCAAGGTTCTACAGTTTTGTGAGTTGTATTTCAATTTATTCTTTTTGTCATGGCTCCTTCTGAAAAAGATGAAACTCTCATTGCCAGACGTTCTTCCTATAAAGGGCAACTCACTAGATTCCGAAATTTTATCAACAAATTGGATCCCGCCGAGTGTGATTTAGATATCTTAACACATCGTCTTAAGTTGTACGAACGGTCTTATGATTATTATGACCAAATTCAAACCGAGATCGAATCCGCTTGTCCAGAACTTCAATCGGATCGGGACGAGGTCGAACCCTTGTACTTTGAAGGAATTGCAAAGGCCCACCAATTGATCCGCAATATCTCAGAACCGGACACTAGGGTCATCAATCCGGCCCAGTTCGCACCCGCTTCAGTTCACAAGAACAAACCGAAACCGTTACTTCCCAAGATAAGCCTACCGCATTTCTCAGGCAAGGAAGGTGAATGGTATTCTTTTTACGAACTTTACTGCTCTTTAATTCATGAAAATATCGAGATCCCAGACATACATAAATTTTACTACCTCCGCACTTCTTTGGAATCCGAGGCCTTGACCTTGGTGGAGTCATTGCCTTTAAGCGCAGACAACTACCACATCGCCTTTAATCTCCTTAAAGAGAGATATGGCAATTTACGTTTGAGTGTCGCTCGACACATCCGCTGTCTCTTCAACTTACCTGCCGTAAAACCTAATGACGTCACATCTTTAAGAGACCTCTTAGATTCTATGCAGTTAAATGTCAGAGCGTTATACCAACTAAAACAGCCTGTCCAAACATGGGACACCATACTTATTCACCTAGCTACATCAAGATTCGATTTTTCGACACTGAAGGCCTGGGAGATCGAACTCACCTGCAACAAGGAACATTCGTTCGAACACCTTATCTCGTTTCTCAACAGTCGATGTCAATTCCTTACAGCACTCGCATTTCAGTGCGAAAAAGTCGAAACGAATCCTCAGTGTCAAATTTTTGAAAAAAAACTTGCTTCTTCAAAAGGACATCAGCCCCCATTTGTCGAAAACAAACAAACCCGTTCTTCTTTCAATCATGCAAGAGAAGATATCAGGCCGCTTAATAAATCTTTAAAATGCACGCTCTGTAAAAAGCTTCACACCTTGTATTCGTGCAAATCCTTTAAAGAATTGTCTGTCGAAGATCGAAGAAAGTTTGTCTTGAATAGCAAACATTGTTTCAACTGCTTATCACCTAAGCATTCTTCTTCGAACTGTACGTCATCAAATCTCTGTTTTCATTGCAAAAAACCGCATCATTCTTTATTGCACGTTCACGATAAATCGAGGTCATCAGCACCTGCCTCTTTAAGCTCCTTGCAGAGCCGCTCCGAACAAACTAATGCTTCTTCCTGCATTTCCAACGCCGAAACTTTTCATAGTGCGCAAACCCTGTTGACCACTGTACAATTTGAAATCCAAGATAGATTTGGAAATTGGTTCAAAACCCGTGGTCTTCTCGATTCCGCTTCAACGCACAACTTTGTTTCGCAATCGTTGATTAAAAAACTAGGTCTTTCGTCATCGCCTACTTCTATCAATGTGACCGGCATTGACAATTTGAAAACTCAAGTTTTGCAGTCTTCAAAATTGAAAATCAGAGACGTTTGTCAAAGAAACACCAATCTTAATTTAAACTGTCTCATTCTTACCAGTATTGGCAAGGACACTCCAAGTCACTCTATCAATACCTCCGGATTAAAGATTCCTTCGCACTTAAGGTTAGCCGATCCTCAGTTTAATGCTCAAGGTCCCATTGATGTACTTTTCAGTGCCAATGTCTTTTGGAACTGCCTTCGGAAACAGGTTCGCAAGCTATCCTCAAACGTGGTCGCCAGAGACACTAATTTTGGATGGATTGTCACAGGGCAACTTCCCCATTATTAACCCCAACCCGCATCGCAATGTTACTTCTCCAATACTGATCTGGAACAGTTTTGGAGGCTTGAAAATGTTGATTCTCCTAATGTAACTTCTTCAGAAAATGAATTCTGTGAGCAACTTTTTTTGAACACGACCACTCGTTCTTCTGATGGCCGGTTCATTGTTCAAATGCCAAGATTACACAATCCCCCCAAACTTATTAACTCTCAGCCTAAAGCTCGAAAAGCTCTCTTTGCTATCGAGAGCAAATTCAAAAAGGAACCCCTCGTCAAAAAGCAGTACACTGAGTTCATGGATGAGTATGAAAGCTTAGATCATATGGAGGTTGTTAACAAATCCGATGATGAATTGCACCCCCCAATCGAAACGGTTTATTTAAATCATCATCCTGTGTGGAAAAACCCCTTTGTAAAAGATAAAATTCGAGTTGTTTTCAATGGTTCATCACCCGACGTTAATGGCAACAGCCTTAATGACACTCTTTATTCTGGTCCTGCTATTCAATCAGATTTATCTGCTATACTTTTAAACTTTCGATTATTTCCCATAGCTGTCATAGCCGATATAAAACAGATGTACCGTCAAGTGTTAATTCAACCAGAACAACGAGATCTTCAAAGAATCTTGTGGCGTGATGAAACCAGTAAGCCCATTAAGGTATTTCGCTTGAAAACGGTTACCTATGGCTTAAAACCCTCTGCTTTCCTTGCTATCCGATCCCTACACTTGCTAGCCTCTCAAGATGGTCATTTATTTAATCCAAAAGCCTCTGAAGCACTAACTACGTCATTCTATGTTGACGATTATTTGCAATCCTTCCCCTCTTTGGAGGAAGCTTCTTTTGTATCTTTAGAACTTCAAGCATTACTAAGGAATGGAGGTTTCCCACTTCATAAGTGGAACAACTCCCCTGAGTTTCTCGCCCAGTTTCCCATTGAAGACGTAGATCCTTCTTCTGTCGAAATTTGTGGAAACTCCGAATCTATAAAAACTCTAGGAGTTCACTGGTGCACTAGCACTGACACTCTTATCTATAAAGTTACGCTCGCAGAAGATCTTCCTAATACAAAAAGACAAATCCTCTCTGAAATTGCAAAAATTTTTGATCCGCTTCAATTTCTTGCCCCAGTTATCGTTATAGCCAAACTCTTCATGCAAGAGCTGTGGTCACTTAAATGTGAATGGGATGACGCTGTCCCTCTTTCTTTTCTTAATCGTTGGCTCTCGTTTCGCAGCAATTTGTTGGATCTTTCCCTTATTGAAATTCCCAGGAATTTAATTAGCTCTCATTCTAATGCATCTTTTTCCCTTCATGTGTTCGCGGACAGTTCCGAAAAAGCTTATGGTTGCTGTGCATATTTAGTTTATCACGATTCACTCTATGGATCTCCAGTTTCTAACCTTGTTTGTGCCAAATCGAAAGTCGCTCCTCTTAAAACTATCACTTTACCTAGGCTCGAACTGTGCGCTGCACTAATGGCTGCAGAACTTGTCAAGAAATTACGGGAAGTATTAAAGGTCGAATTCTCGCAAATCTATCTCTGGAGCGATTCTATGATCGTCCTTTCTTGGATCGCCAAAAACCCCTCTCATTGGCAAACTTTTGTCGCAAACAGGGTTTCCAAAATTCAAACTCTTTCTTCTGGATGTCAATGGAGGCATGTTCCCAGTGCGGATAATCCAGCTGATATCATCTCTCGTGGTTGTTTACCCTCTCAATTGGCAGCTTCCCAATTGTACTGGCATGGGCCCTCGTGGCTAATCGACGAATCTTCCTCATGGCCTTCTAAACCCCCAGCTACAAACTCCAACTTGCCTGACGCTAAAGTACCTTTACCCATTGCTTCGTGTCTTATTTCCAACGCATCTCATCCTTTGTTGTCACGCTATTCTTCCTTCCATAAATTACTACGAATTGTTGCCTATCTCCTTAGATGGAAATATCTTGTGGTTGACCAACCTCTTCTCCCTAAACCACACCTTACCAATCATGAATTGAATCTCGCTACCATTAAGATTTTACAACTGACACAGCAAGAAGCCTTTTCTTCTGAATTGTCATTGCTTTCTTCTAGAAGAGATCTTCCCAAATCCAGCCGTCTTCGTGCTTTATCCCCGTTCCTTGATGACCATGGATTACTTAGGGTAGGTGGAAGGCTCTCGCAATCTTTACTCTCTGAGGACAAAAAGCATCCCGTTATTTTGCCTTCCAAACATCACGTTACTTCTTTAATTATACGTGACTTTCATTACCGTAATCTTCATGTTGGTACACGTACTTTGCTCTGCCTCTTAAGAGAAAAGTACTGGATTATAAATGGAATTCATGAAGTTTCTTCTGTAATTCATAAGTGCATTCCTTGTTTCAAAGCGAAACCTAAAATCAATACTCAATTAATGAGCGATCTGCCCTCTTTTCGTTCGTCTCCTATACGCCTATTTGCTTTAACTGGCGTGGACTATATGGGTCCGTTCCAATATCAACGAAACTCTCCTGAAGCTAAACGCAAATTGTTTGGTAAGCTTTATGTTTCTCTCTTTGTTTGCATGGTTACCGGCGCAATCCACTTGGAACTAGTAACGAATGCTTCTACTTCTTATTTTCTATCAGCTGTCTCTCGTTTCACCGCTAGGCGTGGTGTTCCTTCTGAGATGTTCTCTGATAACGCTTCCACCTTTCAGGGCGCAGCTTCCCTGTGGAAGAAAGCTCTTACTTCCTCTCCTGCCATGGAACAAATCTCTAATTTTTCTTATTCAAAAGGTTTCAAATGGCGCTTCATACCTCCTTACGCTCCGCATCATGGTGGTAGGTGGGAATCTTGCGTAAAGCTCACTAAACGTCATTTGAGAAAAGTCTTAGGTAATCGAATTCTGACTTACGAAGAATTCAATTCTCTGTCTGTTCTGATTGAAGGTGTTGATAATTCTCGCCTTTCAACTCCGCTTTCCAATGACCCTGATAACCTCCTTCCACTTACACCTGGTCGCTTTTTTACACGCCCTTCTCTCTCTGCCCCTCCTCCCCTTCCCATTTCTTTCAGGGATTTTGATTTACCTATTGTTTGGTGTAAACTTGAAGCCCTCCGTAATTCCTTTTGGAAGAGGTGGAACTTGGAATATTTAACTTCCTTGCAGGGGAGACAGAAGTGGTTTCTTTCCAGTCCCGACATTAAAGTGGGAGACTTGGTCTTAGTTAGGGATGTTTCACCCCCCCTAGTCTGTCCTTTTCGAAAAGTGACCGAGTGTTACCCTGGAAGAGATAGGAGAGTCAGGGTATTCAGAGTCGTGACCACTAATGGTCAGATCACAAGACCACTGCTCTTCAATTACTGTATTACTCTTAAATGTTTAATTGCTTATTTGTTCCCTGTTGGTGTCTGCCCCTCCCAGTATGGTGCATTCTTGGAATGCACGGTACCTGAGATTATAATTTTGAATGCTTTTGCACGTTCTTTCCTTCCCTTTTGTCAGACACCAACAGTGATCTTCTGTTCTCTCTTAGGAGTTCAGGTCTCTTATATTTTGTATGAGTCTGTTCCAGATATATATTCTGTGACCCACCTAGCGTCATATAACAACAAATCTCTGAAGCTCTTCAACTCTTCCTCGCGCAAGAGGAATTCCATATCCATTTGGCTACCAGATACTGTTGTCAACTCTTTGAAGACCAGCTCAGCAAAAGAAGATTATTTTGTTGTATTTAAGTTGGTTATGCTAATATGTATACCTTTTGTTTCCTACCCCCACTCTCCCCCCTTCCGTGGTCACTCCGTGCTCCGTTGAGCTGCTCTCACTTCTCCGTCTGCAGTTGACTCGTCCAGTCAAAGCTCCGCTCGAGCTTGCCTCCTCAAACCAAGAGGCACACACTATTCCACGCCATGTTGGCTAGATAGTCTTCATAAGGAACTCCGACTTCAACATGAAATCGAGATAAGTACCATTTTTAAAAAAGTTTTAACCTCATCTTAATGGTTTTAACTTCCAAGTGCTTTTAATTATAGGCAGTGTGAAATTATTTACTTGGGGCAATAATCATTCTTCGTGGGTTTTGCCATGTTGAGCTTTTACTTGTATAAGCCAACCTTACTATAAAAGAGCTTTTCTTAAGCGATTCAAACGAGAAATCCTCTCGCTACGTGGGATATTATCTAATACCCGCTGCCTATAATTTTAAAACTATTTCCTCCGTTGGATTTTCTCAACCCCATTTTCTGCTAAGGTCGTTCTGGAACCTTCTAGAACTTGTTCTCTATCTGCGAGTCTTGTCGTCAAGTATTGTTCACGCACTGTGAAAATGCTAGTTAAAATGAGGAATCTTCCTTATAAATTTTTGCAATAGCTAACTTTCTTCCACCGCTGGAACCTCTGGAAAATTCTATGGCGCATTTAATTGTAAATTACAACTTTTTCAAGAAATAGACTCTCATCTATATAGTGCAATCAGTTCTTTCCATAATTGCAATAACTTTCTTTTTCATGAACTTTAGTGTTTCTATAGTGAACTTTGAATCCATCTTCATAGATTACAGTGATAAACAGTGCCTTCTCCACGTTTCTACCGCGTCGCGATCGTCCGGTTATATTAAATACGGCCATGAACATTGATCCTATATCCCAATGATCTTTCCTTAACCTTCTACTAACAACCATTATTTATAAAATTGAAACTTCTCTATAAGGTGTCACTCACGAGGTGCCCTTCCAACTTTGCTAGTTTAACATTAAGTAAATTCTGCATAATTGCTTGTGTGATACAAGTTTTAAACTTACATTGTTCCTCCCTTCAAAATCAGGGAAAACAATTCTCTAAGCTCTTGAGCGAGTCATGTTCAGGTTTCACGAAATGGAAACTGCCCCATTTTTCTCATGATTACTAATTAAACATAGGAAGTCTAGAAACTTCCTCTTCACTTTCTCCAGGTTTCACAGTAAGTGACCTGTCCTCTTTGTATAATTCTCATATAGTAATTCTGTTTAAATATAAGAAGTTGTAGGAACTTCCTTTTTGTTCTTTATGTTTTACAGTTTGTTATCTTCGAAGTTGTTATTCTCGTTAGAATGTTCTTTCGGAGGTTTCGTATAGTACACTGCCTGTACTCCTGTAAATGTTAAAACTTCAATTATTCCATTTTGCCTATTTATGAAATCTTACCAAGATTTTTATACACGGTTTAAAAAACCTTAAAAATTGTCAATTGCCTGGAGCAACTGTTTGATGTTAAGAGGTCTGCGACCCTATTTGTTAAAAAGTTCAAATGAACTATGTTTATTAAAATTATATTGCATAATTGTTAATTTCCTCAAACTTCCTGCATTGTTAAATAAATTAAATATTTGGTTTTGGATTCATCATTTCTTTGATAATACAGTTAGGCAGGATCCTGGCTTTCCTAGCTCTTCCTAGGTTTATGCCCTCGTTCATATACAATAAATCGTTTACTATCTGTCTGGCCAGATCATCACCCTTCCCTATAGTACTTTCATTCGTGCTTGGAAGGAAACACACTAAAGCCTCTCTCTGGCAAACTGCCCAAGCCTTAGCTGCGGCTCCCGTCAGCTTCGACCAAGCTCGTACCCACTTTAGGTATCCGAGCACAAATTTGCGGTGGCAACCACCTTTAAGTGTGTTTAACACTAAACTTATTAATTTTGTGGGACTCTCCTCCTATTCTTATATCTTTCTTTTCCAATCCCAAATCTACTTCCTTCTCTTAATCATCTTCCCTTGGTGGGTGGGTTATTCCCTAGCCTTTAATCTACCCACCTTACTCAGTGTTGTATTTACATATTTCTGATAGAACTGAATACAGTACTGTACAAGCTAAACTTACAATGAACATAAATACAGGCATTTGTTGGTTGACAACTCGTTGAAGCGAGGATTGGGAAAGGTTTCGGCAACAGGAACCAGGCAAATAATCATACACTTCGACGTGTAAGTTAGAGAACAAACGGAGGAACACCGATTTGCGCATTCCTTGTTACCTAAAGAACCAACTGTTACAGCAGACAAGGTAGACTTACACAGGGTGGCAGAAAATTTTCTAAACACTGCATTCCGGAACTTGGAAATTTTCTGTTAAAAATGTGTATTTTGATTTCTATTGTCCGCGTAACACAGTTTCCGTTTAATGAAGGGAATTCAACATGTGTTTCGCCCCTAAATTCACGGAACCGTCAAATATTTCCGTTTAAAACAAATTTCTCGGCAGCCTTACCTGTAGTAATGGGGACGTAGATACACACATCAGCAGCAGAATTGGGAAAGCTTCGGCTGTCTTTCAACGAATTCGATCCGTATGGCAATTAGGCTCTATAAGTATGTCACAAAGATTGGCTATATTCCTCTTTCATTTAACCGATTGCCATATATGCATGTGAGACCTGGAAAATGTCCGTAAAATCAGCACACAAGCTCAACGTTTTTCACCAATGATGCTTGAGGCGAATTTTGAAAATCAGTTATCGTGACCACTTAACAAAATATGATGAAGTATTGAGAACAACTGGTCTTGCACAAAATCGTTGCTCAGAGAAGAATGAAGTTCGCGGGACATGTTCTACGTATGAATGATAGAAGGATACCCAAATCAGCAATATTGTGGAAACCAACGGAAGTATACCGATACTCCTGGAAACGAACTTTTGCAAAGGATCTTGAATGCATGGATATGGTCTGGGAGGTAGCTGAAAACCTGGCAGCTGGCAGAGTTCGCTGGAGGAAACTTGTTGCCCGATATGCTACCTAGCATTGGAGGAACTAAGTCTAAGTAACTAGGCAACAATTCTAGCTGATAATGACTCCATGTGCACAGGAGAGCAACAGCTAATATGTGTCAATGGATTGTTTGTGTTAACACTGCACAAAACGGACTTCATCGGTATTGAAAACCTTAAAAAAAAACTTTAACTTGCACCATGAGCACTGAATAAAAAGTTAGGTGCCAAAGCGATCACACATTAATGTTAACGCCAGAAACGTCAAAGGTGAACGTCTTGGACGTTAAACACCGTTTAGAATAATCAACTAGGAATCCACTCATACAAAATGGATAGAAAATATCATTATGTTGGTATGACGTGGTAACTAGAAATGATGGAAAGTGATGGAATGCTACCAAATGCGAACCAGTTTGCCTGTCCTGTAGTTTATTCTCTAACTGGCCATTCTGTATGGCGTAGCTGCAGAAGGTGTGATAATATGTTTAGTAGGTATGGAAAAAGACTGTCATCCCGAGGTTGAATTTGTTCGATGATTGCTGATGGTATGAATTGCAACGTTACACACTTTCCACGATAATTGGTTTTCTCTTGTTGTTGTAGGTTGATTTAGGGCCTTGGCGACATATCGGTCATGTAGCCCTGTGTATTTGTGTGTGTGGGTGGAATTTGTATGATAACGTGTGTTATTGTGATGGCTGCATTAGTGTGTGTAATTATAATTCAGAAGAGGATTGTAAAGGAGGCCGCAAGTTAGGAACCACCCTGGCATTTGCCTGGAGCAGAAGTTGGAAACTACGGAAAACCATTTCCATGATAGCTGAGATGGGAATCGAATCCTCCTTATCTCAGTTTTGGCTCACGAGGTTATGTGTGCCCCGTTCCAGCACTCAGACCAGAATTAAGATTTCTTAGCAGCGTCGGGAATCGAACCTGGACCTCCGAGGCGACAGCCAACAATGCTAGCCGCTACAACACGGGGTGGTCTAAAGTATGATTTTTATATCAGACCAGGTATCAAGCAATATCCAAGTTTCTTTTACCAACTGTGGGCCAAATGAAAGTGTTCATGCCATAGTTCTGGTAAGCCCTTGCCCCTACTATTGCTTGCTATGACGATAACATTCCCTACTGCCCTTGCTAGGTCCCTGACAGGAGACAGAATCGTTGGAGGCAAAGAAACCCCCAACTTCTCGCAGCAAAATGAACTAACTTCCCAGCCAATGTGTTATTGTTGTTAGCTCGTATTAAGAGTTTGTGACATTCCAGTCAGCCAATTTTCCTTCCACGCTAACGGTAGGCATAATCATATAAGTTAGGATTGCTTTAGGACATTTACATTTTTTGCTCGTGCGTTTACTCTCGTGTTACGACTAACTCCTTGAATTGGCCACCTCGTGGAGTAGCGGCTAGCATTCTTGATTGTCGAAACCAGTCCACCCTGGTGAGAGGCAAGCAGCTCGACTCCCGCGCTATCACGCCCCCCTAAGAATATGGTGTTCATTTGTCAATTCCACCGCGTTGTTCTATTACTAGGCCTAATGAATGTTTGTCCAATTAAAAGAAAGAAATATGATACATTTACATACAAACACAGAAATTCGAATGCTTTTCAGACGGTTAACATGGTTGTACCCAAAATTGTAATGAGTGTTGTTCCCTAAACCTGAGAGGAATTACATACTGTATAACTTCAGTATAGCGTGGCAAGTTAGACCTGGCCTGTCATGGCGGAGTCTCGTCTAGGAGGGGAAGTAGTGGGATCACTAGACGCAAATGCGATTTCCCCTCTTTGGTGCAACAACTGTTTGGGGCTGCTCGCTGCTCGTCGTGGTTACATTATGCAAGCATAAAGTATCGAATAGGAGCATTCTCAGTGACATAGCATTGGTATTGGTGGTGATGAACTGAGAGCGCGCCCACTTCACACACTCCTGACAGGAAGCTTGTTGCCGTGCTTGTCAAAGTACAGAGCCACTCAGTCTTGCTTCGCATGCCTCGGCAGCATCTGTACCCTGCCAAGGTGTTGGGAATAATGACTACTTGGCAACATCTAACTAGCGCGTGATGAAGTATGTGCTCACTGGTTGACAAAGAATCCAGGCGGGGGGATGACGTAATGCAACTGGACGCACATGCGCATCGGAAGGTTCAGATCTAACTTGTTCCGTTATACTTGACTATCAAGAATGAAATAACCTCCAAGATTGTACATCGCTTTAGACTAGGCTATACTGACACACACATACACACATCAAGCATGTTTGCCGTTATTTCCGGCATCAAAGCAGACCCATTGCTGATCTCCCGAACCTTGGATAGTTGTTTTAAGGGGCGGAACAGTGGGATGATCTGCCCCTCTCCCGAACCTTGTTGCTGATTCATTTAGGGGTTTTGTGTAGAACAGGTAATAAAATAACCTATGTTCGGTAATTTGTTAATCAAATGATTAAACGATTGGGAGATTAAACAACTGATCGCCCAATCGATTAATCGACTAATCGAATAATAGATGAATTAGCTAACCGAAGATTCAATTAATTAACTAGCAGACTCAAGAAAAGAAAATAAGTTTAAATGAGAGTTCATCGCTTAAATTGAGTTACGCTTATTTTCTGTATGATGTATAAAAATCTATATAAATTACTTTTCTCCTAAATATACGAGGGCTGTTTTTTAAGTAAGGGCGTTGTTTTATTAACCGAGCATTTTATTTTGAAACCACATTATTTTTAGGTTTTACATACCTTCCTCTATTTTTCTACATAGTTGCCTTGTTTATTTAGGCACTTGTCATAATTAAAACCAAGTTCTGAAATCCCTCTGCATAAAAGTTTGCCGCCAGCTCTGACAACCAAGAATTCACTCTTGAGGAAAATCCATTGATAGAGTGGTTATCATGAATCTTCGGTCCTCGTGAATTTTCGTGTCAACTGCATTCACCAATTCATCTCCAATCACAGACCTGAGCGTTCATCGTCATGAACATTTTCACGGCCACTTTCGAACTCGCGTACCCATTTTCGCACCATACCTTCCATCATTGCATTATCACCATACACCTCACAAAGCTGTCGATGGATGTCTGCAGCCGACATGTTTCTCCCACTCAAAAAACGTATCACAGATCATACCTCACACGCGGCGAGCGAATCAATAATCTTGAACATTGTAAAGATGCACAGTTCAGCGTACAGGTTAGCTACACTGCTGCAACTGATGCCTGCTTGTTCACAAATAATGCCGGGAGGTAGCGCGCACGCATGTTGCGGCGTGCGCACTAACTAAGGGCTTAAAAAACGGCCCTTACTTAAAAAACAGCACTCGTAGTATACAAAGTGTTATTGCTTGTTTATGTTAACAATAATCAAATTAGAGACAGTGACAGTGGAAGGAAAAACATCAATCAAATTGGGAAGGGTTTCAAGAAAGGAAAACGAAGAGTTTTCAGCGAAGATTTCGAATTTTAATTCAATGTTTACAATTTAGGACAGTAACATTTTTGTTTTACTGTGCTTTAGCCTAGTTTTCACAAAGAAGGTACGGTACATTATTTAAAAATATATGATACAATATATTTTTATTAAATACTAGCAGAAGTACCCGCTCTTCGAACGGTCTTCGGTATTAATAACCAGACGTTATCAATTGAGCTACTGTTGCAATGTTTAGGGGCTTGTCAGTCCTTCATAAGTTTATCAGAACGAAGTTAGTTTTCTGGGTATTGAACCCATGTACCATAGGCCTCAAAGGGAGTCGAATCCATGTACTTTGAGAAAAGAATGAAAGAATCATACAGTTTCTAAGGGAACGGAGAGAGATTTCAAGCCAGGATTATAGCTTAACATTGTGCAAGCGCTAGGGCCAGGTGTTCCTTAGATGAGCTCATGCCTCTTGACATTTATAAGGAGCCAGTCATGGATATTATTAGAACGAGTGGAAAGTTATGACTGTAAGACGAAGAAGCTGGACTCGGAAATTGCTCTTACGTTGCAGGAATATGGCAACCTCGCTGCTGAGTCAGAACAGGAATAATTAAATTTAACCCGTTTACGAGTATAAAAATAAGTAAACAGATACAGTACGGTGAATCAATTTGGATTAGAGATTTTTGTGTAAAGAAAAACCTTGTAAAAATTGCACAGGAGAAAACTGCAAACGCAAGTAGACGTCATTGGGGGTTCACCGAGACCTAAGGAGTGGGAGAATAAAAAAAGAACAGCACCACCCACACAGTTGAGGACGAGAAATTAATTAATATCTCGGAAATGCACGATCGATTTCCATGCACAGGAAGATTATTTTACGTTTGGAAGACGAGCTTTCTGGATATATAATTTTATTAATTGTGCGACAATTAATTCAGAAGTTGGTCACGAAAAGGACTAGGATTTTATCTTTTTGTGACTGAAAGGTATAAAACTCCTGGCCTCACCAAGCCAATCATGCAGTCTACGAGAGCCCGTGAGGGGAACGTCACGCTGTATCAGTACATGCAGTATTAGTCCGTCCAGGGGGGCGTTACGCTGGAGCATCATAATCATCAGTCTACGAGCATTCCGTGAGCGGAAGTGCTGCACCACATCGTATACGCAGTATTCAAGAGCCCGTGAGGGGGACGTTAAGCTGTATCAGACATCGATCCAGAGCCTGTGGGAGGCAATGCTACAAGTTCACCGAGTGTAGACCAGTTACGATATAAGTACGCTACGCTGAGGGTTAGCAGTTCGAGACTTTGAAGAGTCCTAAAATATAAAGAATATTAAATATACGGACTTTAAAGCAATATCGCCAAAGTAAGACACAGCGACCAGTAGGGAACTTCGAGTTCCAGAAAAACACTAGTTCAATACAGTTACGAAGTTATAAGAACTCCAACAAATAAACGGCGTTACGTTTAGTAAAGACATTGTTAAAGACATTAAGTCCTGTAAAGGAACTTTACAGTAATTACGATCGCGAAAGATAGAAGTTCAAGCGAAAGGAACTTAGGAACTTAGTTTCGAAACCAGAGGGAAAACGTACTCTAGTGAGAAAACGTCAAAAATATACGATAGACAGTATACGGTCCTCGAAGGGAGGCCAAGATATAGAAACTATAGGGTACGATAGACAGTATACGGTCCTCGAAGGGAGGCCAAGATATAGAAACTATAGGGTGCGATAGACCACCATATATAAATAAAGGTGACGGCAAAGTAAAGACATTTATCGCCTAGTTAAAGCAGATAAAGTAAAGCCGAGTAATAGACAATAGAAGCGGTTTTGAGAGACTGAAACCAGTAGTTTCCATTGTAGGAGAGAGAAACTTTGAACGAGTAAAATCACACGTCCAATGCAGGTCGATAGGATTCACATCAGGGATCATCAACAGCCGACAGAAATTGTAAAAATCGTTGAGATACACCCGTGTGATAGGAGTGAAGTGTAAATATTGTAAGAAAAGAAATAAGAGTGTCATTTTAAGTGTTTTAGGTAAAGTGAAAGCGTTTTATGCACAGTGATATGTGTTATAATATGTACCAGAGTAATATTTTTTAGTGTTTTAATGTGTGTTCAAAACGGATACACCAGTGTATAAAAAAAAATGTTGTCAGTGTTAAATATAGTGAATATGTGTCAAGAAATTTCTGTGCATAAGATGAGATTGTACAATATGGAGTAGGTCAAGAAGGTGGGCCAAAATGTCACATCAAACGAGAATAAAGGTCAGAAAGCGACCTTAAACATGTAAGTAAAGATTTTCATTATGTTTTGGTGTCGGGAAAAATTTTGTGTACAATTCCACCGGAGTTTTGAGTAGAAGGGATGTTTTTAAATGAATAATAACTAAATAAGAACGCGATCTGAACGAAAATAAAGTTTTAAGAAATAATAAATAAGTATGTGAAATAATAAATCCTGTAGAGGAAATGCATGGAATAAAATGTCAGTATTTAATGAATGTTATAAAAGCAAGCGTGATAATAATAATTATAACAAAGATATTTACATAAAGGTAAATTTGAATTATATGAAAGAAATAGCTTTTGAGCTTTTGTAAGGAATGAAAACATGATGTGAATAACAAGGTAAAGAAATCTAAATAAAGATTAAATTGAATGATATAAAAATATAGAGCGTTGAAGCCTTAACAAATGTATAAGACATGATGTGAATGCGTGTTCTTAAAAAGGGAGCGATTTATTGTCAACGGAAAAGATTAATATAAGAATTAAGATATGTATCAATTGTTACTATGAAATTTATCAGTTCTTTGGAAGACATTCGGCCGTAGAGTAATGTGTAGCGTAATGGAACGCAATTAAATAAAAAGTCACGCTAGGAACGCGTAAAAGTTAAAGTACTTGGTAAATTACTTATGGAGGGTAGTTGATTGCAGTGAATTGAGATATGTTGTAAGTCCTCTAATTGTAACGTAGATCACGAGGCCATGTGTGTATTATTTAAAAGGGAGCTAATGTATGGTATTATTGAGCGTATGTCATGTAGGCCACGGCCGACTTTAAATCGCGTCTTGTATAAGTCCTCCAAATGTGGAAATGTTCCCGAGGCATGTTAAGAGATTCGAACCTAGAATCCTCTTGTTGTTAAAACCCCTAATTATTCGTCGTAGAATGTGTATTAATCTTCCCAATCAATGAGGACCCTCTCATAATTAATAAATGCCAAGGTTATGAAAGTGGTTTATGAGCCAAAGAATATTGTTGAATGGAAATAAGTGAAATAAAAGCCAGGTCTCTCCACAGAACTGAGAATAATGTGAAGGTTTGTTTTAAAGCATTGAAGAGAGCTGCCAACGTAGGTTAGGCAGAGAGTCGCTTTCCTTGTCATAAATCACGCCCGAGTATAATGGCCTGACCCTCATAGAGCGAGGGTGGGTAAAAACCGTCTTGTAAGATGTGTTAAATACACCGTGAGTGTTTAAAGTTGTTAATGACCCGGGCGTTGAACCGAGGTCCTTGTAGATAGATATCATCGCTTGCCAATTCAAATCGTAGTTTTCTTATGTGATAATGGTCTTATAAGACAAATGAATTAAATAAAATCCCTATTGTAATATTGTATGGAAAAGAAGGAATCCACGAGTTTTGTGAAGATAACTAGGTTTCGGGAGTGATCATAGTTTTTGACTTTGTCAAGTAATCTTTATAACTCTGGAGTACACAAATAGTTTTCCCGATCACCGTAGTGAATTTGCAAAACTTGAGAGAGATAGTAAATACGGAGAACATGTGATATGCCCAAATATTGAAGTGAATAATTAACATGTAATTTTAAATGTAATTATATATTTGTTTTGATGATAAGAAAAGATAAAAATAATTCTTGAGGTGTACAAAAATATGACACCATTATTATGGGAAAGTATCGAGCCAAAGAAGCTCGTAGTTATTTGGAACTTTAAGATAAGTACTTTATGGAAGTGAAAATAATCGTGAATTGTGGGTTGTAAATGAAACCCACCTATTTAATATAACATTTGTGTTAGCTCATGGACTCCGAGTTCATTTGGTACCGGAGTAGTTTTAATTTGTCTAGTGGCTTCAACGTGGGGCTTCTAGCAAAAATCACCTTTCATGGCGCCCAGTACGCAGGGCTGAGTTTTCCTAGGGAAAACCCGAGTTTTCTCAAAAAATCAAAATTTTAATTTTTTTGAAAAAAAAAAATGGTTTTTCGAAATTTTGAATTTTAAATACTTCCATAAAGGTCTTTGAGTTTGAATAAGAATATCAAAAGGGTACGGTGTAGTAAACACCCGTACCAAAGTAAATTTTTAAAGAAATTGGGACACATTGGTTCAGATTACTATCTCTCAAACATGTTCTAGCGATGTGGCATTAGTAGCCCACTATATTCTAATAAGATGGCATTGAGTGAAGAGATGCAACGGCTTTTGGAGGCTATAAAAGCCGATAACAATGAGAAGTTGGAGGCTATAAACAATACATTGGGCCTCCAAAAGGATGAAAATAACAAAGTGTTCGAATCCATAAATGAGAGTTTGAATAAGTTGGACAGCCAACAGGAGGAAAATAACCAAAAGTTAGGATCCATGAATCAAAGTTTAGAGTCACTAAAAACTGATAGTGCTAATATGGGAACTAAATTAGTAGATATCGAAGCTAAAAGTGATAACATGGGAACTAAATTAGTAGATATCGAAGCTAAAAGTGATAACATGGGAACTAAATTAGTAGATATCGAAGCTAAAAGTGATAACATGGGAACTAAATTAGAAGCTATCGAAGCTAATTGTATAAAAATGGATAAGGAACTGAAGGTTGAAATTAAGGAAATGAAAGAGGGGTCCAAGGTTTTAGAAGAAACAATGAATACCAAATTTCAAGATTTTGACACTAAGTTTGGGAACAAATTAAATGATTTAAAAGGGAAAATCGCAAGTAAAATTCAAAGGGAAAATAAAGTATTTCAGTCAGAATTGCAAGGCCAAATAAATACTATGAACAAAAATATGGGAGAATCACAAAATGAATGCCGAGAAA
This sequence comes from Meconema thalassinum, assembly GCA_946902985.2. Lineage (NCBI taxonomy): Eukaryota > Metazoa > Arthropoda > Insecta > Orthoptera > Tettigoniidae > Meconema > Meconema thalassinum. The sequence continues at coordinate 142,685,591 of OX336390.1, forward strand.
ATTTTAAAATTTTAGAGGATAATTTTGGTACTATAGAAACTAAATTAAATAGCATGGAAAAAGCATGTAAAGAAAATGTAGAGGAATGTGAAAAGAAACTTGTAACCCAGATCCAAGGTGTGCAGAAAAAATTAGAAGCTCAGATAAAATCTAACAGCGATATCTGTAAAACATCCCGGGATGAAATAAAACAAAGTGTGAATGAGCTAGGAACCCGATTTGGAAAGGTTAAGGAGAAAGTAGGAACCCTCGAGAATAAAATCGGTGTAGTTCAGACCGAAGTAACTGAGATGAAAAATCAAAATCAAAAGGATGCGCGGGATATGAAAAGTCAATTTGAGCTGTTTACCGGGCAGGTAGATGATAACTTAAAGAAATATGAGGAATACATGTTGGAGCAGAACCGTCAGGCAAATGAAATAGTTGCCCAAGATGAAAAACAAGCCGAAATTGAAGAAGAAAAAGAAGTCACAGTGCCAGAGGAGCCCAAAAGGGATATTAGAGAAGAAAAACAAGAAGTAGAAATCGTAATGACTCCAGTGGAAACTGAGGAAAACCTTGAGATCCTTCCTGAAGGAGATATGGAGACTCAAGATGAAATAGTAATTCCAGACCAGGAGGATAGCCAAAATGAAAACGAGCTGCGAAGTGAAGAAAATCATTTTGATGAAAAGGTTGAGTTGGAAGAGCAAGAAATAATCTCCGAACAGGAAATAATGAAAGAAGCGAAAGCTGAAGAGATGGAAATAATAATTCCTGAAGAAATGGAAAAAGTAAATGAAACCATAATAGAAACTATCGTCGAAGCACCGATAGAAACAGAGGTTCAAAATCTCACAGAAATTGAAAAAGAAAACTCCGAAGAAATTCAGGAGGTGAAGAAAGATGAGATACACTTAGAAGAAATTCAGGATAAGAAAAATAGGAAACAATTAGAAGAAGAAAATTTGAAGGCACAGATCCTTGAATTAATGATAAAATGTCAGGAATGCCAACGACAGAAAAGAGAAATGGAAAGAGGTCCAAACACGAGCCAAGAAAACCTCAAAGGAAAAGATGAGATTGTGGGAGATAATGAAAAGAAGGAAGGAGATGCCTTTGAAGAAAATCAGGAAAGAGGAAAACCGCAATTGGTAGTCGGTTTACAGGAAAACAGATACCCCATGGAAACTAGGAAAGGAGGAGAGACAATGTACAATGCCTTGGAGGAAGAGGACGCTCAGGCATATTTCAGTTGGAAACTTCGTAAAAAGAAAGGGAAGGATAAAAAGAAGAGAAAGACGGGAGATCTGAAGGATCTAAAGAATTGGAAAAGTCGAAAAAAGAAATACTCTTTCGAAATGCCATCTCGATGCGAGATGAAGAAAAGAATTATTCCATTGGAACCAACGGGTTAAGCCAGATGCAACCGTTGAAGAATAAAAGGAATAAAATTAATTTTGTCTGAAATACCATCTCAAAAAGGGATGAGGAAGGTGGTAGAAAACCGAAAAGAGTCAGGTGAGGTTAGACCGAGTTCTTAAGAATTAAAATGAAATTTTACAGACTTGAGGAGTCTGACAATAATAATGATGATGTTACGGGTAAAGCCAGTTGCACCCGTAATGCGTTAAAAGAAGGTCATTAAGTTGACAATATGTAATGAGGAAAGAGAAACAGACCGACAAGAAGTCCGTCTAATAAAAGAAGAAAAGAAACAAACTATTTGAGTCAAGTTTGGAGAATACACCAGACTAGAGGAAGACTAACAAAACACCCGAACGTGACAAGAAATTTATGACCCTGAAGTGTAGACGTCCACTAGGGGAATGAATGAATGAATGGGACCTTTAAGAAAGACCCATACAAATATAAACCAGAGAGGAAGGGAACTTTAAAGAAATAATTGATTTTATTGAAGAAGAAAATTTCAATTTAAGGAAGGAGAATGATGAAATAAGGGAACGGGTAGGAATAGACCACACCCGTAAAGAAGAATGAGGTTCTGGAAATCTGATATCCAGACAAATAAAAAGGAGAAAGAAAGGGTAGGGACAGAGCGTACCCAACCAACACAATTACCGGATATGACTTTAAAAAATGAAAGAAATCAAATTATCGTGGGATTTTTAAGGAAGAAAAATCAGAAGGTACGGATAACGTTATGATGGCTTCGACAGTTAAAAAGGAAAAATAAGATTTTTTTTTTTTTGGATAATTAAAATAAATTTCCTCAAAATTTTTCGAAAATTAATTTACCTAAGGAGGGGAGAGATGAACCCATGTACCATAGGCCTCAAAGGGAGTCGAATCCATGTACTTTGAGAAAAGAATGAAAGAATCATACAGTTTCTAAGGGAACGGAGAGAGATTTCAAGCCAGGATTATAGCTTAACATTGTGCAAGCGCTAGGGCCAGGTGTTCCTTAGATGAGCTCATGCCTCTTGACATTTATAAGGAGCCAGTCATGGATATTATTAGAACGAGTGGAAAGTTTTGACTGTAAGACGAAGAAGCTGGACTCGGAAATTGCTCTTACGTTGCAGGAATATGGCAACCTCGCTGCTGAGTCAGAACAGGAATAATTAAATTTAACCCGTTTACGAGTATAAAAATAAGTAAACAGATACAGTACGGTGAATCAATTTGGATTAGAGATTTTTGTGTAAAGAAAAACCTTGTAAAAATTGCACAGGAAAAAACTGCAAACGCAAGTAGACGTCATTGGGGGTTCACCGAGATCTAAGGAGTGGGAGAATAAAAAAAGAACAGCACCACCCACACAGTTGAGGACGAGAAATTAATTAATATCTCGGAAATGCACGATCGATTTCCATGCACAGGAAGATTATTTTACGTTTGGAAGACGAGCTTTCTGGATATATAATTTTATTAATTGTGCGACAATTAGTTCAGAAGTTGGTCACGAAAAGGACTAGGATTTTATCTTTTTGTGACTGAAAGGTATAAAACTCCTGGCCTCACCAAGCCAATCATGCAGTCTACGAGAGCCCGTGAGGGGAACGTCACGCTGTATCAGTACATGCAGTATTAGTCCGTCCAGGGGGGCGTTACGCTGGAGCATCATAATCATCAGTCTACGAGCATTCCGTGAGCGGAAGTGCTGCACCACATCGTATACGCAGTATTCAAGAGCCCGTGAGGGGGACGTTAAGCTGTATCAGACATCGATCCAGAGCCTGTGGGAGGCTATGCTACAAGTTCACCGAGTGTAGACCAGTTACGATATAAGTACGCTACGCTGAGGGTTAGCAGTTCGAGACTTTGAAGAGTCCTAAAATATAAAGAACATTAAATATACGGACTTTAAAGCAATATCGCCAAAGTAAGACACAGCGACCAGTAGGGAACTTCGAGTTCCAGAAGAACACTAGTTCAATACAGTTACGAAGTTATAAGAACTCCAACAAATAAACGGCGTTACGTTTAGTAAAGACATTGTTAAAGACATTAAGTCCTGTAAAGGAACTTTACAGTAATTACGATCGCGAAAGATAGAAGTTCAAGCGAAAGGAACTTAGGAACTTAGTTTCGAAACCAGAGGGAAAACGTACTCTAGTGAGAAAACGTCAAAAATATACGATAGACAGTATACGGTCCTCGAAGGGAGGCCAAGATATAGAAACTATAGGGTACGATAGACAGTATACGGTCCTCGAAGGGAGGCCAAGATATAGAAACTATAGGGTGCGATAGACCACCATATATAAATAAAGGTGACGGCAAAGTAAAGACATTTATCGCCTAGTTAAAGCAGATAAAGTAAAGCCGAGTAATAGACAATAGAAGCGGTTTTGAGAGACTGAAACCAGTAGTTTCCATTGTAGGAGAGAGAAACTTTGAACGAGTAAAATCACACGTCCAATGCAGGTCGATAGGATTCACATCAGGGATCATCAACAGCCGACAGAAATTGTAAAAATCGTTGAGATACACCCGTGTGATAGGAGTGAAGTGTAAATATTGTAAGAAAAGAAATAAGAGTGTCATTTTAAGTGTTTTAGGTAAAGTGAAAGCGTTTTATGCACAGTGATATGTGTTATAATATGTACCAGAGTAATATTTTTTAGTGTTTTAATGTGTGTTCAAAACGGATACACCAGTGTATAAAAAAAATGTTGTCAGTGTTAAATATAGTGAATATGTGTCAAGAAATTTCTGTACGTAAGATGAGATTGTACAATATGGAGTAGGTCAAGAAGGTGGGCCAAAATGTCACATCAAACGAAAATAAAGGTCAGAAAGCGACCTTAAACATGTAAGTAAAGATTTTCATTATGTTTTGGTGTCGGGAAAAATTTTGTGTACAATTCCACCGGAGTTTTGAGTAGAAGGGATGTTTTTAAATGAATAATAACTAAATAAGAACGCGATCTGAACGAAAATAAAGTTTTAAGAAATAATAAATAAGTATGTGAAATAATAAATCCTGTAGAGGAAATGCATGGAATAAAATGTCAGTATTTAATGAATGTTATAAAAGCAAGCGTGATAATAATAATTATAACAAAGATATTTACATAAAGGTAAATTTGAATTATATGAAAGAAATAGCTTTTGAGCTTTTGTAAGGAATGTAAACATGATGTGAATAACAAGGTAAAGAAATCTAAATAAAGATTAAATTGAATGATATAAAAATATAGAGCGTTGAAGCCTTAACAAATGTATAAGACATGATGTGAATGCGTGTTCTTAAAAAGGGAGCGATTGATTGTCAACGGAAATGATTAATATAAGAATTAAGATATGTATCAATTGTTACTATGAAATTTATCAGTTCTTTGGAAGACATTCGGCCGTAGAGTAATGTCGTAATGGAACGCAATTAAATAAAAAGTCACGCTAGGAACGCGTAAAAGTTAAAGTACTTGGTAAATTACTTATGGAGGGTAGTTGATTGCAGTGAATTGAGATATGTTGTAAGTCCTCTAATTGTGACGTAGATCACGAGGCCATGTGTGTATTATTTAAAAGGGAGCTAATGTATGGTATTATTGAGCGTATGTCATGTAGGCCACGGCCGACTTTAAATCGCGTCTTGTATAAGTCCTCCAAATGTGGAAATGTTCCCGAGGCATGTTAAGAGATTCGAACCTAGAATCCTCTTGTTGTTAAAGCCCCTAATTATTCGTCGTAGAATGTGTATTAATCTTCCCAATCAATGAGGACCCTCTCATAATTAATAAATGCCAAGGTTATGAAAGTGGTTTATGAGCCAAAGAATATTGTTGAATGGAAATGAGTGAAATAAAAGCCAGGTCTCTCCACAGAACTGAGAATAATGTGAAGGTTTGTTTTAAAGCATTGAAGAGAGCTGCCACCGTAGGTTAGGCAGAGAGTCGCTTTCCTTGTCATAAATCACGCCCGAGTATAATGGCCTGACCCTCATAGAGTGAGGGTGGGTAAAAACCGTCTTGTAAGATGTGTTAAATACACCGTGAGTGTTTAAAGTTGTTAATGACCCGGGCGTTGAACCGATGTCCTTGTAGATTGATATCATCGCTTGCCAATTCAAATCGTAGTTTTCTTATGTGATAATGGTCTTATAAGACAAATGAATTAAATAAAATCCCTATTGTAATATTGTATGGAAAGGAAGGAATCCACGAGTTTTGTGAAGATAACTAGGTTTCGGGAGTGATCATAGTTTTTGACTTTGTCAAGTAATCTTTATAACTCTGGAGTACACAAATAGGTTTCCCGATCACCGTAGTGAATTTGCAAAACTTGAGAGAGATAGTAAATACGGAGAACATGTGATATGCCCAAATATTGAAGTGAATAATTAACATGTAATTTTAAATGTAATTATATATTTGTTTTGATGATAAGAAAAGATAAAAATAATTCTTGAGGTGTACAAAAATATGACACCATTATTATGGGAAAGTATCGAGCCAAAGAAGCTCGTAGTTATTTGGATCTTTAAGATAAGTACTTTATGGAAGTGAAAAAAATCGTGAATTGTTGGTTTTAAAGAAAACCATGTGTTTTAATCTAATATTTGTTTTATTTTTATGCTATTCCTTGTTCACTTTGGACAAGTAGAATGATATTGGTCAGTAGTTTATGTGTTTATTTGTTTGTAGCGCCATAATTTTTGATTAATTAAATGTGTTAAAATAGGAGTTGATTTTGTTGTTATTTTTGCAAGTATATCCTCTATTTAATCCAAAATATGTAAGTCACAGAGTGGGAGAACTTACCGCAGCCCCGAAAAATCCCGAATTGAGCAATGCTGGCATACTTTGATTTGCATATTTCTTGCTGCAAGGGCACAGTATATCACATACACTGTTAATTTAAGGGCCTTAAAATGTGGTTTTCGGAGACCCTATATAGACTCCCTAGATTTAAGTCACACATTGAGAAGCGTAACATATGCTTTGGTCGTCTTTCTAGGATAATATTTATTTTTCGCCTATTTTAGCATGTAGTTTGAAAAGCTTTTCCCTAGACCCACCCGTTTATGAGAAGTACGGTGAAGAGTTTTATAAATCACTAGCAGAAGTACCCGTTCTTCGAACGGTGTTCGTTGTTAACACCAGACATTATCAATTGAGCTACTGTTGCAATGGTTAGCGGTTTGTCATTCCTTCAAGTTTATCAGAACGAGGTTGTTTACTGGGAATATCATACACACTGTTAATTTAAGGCCCTTAAAATGTAGCTTTCGGAGACCCTTTATAGATTCCCGAATTTTGTGTCTCACATTGAGAAGCGCAACATATGCTTTGGTCGTCCTTCTAGGATAATTTTTATATTTCGCCTATTTTAGCATATTGAGATGATTTTCTCTATATCCACCCTTCTACTGTATGAAAAGTACGGTGAAGTGTTTTATAAATGATTGGTGTATTGACTCTCATGGTTATCATACCTAATTTTACGATGTACCAAGCATCCGAACACGAGGTATAGGCGTACATAAAGATACACAGAAAGACAGACAGGCAATTATATTGTCTACAACATATCACCCAGATATCCAAATATGGGTATATCTACCACACAGTATCAAATAAAATCATCCTTACGATGAACCCGTATGTCGACAAAAAAAAAGTTAAAATGTGCTCTCAGACTAAATTCACCTAACGTGTACTTCCTGACGTGAAATACAATTGAAAGCCTTGTAGACGAAACGCAATACACTTTACATAAAAACTGACCCTCTACGTTGTGCTAGGTGCCCATACTCAGGAAGACACCTTTCATAAATTATAAAGGCTTGTGGTGCAAGAAAATTCAGGTTCTTTAGCCTCAAATTGCCCAAATTCCTAAAAGCCGCAAAAATGCTGGTTCAATTCAGGAATGTTTGAGAATAATGTTTCTGTTTGGAGATATAATAGACTTTCTGTACTATATGTCGAACGTGAAAATTGCATGAAAAAATTCTAGGGTACCCCTTCACCCCCTTAATTGCATTGATGAATTATACGGTCTACGTTAGTTCCGTGATAACCTTATAGCCATTTGCAAACTTTCACAGAAATGTAATAAATGGAGTGACATTGCTTCTTACAGAAATAGATGGAAAGTTGTATGCCACCCCTTGAGATAATGTTCTCATGGTTTCCGATTTGCATTCCTTCATTAGTTTGTTAAATTAAATTAAATTAGTTTTCTGGGAATATTTCAGAAACTGTTGGATTTAGAGCCTTATAATGTAGTTTTCGAGGATCCTTGAGGGCCACCTAGTTTTGTTGCTGGCACCGGGGGGATTTGTCTCGTCGTTGTACGCCATAATATAATACTAATAATAATATAATATAGGGACAAATTATAACACCTATTTTTATTTTATTTTTAATTCAGCCAATGGCCATGTACTTTTCTTTTCAGGACGGGTCAGGGAAGGGATATTATCAGAGAAAGAAGCATTCACATCACGCATGAGCAAAATGGAAATGGTCTACCATTTAACTAAGGGCATCTATAAGAAGAGATCAATATCCTTCAACGCAAAACTAAAACATTACTGCAGTGTCATTCGTCCGGAGGTCTTGCATGCTTCTGAATGCCTCGCGATGAACAAAAAAGGCTTGGTCGAGAAACTGGAGGCCAAAGAAAGGAAAATTTTGAGAAAGATATTGGGTTCCATCAAAGACAATGGGGAATACAGAAGACGGCATAACCATGACCTATATACTCATGTGGAGAAGATAAGCAACGTCATCCGGAAGAGAAGGTTACCATTTTTTGGGCATGTGAAACGAATGAGCCCAGCGAGACTGACCAACCGCAACATAACTTCCTTTCAGGAGAGGAAAACAAAATGGGCCTGGTGCATTGAACTGGATAAAGATCTGAAAGAAGTGGGGATTACACCAACAGATATTCAGGAGCGCGCCCCACTCAAAGGGAAACTTCAAGCTTGTAAAGGTTTCCAAGAAAAACCGAAGCTGAAAACGGGAAAGATTTGGACCCAGGAACGGAAGGACGTCCACCGAGAACGAATGCGGGTGTACAGGGCAAACATCAAAGCCAGTAGGAGACGGTTGGAATGACGCGGTCCATAGATGGCCTGTACGAAATGAATTAATGAATGAATGAATGAATAATATGGGTATAGAAATATAATAGACCTGCCGTACCACAGCCGCAGGTGTAAATCGCGTGAAAATATTCTAGAGTACTCCTTGATCCCCTTAAGCGCATTATACGTATTGATGAATTTTACGGCTTAATTTGGTTCCGTGATAACCTTCTAGCCGTTTGCAAACTTTCACACTAATGTCATTAATGGAATTGCATTGCGTCTTACAGCAACAGATGGACCTCTGAGAATCCGTTGGCATGGTTACTGGCTTGCATTCGTTCAGTAGTTTATTAAATTAAATTAGTTTTCTGGGAATATCTCAGAAACGGTTGGTCTTCGGTCCTTAAAATGTGGTTTTCGGGGACCCGGGTTTTGTCTCTCACATTGAGGGGATGAAAATGAGTTTTGTCTCGTCCTTCTACGCCTATTTCAGCATATATTTTAAGGGGGTAGGCCCCCTTTTATGTGAGGTACGGAGAAGAGTTACATCAATGATTAGTGTCGTGCCTCTGATGGATATCTGTACCAAATTTTACGTTGATACACCCAGCCGTTCTCGAGTTATAAGGGAACAAATGTGTCCACAGACAAACAAACAAACAGACAGACAAAAAATTATTTTCGCGCGCATCCATCATAAAACAGTCTGAAACGTGTAAAAAACTCAAATTTCCGCAGAAATTCAGAGAAAAACACACAAATTTTCATTTTTAGCCTATTTTCAATTTTGAAAAAATAGGCTTATGAGATCACCTTTTGTCCGTGTGTGTGTGTGTGTGTGTGTGTGTGTGTGTGTGTGTGTGTGTGTGTGTGTGAGGTGTGTGTGTGTGTCCCCCCTAATAAATTTTAAACGGCAGGAGCGATTTCAAAGAAACTCGGTAATTTCATAGCACTATTCCGGGCGACCTCGACCGTGCCCTTCAAATTTTGTTACGTCTCACCAATCCAACATGGCGGCTGTGCGAAATATTCCACCAGCATTCAATATCTCCGAAACTATTCCCGATATCACCCTGGAATTTATTACGGTGATAAAGGGAACTACTACAAGTTCACCTATGTGACTCTTGAAAAACTGGTAACTACAAAACCAACATGGCGGCCACGCGAATTTGCGACTTTTAAATAGACGTTTCTCGCGATTTAACCAACCAAACGCAATAAAACTAGGTACAGTATATGTTTATACACATTGTAATGCACCGACATCCAACTTAGTTCAATTGTTTACATAACCACAAGATGGCGGCTGTGCAAGATATTTCACGGGCATTCTATATCTCTGAAACTATTAGCGGTATCTCCCTAAAATTTTGTACGGAGATAAAGGGCACTACTGGAAGTCCATCTATAAGATTTTCAAAAACCGGTTAACTACAAAATGAACATGGCGGCCAAGCGAATTTGAACATTTTAAATAGACCTTTCTCACGATTTAATGTTCCAAGCGCACTGAAACCTGGTACAGGAAATATTTATACACATTGTAATCCACTGGTATCTAATTTAGTTCAATTGTTTACATAACCTCAAGATGGCGGCAGTACGAATTTTAAAATTAAGTTTTTCTTTCGTGTGTCGTAATCATGCGATAGAATCGAATGTTTGAATAATGAACCTACGCAATAATTTTCCTTTACTGGTACATGACTATATGGCCTAAACAATTAACAATCCAACATGGCGACCATCCGAAATATTTAGACGGCGCTGAATATTTACGAATCTATTATAGCAATCAAACTGAATTTTTTGATGTTCATAGGGGCTATGAACTTAAGTTCACCTATAGGACTTTATATAACCTGGTGATCACAAATCCAACATGGCGGCGACGCGAAGTATGTATATTCACATGGACGTTTCTCGCAATTTAACCATCCGAGTGCAGAGAAACTTGGTACAGTAAATCCTTATACGGATGTTAATCCACTGGAATCTAATTTATTTCAATTGTTTCCATAACCACAAGATGGCAGCTGTGCGAAATTTTTAAATCTCCTTGTTACTTCTTGTGTCCTAATCATGCGATTGAAGTTTGAATGCTACACGTACACAATAATCTACATGTAACAGTACATAACTCTAGGACCTACAAATATAAAATCCAACATGGCGACCATCCGAAATATTTAGTCGGTTCTCAATATCTACGAATCTAATACAGCAATCAAACTGAAATTTTGTATGTTGATAGTGGCAGTTAACATAAGTAGGATATATGAAAATAGGCTGTATAGTTCTTCACGGAACTACTTGTTATATATAGAGATATATACTGCACCGCTCGGTGTTGACCGTGTTTTATTGCACAGATTCAGGTTTTACTCGCTAACCGATGGAGATATACGAAAAGTGATAAGGACCTTTCGGATAGAAAATTAAATGTTAAAGCTCATGTATACCATCAAAAGTTCTCTATTTCTTAGCGTTCTCTTTTTATTTGAAGAGGAACTATATAATTTTGAAACCAAAGGGTGTAGTGACGTCACAAATGTCGGTTTTACTCGCTAACTGTTGGAGATACACGAAAAGTGATAAGGACCTTTCGGATAGGAAATTAAATTTCAAAGCTCTAATGTGCCATCAAAAGTTTGCTATTTCCTACCGTTCTCTTTTTATTTGATATGGAAGTATGAAATTTTGAAACCAAAGGGTCTAATGACGTCACTAAAATGGTCGCCATTTTTTAATAGTGTAAAATTTTGAAAACAAAAGTATCCTATATGTAAACCTGGTACATCAGCTACATCCATGCAAAATTTCATTTAAATCGGACCAGTGGTTCTTGAGTTATTGAGTAACAGACAGACAGACAGACAGACAGACAGACACACACACACACACCACCTCATTTTTATATATTAGTATGATCTATTTTGATTCTGTGAGAACGTAGTTAAAGGAGTGAAATAAATCGATTAATCAACAATACAATTAATCAATTATTCGAACAACCAACTAATCGACTAAACGACCAATCAATTGATCGATTAAGCGCTCAAAGGATTAATCGTTATTTTTTAGCAATAAATCAATTTTTCTGCTTCGATTAATCGATTATTTGACGACTGAATTTAATCAATTAAATGTACCAGGCCTAGTTTTGTGATATCGTGGTCATGAAGGCCTATGTCCTAGTGTGTGCGGAATAAATCTGATAACCAGTGTTATTTTGGTGACTGTAGCATTGTGTGTAATTGTAATTCAGGCCATGATTTGAAAGGAGGCGGCCGTGGCCTTACGTTAGGAACCATCATAACATTTGCCTGAAATAGAAGTGAGAAACAATGAAAAACAACTTCTAGGACAATTGTTTTGGGAATCGAACCCCTTTCTTCTCAGTTTTGTCTCAGGTGACTCCGTTCCAACCCTTAACCAGAATTCAATGTCTTGGCACAACCAGCTTGAACTGGGTGGCGCTGGCTATAAACGCTGTAGACACTTGAGATAGGTTATAAATGGCTAGCTCCATCTTGTCTGTGAGCGTGGGATTGCGCCATACTTGGCTTGAGATGTAGCCGATGTCAGCTTTATTTGCTCTCTGGTCAATAGTAAAATGCAAATGGAACAAGACAGGTCTGTACTTTCATATAGTCCCTTAATATCTCAATAAAATAGCAATTAAAATTATATACTATACAAGTGAGTCACCGAGAAATTGTACCCTACCCACGAGCGTTACCGCGGGACGACTCGAGTTGATTGCTCGTTCGTGCCGAGGTTGGACTATCGGCATAGACAACGGCCATCCTAAGTATGGTATATCCTCAGTGGTTTCCACGCTCACTCCAGATAAATCCCGGGATGGCACCTATTTACAAATCCCGGAACACGTGCCCAATTTCAAGACCTTGTGAAATATAACTACGCATTCTTCCCAGTAGCACAGGTTATCAAACTCCATACATTCATGCGCAAGTTAATTGGCACAATGAAGGATTCTACGAAGAAATAATTTCAGTACCCGAGCACATCTAATACAACAGTAGTAAGAGACGTTAAACCTACATTATTATTATTATTATTATTATTATTATTATTATTATTATTATTATTATTATTATTATTATTGAAGCCTCCGTGGCTTAGGCGGCAGCACGCCGGCCTCTCACCGCTGGGTCCGTGGTTCAAATCCCTGTCACTCCATGTGACAAAACGGAGGCAGACAGGTTTTTCTCCGGGTACTCCGTTTTTCCCTGTCAAAATTTCATTCCTGCATCACTCTCCACTATCATTTCATTTCATCTGTCATTCATTTAATCAGTGCCCCAGAGGAGTGCGTCAGGCCTCGGCAGCCGGCACAGTCCATATCCTCGCCGCTAGATGGGGGCTTCATTCATTCCATTCCTGACCCGGTCGGAGACTGGAAGCAGGCTGTGGATTTTCATTATTATTATTATTATTATTATTATTCTTTTGTTTCGGTGTTCTATGGTCCACGCTATTTCAACTGCTTTCTCTCTCAATCTCTCACATTTGACCAGTATTCCCGCATTTTTCTTCGGTGAGCTTCCTTCCGTTCTTCGGTCCACATCTTCCTCGTTTTCATTTTGGGATTTGGCTGAAAATTCTTTTATTTCCCCAAGTTTCATCTTCAAAGGGTCACGTTCAAAGATGTCCCCATGTGTTATCCCCAGTTCTTGTAGGTCCGTTTCCACCTCTATAAACCAGATCCTTTTGCTTTTCTTTGCCACAAAGTAGGCACAGATTCGATTGGATAATCTTCCAGAGCTCATTCGTGTCAAGTGGCCATAGAAAGAGATTCTCTTATTTACGTATGGTGTCCGTTATCTTCTCCACGTAAATATATAGTTCATCGTTGTGTTGTCTTCGGTACTCTCTTTGTTGTTTCTCAAGATCTTCTTCTCGTTGACTTCCAGTTGTTCTGCCAGGCCTCTCTTATTCATCGCAAGGCATTCTGATGCATTTTGCGCCTCCGGTCGAATAACGGTACAGTAGTGCCTGAGATTGGTCTTGAAGGACTATGATCGTTTATTGCATTATTATTATTAGTATTAGTGTTATTCAAGGATCGATATCTAGAGACATGTAACCTACATACTTCGCCACCTCCAGATTCGTCCACTGAATCAACTGCTGGGTACATCACAGGCGCAGCAGAACTGTTGAAGGCATAGCTGCTATCTTATGATGCATTAGCAAATTTTAAATTCCACTTCATTATTTTGAAATAATTAGTAGTTGAAATTGGTCACCTGTATTATTATCTTGCAGTTTTGGTTGGGTTAACTAATAACAGAGTAACTTAGTTGACTAGCCCAATTCTAGTAGCCACTTAATTGCAGCTTGCGAGAGGAGATGCGTTACCTAAAATTAAGTGAAAGTGGAAATGTCAAGGACGATAATCAAGTTATTTGTTAACTTCCGACTGCATAATTTGAGACATCGTAAGCACCTTCCGGTATTTGGCTAAATGTATCATATTGTTAATTTCTAGTTTTGAACAATATCAAATGTTAGTCTCTATAACCAGGTGGCCCTGCATCTAAAATTATCTAGACTACAGTTTGGGGGTAATCAGCAATAACATCAAGTCATGTCTCCGAAGAATTGTATCCTCCATAAAAACTTCAAAATTTTCGTAATTTAAAAATTCGTTACGAAGGCAGACGTTTGTTGTCACTGGTAGATACCGCTTGAAATTCCTCTCTCATAGATCCAAATTAAGATTCTTGGCTCATCCAAGGTTTTAAATTATGGCCTAAGGATTGGAAATGGGAGTAGACACTCAACCATTTGAGGTAAAATAAAAAAGTGTTTTTAATCGGTTTTCCATGTTGTAACTAACCCAGATGACAGGAAACACACTGTTTCCAATAATAAAACAAGTAGTTCAGTGAAGAACTAAAGCCTAATTTCATATAACATACTTATGTTAATTGCCTCTATTAACATATAAATTTTCAGTTTGATTGCTGTAAGAGATTCGTAGATATTGAGAACCAACTAAATATTGCGGATGGTCGCCATGTTGGATATTTATATATGTCGGTCTGTTACATGAAGATTATTGTGTACGCGTAGTATTCACACTTCAATCGCACGATTAGGACACATGAAGTAAGAAGGAGATTTTAAAATTTCGCATAGCTGCCATTTTGTGGTTATGGAAACAATTGAAATAAATTAGATGACAGTGGATTAACATTTGTATAAGGATTTATTGTAGCTAGTTTCCCTGCACTCGGATGGTTAAATTGCGAGAAACGTCCATGGGAATATTTATACTTCGCGTCGCCACCATGTTGTATTTGTGATCACCAGGTTATTGAAAGTCCTATAGGTGAACTTAAGTGCATAGCCCCTATGAACATAAACACTTTCAGTTTGATTGCTGTAATAGATTCATAGTTATTGAGAACCGTCTAAATATTTCGGATGGTCGCCATGTTGGATTGTTATATGTATAGGCCATAGAGTCATGAACCATTAAAGTAAAATTATTGCGTAGGTTCATTATTCAAACTTTCACTTCGATCGCATGATTACGACACAAGAAAAAAAAATTAATTTTAAAATTCGCACAGCCGGGTCTTGAGGTTATGTAAGAAATTGAACTAAATTAGATACCAGTGCATTAGAATGTGTATAAACATTTGCTGTACCAAGTTTCATTGCGTTTGGATCATTAAATAGCGAGAAAAGTCTATTTAAAACTTTCAACTTCACTTGGCCGCCATGTTCGTTTTGTAGTTAACCGTTTTTTAAGTCTTATAGATGAAATTCCAGTAGCGCCCTTTATTTCCGTCCAAATTTCAGGGTGATACCGGTATTAGTTTCAGAGATATAGAATGCCGGTGAAATATTTCGCACAGCCGCCATCTTGAGGTTATGTAAACAATTGAACGAAGTTAGATGTTGGTGCATTACAATGTGTATAAACATATACTGTACCACGTTTCATTGTGTTTGGTTGGTTAAATTGCGAGAAACGTCTATTTAAAAGTCGCAACTTCGCTTGGCCGCCATGTTAATTTTGTAGTTACCACGTTTTCAAAAGTAACATAGGTGAAATTCCAGTAGTTTCCTTTATTACATAAAAAATTCCAGGGTGATGTCAGTAACAGTTTCGGAGATATTGAATGCTGGTGAAATACTTCGCATAGCCGCCACGTTGGATTGGTGAGACGAATCAAAAATTTGAAGGGCACGGTCGGGATCGTCCGGAATAGTGCTATGAACCCGCGAGCTTCATTGAAATCGCTCCAGACGTTTAGATTATATTAGGTGGTGGGAGGGGGACACACACACACCCACACACACAAACACGAATCACACACATACGCACACACACAACGACACACGGACAAAAGCTGATCTCATAAGCCTATTTTTAGCCTAATTTCAGTTTTGAAAAAAACAGGCTTATGAGATCACCTTTTGTCCGTGTGTGTGTGTGTGTGTGTGCGTGTGCGTGTGTGTGTGTGTGTGCGTGTGTTTGTGTGTGTGTGAGGAGTGTGTGTGTGTGTCCGTCCCACCCACCCCCCCCCCCTAATAAAATCTAAACGACTGTAGCGATTTCAATGAAACTCGGTAAGCTCATAGCACTATTTCGGGCGACCCCAACCGTGCCCTTCAAATTTTGTTACGTCTCACCAATTCAACATGGCGGCGGTGCGAAATATTTCACCAGCATTCAATATCTCCGAAACTATTACCGATATCACCCTGGAATATTTTATGGTGACATAGGGAACTACTAGAAGTTCACTTATGTGACCTTTGAAAACCTGGTAACTCCATAACCAACATGGCGGCCAAGCAAATTTGCGACTTTTAAATAGACGTTTCTCGCGAGTTAACCAACCAAACGCAATGAAACTTGGTACAGTATATTTTTATACACATTGTAATGCACCGACATCTAACTTCGTTCAATTGTTTACATAACCTCAAGATGGCGGCTGTGCGAAATATTTCACCGGCATTCTATATCTCTGAAACTATTACCGGTATCACCCTGAAATTTTGCACGGAGATAAAGGGCACTACTGGAAGTTCATTTATGAGACTTTCAAAAACCGGTTACCTAAAAAACGAACATGGCGGCCAAGCGAATTTGAAAGTTTTAAATAGACTTTTCTCGCGATTTAATGATCCAAACGCAATGAAACTTGGTACAGCAAATGTTTATATACATTGTAATGCACTGGTATGTAAATTAGTTCAATTATTTACATAACCTCAAGATGGCGGCTGTGCGAATTTTTTAGTTAAGTTTTTTTTTCTTGTGTCGTATTCATGCGATCGTAATGAAAATTTGAATAATGATCCTACGCAATAATTTTCCTTTAAAGGTGCATGACTCTAATGCCTGTACATATAACAATCCAACATGGCGACCATCCGAAATATTTAGACGGTTCTCAATATCTACGAATCTATTACAGCAATCAAACTGAAATTTAGTATGTTGATAGAGGCAATTAACATTAGAAGGATATATGAAAATAGGCTGCATAGTTATTCACGGAACTACTTGTTCATAAATGAAAATAGGCTAATAAATCATAGCAACGAGTATCCTTCTTTCTCAGGGTCATAGACATTAATTTGAGCAGATTGAAGTTGTTAATAAGAGGCACTCTGGCTGTCAACTTTAAGGTTCCGCTTCAATCACTTCAATTTCCAATCACTAAACACAATATCAGAACAAGCAATTCATAGCTACATGGCCACTTGTTCCCAGATCAACAAATGTTGCCATAGGGTCATAGGTCAACAACAGACGACTTAAAAATTAATATATATAAACAACTTGCCCAAAGTATGGAGTTTACAATAAAAACAAGCAGTTCCGTGAAGAACTGAATAGCCTATTTTCATATATCCCACTGGTCTTTTCCATTAAAATTCTCCCGCCTATTACAAGGATTTTCCGAGAAACATCTACTGTATATAAATATTTATATTCGGCATCGCCGCCATGTTGGATATGTGTTCATCAGATCATTGAAAAGCCCATGGGTGAACTTATGTTAATACCCTCTATCAACATACACAATTGATTGCTGTAATAGATTCGGAGATATTTTGGATGATCGCCATGTTGGATTGTTCTATATGTAGGCCATAGAGTTATGCACCATTAGATGAATAATATTATATAGGTTCATTATTCAAACGTTAACTTCAATCGCATGATCAGGAAACAACAACAAAAATATAGTTTCAAAATTTCGCACAGCCGCCATCTTGTTGTAATATGAGAAAGTAAATTGTGTCAGATGCCAGTAGATTAAATCTTATATATACATTTACCCTACTAAGTTTCACTGTACTCAGTTGATTAAATCTCGAGAAAATGCGATTTAACTTAAATATTTTAAATTCGCTTGGCCGCCATGTTGGTTTTGTACTTACCATGTTTTTAACCATCACACAGATTACATTAGCTTAGTATTCTCTATCGCCGTACAAACTTTCAGGGTAATATCAGTAATAGTTTCGGAGATATAGAATGCCTGAGAAATATTTCGCACAGCCGCTATGTTGGATTGGTGAGAGCACGGTCGGTGTCGGAAATAATAGTATTATGTCCTTACCAAGTTTCTTTAAATCGCTCCACCCGTTTAGATTTTAATAGAGGGACAGACACACACACATACACACACACACACACACACACACACACACGGGCAAATGGTGATCTCATAAGCCTATTCTTTTTTCATAAATGAAAAAAGGTTATAAATTCTAGGACAGCGCCCACATACACGTACGGATTATCTACATAATACAATATGAAAAGGGTGAAACAGAATTCTGGAAATGATTTCAAGGCATTTGCTTTTGCAGATGATGTAGTGGTATGGGGTTGCACAGAAAATGAAGTACAGCAGAATCTAAATGCTTGGAACCACCAATTTAAGGAGTTTGGCCTCAAAATCAGTCATACAAAGACAGTAGCAATGGCAGTCAGCAGACAGAGGTTGCATACAAGCATTGAGCTGGATGGAGCGAAATTAGAACAAGTCGATTATTTCCAATACCTCGGTAGCATTATGACTGAGGATAACAGATGTTCTGCTGAAGTCACCAACAGAATCCAAAAAGGAGCTCAGTTTTATCACCAGGTCAGGAACCTCCTTTGGGACCAACAAATTCCTTTAACATCCAAGAAAATGATGTATCAGGCCTACTTCTTACCTATAATGACGTATGGACTTGAAACTTGTACTACCAACAGAAGAGATAGTAGCAGACTTCAGGCTACAGAAATGAAGTTCCTGAGAACAATGCTTCAGAAGACCAGAAGAGACAAGATCCGAAATGTGAAGATTCGTGCAGAGATTCAAGTGAAACCACTTCATGAAGCAATAGCAACATCAAGGCTGAAATGGTTTGGTCATGTGAAGAGGATGAATCCAAGCAGAACGGCAAGAGTATGGCTTGAGCAAGATGTGGAGGGCAAGAGACCAAGAGGCAGACCACGGACACGCTGGATCTCCCAAATAAAAGAAGACCTGCAGGGAAGAGGTGTCGATTGGCACCAGGTAGAGGAGGAGGAAATATACCCGAATAGACAAACATGGAGAGCGCTCTTATACCGCACCCGGGAAGCTGGAGACGGTTAATGATAATGATGATGACAATATCAACTCTATGCAATTGCCGAGATGATATCTAATCTAATACACCGACTACTCTTTACCAATACTAGTGTAAATTCACATACATTCAATAACACAGGACATTTCACACATAAGTACACAGAAACACTAGATGGATGCTGCAAGATTCAAAATGAAAGAAAATAGTGGTATAGTATGCTATACCGGGCCCTCAGCTGCAGAGACACACGTTCCGCCTTGGTCAATGTGGGTGGACAAGGAATGGCATCCCTCAGTTTAGCGGCCTGAGTTTCTTCACGTCATTTCTGGAACCTACATGCCGAACGTGAGGACGCTACATGCGAGCAACGATCAACTTTCTGCAACAAACACACTTGTAGACGAGCATTGATTTGAGTTCGAGAAGGGTTTTAATGGCATATATTTCAGTTTGTTTTAACCACGGCGATAAATTACTAGGTGACTGAGCGAGCTCAGTGGACAACGTCACATAATAAGGGAACTGGGAATTGAGAAGCAACAGAAAAGTGCAGCTTCCTATATTTGACAGTGCATATCTTAAAGTATTCCATATGTTTCCTTAGAACATCCCTAATACAGTATGTAAATGACACTTCTGCAATTACACTTAGCGAGTTTCAGTTTGCTGTGGCTTGTGGTTTAAAAATAACAACTACCAATTGTCATAGAAAGTCTGAAATATATTTTTAAAATATTTGTTATCTCCATGTACCATTTTCTCAGAAACTACTAATCACTCAACATATTTTACACACATAGCCTATTGGAGTAACAGATATTGAGCCTATGTAGTAAAAATGTTCCCCCTCGTATGTTTAGAACTGACGGAAACAATATTTTGTGAATCGTAATTTCATTCTTCAATTTTCAGTAACCATATTAGTAGTTGTGAAGTCTGGTCTGAACAATTAGTAACGATATCTAAATAATTTTACAACCACACATAAATCACATAGGTTTAAAGCATCATACCAAGATTCATGTAGATTGACCCAACGGTACCTGAAAATAATGTTAATTTAAAAAAAAAATCTTTCTTTAAAACATATTACTGTTACGTCAATCAACCTTCCACATCCAGGTTGAAATCACGGAAACCAGCCTACAAGACGGCTATGGAACTTACTTCAGCTCCATTCAACACCCGAAATACATGGAAAGTTGAATGGTCTACCTCTCCACCTCATGGCCTAATTGAAGTACTTGATCCTACCATCAAACTACCTGGATTCCATCTCCCTCGAGCTGTCTGGTCCCGTCTGAACAGAATTCGATGTGACACTGCTCGAACTAGATCAGCCTTACATCAGTGGGGTTGGATAGACTCGCCTCTTTGTGATTGTGGATATGAAGTGCAAACCATCAAGCATGTCGTGCAGGAATGCCCTCTATATATGTACTCTGGGAACTTAGAAGAGCTCCATGCAGCCACTCCTCAAGCTCTTCAATGGATTCAAGACCTGGCAGCCCATATATGAAGGGTCCTAATGCTGTAAATTGTTTATTTGAAAATTTATATTTATTAATACAGTACTGTCTTGTAAGCATCATACGCTAAATAAAATAAACTGTTTATTTGAGAACCACAAGCCACAGCAGAGAGAAACCCTCTATGTATAAATGAGGACATTGCCGGAAGATGGGCGTATAGCGAAAAACTGAGTTTTGAGATAATCACAGTTGAAAGTTTTGTTATACAATATCCTTTTTAAATGCAGGATAAGGATAATTAGCTTCTTGCATTTTTAGCCTACTTTCGAATTTTGCAAAAAATGAAAGTAGACTTATGAGATCACTACAGGGCGAAAAAAAGTGTGTCTGTCTGTGTGTGTATGTGTGTGAGTCTGAGTGTGTGTGTGTGTGTGTGTGTGAGTGTGTGGACTCTGAATGTCTGTCCCCCCCTATCAATTCGAACACGGTGAGCGCAAATTGAACGAAATTTGGTACAAAGGTAGCACTAGCAAAGGACACCTCAGTGTCATGTTTTATATCGCCGCCATCTTGATGGAAACGTAATGGCGGCCACACAAATGTTCAAAGCTTAAATCAAATTATGACTAACCTAATCATCCGATCTCTACAAAATGTTGCAACAACATACCTTAATGGGGGCAGCATCATCTGACCAAACTAATAGGTCATCAGCCTAATAGTTTGCGGATGGCGGCCATCTTTGTGTCAAAATCGATAACCCCTATTAATTCGAACACGGTGAAACCGAATGGAATGAAATTTGGTACAGAGGTAGCACTAGCAACGGGCACCCCAGTGTCATGTTTTATATTGCCGCCATCTTGACGGAAACGTAATGGCGGCCACCCAAATGTTCAAAGCTTAAATCAAATTACGACTAACCTAATCATCCGATCTCTACCAAATTTTGCAACAACATACCTTTATAAAGGGAGCATCCTTTGACAAATCTAATAGGTCATTAGCCTAATAGTTTGCGGATGGCGGCCATCTTTGTGTCAAAATCGATTACCCCTATTAATTCAAAAACGGTGAAAACGAATGGAATGAAATTTGGTACAGAGGTAGCACTAGCAAAGGGCACCTCAGTGTCATGTTTTATATCACCGCCATCTTGACGGAAACGTAATGGTGGCCACACAAATGTTAAAAGCTTAAATCAAATTACGACTAACCTAATCATCCGATCTCTAGCAAATTTTGCAACAACATACCTTTATGGAGGAAGCATCCTTTGACAAATCTAATAGGTCATTAGCCTAATAGTTTGCGGATGTCGGCCATCTTTGTGTCAAAATCGATTACCCCTATTAATTCGAACACGGTGAAACCGAATGGAATGAAATTTGGTACAGAGGTAGCACTAGCAAAGGGCACCTCAGTGTCATGTTTTATATTTCCGCCATCTTGACGGAAACGTAATGGCGGCCACACAAATATTCAAAGCTTAAATCAAATTACGATTACGGTAACCTAATCATCCGATCTCTACCAAATTTTGCATGAACATACCATTATGGAGGGAGCATCCTTTGACCAAACTAATAGGTCATTAGCCTAATATTTTGCGGATGGCGGCCATCTTTGTGTGAAAATCGATTCCCCCTATTAATTCGAACACGGTGAAACCGAATGGAATGAAATTTGGAACAGAGGTAGCACTAGAAAAGGCCACCTCAGTGTCATGTTTTATATCACCGCCATCTTGGTTGGTTGGTTGGTTCCTTAGTTTAGGGGCTGCGACAACGCGGTCATGTAGCCCCGTGTACTTTGGGTGTGTGTAGAATCTGTCTGATAACCGGTGTTAATTGTGATGACTGTATTAGTGTGTGTATCTGTTTTTTAATTCAAGTAGGGACTGCAACTTTGAATTTTCAAATAGTTCCTACTTTTGCCGCCAAACGCCACCGTCAACGACTACTAGGCCTAGTTCAGAACTAGCTACTAGACGCCACCGCAGTCGGCTCTTGGCAACGAACGTAGTAACCTAAGAGCGTTGTTTATATTCTTAACCTATCCAATTTAGTTTCACACAGGTGTAATTAGTGGAAAGATCTTTAACATGCCATAAATCTATGACATGGGACCGCCGGCTTTACTTCCCCTCCGAAGGAAGGCATACTGAGGGATTTTTAACGCTCTTAAAAAATCCGACGGCTTCGGCCGGGTTTGAACCCGCTATCTTGGGCATAGAAGCTCAGCATGCTACCAACTACGCCACCGAAGCCGCACCGCCATCTTGACGGAAACGTAATCGCGGCCACCCAAATGTTAAAGGCTAAAATGTAATTACGACCAACCTAATAATCTAGTCTCTACCAAATTTTGCAACATCAAATCTTTATGCGGGAAATATATTCTGACCAAACTGCTAGATCATCAGCCCAATAGTTTGCAGATGGTGGCCAAGTATGTGTGCAAATCGATTCCCCCTATCAATTCAAACACGGTGAAACCGAATTGAACGAAATTTGGTACAGAGGTAGCACTAGCAAAAGGCACCTCAGTGTCATGTTTTATATCGCCGCCATCTTGACGGAAAAGGAATGACGGCCACCCAAATGTGAAAAGCTTAAGTCAAATTTCGACCATCCTAATAATTTGATCTCTACCGGATTTTGCAACAACATGCCTTTTTGTGGAAAGCATCTTATGACTGACTACAAGGTCATCAGCCCAATAGTTTGCAAATAGCGGCCATGTATGTGTGCAAATCCATTCCCCAGATCTATTCAAACACAGTGAAACCGAATTGAATGAATTTTTTAAAGAGGTAGCACTAGCAAAGGGCACCTCATATTCATGTTTAATATCCCTATAGCACGTTGTATTTCAACAAGCTACTACAACCAACATTCAATTATACTCCTTGAAAAGGACAAAGAGTTATAACAATACCCATGCATTTAGGAGAAAGTAGGCTATATGTTCTTTACTGAACATCTTGTTGTATTTAAAATGGGTTCGTCTGAAAGTTTAAAAAATCTGTTATACAGAAAAATAAAACAAAATTGTGTGTTATACGCCCTTTTACGGCAATTGTTATATACGCTCACAATATTTTGCAATCAAGTTGATATTAATTAAATAAAGTGTAGGTTTTGCGAATTACCAATTAGCATATAATTACATAAATGCTTAACCGTCTTACAGGATATAGGCCTAAGTGAATAAAACTAAAAACCGAGGGAAACAAATTGTATCATTATTTTAAACTCTATTGAGGAATGAAATAATGTTACTGCATTTTGCAGGTTAGAAAATAAAATATTACAAGTAATATACGATACGGTATTGTTTGTTTTTGCATCACCATGAGTTACTGCCAACTGGAGATGCATTAAGAAAAATATCTCTCACGTCTACAAAAATTACCCGAACTTAATGAAATTTTCACGGAAGCACAATAACAACATGGTGGATCGATTAGCATGAAAGCCGAAAAAGGGGGTCATAGGCTTATAAGTCCCTCTTCCGGCAACGTCCTCAATTGCAGGAGTGTGATTTACATTTCAGGAATGTCTTAAGGTCATATCAGAAATACTTTAAGATATATACTGTCAAGTATAGGAAGCTGCTTTTTTCTTTCGCTTCTCACTTATTGGTTCCCTTAATGTCCTCTAGTTCCAAGCATTACCTCAGCAATCGCTGCGGACTAGGGGCCAAAGCAAAAACAAATCAGCTTTATTATTACCTTTACGTACGACTTTAGTTTACCCAATTACATTATTTTAACAAAAACTCTATGAGTAGTATAAATTATCGTGTTGGAAGCCGTTTTTTAGGACGCACCAATTTTCAGTATAATCAGCTTTGTTTTACAGTGGTCACAATTATTTCTCTTTCATGATTTACGGTACCTTTCTGGCATTGCAGGCCTACGCAGTCGCAAACTGATGTTGTCAGCATTAATCTTTGTCCAAGGTAATTATTCGTAACATGAGTGCAGTACAGAATTCACAATGCCAGTGGCTTTTAAATGCAAATCTCGACATCCTTCGTCGTGTTTCTCCCGTATCATTGTTCAAAACACAATAAGGGTAGCATTCACGTTGGCTAATTGTTTTGAAACATAATCGCACACCTTAATTTTCATTAATTCAGGTAATGTTTGGAAAAATTGTCTTTCCTCCCAGGTCTTATAACAAGTGAGACGAGGTGTGGCGACCGGGGTATTCCGCAAAATTTAGCATTTCTTCTTATTATTAGTGATAGATCCCCTCTTCCTTTGCCTTCCTTTGATCAACTCCCGTTTTCATCCAACCCAGATAGCACAGGCGTCTACTGTATTCATGGAGGGTAGAGGGCAAATGGTTTTTTGAGCCTCCCCCCTCCTCGTTGTCTGATGGCCCTCAAAAATGACAATGAAGTGAATAAAATCAACATTATAACCTCATTTATTTTTATCGTATGAAATGATGAAGCACATCGGATTGTTATTATTACATAATAATATATAATATACAACTTACATTATGTTACATCATTATACCCGTCTAACGAGCACGATTGAAATTATCTAGCTGATCTTGCTCTTTTGTCCTCCTAAAATCTCTTCACTCTTCTCGCTATGGTTCTTTATACGCTCCTCCTTCCAGGTTCTTTTGGATGCAATGTTTGGGTGGTCTGAAAATTGATGATTGTCAACTAGTTCTCTGAATTTAGATCTGTCCAGTACCATATCAGTTGAGATGTATATTTCCTGAAGGTTTATTTCAACTTCAAGCAGCCATTTGTTTTTAGCTCTCATTGAGAGAGGGTCGTGGTGGCGCAGCGGTCAAGCTGCTGGTCTCTCACCACGACGGAACGGGCTAGATTCGCGGTAATGCATGTGCGATTTTCAAAGTGAAATGCCATGTCCTGGGGTTCAGATTCCACGTAAAAAT
Source organism: Meconema thalassinum (assembly GCA_946902985.2). Taxonomy (NCBI): domain Eukaryota; kingdom Metazoa; phylum Arthropoda; class Insecta; order Orthoptera; family Tettigoniidae; genus Meconema; species Meconema thalassinum. The sequence continues at coordinate 142,711,114 of OX336390.1, forward strand.
GAGGTTCCATGACTCATGATTGCGAGATTAACGTTCACGTAAAACTACAAACTTACTTCCTTCCTTTCATTGAGAGAGTGAGATTTAGAGATCTTTTAGTTAGGGGGCCGTGGCCCACATTTTAACCGAGTGTGTGGATCTTGCTGATTTACGAAGAAACCTTCGTTTGCAGATGACACTCAAACTTATATTAACCGATGACGCGGTGGCTGCTGATCGCGTTATCGGCATTATACTGTAAGTGAGAGTGGGTTAGGGCCAGCAATCTAAATTTTCCAGTGTACATTGACTCAACGACTTGTTCGTTTTTGAATGATATTTTTTTTGTTTTTCCGTAATTTTTGTTTAATTTCATATTTGTTTTAATTTAATTTTTTTAAAATTAATTTTAGGTCTTTTCAAATTAAGGTGTCCATCTCTAAATTTTAAATTCAATTCCAAATTTGTATTCTTTAATCTGTGTTAAGAGGGGCAGATGAACTCGTAGTTCCGCCCCTTAAAACAACAATAACTAACTAACTAACTTAGTTAGGGGGGATACTTTATACTTTATTGTACATACAAGCGTGTTATATCTCATGTAATATTTCTTTCAGTGTAGGGTATTTACAGTAAATATTTGTTTTCCCGCCTAATGTAATTGTGCGCAAGTTGTGTTGACCGACTGAAAAACTTTCCATAATACAACTAGGCAACACTGAAAAATGGCTTCTAACACTTCAGTGATCTTTATAGGTCAAAGTTAGGTGACTCCGACAATACATCCTCTTTTTATTTAATAGTTTTCAGTATCACATGTTTTAACTCCAAAGCTCATAAAGAAACAAACGGACCGAAACTTTCCAATTCTTGCGTTGTCGTGCTGAAGTTGAACATAGATACCTTAAGATAGCCTATGCCACTACATTTACAAATAGCATGGTGTTCTCATCTTCTAAGGTAGCAGCACACACCTTCTTAGGTCGCATGCTCAAATGGGTACACAACCACTTTCACTTCGTAATCAGCTGGCACCATATTTCAAAGTGCCATCTACAGAGAGAAACAATATTTTTCAATAAGACAGTTAAAATTGTTTGTGGGTTTAAGCTCTCGCACAGACGTTAGTTGGTTAAGTAAAGGAAGACCTTTGTTTCACCTAATATTCAGCTTCAGCTTAGTTAATTATCACACTTTCCTTTATGAACACGTCGCAAACACCAAGTCCCCGATACTCAGAGTAAATAAACATAGGAGATTAAAACTCCCTTGGTCCGGCCGGGAATCGAACCCAGGGGCCTTCAGGTCAAAGCGTAGCTGGTTAACCTATAATCAACTGAGTCTAACTTTTCAATAGAACTCCAATCCCTGTCACCAGGAAATTGTTATTGATTAGATGAATTCAGCGGTGTGAATATTTCGAAAATCAGACGAGTACTTTGTGGGTAATGAGCGTACATTATTACATTATAGGCGGGATTGTACAGAGGTGTTCAAATTATTAGACCCAATGCCAGTTTTTCCAAAATATTTCATTTTTACTAAATATGTTAGCAAGGCACCTAATTTATTTTAAATGTGTAACCAACAGTCATAATTACATTTGAAGACTCCAAGGGAAAAATGGGGTAAGTCACACTCTGTACATTTTTCAGGAGAGCGAATTTCAACTTTCAACATTAAAGAGAAATACTTAGAATACCCCAATTGAGGGTAAGCAATATAGATTTTTTGCCAAATATATTCCTTATAAAGGAAGTACATGTAAAACAAATAAACAACTAAAGTCGTAGCCCTAATAAGAAAATGCAGAATACACTTCTATGGACACTTGGTGAGGATGAACAATGCCAGATTGATGAAGAGGATTTCTGAATTCTTCAGGAAGAGGAAGACGGTGCCGAAATGGTTTCGGGAAGTAAGATTGGACTTGGATCGGATGGGGATGAAAGAAGGAGACATAATGGACAGAGAGGGATTTAGACGACTGGTTAAGGAGTTGACAGGTTTTCAGGAGACAGGGGAGTTGCCAGTGAAGAAAGGAAGATCTTAAACGGAGGAACTGAAGAAGGAAGTGGGAGAGTGGATGAAGAGATATTGGCAGAGAGTGAAGGCAACAAATAATGTAAAAGCTGTCAAACGTGGTCCATAGTTGGACGTAAAGAAAAAATATAAAAAAGTGAGAGGATATGGGACGTTCTTTCCGTTTCCACTAAGGATAAAGACCTCTGTATATCGGTGACATTCCGCTTCATTTAAAATTAATTTCAAGTGATCTGTAGTGACGATGGCTGGCCACCAGAATGCACCATAAACTCATTTCCGAAAATAATGAACTTACCCCGTTCTTTCGGTGGAGTCTTAATTTTCTTTTAATTATCTCACAGTGGAATAATTTTTACAATTTACACCAAATGAGGAGCCTTGCTAATGCAAGATACAATACTTTTTGGTTTAATTATATTATTCTACTTCTCGTGTGAATTTAGATCATATTGATTTGAAGACTTTTTACTGATGGTCCACTCTATAACTATACAGTACAATGATTCATGTATCACGGATTTAGATCACCTGATTTTGAGGGTACATTCCAAAGTCAATGAAGAAAGAGAATTTGGACCCAGCTCAGGTATTCCTCGGAATCCCCGATTCCGAAAATTTCCAGGCGCAATTCCTTATGAGAAAACCCTTAAGTCCACAGAAGAAAAGTATTACTACGTACGACAATAAAACGTGTAACCAGTTGGTCAATAAAATTATTTTGAATAAAAGGTTGTGACTGTTTTAATTTCTTTATTTAAGTCTAATAATTTACACACCCCTGTATCTTTTGTGTGAAATGCTCCTCAGTCGGTCTACACGTAATGGGGAAGCCCAATCTTCTTGGGCCGTTTAAGTTGATATATTCTTCATACATATACTGAAACAAAATAAAAATATTTACTAAGTGTTGACTTCACTACTCAAATAATTAGGGGGATGTCATATTTTGTTTTTCAAACGAACATCAGCTGATTTACTTGATAAAGTCGATATGTGCAATTATTTATTTATTTATCGTATGATGATACAGAGTTAAAACAAAAGTTATATACACTACATATAAAGTTATACATACAGTTATATACATAGTCATAAACACAAGTTCCTGCTTTAAACTTCTAAATCCAGGCCATCAATCCACTGAAGTGCCTCAGAAGATGCATGATGAATGTCATCTACTGATCCTTGGAACGCTCGTTGCGGATATTCACCAACAATAATGTTCGATGGTTTGCAGGGTAGCTCCTCAATCGCAGTTAGCATAAGTAACCCAACCCCATTTGTGAAGCAGGAATCCACATCTGCCTTGTCCTGTACGGATCCGGAGAATGATTCTCCATTGGTATGTGAGGAGTTTGAAACCTTCTATCCGGTTGGAAGGGTTTTCAATCAGATGTGCATTGAATACTGATGATTCTTCCCACATAGTTTTCCATGCTTCGGAAATGTTAAATGAAGGGTCTTCAAGAAGTACTGCAGAGCGCCAAGGTGGTTTTCTTGACTTCAACCGTTGATTACCTGCTTTTGCTACATCAGTATGTATGGGTAGTTGGGGTTCTTCTGAATGGTTTTCCAGATCCTCAGGAGAGCCTCTGATCTTCGAAGAGCTGGAGGTTGGATGTTACTTAGAACAGGTAACCATGTAGTGGGTGTGCTACGTATGCAGCCCGTAATCAGTCGCATTGTCTGGTTAAGTTGCACATCTATCTTCTTGGAGTGGACACTGTTTTGCCAAGATGGGCAGCAGTATTCAGCAACGGAGTAGGACAGTGCCAGAGCAGTTGATCGTAAAGTTTGAGCGCTGGTACCCCAGGAGGTACCAACAAGCTTCTGAATGATGATATTACGGGTCTTCACTTTTGAGTTAGCATTATTTATTTATTTATTTATTTATTGATGCCTTTATTGTGGCCCTCTCTTACACTTAACCACACACAGTGCAACTAACATCTCACATATGTTATTCTTAACCTACCAAACTTAAATACTAGAAAAGCTTTAATACTACAGTATATTTAAATTGGTGACTGCTTGATATTAACTAAGCTAAACAAATGATATACATTTTTAACAAAATTTTACTATGGGCATTCACTCACACATTCTTACAGAAATTGTTCTACAGTAGTTGGCCTGCGAATTCAAGAGGAAATCTTTACATGCACGTTTGAAAGTTGTTAGGGATGTACAATTCCAAAGGTCACGAGGAAAATTATTCCAAATTCTAGTTTCCGACACGAGGAAAGAGTTACTGAAGGCAGATGAATGATGTAGAGTAATTGCAATTATAGATCCAGATAACGTATGACGATCATGACTGGAAAAAAGGAAACGAAAATTACAAGAGTGATAGTGAGGTATACTTTCATTGAGAAGTCGATAGATGAGTGTACCAACTCGTCGATGCCAAATTTCCACAATTTTACACTCAAAAAGTCGTGATCTGCCGTCACACTAATCTGTGAATGTGCTCTAATACTATTGTGATATTCTTCAGTGGTAAGCGCACCGAACAGGAACTGTAGACACAGCTGTAGTAAATATCTACGAACACAATGTCAAAATGTTGATACTCAAAATTAACTGCTTGTGGTAGCCTTCTGAAAGTTTAACTGTTTACTGGAATATTGGCCGGGCTCGCCTGTGTTGTTGTTTACAAAAATACTAAGAGGCAACACTGAGGAAATCGTTTCTGCCTTTTGTACGTGGTTATAACAGTGCAGTAGGCTCATTCCCTTTGGGACTTTTATAACCTTCCGAATGATGTGCCGTCCAAAAAGAAGTGCCCACACCTAAATAACTGAAAGTTTTGACATATTTTCTGTTAACATACTATTTGATTTTCGAAATTATTACAGCGTTGGTACACAAAGCACATACGAAATTTGGTTGAAATCCATTTGTTAGTATATAAGTTATATGCATTTAAAAACTGGACCTATCAGCAGGCATAGAATCGTGTTGGCAGCACTGATGTATGTAGGCATGTTTTAGTTTTCTATCCACGTGTGGACGAATTTAACTCTGCCTAGCCATGACAACCAATTTGATACACAGAGTAAGAAGTAAACAATGTTTAATAAATAGAAATTTGCTTTGTCTCTTTTTACCGTTTTAAAACTAAGCTTAAAAGTACAAACGTACGCAGGAATTAATTCAAAATAGGTGTAGCCTATAGTACACGATTGGTTTTATCTCGAAAGCCATATGTAAATAGTAGGAACTTAGGTACTATTTTTTAAGAACTCGAATAAGTCATGCATGCGTTTTTTTTTGAATAATAATCATAACTATGTTCCTCCAATTTTCAAAATGATAAACATTACTATGTTTGTCCAAATTTCAAAATGATAAACATAACTATATTTGTCTAATTTTCAAAATGATAAACATAACCATATTTGTCCAATTTTAAAATTGATAAACATAACTATGATTATCCAATTTTCAAAATTTTAAAGATGACAATATTTGATCAATTTTCAAAATGATAAACATAACTATATTTGACCAATTTTCAAAATGATAAACATAACTATAATTGTCCAATTTTCAAAATGATTAGGCTTAACGTAACTATGTCTGTCCAATTATGTTTGTCCAATTTTCAAAATGTCGAACATAACTATCTTTGTCCAATTTTCAAAATGTTTAACATATTTGTACAATTTTCAAAATGATAAACATAACTACGTTTGTCCAATTTTCAAAATGTTAAATATAACTTTGTTTGTTCAATTTTCAAAATGTCAATCATAACTATGTTTGTCCAATTTTCAAAATACGTAATAAACATAACTGTGTTTATTCAATTTTTAAAATAATAAACATAACTGTGTTTGTCCAATTTTCGAAATTATAATCATAACTATGTTCCTCCAATTTTCTAAATGATAACAACACTCTCCACTATCATTTCATTTCATCTGTCATTCATTTAATCATTGCCCCAGAGGAGTGCGTCAGGCCTCGGCAGCCGGCACAGTTCATATCCTCGCCGCTAGATGGGGGGCTTCATTCATTCCATTCCTGACCCGGTCGGAGACTGGAAGCAGGCTGTGGATTTACATTTACAAAAATAACTGTGTTTGTCCATTTTCAAAGTTGTAATTATTTATTTATTTATCGTATGATGAAGTAATACATTTACAAATATATACATAATCTCATGTTCGCAGCCTGAAATGATTAATTTACAGCTGCATATCAAAATGTACCTATAGAAGCCAGTCAACATCCTCTTGAGGTAGCCCGTATAGATCTTCCAGTGCACCACTGAAGGCTCTGAGGGGACAACCAAGCGTTATGTGATCTATAGTCTGCTTCTCTTCTCCACAGTCGCAATTTGGTGAGGACTTCCAACCCCATTGCTGTAGTATGCCTCCACACCTGCCCTGGCCAGTTCTAATCTCGTTCAACAAGCACCAATAACGCCTAGATAACTGAAACCCTACAGGTCTTCCCCAGGGATTAATAATTAATCCATGGTGTGCCAGGGAAGTTTGTTTCCGCCATTTATTAATTCAGGCAACTTTGATATTGAAGTTGTTGGTCAGCAAGCTATCTGCTGTTCGCCACGACGGGTGTCTGGATTTTTAATCGATGAGCTGATAGAACTGGAAGTTCTGCCTGTATTGGTAATAGTGGATTCGTGTTGATTCTTTTTTATGTGTTCAGCAACGAATTACATTTTCTTAAATGTGGAGGGGGAATGTTACTTAGAACCGGTAACCAATGAGTATTAGTAGAACGAATGCATCTTGTGATGAGGCGCATTGTTTGATTGAGCAGTGTGTCAACTATTTTGGTGTGAACACTGTTAAGCCAGGTAGAAAACAGTATTCCGCGTACGAGTACGAGAGAGCCAGTGCTGAGGATCTAAGTACTGTTGCATTGGCACCCCAGGTGGTCCCAGTTAACTTCTGAAGTATGTTGTTCCGGGTTTAGATTTTAGCTGCCGTGGTCTTGAGATGGGTTTTGTACGTCAATGATATATTCAGAGTCACACCAAGGTATTTTGGATTGCTGCAATGATGAAGAATTTGGTCTACAAAGTGAACTGTAGGTTTATAATTTGCATACTTGTTCCGAAGATGGAAGGTTGATACAACAGTTTTTTGAGGATTTGGTCGCAGAGAATTAAGTTTGAGAATTCTGCCAATCTCTTCAGATCTGATGTTAATGTTGCTTCAACTTCAGGGAAGCTTACACCCTGGGCTAACAAGGCAAAATCATCAGCATATATACATTTTCTGGATTTGGTTTCTGGTAGATCATAGGTCATAGGTGTATAGATTAAAACTAAGTGGGGCAAACACAGAACCCTGAGGGACCCTATCATTTATTTTATGTACCCTACTTTTAGAGGTCTCATAAAACACTTGGAAGTACCCATTATTCAGCATGGTTACCTTTCGACAAGGTATGATACTAATACATTTTAGTAGCATTTTATCAAGCCAGACGGTATCATACGCATCAGTTAGATCTATAAAGTCACCCATACTTATCATCTTCTTCTCAAAACCATTTTCAATATGAGTTGCTACTGCCACTTGTTCCTCGCATCCCCTTCCTGGTCTAAGACCAGCTTGCTATATACGGATAACCTTGTTAATAGCTGATGATACCCTGCTATGAATTAACCTTTCCAGGAGCTTCAGTGTGACGCCAAGAAACGCAATAGGATGATAGTTTTCAACTTTTGAAGGATCTTTGTTAGGTTGAAGTATAGCGATGATCTTGGTTTTCTTAAAAATAGGTGGTAAATGACCTGTTTCTAAGATGTTGGAGAAGAAACTAGTTAACCATCTGATAGTAGCTGAACCACAGTGTAACAGGAATTCTCGGTAGACCCCATCGATACCAGCTGCTTTCCCTGATTTCATGCTCTTCATAGCTTCTATAATCTGTTCTAGTTGGAATGGGGAAGAGAATTCGGAAGTCTGTGGTGCGAACAGTTTCCTTGCATTAAGTAGATATTGTTACGGCTGTGAGTTTGTGTTGTCGCTCGCCGCATGAGTCACAGCTCCCTCGGGCTGTGTGTGCTCAGCCTCAGTGTATTACGTGCGCGTTACGCAACGGGCTGCGAAGTGAAAGGGATGGTCCAGAATATTCGTGACCCCGCCAGTGAAGGAAATGTCGAGAAGCCGTGTGTCCTGGACGATTCTAGAATTCATTGAGTCACCAGCCTGCTATATAAGCGGCTTCAACAGTAAGGGGCCGGGCTTTCTGTGGGTGTGTGTTTCTGAGCTAGTGCGTGTTTTCCTGAGCGACAGAAGTGTGGTGACGAAGTGCCGTGCGAGTTACGAAATCCAGTGACATTGTTTCTCCCAGCTTGTGAACAGCCTGCAGCAAGCGATCGTAAGTAACTGTAGTCGGTGTACATAAGGGAGAGGAGCAGGTAGTTTCTGTCAAGGCCACCGTACTCATTTGGACGGATTAACTTCTGTGGTCTGTTGACAAGTGAAAGGGCCAAGAGCGTTCAAGGAAGAGACTTGAGGAAACTGGAGTAAGGTTCCAATTGCTTGTATTTGCTGATGAGTAGTGTAATTTTCTGGCCGCAATAAAGTTAATTATTTCTTTAAAGAAACAATCTGTGTTGTGCTTCAACCCACCGTAATCCAGTTAACAAAAGTGCCACTAGGGGGGTGGCACGTAACAACTGGTGTCAGGAGCCGGATTACGAACTCAAGCACAAGCACAACACCTGGCGGTCCTGGTTTCTAAACCCGAGCAGGTCATTTTCTCTAATTTTCCTGTGAGTGCATGCCCTTTACAAGACAAACAACTAAAATGGAGGCGCAATTGGCAGCATTGCTAGAAAAGTTAAATGGCATGGAAACCAAAATGGAGGCCGGCCAGAAGAAGATGGAGGACGGCCAGAAGAATTTAACCAAGGACCTCACTGCCAAATTAGAAGACGGCCAGAAGAAGCTAGAAGACAGCCAGAAAAGTTTAGCCGAGGACCTAACTTCCAAATTAGAAGACGGTCAGAATAAGCTAGCAGAGGACCTGAAGGACGGCCAGAATAAGTTAGCAGAGGACCTAACCGCCAAATTTCTGGATGGCCAGAAAAATCTGGAAGAGTGTCTGCTGACGAAATTAGAGGAGAGCCAAAGGAAATTAGAACAGGGCCTACGTGAGGAAGTCGCAGCAGTGGAAAAGAAGTTCGACGCCTTACAAGTGGAAGTTGCCGAGCTGCGCCAACGCCCGCTGATGGGGGTGGAGGAGAAATTCAACGCCTTGCAAGTGGAAGTTGCCGAGCTGTGCCAACAACCGCTGATGGGGGTGGAGGAGAAATTCAACGCCTTACAAGTGGAAGTTGCCGAGCTGTGTCAACGCCCGCTGATGGGGGTGGAGGAGAAATTCAACGCCTTACAAAAGGAAGTTGCCGAGCTGCGCCAACGCCCACTGATGGGGGTGGAAGAGAAATTCAACGCTCTACGAGAGGAAGTTGCCGAGCTGCGCCAACGCCCGCCCACCGTTACACCGGGAATATCAGGAACGGGACATAGCCGAGTGACGCCCCCAACCTTCGACGGAAAGGTCCCGTGGAGCACCTACTTACGTCTGTTCGAGGCAGCCTGTTCCATAAATAACTGGAACAACACAGAAAAGGCTACAGCTCTCATTGTAGCGCTGAGAGGTGAAGCCCTTAACGTCCTTCAGGCCATCCCGACTGGATCCCAGGACTACGCTTCACTGATCGCCCATATGGAGTCCCGATATGGAGATAGCCATCTTCAGCAGGCCTACCAGATGCAGCTCCGGACCCGGGTGCAAAAGAACGCGGAAACCCTGCAGGAGTTAGAGATGGACATCGCATGTCTCGTAAGGCTCGCCTACCCAACAGCGCCGGCCGACATTCTGGAGCAGATAGCGACGCAGACTTTCACCGACGGGCTACGGGACTCGGACACTCAACAGGCGCTGCGACTCGCGCGCAATAAGACCCTGACAGATGCGCTGAGCCACGCACTTGAGTTCGAGACGGCAAAGCAGGTATCTAGAATGCGCGCGCGGGTGCGTCTGGTGGACGTCGACGAACCAGCCAAAGCCGACAAGACCAAGCCCCTGGCCGATGAACTGATGGAGGCGCTAGGGCGGTTCTTCAAGAGTCGCAGTACCACCAACAAAAACGTAGCCGAAGGACATCCGGAGAGGCGGCCCGGAAGAGGACTACCGACCTGCTGGACCTGCCGTAAGAGAGGCCACCTGAGCAAGGACTGCGGTGATCGCCGCCGCCAAGGTTTTCCGTCGGGACAGTCAGTCGTAGGGAAACCGCGCGGCCCAGGAAAGCAAGTATCAGTCAGCCTTGGGCGGCAAAGGTTGGCTTGTGACAGTCGTCAAGCCCCGGCAGTCCAAGTTCGTGTGACGAAGTTACGGAGGGACAATAGCAGCCTGATGGTCGACGGAGTCGTCAACGGAGAGAGCTGGCCCATGCTAATCGACACGGGAGCATCGAGGACCATCGTCAGTCCCACCGTGATCCCGAAGTGGAGAGCGCGACCCACACAAAGGAACCTCCAGCTAATAACCGCGACCGGAGAGACCGCACCGGTACATGGCGAAGCATCACAGGAGTTCGTCATTGGTCGACGGGCGATAAAGCATCCAGTGCTTGTGGCTGACGTATCAAATGAAGTGATCATCGGACTGGACTTCCTGGACCAGAACAACATCATCTTGGATCTGAGTACCAACACTCTGCACTTCGGAGGTGAGGAACTTGCTTTGCAACCTGCGCACGAGTCCATCACCGCACGACGAGTAAGGCTGAGAGAAGACGTCATCGTTCCCGCCAGGACAGAGGTCAGCGCTGCCGTAATTGTCGACGGAACTGCTGAGGGAGTGGCAGCTGTCATCGGGCCAAAATATGAGGACATCCAGACAAAAGGATTGCTAATTGCCAAGACCCTCATCAACACGACGTCTCGGTGGTACGTCCGCCTGTCCAACCTGAACGACTACAACATTACGGTTCACCGGGACACCAACTTAGGAGTCTGCGAGCCCGTTACCTGGATTGGCCGCATCACAGATACGACGGACGGACACCTGCAGACGGACAACCGAAGAAGACGCACACTGCCAGAAGAACTACAGAAGCTGTACCAAGGATCCCAGGACCATTTAGACGAGGTACAATCACGCCTACTTCAGGACCTGCTACGCGAATACCAGGACGTCTTCTCCGTGGGGAGCAAAGACTTCGGCAGGACAAGCTTGGTCCAGCACAGAATCGACGTTGGGGACAGCGCACCGATTAGGGCCCCATTCCGACGTGTCCCGCTCGCCAAGCAAGCCGAAGTCGACCGGATGGTAGAAGAGATGAAGGAGCAAGGGGTGATCTAGCCATCGCATAGTCCTTGGAGTTCTCCGGTCGTGAAAGTGAAGAAGAAGGACGGTTCCACCAGGTTCTGCGTGGATTACAGGCGGGTGAACGTCGTCACGAAGAAGGACAGCTACCCTTTACCCCGGATCGACGACACGCTGGACACCATATCAGGATCAAGATGGTTCTCCACCTTGGATTTGAAGAGTGGCTACTGGCAGGTGGAGGTCCACCCTAAGGACCGCGAGAAAACGGCGTTCTCTGTGGCCAGCGGGCTCTGGCAGTTCCCCGTCCTGCCATTCGGTCTGTGCAACGCCCCTGCGACCTTCGAAAGGCTAATGGAGTCCATTCTGAGGGGACTACACTGGAAGACCTGCCTGGTCTACCTAGACGACGTCATCGTTCTGGGAAGAAGCTTCGAGGAGCAATACAGCAACTTGAAGGAGATCTTGATGAAGCTACGGGCTGCCCAGCTGAAGTTGAGCCCCAAGAAGTGTCAGCCCTACCAGAAGCTGGTCCAGTACCTTGGGCATATTGTCTGCGAGGAAGGGGTGCGCACCGACCCAGAAAAGACCGCAGCTGTGAGGGAGTGGCCAGTTCCGAAGGACAAGTCCCAACTACGAAGCTTCCTGGGACTCTGCACTTATTACCGTCGCTTCGTGAGAGGATTCGCCGACATCGCCAAACCTTTACATCGACTGACTGAGAAGGACCAACTCTTCACGTGAACAGCAGAATGCCATAGTGCCTTCGAACAACTCAAGCAGGCTCTGTGCACCGCGCCTATTCTGGCCTACCCCAGACCTGGAACAAGGTTCATCGTCGATACCGATGCCAGCGACTTTGGCATAGGGGGAATCCTGTCGCAAATAGTGGACGGCGAGGAGAGAGTAGTGGCCTTCTTCAGCAAAGCCTTGTCAAAGCCAGAGAGGAACTACTGCGTCACCAGGAAGGAGCTGCTCGCCATCGTGAAGACCATTGAACACTTCCACAAGTACCTGTACGGACAAGAATTTCTCATCAGGACCGACCATGCATCCCTGCGGTGGCTTCTGAACTTCAAGCAGCCCGAGGGTCAACTCGCGCGGTGGTTAGAGAGGCTTCAACAGTACAACTTCGAGATCCAGCACAGGAAAGGCCAACTGCATTCTAATGCCGACGCCCTGTCACGAAGACCGTGCCCCGAAGACTGCACCTTCTGTACTAGGAGGGAGGAGAACACCGGGATACAGTGCCGACGGACTACAGTGGAACTTCAAGGGAACTGGAGCCGCGAATCTTTCACGCGGGCACAAGCAGAAGATGATGACCTGGGACTGATAGCCGAATGGAAGAGGGCCTGTGTCCCCAGACCCGGGTGGAACATTGTGAGTGACTGCAGCCCCAAGTTTAAGTCCTACTGGGCGCAGTGGGACTCGCTGATTGTAAGGGATGGCCTCATCTGCCGTACCTGGGAGAGCACCGACGGGAAGACATCTCGGGAACAAGCCGTCGTTCCAAAGGCTATGACGGAGGAAGTCCTGAAGGAAGTTCATGGAGGATCATCTGGTGGACACCTAGGGATAAAGAAAACCCTGGAGAAGCTGAGAGAGCGGTTCTACTGGATCGGATGCCGAACTGACGTGGAGAACCACTGCGCGAGGTGCCACGATTGCGCAGCCAGCAAGGGCCCAGGACGAAGACGACGGGGTCCACTGAAGACCTACAACGTGGGCGGCCCCATGGAGAGAGTGGCCATCGATGTTGCTGGGCCATTCCCGTTATGCGAGGCAGGGAACCGCTACATAGTGGTCGTCAGCGACTACTTCACCAAATGGCCGGAGGCATATGCGCTCCCTAACCAAGAAGCCGCGACGATCGCAGAGACCATCGTGAAGGAATTCGTCAGCCGGTACGGAGTACCCCTGGAGCTGCACTCCGACCAAGGGAGGAACTTCGAGTCGCAGGTGTTCCAGAATCTATGCCAGCTGCTGGGAATCCGGAAGACAAGGACAACGCCGCTACACCCTCAGTCCGACGGGATGGTAGAGCGATTCAATCGCACCATCGAGAACCATCTCCGAATAGTCGTCAGCGAGCACCAGAGGGATTGGGACAAGCATCTTCCACTATTTCTCCTGGCCTACTGCGCCGCCGTGCATGAAACCACAGGGTGCACACCAGCCCGGGCCATGTTTGGGAGGGAGCTCCGTCTACCTGTCGATCTTGCCTTCGGCCGACCTGGGAATGATCCGGTCCCGGTAAGCCAGTATTGTCAAGAACTGGTCGACCAACTGGAGGACGTGCACGCGTTCGCGAGGAGGAAACTGCGGATCGAGACCGACCGAATGAAGACCCGATACGACCAACAGACGGATGCTGGCGGATTCCACGAGGATGACCTGGTCTGGCTCTTCAACCCATTACGGAAGAAAGGCCTGTCACCCAAACTGCAGAAGTCCAGGGAGGGCCCGTACCGAGTCGTGAAACGGATCAACGATGTCATCTACAGGATCCAGCGGAGCCCGAGGGCGAAGATGAAGATCGTGCATCGAGATCGCCTGGCAGCCTACGGAGGGACACAGACGGACCAATGATTGATCGGGACGATCAGGCTTTTAGGAAGGGGGTGGAGTTACGGCTGTGAGTTTGTGTTGTCGCTCGCCGCATGAGTCACAGCTCCCCCGGGCTGTGTGTGCTCTGCCTCAGTGTATTACGTGCGCGTTACGCAACGGGCTGCGAAGTGAATGGGATGGTCCAGAATATTCGTGACCCCGCCAGTGAAGGAAATGTCGAGAAGCCGTGTGTCCTGGACGATTCTAGAATTCATTGAGTCACCAGCCTGCTATATAAGCGGCTTCAACAGTAAGGGGCCGGGCTTTCTGTAGGTGTGTGTTTCTGAGCTAGTGCGTGTTTTCCTGAGCGACAGAAGTGTGGTGACGAAGTGCCGTGCGAGTTACGAAATCCAGTGACATTGTTTCTCCCAGCTTGTGAACAGCCTGCAGCAAGCGATCGTAAGTAACTGTAGTCGGTGTACATAAGGGAGAGGAGCTGGTAGTTTCTGTCAAGGCCACCGTACTCATTAGGACGGATTAACTTCTGTGGTCTGTCGACAAGTGAAAGGGCCAAGAGCGCTCAAGGAAGAGACTTGAGGAAACTGGAGTAAGGTTCCAATTGCTTGTATTTGCTGATGAGTAGTGTAATTTTCTGGCCGCAATAAAGTTAATTATTTCTTTAAAGAAACAATCTGTGTTGTGCTTCAACCCACCGTAATCCAGTTAACAAAAGTGCCGCTACGGGGGTGGCACGTAACAATATCTTACTTCCATTTTGTTATGTTTATCCGTTGTTGATTTGGCGGTAGAGATCATGTGTTTGGCCATGTCATCTAAATTGATATTACATTTTTGTATCGTGATATTTTTTGCTGAGTCTAGTTTTTTTAAGTAAGCCCCAAGTCTTTCTGCCGGAGTGAGTATGATCCAAGGATTCTATTGCTTTGGCCACTCATCTCGTCTATTTTTATTTAATGATTGTAGAAGATCAGAGGCGATTGCAGGAACACCATTGTCTTCAAATTCCATGAAAAGCTTTTCGCTGTCTTCATTCCAGCCAGGGATATATTCCTTACGGTATAATCATAACTATGCTTGTTCAATTTTCAAAATTATAAACATAACTATGTTTATTCAATTTTATAACTTATAAATACAACTATTGAGCCCGTTCACGCATGTTTGCACAGGTAAAAAAAAAGACAAAGATCGATAATAAAGAGTAACTGAACATACCCTGCGAGTTGCGGGAAGGATCCGAAGCAATATCAATTATAATAACATTTTTATACATCTTAGACACTCCATAAATCATTAATAATTTAAAGAATGTAATTCTGCTTATTCAAAGTACGGTCTATATCGCAGAAACGCGAAACCGTGAATTTAGGCGGCTAACTCATGTCTTGAGTGAACGCCATGCTTAGAGAAGACAGTACTTACTTGTCGTTTGTCGAGGCAACATCTATACGCAAGTGACGTACGAGTGAAGACACGTTCCGTGTACGGAACCAAGTGGAATGGAAAAATCCATGAATATTTGGAGCATGGATAGCCATCAGGGTAAAATATACCAGTAAAGTGATTGTGGACAATATTTAATGTCTAAATAGTGTAATATTTTGGACCACAAAGTAACAAATTATGGAAGCGTGGTACGTAAACCACCAGACCGCATGGTCGCATGTAAAGTGTATCATAAAACTGTGAAACAGATAAAACTGTGAATAATCAAGAAGTATTTTATGTTTCGCCGAAGGGCAGATATTTTGCACTAATTATTTACTCTAACAAAATAAATCAAAGTTGCGAGTGAGTATCGCAGAAGCGATGATTAACGTCAGTGGCAGTGTGAAAAATGGGCAATTTTATTTACCGCATACTAGAATCAGTGTAATTTTTCTTTGAAATATGCTATTATTTAACCAACGGCAACATCATGGAACTACTTAATCATCTACTTTTGGAACATGACCACGATCACGTGATGGAGATGGATCACTAAAACATGCGTGGGGAATTGATAACTGAAGGTGACCGAAACAATGAGGAGATGATCTGAGACCATTAAGGAGACCGCTAATAACACCTCATGGCGGGTCTCGAACGAGTGCCGCTGCAATCTGTAAGTCAGATCATGTTCAAGTAGCTTCATGTAATGAGTTGGAACAGTAGATTAGTTTTAGTATTGTTTCATTAAAGTGCACAACGCAGGTAGCCAACATAAGCTCACGTGTGGAAAGTTACAGTATCGTTACAAATTTATAGACGCCAAGAAGGCAGTATTATCAAAGTCCATTTCGTATCATTTCAAAACAGTTAGAATCAACTTTTATTTTGTCAAGCTTATGACAAAGAAACTAGTTTTGCCAGATGTTAAATCAAGGCCAAGGTTACATGTGTATAAGCCAGACAGCTACACAGCACACTAGATTTTAGGCAGTGCATTATTCAATCGAGAATGCTGTGAAATTCTTAGTATTATATAATCGGAATGCAGAGTTCCGTTAGTCACATATTTTGTCAGGTGAACATTTGAAAACAGGTTTATTTTATTACGAGAAGCCGGAGAGGCAATGAAAGAAACAGTACTTTGTAACCAGAGAACATAGGTTCGACCTCATTCAGGGAAGAGGCAATTTAATAAATGCACAATCTCACACTTTAGTTTGTATCAGAAGTCTTCGTGTTAATTCAGAGCGTTTTTGTAAGTGTTTTCTGCACACTTGACCTTTATGATCATTATTTGAAATGTGTATAATTCAGGGATCCACACTATTTGTAAGTAACGTTATTATTGTATTATTGAAATAAGTCGTAGAAGGTGGAGTGATACCTCCGACGTGTTATTGTGATTATTTCGGTGGTAACGAGCTACTGCAGTCGTACCAAACCGATGGCGCCAGGATTGACGAATCCGTAATTGAAAGAGTGAGACATAGGGTGACTAATATGAAAGTAATGGTGGAGACACAGGGTGTCTATTAAAATATTAAATTAGTATGCATTAGTTGGATACACACGTTACCTAAGTACACTAAACGCAATTAAAAGGTCCATAAACTGAACAACTATACTGTGAGGAATAAATAATTGTGTAAAACTTTAATAATCAAAGACAGGAATTTGTGAAACTAAACAAATCTCATAATTCCCCATGAGCCTAAATAAAAATGAATAAATACTAAAAATTAAATATTTTCAGGACCAAATATTCGACACTTAGTTGTTGTTAATTTATCTAAGATACATTTTGTTACATGTTTACACGATTAGTCGACAACCAATTGATGATGTGACAACTGGAGCACACACATCAGATTGGCAGCAATATGAGTCGATGTAATTGTTTAATTACCATCGCATTTGCAGGCTTTCCTATTTTTCTAACTTTCCTTACACTTTAAAACTATGTCCATTTGTTCCAAACAGTAACAAATCGAGTACGCAGGCAGTGCCAATTGCACAACCATAGGAGTGCTGAATTGTTGTATGCATTTGTGTTGTATTAGGATAATTCTTTTTTTATTCAGCAACGTTGTGCACATAGTTTGATTTTTCTTTGCAATAAACGCGTCTCGTTTATTAATTAATGATAGTTAAGAATAGATAAACACGTAAATTTAAAGATAAATGTTGGAGATGGCACCATCATAGCATAGGACAAATTTTCCCCTTGCTATTAAATGTAAATATTCCTAGTATTTGTAAACAAGTAAATGTCTTGCTTTGCAGTAAATTCTTTTGATGTTTGATCCTTCCGTAGTCATTTTCGATGTAATTGCTTAGGGCTGATCTTACGTGCCATACTCTTAGCTTGTTCGTTCTTATTTAAATTTTGTATTAGGACCATGAGAGTAACTTAGATCTTGATTAGGACTTTTTTTATATTTTCTTTCATGGCAGAATAGTATCGGACTAGCCATTTGCAACTCTCATGCTAGGCTAGAGATGTATTCTGAATAAAATTTATTCGTGATTTTAACATAAGACTGACCTCTCTGTTCTTGCTTAGTTTTGTTATCGATGCATTCCTCTTGGCTGGTTAAGAATCGAACCTGACCAATTCCCGATACCCCCGAGTGCAGACTTTTGTGCAACACCAGCCTATGAATGTGTCGTCCCCTATACTTGTGTGCTAACTGGAAAAGGGTCTCAGAAGGGTCATTTGAAACCGGTGGCTCCCCGAAACCTTCGGCCAGCGGGCACACTATGTTTGTCCAAAGTTTTCATTGTTTTGAAAACATTGCAAGGATAAACACAGTTATGGTTATATTTATGAAAATTTAGAAGTTTGTGTTTCTTGTAGCAACATTTGTGTAATTGTTGCACAAAATTTACGACAGGGAATGTCATACAAAAATAGTGTTACTTCTTTTGACTCTTCAATCAGTGTATCCGTCCCCTCTTAACGTAAGGGTGAACACATTTATTCAGTAATTTATGTGTTTGAAATTAATTATATATCCTTACACACAGGATATACAGACATACAATATACCATCACACTGGGTGACATTACTTCAAAATGTTAGTATCACGAATAGCCTGATCCAACATGTAATCTATTTATAACATGTTTTTCACCCGAGTATAACTGTAATGTACTTAGCGGCTGAAGTTAAACAGCAAACACGCAACACGTGTAGTAAATCAAACAAGAAATAATGTGTAAACCACTCAGAACATTCATATAGCATCGCCGAGATTGCACTATAGTTCACTGACTCAACAGAACTGAAGAATGTTAGGTGATGATGATATGTCGAGGAGTACATCTCAATGGCAATGATGCATGTTTCGCCAGCTGGCAGTGAAATAAATGAAATATCACTGTATATGGGCATGGGGCCGACAGTTGCCCTGAGAAGGATGAAACAAAAACGTATTCACCATATAGCTATCAAAACACGAGTGTTAATCAACTGTTCTTTCTCTAATATAAATGTAAATTTGTAGTACTGTATTTCAAAGGGTTAAATTGTATGTTATTGTACTGAAATGAATTATGAATATTACTGTGGACTAGCAAATACAATTTATAAATCTGCATGCTATATATTTTGATGCAAATTTTCCTAGCATGGGTAGTTTTTTTCCGGCGGGCATTCATGCCGGCTGTAATGTACAATCTCTACAAGAAGATTGTATCCTGAAAATAACTAGTCTAAATATTCAAGACTGACGGCTGTTGTTGTCCGCGTAAGTTACTTCCTAATTCATGGCCTCCCTCTGTGGTCACTGGGCACGTATTTAGACTCCAGGATACTGGGTGGGTTCAATTCCCGGCTCTGCCAATAAATGTAATTCTGGACTGAGGATTGGAAACCGGGTACACTCAGCCTCGTAAGGCAAATCTGAGGAGAGTGGGTTCGATTCCTACCTCAGCCATCCTGGAAGTGGTAGTCCATGATTTCCCACTTCTACTCCAGTCAAATGCTGGAACACCCGTTTTGATTTCTTAAAAATGTGTTAATACCTAAGAATATAGGAGAAGACTAGTGAAAAATGGAGAGAAAAATTGGGGGTTTACTTACAGGACGCGCGGTTGTGGGAAGGTATAAGTGTCTTAAGGGTGAGTTAGCCGTGGTCGTTACGGCTTGACTGCTGGCAGTCGCTCACATCCGGAAGGCGAGGAGGTCCGAATCCCCCCGCCGGCAACCTTGAAGATGGTCTTCTGTGCTTTCCCATCTTCCTTCCAGGCAAAAACCGGGGTTGGTCCCTAACTATAGGCCACAGCCGCTATCTTCCAATTCCTCGTCCTTACATTCAAACCTTCCTCCCCAGACAACACTCCACACGCGACGGTACGTGTAGCTCACCCATTGGGTGTCCGCCACGAAGCAGCTACAAAACTGGCAAGCCGAACATGTCCTCGGACACTCCCGGCACTAAAAGAAATACGCTATAAAAAGTGTCTTAAGAATGAGCCATGAATAAACGAATGTGACGTTAGAAAGCTAAGGAGTCATAGCTTAATATGACGTAAAAATGACATTTTCAAACTTATGTAGACTTTCTGCATTCCGAAACCCCTTGAAACAGCACATACAGCTTAATGCAATATTATTCACTTTCCGCGCTGACACTCACAATTGGATACTAGAGCTTGGGTCAGCCGGGAAGGCGGCAGGCACTCCGGGAACTGCGCATAGGGAGACAGAGATACATGTCCACTGTTGCAACAGGTCCACCAGGTCCGAGTCTCCACATCGCGAGCTGCTGCCGTGAGTTCCTGCAGTGTGGCAACACCGCCACTTAGCTCTTCGAGCCCGTCTCTTTCACGCTGCTTTACACTTTTAAAGAATTCGTCCACTTTGTAAACTATTTCTCGGGCTTGGCTATGCCCAACCTGTCGTTTACTTCCCTCTGCTTCCCTAGCATTCAAAATGTAAACAATCGCTTTCACTGGATCTTTAAATATTACGATATAATCACTTCACAACACACTAGCTCAAATTCTCAAGACAGACTGACTGTGATTGGTGGGATGGAAGTGAGGCATGACTTAATGGTAGCGTTGTGTTCTGCGCACCGCCTTTCCGGCTGACTCGAGCTCTAACAGAATGGTAACTGATGATGATGATGATGATGATGATGATGATTATGATAACTGTTGTTTTAAGGGGCCTAACATCTGGGTTATCGGCCCCTAATGGTTTGGGTGATAGTGAAAATGAAAAATAAATGAACTAAACCTTTAAAAAGATAATACAACTAAATACATACTTGCAACTAAAACTAACTACATACTTACATACTAGAAGAGAGATGGAAAACAAAAATAAGAAAAAAAGGAAACAAAAGACAGGAGGAAAGCAAATGCCCTCAACCCTCGAAGAATGAGACTTAAGGGACTTGGAAGAAAGGAAAGCCAGAAAAGGCAGACAGGAAAGGTAAAGAGGAGGGGGAATGCCCCAAAGGCAATGGAAGGAGGAGATAAACTGGACCCAGCTCAGGAAGCCCTCGGGGTAGCCAACTCCCAAACTCACCAGATGTGAGCCCTTGAGGCTGTAGCACAATCCAGGGTGCACCATAAGTGGTGGAGCTACACACACCCTGCCTCATTTAGGGCCT
Source organism: Meconema thalassinum (assembly GCA_946902985.2). Classification (NCBI taxonomy): domain Eukaryota; kingdom Metazoa; phylum Arthropoda; class Insecta; order Orthoptera; family Tettigoniidae; genus Meconema; species Meconema thalassinum. The sequence goes on from OX336390.1 coordinate 142,732,087, forward strand.
TGGGCAGAAGGCAGGAGATACAATTAAAAGAAAACAAGAGGTCTGACCCCTCGAAGAATGAGGGATCACGAAAGATGAGATAAGGGCCAATTAAGGCGGGAAACTGAAAGACTCCCTAGGCCTCGGATACCCTAATACCGTCGGAGTCGGAAACGAACAAGAGTTGACCAAGGGAGGTCGATAGGAATGAGAACTGAGAGGAGCCCGGCACAAGTAAGTGGAAACAATCCCGGACTCAGCTGCGGTCCCATGGTCGCCAACCCACGTCCCACTAGATGTGAGCCCCTGGGGGAAATGGTAACTGAGAAGCGTTGTTATTTTTGCAAAGGGGTGAGGAAAATGTTCCCCACCCATCCCACTGTCACTTCTCTGGCTCATTCTTTAAGTGTTGTTAGGGTAACACTCAAATTTTTACACAAGAATGTATAAACTTGCATAATTCTATCATTTGTCATCAATCCGAAGATTGGTATTGCTGTGTCATGGCTGACAGTCGAACCATGGATCTCAGATCTGCAGCTTTCCATTGCAGTTATGGAGCTCTTAGGATAGCCTATACCCTAAAGTAATGTGTTTGATCAGGATATGTTGACATTAAGTGACTGTATCAGAAGTTACCGAAAGAGGCAGATGTTCGACCTTGAATGTGATGATAGCTCTTGCATTATTCACTAGTAAGATGAGCTCTAAAGTTTGTTTATCATCATATCTTAAGAGCGTTCTCTCTCACCATATTTCAGACCATAGCTTAATATTCAGCGCGTGGTCACTCCTTTTGACACAGCGTCCTTCCCGGTGTCTTTAGACATTGGGTATTCCCGCCCCGTAATATTGACAGCATACCAACCAAAGTGCATACATTTTAACTTCTCTTAACCTTCATGTACTAAGATGAATTATCATAATAATATTTACAAGGCAGCACTGGACTTGATTTGCAAGTGGAATGTTGTCACTACTTTGAAGTGCATCTGCTAACTTTATCAGGAGACCTAAGAAAAAAAATGCAACTGCATGTCAGCAAATAGTCACAAATGAAAAACACACTCTTCAGCACTTAGTCTAGCGTTTGAGCAGTATTTCGATGTTATATATTTAAATATTGTTCACATGCTTTCGCCTTTTCTTACGTATCTTTAACAAATTGAGCTCAAAATTGCATTTTCTGACCAATGTTTCTTTATTTAAGGAAGTGGTGGTGTTATTTGCTTTTCAGTACTGTATAGGAACATCGACATCATCTACCCCTAAAATATAAGGTACTTAAGTATTTTAGCAATAATTCTAATAGTAAAATAATAATAATAATAATAATGTTTAATCTGATTTCAGCCAAGTCTGGGACAAGGATGAAGCTACATATAGTGCATATGTCGGCTGGTGAGGCCTGTCGCACTCCTTCGAGGTGAGGATAAACGATGATGGAGTATCACTGAAATGAAATTGACAGGCGAATCCAGAGATCCCAGATAAATCCTGTCTCGTATTCGCTTTTATCCAACACAAATTCCTCATGAGCATACTAAGATTTGAGCCTAGTATGCAGTGATGAAAGGCCGGCGTTCAACTACCTGAGCTATGGACAGAACCTACCAAAAATCCTAAAGAAAGTTAATTATTACACTAATATTTAGTTGTATTATAGAAAGCTTTTCAGTCGGTCATCACAAATTGTGCCCAATTGAAGGGCTCATTCCAAGAACCATACAAGTCCAAGAATTAAATTGTTCAGAAACTAAATAAAACAAGTAGTTCCGTGAAGAACTAAATAACTAATTTTCATATATCCTACTAATATTAATTGCCTCTAACAACATACAAATTGTCAGTTTGATTGCTGTAGTAAATTAATAGATATTGAGAACCGTCGGATGGTCGCCATGTTGGATTTTAATATATGAAGACCATTGAGTTATGTACTATTAGATGATGATTATTGTGTACGTTAATTTTGCAAATGTTGATTTTGATCGCATGATTAGAACACAAGGAATAAAATCTTAATTTTCGGAATTCGCACAGCCGCCATCGTGAGGTTACGTAAACAATTGTACTAAATTTGATACCAGTGTATTACAATGTGTATAAACATTTGCTGTACGAAGTTTCGTTGCGTTTGGATCATCACATCTTGAGAAAGGTCTATTTAAAACTTTCAACTTCGCTTGGCCGCCATGTTTGTTTTGTAGATAACTGGTTTTCGAAAGTCTCATAGATGAACTTCCAGTATTGCCCTTTACATCCGTACAAAATTTCATGGTGATACCGGTAATAGTTTCAGAGATTTAGAATCCCGATGAAATATTTCGCACAGCCGCCATTTTGAGGTTATGTAAACAATTGAACGAAGTTAGATGTCGGTGCATTACAATGTGTATAAACATATACGGTACCAAGTGTCATTGCGTTTGGTTGGTTAAATCGCGAGAAAAGTATATTTAAACTCGCAAATTCGCTTGGCCGCCATGTTGGTTTTGTAGTTATCAGGTTTTCAAAAGTCACATAGGTGAACTTCTAGTTGTTCCCTTTATCACCATACAAATTTCCAGGGTGATATCGGTAATAGTTTCGGAGATATTGAATGCTGGTGAAATATTTCGCACAGCCGCCATATTGGATTGCTGAGATGTAACACAATTTGGAGGGCACGGTCGGGGTCACCCAGAATAGTGCTATGAACTTACCGAGTTTCATTGAAATCGCTCCAGCCGTTTAGAAGTTATTATGGGGGCACTCAAAAATCCGCACACACACACACACTCGCACACACAGCAGACAGACACACGGACAAAAGGTGATCTTATAAGCCTATTTTTTCATAAATGAAAATAGGCTAAAAACAGTAGCTTCATTTGTGCTGAACGAAATAAATATTGCCTTTAGACCTACTATTGTCTCACTTACAGCCTTACATTGCACATAAAGGGATATATATGTTTTATGAGGATAGTTGAGAAAACCTAAATACAACCTTAGGACTAGTCTGGTTTTTGCCAAAATCTTAGTTGAACACAAAAATGAAAATTATTTTAATCCTCAAATACGATGATGATTATGTAAATCCAAACAAAGTACAAATCATTATTGAATGCCACACATTCCAGGTAATAAATTATCTTGAAATAGCATTGGACTTGACTTATTTTTGTAGAATCCCCAATATTTCACACTCGTATAAACCGACCTTTCTGCTTTTTGGAGACAGCAATTCCTCCCTATATTATTCTGCTAAGGTCCCATTCCAGTTTTGCATCGAAAATAAGGTCCCATTAACACCAACCTACACATATGGGGTACCTACAGGTTCAGCAAAAGCCAATGCGTAAGCGAAACGCACTCACTCTTTAAATATCTCACGATTAAATAAATACCTAAAAACATGTATATTTACAATGAAATAATTAAAGAATGCAACACGGTAGCCATGGTAAAAGAATCTCACAGGTCCATCTATTTCTGTAATAAGACACAATGCAATTCCAACTATTACATTACTGTGAAAGTTTCCAGACGGTTATAAGGTTATCAGGGAACCAAATTAAGCTGTAACATTCAGCAATACATACAGTATAATGCGCTTAAGGGCGTCAAGGGGCACTCCAGAATTTGTTCACGCAATTTTCACGGGTGAGTGTGGTACGAAAGTCTTTTTCACCCGACTATAAAGGGTCTCCGAAAACCACATTTAAAGGCCCTTATTAACAGTGTCTGTGATATTCCCTGAAAACTAACTTCGCTCTAATATACCTATGAAGGAATGGCAAACCCCTAACCACTGCACCAGTAGCTGAATTGATAAAGTCTGATTATTCATACCAAGGATAAATCAGTCATAGCATTCATGATTGAGATTTTGCTAAGTGTACTCTTTACAACTAGAATATTCGTGGGCGAAGCCGCGACAGGTAATGCTAATAATATCTATTCGTAATGCTGGCCTTGAAGAGGAAGAAGATGTATTTATCACAAAAAGTCAATTTTAGACTTGTCTGATTTTTGGAATGAACCCTTCAATTACATTAGGTGAGAAAACAAGTTTGTAAACGCCCTAACCTGAAAGAAATACTACATGAAATATTTATCACAAAATAACACCCTTTTACAGTCATAAATGGGGGATACTTAACATTTAGGTCAGTTTTAAACGCGTATGGACTCACTCCACCATCCGTTAGAAATATCTTGTGATTTCTTGAATGTCTGATTGAGGTAATATGCATTAGAACTGTGTTATAATATATCCCCATCAGGAATGTACCCTTCTTACCTCACGATATTCTCAGATTAGTGAAAGCAAGGAAGTCACCAGTCACCAAGCTTACATGAGCTTGTCATGTCAAGGGATGGATACAGATTGCGCAAATTCCAGGATTTGAGGCTTATTCTTAACCCCCTCGCCCTTTATATTACAAAAATTATCTGTGGCCTAGTTTTATTTTAGTGGACCTTCTGTTTGAATATGAATTTTACCGTCATTCACTCGAGTAGATTTGATGCCAACCCCATGACAAATGACAAACAGACAAACGCACAACAATTAAAATAAGGTTTTATTTGGTCATATTACATTTCATCCGGGATTAATGCAAAGATTTAGCCGAAAATTTAAAATTATTTATTTTATTGAATCTTGTCAATACTATATATTATATTATTATATTACGTACATGTTTCAGTATTCAGTGATACCATCTTCAGCGTTTAACATTTGAAAAGGAAATTCTTGCGAAAAATAGTGAATCCAAAGATCTTACCAGATGGAAGACGATGGTTCAAACCAAATTGTGATCACTACAAACACCATCGGACGGAGGCGCCTGGCTTTCTACGGCCACATGTATAGAATGGGCCACCACGGGCTGTCTTATAAGATCTCCAATGTAGCCAAGAAGGATAAAGCCAATGGGTCCCTGTAGATCAAACAAATTGAGAAGGATCTTGCTGAACTTAATATTCAGCAAGACACAATAAATGGCAGGAGTCGCTACTGTCTGACAATTGAAACCAGACATTTCCTCACATGCATTACAGAAGTTCGCCACAACGCGTCCGGGAAATGGTACGAGGGACGTAAGATAGAGTTCAACAAGAAAATGAAAGAATACTGGTCTAATAGATAGGCTCAAGATTTCAGCTCGAAAGCAGCCGCCAAACAATCCACCAAAAACACCAGAAGTGGCAGACAACAGCTAAATCACAAGCAGCCATAACCTTCCTATGAAGCCTTCCAAAAGAATGGTACATTGGCTTTCACGGCCAGTGAATTAAAACTCAGCAATTTTTCAAGGTTTGTGCCGTGTTTTGTGTGGAGTTTCACCTAGGACACCAAGCGAAACCCCACTCAAGGCACGGCACAAACCTAGAAGAATTGCTGAGTTTCAAACACAAAACTCATCTTATTTGTTTAGATTGTTTGAATGAGTGACTTCACTCTTCTGCAATTCCAGAACGTTTATGTATTCTGAACAGTCTACATTTCTCACTTCACATGTCTTTACACTTGTCGAGTCAGTAGTTCTGTCATCATCTGTCAGTTCGTTGTACTACCGCAACTTGGCATGCCTTGACCGTGAACTCAGAAATCATGCATTTGAGAGACTTGTTGAGTATTCCACACATATCTTTCCCTGCACGCAGAACATTTGTTCTAGCTGGCCGACAGGCTCTTTCGTGGTTTGATTCCTGAAACCCGAAGACATAAGGAAGACACATGTTTCCATAATGATGTGGTTATGTTTAATGCATGGAGTTGAAAATGATTTTGGAAAGATTACAGTCATGTCTACTATATTCCGTTAAGAATCCAACAGTATTGCGGACAGCGGTACAAAGACTCACGAGACCCACCCATTTTCTACAGCAGTAAGAGTAGCAAACGTACATTCGTTAAAGAAAGAATTAAGAATTACAATATTACTCCTATACTAATATACTCCTGATAATAATAATAATAATAATAATAATAATAATAATAATAATATTTCTTTATGAAATAGCAATCAGAACAGGACTCCAAGTTTCTCATGAGAAGCCTAAATTTACGGAAGGAACTAATTCAGGATTTAACCACCATCTTTAATCACCAAATTTGGAAATATCTCTCAAGTAGATTAATTCAAGTATTTCGGAAAAATTATACGGCCAGCAAGGTTAAATCAAGAAGCGAACATAGAAATAATTGGAAAATTACAAAATGGATAATATTTGGAGCAGATATAATAAAAAAGCATATCACAAAACACAAAATTACAACACTACAATACTGTCGTCAAACCAGAAGCATTTACGCATCTGAAATTTTGATAATTGGGGACAGATCACAACAAGACCCAATTCGTAAGAGAGTTCCTGGAAATCAAGACACTAAATTTATTTATATATTGAATAACAACTTTATACTTTATGAATACGTGAAATATTTTTCATAATTAAAAAGTAAGGACGTCCATTTCAAAAAAAAAGTGTTTATTTACCTAGGTATATTGTAATTCTTTTCATAAAATACCATATGGAGTGTTAAGGCCCCCACTAATGAGCGGAAGAAATGTTTCAATAAAGAAGAAGACAAATTGAGTATTAACAGGTGTCAAAGCAATTTAACAAGTTAACAAAATTAATACGTAGAATTAAGAGGAGTAAGTACGTCCTATACCAACAATGTTACATTTAAATATTGATGACCTATATCTCCGAAACTTTGATAGCACTTAGAAATTTTTACGAAGTATCGTTTCATTTTGTACCTGATCACTGTACCACAGTCAAAGTATTCAGACAAATAATTAATTAGTTATGATGTTTTAATAATGTTCATTTTTTCTCTAAAATGTCCAGGTTTTTCATTTATAAGTAGAAGACCATTAGTGGTAGACATGTTTCCGTGGTTCAGTAGCTGCAGTACTGAACTGTTTTACTTCCACCTGTAGTCTTCCCCTTTTTCTCTTTTCTTCGGTGTGTCAATTATCGGAATTGTTCTCTTTTCTTCTGGGTTATTACTGGCCAGGGTAACCGAGCAGATCAGTGGACATTTCTATAATTCCTGATCAAGGTTCGTTATAGTGATTTCTTGCTATGCCGAATCGTGATTAGTGACACCTCTTACCTTTTTATCTTCTTTTTTCCGTCACCTGTGACAACCCTTTGTTACTCTCTCTGGGCAGTCTTCTGTTTTTTCTATCCTGGTAGGACCTTTTTGTTTGTTCGCCCGCTCTCGTTTTCGAGATGCCTTGCTTTTCTATCCATTTTACCCGTTCGTTTGTATTTATTATAAAGGTGCGCGTAGGTGCGTGAATTAAGTTCATTTTGCGTAATTCCGCGATGCCGGATTAAGCAGATCCATCAAGGTATGTTACGACTTACTATCCCTGTATGTGCGCGTGTGTATTTGGTTATCGTATGGAATACTAGGGCGTATCGCCTATTCTAGTATGTCCATTGTGTGTGTGTATCGTTCCCGTTATATTTGTCCCCCTATCGTCATATTTTTGTGTAGGTATTTGGTACGGTTTACTGTATAGTGCGTTCTCCAGTAAGACCATTGCCATACCTCTTATCTTTTGTTTGCCTCTTATCTTAAGATTGCGTCTTCGTACGCAAGTCTATGAGTATGGCTTAATCCCATCTCTAGCGTAACGTATCTTGATGGATATCTTTCATTTGGTGTAACGTAACATCTCTCGTGTTTATTTCATTTCGGTTAGTTGCCCCTCATTTTGTGTTTATTCATTTACGTCATATCTACGCGCGCTTTTATTAAACTCCGTCCTGTCTCATACTCCTTCACCTCCTTCAGGGCTATTTGAGTTACCGTTCACTTCTTTGGCGGTACACTCACTTTTCCCGACTCTTTGTCTAGCCCTTGTTATCTTTCTCTTTTCACAATGTAATTATACTCTTTATGAGCATTCTTCCCCCATATATGTTCTCCTATACCTTTACCTTGTATCGCCCATAACCTTAATGTCACGGTCCCTTGAACTGTCGGATTATCTTGTCAACCACATTACCTTACATTAGCGTGTTAAGCTTCCTCGTCATACCTTAGGAATATTTCCTTGGAAAATACATTACCATTCCTTTAATTTAGTGTTGAGTATGTGTACCTTATTTAGTCCGTTATTTAGTTTTTATTTCTTTAAGCTAGGCTAAGCTAGGCCCATGGTTCTCAATGAATAGCGCATTCGAATAGAACTTGCATTCACATCGCAGTGAATGTACGTTCAATCCATCGTCTCTGATACCTTTATAACCTTAGTCCGGTTTAATGGGCCCAGCGCCAGGCTAATTGGTACACACTTCCTCTGCGACAACATCTGCGAAATGCCAGACGGCACAGTACACTAAAAGGTAACATTGTGTAAAATATTGTACAGTATACATATCTGTAATAGTGTTTTTTAAATGTCATTTTTGGGAAATCAAGTTACAAGTTTGATATTGTGTCAACTCACATATGGAGGCATGCTAGCCCTAATGAGCAGTCAATCCCTTCTTAATGAAACGCATTCCATAAAATAATCTAATATTACAATCAAACAAATCATTCTTGCATTTTCGAGAAGGCCAAAATAACTTGCAAAGCTTACAATCTCCACACTGTATTACTGGTTTGTAGGCATTTCCAGTCCTTGCAGATATGTCTTTAGAGTTGCTAATTTCCCCAACACAAACATTAATTGGCACAACAACTTGTAAAATGTGTCCTAAGACACTGAAATCTAATTGGTGATAATTTATTAAGGGATTTGGGACAACTTAGTCATCAGCCCCGTGTGTGTAGAATTTGTTTGATAACCTGTATTTATGGGATGACTAATTATGTGTGTAGCTGAAGAGAGACAGGGATGGGTTAGGCACCCAGGGAATGTAATAAGGTACTATCTTGGCATTTTCCTGGAGGGAGTGTCAAATTCAGGGGAATCTCCTCACTCAAGATAGCCACTGTCAGCACCGGGATTCGAACCTATGATCTCCAGACGTGCTGCAGGTGCTCACGTGGTCATGGTGCACGATATAACAATCACCGCTACGCCATGGGACTCAAATATAATAAAACATAACGTAAACTATTTACATGTTGTTCTTTATGAATAAATAAGTCTCCTTGTTTACTCTTCGAAGCATTACTGGGCGTGTCCGTATCCTTTATTGGTAAAACAATATCTTCACTTCTTACGTTAGTTTCGTAATCAGCACTGGATTCAAATCCAGTTCACATGTTCATTTACATGGAAACGTCTTTTAGATTCAACATTTCCAGAGATACAGATATTTCAGTAAGTCATTGCTTAACAACTGAACCACTTTTTGACCAATTTCAACTTACTTACTTACTTACTCCCCAGCATTATCCAATGTGGTTAATGTTTTATCCTCATGTAAGAAATAGGTAACATTGTTCTAAAGTTCTAACACGATACTTAGTTGGGCATAATTAATCAATAATATTAATGATAAAAATAATAATCAATCGGTATCACACAACAGGCCGGATCTGGTGGTTGTCAGCAATAAAATGAATCGAGCTACCTTGATTGATGTTGTGATTCCGAAAAACAAGAATCTCCAGTCAAAACACACAGAAAAGATCAGCAAATATAGCGAGTTGGTCGGCCCTATCAAAAGGCAATGGCATGTAGAACGGGTAAAGGCCATACCTATCGTTTTCTCAAGTACGGGCGTGATCCCAAGTACCTTGCTCCAAGGCCTTAAAGAACTGGATATGGATACGTAACTGTACAAACTAATGCAGAAGGCTGTAGTTCTTTCAACAACCAGAATCGTTCGAAAATCCATGGGTAGCGACTTTCCAGCTTAGAAGTGGATGTTCCAGTAACTATACTTTGGTTCTCTGAAGCCTGTATAGTTATGTTGTTATGTACCAACAATGTGTTATACTGTATGTACTGTATAAAACAATAATAAAAATGGAAACTTATGTAGGGATAAAAAAAAGCTGTGGGTGTTCTTGGTTCCTGCAGAAAAGTAGCACAATGGTGGGGTATAAACATGGGATTTAGTGCAAGTAGCGCTACACCAGCAGTGGTTCCGACAAGTAACAATGAGCCCGCTGAAGAGCCTGACTTGGTGCACCTAGGCGAAAGAACGCAACAGTCACGGCAGAAACTTAAAATGATTGCTGGAGAATAACAACAATGATAATAATAAAAATAACAATAATAATAATAATAATAATAATAATGCAGACCAATGAGCAACATTATCATCATGAAAAAGGAAATGATAAACATGCCATAACGAGTCCCCAATTAACAGAAATTAAACCAACCAAATTCAATATGCTACAACCTAACCAAAAATCGAACTCGGGGTTCTTCGGCTCAAAGGATAACATCGTATCCAAATAGCCACAAAGCCGGACTTTTACTGCTGCATCTGCTGCTGATGATGATCATGATGGTGATGATGACGGTGATGATGGTGATAATGGTTATGATGATGATGATAATGATGATGAAGTTGATGATGATGATGATGATGATGATGATGATGGTGAGTGTTTTTTTTTCTTTTTTACGAGGGACTGTGGAAAATCTTCAAAAAGACACTTGTGAAGGGTCCGCACTCCACAGTAGTGTGGTATTCTTACCCACTTAAAACCACATCCCTTTTCACATGATGCGTTCATCACCCCGGAACCGCTCTCGCATTACTTCAGGGTTATGTGCTTACTTAGCCTATCAGACTTCTTCTTTCATCATTTCTTCTAGGGCGTTCCTACGCTTCCAGATCCCGCTTTTAGGTAGATTTCATTAGAAAGCTAACTATTGCAATGGGTACCATGTTTCGACTTCCGGAAAATTTCGACATATCTTCGCGTTTCACATCCCCTAGTCCCCAAAACCACCGTCAGTTGAAAAGTTTATATATAATTAATATATATATATGTATATCAGTTTTTGTGGACAAGTTCACTGCTGTAATTTTGCACCAATCACTTTGAATTTTTTACCGAATATGTATACCTATAAAATCTCAGTCGAGTTCGTTACTGGGCTAAATCGGTCGAAGGGAATGAAAATGGGGGGCTTTTTTCGAAAAAGTGAAATATTGCTATAACTCGCTTAATATGTGAAATATCGAATCCGTTCAAAGTTCATACTATGTGCCGGATACGGCCCTAAAATTTATGTTTGAAAGGTTTTTTGATAGCACCAACCATTGACCAAAGGGGTGAGAAAAAGTGGGTTTTTCGGGAAACATTAATCATATCTCTCTTAATAGGCACAATATCAAAACCGTACAAAATGGACAATATTCCCCTAATAATTACCTAAAACTTTTGTCTGAAAGAATTTTTTATATGACCCACCATTACGCCAAGGGATGAGAAAAATAATTTCGGAATTATAAGAAAATGCCAAGAGCCATCAGAGGTTGCCATGACAACACTACTAAATTGATGAGGGATGAGCCATCAGACGTTGTCATGACAACGCACTCGCACGAGATCGCATTCAGTCTTCCATCTGACTAAGTGTGAAGCGGCTTCGGTGACTTAACTGGTAGCATGCTGGATTTCTATGCCCAAGGTCGCGGGTTCAAAGCTGGCCGAAGTCGTCGGATTTTCTAAGAGCGCTAAAAATCCCTCAGTATGCTTTCCTTTGGAGGGGAAGTTCCAACGTTCGTTGCGAGTTGCTCGTTGCAGTGGCATCTAGTAGCCAAGTTCAAAACTAGGTGTCGTTGACGGTAGTATTTGGTAGCAACATTAGGAACTACTGCTTGAAATTGACCGTTTGCAGTCCTTACCTGAATTACAGACTAATACAGCCATCACAATTCACACCGTTTATCAGACAGATTCTACACTCATCCAAAGTACACGGGGTTACATGACCGCGTTGTCGCAGCCCCGAAACTGAGGAACCAACCAAAATCTCTGCGGGAGATAAAGTTTTGCGTGAAGAAGTAACAGACAGATAGTTACACATCAGTGTCGAAACCTTGCATCAGGACAGTGTGACCACAAGTTTAAAAATGGACCCCAAATGACAAGAAGGTTACCGTCCCCATAAGACAATAAAATGTTTATAATATGCATAAAATGATGAAAAACAAAGTTAATTAAGCTCCAATTATAAAAAACTTTCTCGCAATAAATGAGGCCTGATCTTTCTACGAAAACCTGCTTATTCTGCCTATTTTCGCCTATCCCCAAGTTTGCCCGGTGAAATCTACCTCCGCCTTCCGGCGTGCCGAGAGGACTTTTTTTTTTGTCGAAGGACATCCTCCACATACACTGCTACCCGATCCCATGATTGCTGGTTTCGTAACATCGCAGAAATAATATTATCTGGTGTCAGTTCTCCCAATTCAGTTTCCACATATTCTCTTTTTATCATCCAATGGCCGCACACGAAGAATGTGTGAAGTGCATCATCGATGTCGTCACAATATATGCATGTTGCACCACTCGCTCCACCCACTCTCTGCAGGAATTTCCGAAAATATCCGTGTCCTGGTAAGAGTTGTGTGAGGTAATAATTGTCTTCACCATGGACTCTTTCGACCCAGGTATCCAGGCGTGGTGACAGTCGCTTTGTCCACTTACCGCGAGGGGCACTTTACCATCTGAGTTGCCATCGCCTGATCCTTTGATTAAAAGCACGCTCCTTTACACATTCCTTTCCCAACTCTCTTTGTGTACGCCAGATTTCTTGTCGCTCCAATGCAAGCGGGTCTATTAGGGCTATTGCTGCCACCGTGAGGATTGCAGGTTCAGAAACCGTGCGGTATGCACATGCAATGCGAAAAGCTGCTCTCCGTTGTACGGCAGCTATCCATCTCCGATACCATGCAAATCTCAAGGATTCGGCCCAAATTTCAGAGCCATACAGGAGCACTAACTGAACCGTCGCCATGAGGAGGCGTCTTTTACTTGATTTCGGGCCGTTAATATTGTCCATCAGCCTACTAAGTGCTGTTATGTATTTTACTGCCTTATCTGTCGCTCTCTGAAAATGATTCCAGAATGTGAGTTTGGAGTCATGTGTCACTCCTAGATATTTTGTACTCGTAGGTGTTTCAATCAGTGTACCTCCAATAGTCAATGGTATAAGAGTCTCAATCATTTTCCTTGTCAAAAGAACTACCTCCGTTTTATGTTCTGCTAGTGTTATCCTGTGACTCGTCGTCCTTTTTTTTTTTTTTGCGCCGCATCACCTGATTCAATTTGATTTGAGCCATCTCAACCTTGTGGGCCACTATCAAGGCAGCCACATCATCAGCGTAGCCCACTAGATTCGTATCCTCTGGCATCTCCAGACGTAACAAACCATCATGCATGATGTTCCAGAGACCTGGACCAAGGATCGATCCCTGCGCTGCGCCAGCCATCAGTCGTTTTCCCCTTTGTCCATCTTCCGTATTGAGCCCGCTGAGCTCATGCTCGGTGATATTTTCTTTGTGGCATACTTGTAAAAGCCGTGCATTACCACAGAACGCACCCGGAGACCAGCACATGGCTGGACATGATAGAGGAAGTGATCTTGATTTTGAAGAAATTTCCGAAATATTTATCTGAGTACTTATTGATATGTTTCTCAACTTCACAAAGCTCAGATCTTACCACAAGGTAATTCTGTATAATTTGAACATTCTGGTGATTGTATTTTATTCTGAGGTAAAGGTATTTAACATCGCGGAAATGCGAAGAGGAAGGAATTAGTTGCTCCGCGACTCAAGTACGCACTTGGACCCAGCAGAGAGAATCGACTCTAACCAAACCGAGCTTGGAAGCCGTCCACACTGGACGTGCAATATAGTCCGTCCGCAGCGACGAGGTGTAAGTCCGACCACGAGGTGATGGAAACCATTATCTGAGTGCATCGTACATATTTAAAGCACCTTGTTGTGTGCAGTCTATGTAAAATACACGTCATTAATCGTGTAGTGAAGATTATTGTGAAATTAGGAAAATCTACGTATTATTTTCACCATATTTTTGACGTCGTGGAACACCACATTTCAGACTACGAGGCCGACATATTCTGAGTCCGCGAGGGACCGGAAAATATTGAACATTATTCAACTGAAACCATACAACGTGGATGATTTAGACGCCACCGTCACAGAGAACATTATTGCCTGTAGTGCGAATATTCCACGACACCTGATTGACACGATAAGTTGTGATTTTCAAAGTATTAGATTCTGTGCGATCACGCCACGTGGGTATATTAGAATCAGTGCCAAGCAGGCAGTGGAGGGCCATTTTATTACAAGTCTGCGACATCGTGTAGAATCTGTGTACTATTTGCTATCTGACAACTGTGTAAAACTACGATTTGTGAATTTGACCACGTGTGAATCTAGTCAAAATGTATAATTCGACCGACCACGTGAGTGATACTATTCGACATCTATCTACCGTGGGTGTTATGGAATAAAAAAACCACGATGTGAAAGAGCCGTTCTGAGGAGGAGTTTCAAAATGATGAACGAACCAGCCGACCAAGAGGAGCTGAGGAGCGTGTTTCGAGCCTGGATAAGGACCGCCAACATAAAGAAGAAACCATCTGTAAGTCGACCACGAGGACGCATCAAATACCTGGAGATGGATGAGGCTTCGAATGGAAGCCTAGCTTGGGAACCCCATATCTCGAACCCAGAGGATATTTTACCCCTCAATTCCAGAGCGCATGAGGTGATGATGCTCTAGTCTGTGAGTCTGTTAGTTCTTTCATGTACGGGTCTTATTGTGGCAGAGGTAGTTACTTAAACCAACCGAACACATCTCGACAGCCAAATAGGTAGGGAATTTTAGTAGTTTTGCACTCATCTTTGTTATTTATTTCAGAGATAGTTAGCCACCTTTTTGATTGAACATGGTTCAATCGGTGCATTCCTTTGAACGTCATAAGACGTCGAGGTCTACTGCTTACTAAACATGACTGTAGTTGCTGAGCTACTTTGGTCAACCCTAGTTGAGGTTATTCTTTCAGGATATGGACAGCCATCCATTAAGTTTTTCTGTCGTGACGCCTCATTTTTGTAATTCTGACTTGCTTAGACAGGTCGTATCGGTTGATGGCTGGCAGTAGCCATCAGTTTTGTAATTGAATCATGTATTTTCATTATCGTGAAGCTTTGAAGCCACCAGTGTTCTTAGTGAAGAACAAGACAGGGATTTTCTAGTATATGCTAGTAGAGCATTGAACCTTGGACTTATGACGTACCATTTCGCCAACCCAGCAGATGCGAGGTTGTGTCCGTTTAATCTTTAATTTGTGTCCAGAGGCAGAGAAATGTTTGTAATGTGATGAATGTAAATATTTGAAGTGGCACCTCTGTGTGACCAAAGCACTCCGAGCGAGTGGTATTACTTGTAAAAAATATAGAGAATTAACAACATAGGTTTACATATTCTGACTCCAATTTATTAACTCTCCTTTTTACTGGAACAAAATTCTGTGGTTTTTGACAACAACAAAACGCCAAGTCAAAGCTGAACACTCGTGGAGACATGCCACTTCAAGTCAGCAACCCGGAATCCAAAGAGGCAACCTGAAAGACAATGCACCACAACTTATATTTTCTAGCATCCTCCCACCTTGGAATTGTGGGAACAATTTCAAAAAAGTATAATTTTCTATGTGGTCTTCCAAACTATTCCAGCTCAGTCAGAGTACTTGCTGTTAGGTATCACTTCACGACCTCTTTTTGTCACATACGAACTCTGCCTTGATGTTTGCAAGTCCGATTTTCTATCGAAAATTGTTTGTTCACTGTCTATCTCCAGAGAGTAAAGTCTTTCAATGGGGCGAATCAGAATCCCATCTTTCGTTTTCAATTTAGCTACACGCACTGCACCATCGCGACCAGGGAAGAGCGTTAAAATTCGTGCCAAAGGCCATTCCACCCTTTTCAGTTTCTCAGAATCAAGTAATACTATGTCACCTTCCTTCAGAGATGATGCCTTCTTTCCTTTGGGACGTTGGACCAACTGTGAGAGGTATTCCTTCCTGAAGCGCTGCTTCAGTTCTTGAATTAAGTACTGTCTGAAACGTAAGCGAGAACGGAACTTTTCTTCCTCGAATTTATCTAGATCTGATACATGGGTAGCAATGATCTCATGTTGAAACATGCTTGGAGTTAGTGGAGTTAAGTCCTCTGGATCCTCTGATGCGTATGTCAGAGGACGGCCATTAATAACCGATTCCACATCACATAGTGAAGTTGACAGTTCTTCATAAGTCAGAACAGACTTCCCGAGTATCCTCTTCAGTAACTCCTTGACAGAACGAACCAGGCGCTCCCACCAACCTCCCCACCAACAAGGTGTGGGAGGATTGAACTTCCACTCAATTCCTTATATTTGAGATTCATTCAGGATTTTCTGGATGGACATTTCTTTTAGCATATTTGCAGCTCCAACAAAATTAGTTCCATTGTCACAATATATAATGGATGGACGTCCCCTTCTCGCAATGAATAGTCTTAATGATAGAAGGAATGTTTCTGTGCTGAGTGAAGATACGAGTTCTAAGTGAACAGCCCTGTAAATTGCACACGTGTACAATGTAATCCACAACTTCGAACCATTCTTTAAAATCAATGGTGCAGCTAGATCAATTCCAGTAACTTCAAATATTGCAGCATCCTTGATTCGATCTTGTGGTAGTGGAGTAGTCTCTGATTCTGCGTTCTGAGCTCTGTGTCGTTTGCACTGCATGCACTTCTTGGAAATCACATTTCTAATGGCTCTTCTACTCTGAATGATCCAAAACTTTTTTCTCATCTGTACAAGAAGAAATTGTATGCCAGCATGACAGTGAACTTTATGTTGTTCCTTGATCAAGGCATCAACTACATCATAATTCCTGGGCAATAACAAGGGAAATCGGAAATTGGAAAGGTCATTCCTCATTGTAATCTTTGTCTTCACACGGACTAGTCCTTTACTGTCTTGAATTACTTTCAATCCGCAGATTATGTCACCATTTCGTGGAAATGACTCCCCTTGTACACACTTTATAATAAATAATTCTGCTTCCCTTAATTCTAAAAACGTTAGTGGACCATTTTGCCTCTCTCTACTATTTCGAGCGTTGTTGTAGAATCTTAATACCCATCCCATAATTCTTACTCTTTGAGAATAGGTGAGAGCTCTTTTCAGATCAATACCCATCATTGTTACAGGCTCGTCTATGTTTTTCTTTTTTTTTTTCTGAAACAATGAGGTCCTCGTCATATGTGCCTTCATTGGTGTAATAAACAGGCCACTCCTCTTCAGGACCTCTCAACCAGAGTGGGCCCTCGCACCAGTTGGAATTGGCCAATTCCGATGGATAACACCCTCTTGATAGTAAGTCGGCAGGATTATAAACTCCAGGTACATGCCTCCAATGTTGTGGGTCAGTCAGCTGTCTTATTTCCATGACTCGGTTGCCAACAAAGGTATGCCATGGTTCATTTCTTCTAATCCATGCAAGCGCGGTCGTGGAATCACTCCAAAAATAACTTTTCACATTTTCTAATGAAAGGGATGATTTGACTAATGAAGCAAGACGACCTCCTATAAGGCAACCTAACAATTCTAGTCGAGGAATAGTGACCCTTTTGAGAGGTGCTATTCGAGCTTTAGCTAGTACTAACTGAACTGATACACCCTTCTCATCCTCAGTTCTGAGATACACTACTGCTCCGTAGGCATGTTGACTGGCAAAAGTGTGCAATTACCAAGACTGTCTGTTTT
Source organism: Meconema thalassinum (assembly GCA_946902985.2). Lineage (NCBI taxonomy): Eukaryota > Metazoa > Arthropoda > Insecta > Orthoptera > Tettigoniidae > Meconema > Meconema thalassinum. The sequence goes on from OX336390.1 coordinate 142,749,803, forward strand.
TCCTCCAGTTATCAGTCTTTGAACTTCTATCTCTTCTAAGTGGCCAATTTCCTGGTAACACTGTTTGAACTCCCTCGAAATTGCGTCAGGCAGAGGAGAGTCCCAATTTGATTTAAACCTTTTTTACTCGAGTTCTCTGTAGCTTCTATTTTCCACGATTCCTGTAGCAATAATTTGAACGGGAGAATCGCAGGGGCTAGAAATCCAACGACGTCATAAATTTTCATTATTACTGAAAGTAGATCCCTCTTGGGTAAGTATATCTTGGGAGAATGGAAATTGAGCAACAATACAGACCCCCATTGTATCCAGTCTCTTGTTCCACCTCATGCCTAATACCTTTGTGACACATCCATTGCTTTCAATATCTTCATTGTTGCTTTCGATCTTCGAAAGTTCACAATTCCTTATTGTAGATTCCCAGCATCTCTTGACTTCAGCTAGAATCCGTGTGCTTTCAGAACGAAACATATTGTATTCTTCTACAGAATCAACTGATGTTACACAGTTATCTATGTACATAGATTTCATCAGTTTCCGTGCTATCAGTTCATCCTTATTACTAACAGTCGAAAGATGATGATCTAATACAGCACCCAATATAAATGGACTACATGTGGCTCCAAAAAGAACTCTTGAATGTCTATAAATCTTCAATTTCATAGTTCTGAAATTCTCCCACCATAAAAATCGGAGATAATCACGATCATCAACTCGTACCTCAAACATTTGGAATGCTTTCCTTATATCTGCAGTAACACCCAGCTCTTTCTCTCGAAACCTTAAAAGAATTTCAGGGATAATTTGAACGTAGTTAGGACCTTTCATTAAACAATCGTTCAGTGAAAGCATGAAGCATAAAAATCTGGTCGAACTGGAGTAGTCAGACTTTCAGGTTTGATTACAGGTCGGTGTGGAAGATAATGACAAAATTTCTCAACCTCTTCCTGTGGTACTTCTTCAATAAAGCCTTCTGCTATCCAGTCTTCAAATATCTTGCCATAGTGTGAGAAGAGACCTGTCTTTTCCAAATCCTGCGTAGTCGACTGAAGTCTTCTTTCTGCTATTTGCTTATTGGACAGAATTTCTGGATGCCCCTCCTTTCAAGGAAGACCAACTACATAACGTCCATCTTCTTTCTGGGTTAAAGTATTGAGTAGATGTTGTTTCGCTTCTCGATCCTGTTCTTCAGCTGACTTGATTTCAACTGGATCCTGAATACCAATTGTTTCAAGATTCCACAAGTCCGTGATTGAGCCATCGTTGTAAGCCATCGTGATTGTTGTATTGGCCATGTTCACTTCAGGAGAGTTGTCAGTTTGTTCTCCACCCAAAGTCCATCCTAGCTTTGTTTCTATGGCTGTAAGACCACTCTTAAGCCGAACAACATTTCCAGTTAGAATTTTAGCATACATATCCATTCCAATAAGGAGCTGAATTTCTGGACAGTTATCACCCACATCGCTGATCCATATTTTCCTCGTTCTAAGTTCACGAAACAAGGCAGAACATGCTGAAACTCGTGGGATTGACTGGCAAATACGTGACTGATCCCTGACTTCGATCTCAAAAGCAACGTTACCGCCTGGGTTCTGTAGCTTAATTGTGTACTTCTTGTGATTTATTTCCGAGGTCTTGCTTCCACCGAACAGAACATGGGAAACCAATTCTTCAGCACATGCTATCAATCCGAGTTCTTCAGCTGTTTTCTTCAAAAGATAGGATCGCTGAGAGCCATAATCCAAGAAAGCTCTCACTGTTTTCCGTCTGCCATTGCCGTAGACAGTAACCGTCAGTGTTTGTAATATTACTTGACGGACGGATGTGTTACAAGCCATATTAGAAGTTGTGTGACGCTGACTGACTTCTTCTTTCTTCGATTCATTCTTATCCTTCTGCAAAAGATCAGGACACATAACCGTGGCATGCTTCTTACAACAAACCAAGCACCGAATGTTTGATTTACAGTTCTTTGACAAATGGTTAGATCGCAAGCATATGAAGCAACGCTTCTTTTCTCTAACCTTCGATCTTCTTTCCTCAACTGTCGTGTTTGTTGTTTTGTAACACTTCTCGCTGTAATGGGCCTTTTTGCAAAATATACATAAGTCTTCTGAAGTATTGCTAAGTGCTGCCACTGTAGGTGTACCGGTACTCATCTTATCTTTAATATGCTTCCTGTCTACTTTTGAAAAACATCCCTCCCTTACAGTCTTTTCTTTCACTTCTATGCTACCGAAACCTGACAGTGCAAACAAGATTTGTTGCTCATTTAGAACTTCAGTCTTGATAAACTCCATTAAACAATCAAGTCGAGACATCCTAGGTTCTATTTCACTAACACTTTGTTTCGAAAATTGACTCCTCTGCCATGCCCGTAACGTTTCTTCTGGCAGACTCGACTCAACTAAGGGAAATAACCATGTGCCTGGATCTGTGTCTGTCAAGATTAAGGTACTGAGTGACCGTAAATATGATTCTAATTTAATTGATAATGTTGAGAGGGGGAGTTTATCCTTTCGAGTAGCATTTGAAATTACTAGTTTCAACAGTTCTCTTACATAGACTTGCATCTTAAGATCATCCCTGCCAAATGGTTCTTTTAATGCTTCAATGACTTTTGGATAATTTTCTTCTGTTTGAGGGTAACTAAGAAAAATTGACTGTGGTTCTCTGTCAGGTTTCATTGCCTGTATTAAATACTGAAACTTGTCACTGTCGTGCAAAGTATCATCTTCGTGTACCTTTCTGAACTGAGACCAAAACCTAACCATTCTTTAGATCTCCATTAAATGTCTTTAGCTCAATTTTGGGTTACTTAAAGGACCTTCGTTTATTGATATGATTATATCCTTCATTTCCGAACCTCTCGCTAGGTGCTGACCTAATCACGAGAGCAAAATTATATTGTTTACTTGTACCTTAATAACCTCAAATTCATCAATGTTTTTCTCAGTACTTTCTCTTTCAGCTAAAATAACATCGTCCTCCGCATCATTGTCTAATAAATGATCCATTATTTTCACGTCAATTTCATGAAGTTCCCCCTTTAAACTTTCCAAACGATTAAAATTTGATTTAAACAAGTCTATTCTGCGAGGTAATTTCTGTAGCAAGTAACTCTTTAATGCATTGAAATTTCTTTGTTACACTTTGTCTAATAGGAGCCCTACCTTTCTTTAGCCGTTCCATGTTATTCCTTCTCTTCTTGGATAGGAATAAGTATTGGCAGTAATTTATTTACGTCTCTAATCACGTCAGGGTCACCAAATGTTAAAAATATATAGAATTAACAACATAGGTTTACATATTCTGACTCCAATTTATTAACTTTCCTTTTTACTGGAACAAAATTCTGTGGTTTTTGACGACAACAAAACGCCAGGTCAAAGTTGAACACTCGTGGAGACATGCCACTTCAAGTCAGCAACCCGGAATCCAAAGAGGCAACCTGAAAGACAATGCACCACAACTTATATTTTCTAACATTACTAATCTTTAGTGTTCTTTGTTATACAAGACATGATGTCTTATTGTACCGCGTATCTTTACGTAGTCACTTTTGTGTTAATTACTATTAGATTGAGGCAAGCCATAGGCCAGTTCACATCAGGACTTTAATTCAAGTGAATTTGCTGCCTAGAATGATTGAAATGTTTGTTTCAACTACCTGACGCAGTGAGAGCAGTTCGCGCGAGGCGAACTCAGTTACAGAGCAGGTGTGCTTACCTATAAGGCACCAGCGCATTGATTTGAGACAGACAAATGAAAACATTTAGACTGATGCGCTAGCATCGTATTTACTGTTATGAATTGCTTCATTATTAGGTCAAGGTTAGAAGCCATTTTGTGAAATCAGATATTAACGCTTCTGTAATGGATGACCAGCAGAGTCCTATGTTCCGATCGGTTTGTACAGCGACGATGTTTAACACTATTTTGAAGGTGTTTGTAAATTGTTAGAGGTTTATTTTCTGTTTATTGACTACTGTCGACCAAAGTATTATGTGCACTCGAGTTTGAAGGTTGTTTGCGAAGTAACCAATAGACCTACATAAAATCCAATAACATCATCATTTTCGTCGTTCTATTGCACGTTAGTTCATGTAGGTTTGGAATTTTTTATTTATATTTTAATATTTTTTGTCGCAGTTGGAGCACAAAAAGTGCACGTTTTTAAGCGCGTTTCAACCATGCGTCACATTTCGGAATTATTATCTCAAAAACCCTTCATCAGATCGAATCCAAATTTTAACACAATATACACTGGAATATTGTATAACTGGATTATTAATTTCAAAATTTTGCGTGTCTAAAAAAAAAGTTGTTATCAATTTTTGTAAGGTAACTTTTTCTCGGCTCGGGGTGGTTGGAAAATGTAGTTCTTGGTTGCGATGTAATCCTTATACATCAAAACGTTAAGCTGTATGACTGTGAAATACGTAAATTAACTCACTTATTTTATATCGGTTTGTATTTGTAGGTGGAAATAACACATCGTTCACCAGCTACCCCCTCCCAGAAAAGCTGTACAGCGTTGCCGAAATGGAGCCCAACATGCATCATGGCGTGCCTCGCTCGGAAGTGATGGGCTCCATCACAGCAACGCTGTACAGCTCTCCCGGGAGTGGGTAGCTGGTGAACGATGTGTTATTTCCACCTACAAATACAAACCGATATAAAATAAGTGAGTTAATTTACGTATTTCACAGTCATACAGCTTAACTTTTTGATGTATAAGAATTACATCGCGACCAAGAACTACATTTTCCATCCACCCTGAGCCGAGAAAAAGTTACCTTACAAAAATGATAACAACTTTTTTCTTGGACACGCAAAATTTTGAAATTATTAAACCAGTTATACAACATTCCAGTGTATATTGTGTTAAAATTTGGATTCGATCTGATGACAGGTTTTTGAGATAATAATTCTTAAATGTGACGCATGGTTGAAACACGCTTAAAAACGTGCACTTTTTGTGTTCCAACTGCGACAAAAAATATTAAAATATAAACTAAAAATTCCAAACCTACATGAGCTAATGTAAAATAGAACGACGAAAATGATGATGTTATTGGATTTTATGTAGATCTATTGGTTACTTCACAAACAACCTTCAAACTCGAGTACACATAATACTTTGGTCGACAGTAGTGTAGGACACCCTGTTCGAGGCTATTTTTAGCCTATTTTCAATTTTGAAAAAATAGGCTTATGAGATCACCTTTTGTCCGTGTGTGTGTGCGTGTGTGTGTGTGTGTGTGTGTGTGTGTGTGTGTGTGTGTGTGTGTGATTCGTGTGTGTGTCCCCCCCTAATAAAATCTAAACGGCAGGAGCGATTTCAATGAAACTCGGAAAGTTCATAGCACTATGCCCGGCGACCTCGACCGTGCCCTTCAAATTTTGTTACGACTCACCAATCCAACATGGCGGCTGTGCGAAATATTTCACCAGCATTCAATATCTCCGAAACTATTACCGATATTACCCAGACATTTTCTATGGTGATAGAGGGAACTACTATAAGTTCACTTATGTGACTTTTGAAAACCTGGTAACTACAAAACCAACATGGCGGCCAAGCGAATTTGCGACTTTTAAATAGACGTTTCTCGTGATTTGACCAACCAAACGCAATGAAACTTGGTACAGTATATGTTTATATACATTGTAATGCACTGACATCTAACTTCGTTCAATTGTTTACATAATCACAAGATGGCGGATGTGCGAAATATTTCACCGGCATTCTATATCTCTGAAACTATTAGCGGTATCTCCCTAAAATTTTGTACGGAGATAAAGGGCACTACTGGAAGTCCATCTATAAGACTTTCAAAAACCGGTTAACTACAAAACGAACATGGCGGCCAAGCGAATTTGAAAATTTTAAATAGACCTTTCTCGCGATTTAATGTTCCAAGCGCACTGAAACCTGGTACAGGAAATATTTATACACATTGTAATCCACTGGTATCTAATTTAGTTCAATTGTTTACATAACCTCTAGATGGCGGCAGTGCGAATTTTAAAATTAAGTTTTTATTTCTTGTGATGTAGTCGTGCGATCGAAGTGAAAGTTTGAATAATGAACCTACGCAATAATTTTCCTTTAATGGTACATGACTCTATGGCCTATACATTTAACAATCCAACATGGCGACCATCCGAAATATTTAGACGATACTGAATATCTACGAATCTATTTTAGCAATCAAACTGCATTTTTTAATGTTCATAGGGGCTATGAACTTAAGTTCACCTATAGGACTTTAAATAACCTGGTGATCACAAATCCAACATGGCGGTGACGCGAATTATAAATATTCACATGGACGTTTCTCGCAATTTAACCATCCGCGTGCAGTGAAACTTGGTACAGTAAATCTTTATCCGAATGTTAATCCACTGGCATCTAATTTATTTCAATTGTTTCCATAACCTCAAGATGGCAGCTGTGAAAATTTTTTAAATCTCCTTGTTTTTTCTTGTGTCCTAATTATGCGATTGAAGTTTGAATACTACACGTTCACAATAATCTGCATGTAACAGTACATAACTCTAGGACCTAAACATATAAAATCCAACATGGCGACCATCTGAAATATTTAGTCGGTTCTCAATATCTACGAATCTATTACAGCAATCAAACTGAAATTGTGTATGTTGATAGTGGCAATTAACATAAGTAGGATATATGAAAATAGGCTGTATAGTTCTTCACGGAACTACTTGTTATGGTATTTCGTGCCTGTTGTACACCGTGTCCAGACTCAGTTATGAGACCCTTGTTTATACCGAGAGGTGACTGACGTGTTCCCAGGCCTGCCCGAAGACTGTTTAAGTGTGCCGAGCGCCACTAACAGTGCGTGTTATTGTATTGTCCGAACGTTGAGAGCTCATGGATGGTATTCCGACTTGATGTCGATGTTATAAGTGAATGATCTCGCAGATGACGTCACTGCTTATCCCAGGTGTCAAGGATCGTCAGAATTATCGTCATAAACCTACAATAAACTTAATCCTACGTTTTAATATTCATGAAAGTAATTATAATAAATGGAACAGATAATTAATTAATCTTTTTGCTATAAACTTGGAATCCACATGCTGTGCTTGCTGACCGACACCTTGCGATTTGAATCATTTCCTGACGTGAATGACTTAGAACAGAATACACTACCTTGAGACGGTGGAGTGTGCTTTAACCGTTAGTTCGTACTCGGTGGAGCGCGACACTCAAGTAATGTAAGTCGTAGTTTTAACTACGCCATTACCACCGTAGCAAACACTTAGATGACTTTGGATACAAACAGTATTCCAAAACGTGTAGGCAGGCTTGAAAAAGATGATGCTGTTGTCTATTGCCTCATTTATTTATTTATTTATTGATGTTTATAATCTTCATGTACCTTTCTCTGTGTTGATGAACACATAGCTGTAGGAGTGATTGTAATGGTTTTTTTTCTTGGCTGCCATGTAGATCTGAATGTAAATGTTTTGCTTACGGACGTCACCGCCGTAATTGTTGTGTTCATTGTTAGGACTTAGCTAAATTGATTAACCGTAAATGTAAATATGGAATGGGTACCATCATAACCTAGATTTTGCTTTGCTCCTCTGTTAAATGTAAATTCTGATAACTTAGTATTTGTTTGTAATTGAGTAGGGTTTCCTTTCGTACCATATTCCTAGCTTTGTTGTCGTTGCTTAACCTGTTGTATGTTAGATCTTTAGAGAGGATTTTAACTTAGCTTCAGTTAGGGCCTGAATCTTAATTTTCTTTTTTTATTAGCTTGCGGATTAGCCGATACAAACCCTCCGAAGTAGGATAGGGGTTTGTCGACTTTTAAATAAAAGTGTTCACGAGATTTACTTAAGGCTGGATGTTGTCGTTTATTAGTTTTGTTGTTTGGGTGTACTTCTTGGGTCGTCTATGACTATTGCCACCATGTATGACCCAGATCCCCTGGATCAAGTTTCTCGTGTTGCTCTGGCCTATAATAAGTGCATCCAATCCTCTCGGCACATGTGTTTGGCAGACGAGGTGTCTTGGAAGTCATTTCGGTTGTGGGCAACCCTGACGGCTCCTGTGACGGGCTCAGTATCATACAGCAGAGTGCGATCCCTGAAGTTGTCTCTCATTATGCGCATAAGATACTGGGGTACTTTGAAAGTCTCTTCAAGAGCTTCCAACATGTCATTCCAACTTGCCGAATTAAAAGCATTCTTTACATCCATGGTCACAAGAAGTGTCACTTTACGAGAATGATGATTGCCCGTTTGCGCTCTTTCAACTGTGTTCACCGCCTCCCATATTGCATCAATAGTGGAATGTCCTCTCCGAAAGCCATGCTGATGAACAGATAAATCCCCTACTATCTGAAATGCTGAGAGAATTCTTGGCTGAAGACGTTTCTCTTGGTCTTTTCCAGCTCTGTCCAACATACATAAAGGTCTATAACCACCAGATTTTCCTTTCCTGATCAAATCCAATCGAGCCATTTCCATCGGGCATTAAAACACCCGCTTGCAGGCTATGATTGTGCATATTCAACAACTGTTCTGGACAAAGTTCTGATATTATCTTTAGGACTTCTGCAGGTATATCATCTGGTCCTGGAGCCTTCTTGTTTCTAAGAAAGCTAAAAGCTGTATTCAGTTCATCTACTGTTAAGAAAGGTACATCATTCAGTTCTCTTTCATCATCACAATCGGTCCTATCTGGATGGTCGGGGAATAGTGTATCCACAATTGTTTTTAATGGTTTGTGAATCCTTGCTCGGGTTTGAAAATTTCCCGAGTTTCTTCATTACAATCTTATAACCCAGTCCCCATGGATCATCTTCCACTTCCTTAGACAAAGCCTACCATTTATCGGCTTTACTCTTCTTAATTGCTTTGCCGAGATCCTAGTTTGCTGACTTGTACTCCGCTGTAACTGAGGTATTCACTTCTCTGCCTCTCGTCCTCTGGGCAATGCGTCGAAGTCGCAGACAGTTTCTTCTCAATTCTGCAATCTCTTCGGTCCATCAATACGCTGGGCGACTGCTAGTTCGTGGTTTCTTTCGGGACATTGATGTATTGCATGCTTGTTGGATTAGCTGCATGGTGAGTTCAACACGTACACCAGCTGCTTCTTTTCCAGTACAGCCAGAACATTTTTCTGCTATGTCCTCCATTCCATTTTGTATTACATCAAGAAACGATTCCTTGTCAATACTGGCTATATTACACCGTGCTGGCCTGCGCAATATGTTTCTTGCTGAAGTAAACGAAAGATGGAATATTGGTGATCACTCCCTGCATACCGTAGTCCTCAATAACTTGCCACCCAGTAATCTTAGGCGCGATATCCGCCGTTGAGAATGTTACATCCGATATTGTTCCCTGACATCCTGGCCGTCGGCATGTTGGTACATTTCCAATGTTATTGATCACTAAACCTGTATAGCTGCCATTTGTAATAGTGATGGGGATGATGATGATGATGATGATGGTGGTGATGATGATGGTGATGATAGTGATGATGATGGTGATGATGGTGATGACGATGGTGATGACGGTGATGATGATGATGATGGTGATGATGATGATGACGGTGAGGATGGTGATGATGATGGTGATGTTAATGATGGTGTTGATGGTATTGAAGGTGATGATTTATTTTTTAGCCTATTTTCAATTTTGAAAAAATAGGCTTATGAGATCACCTTTTGTCCGTGTGTGTGTGCGTGCGTGTGTGTGTGTGTGTGTGTGTGTGTGTGATTCGTGTGTGTGTCCCCCCCTAATAAAATCTAAACGGCAGGAGCGATTTCAATGAAACTCAGAAAGTTCATAGCACTATTCCCGGCGACCTCGACCGTGCCCTTCAAATTTTGTTACGACTCACCAATCCAACATGGCGGCTGTGCGAAATATTTCACCAGCATTCAATATCTCCGAAACTATTACCGATATTACCCTGACATTTTCTATGGTGATAGAGGGAACTACTATAAGTTCACTTATGTGACTTTTGAAAACCTGGAAACTACAAAACGAACATGGCGGCCAAGCGAATTTGCGACTTTTAAATAGACGTTTCTCGCGATTTGACCAACCAAACGCAATGAAACTTGGTACAGTATATGTTTATATACATTGTAATGCACCGACATCTAACTTCGTTCAATTGTTTACATAATCATAAGATGGCGGATGTGCGAAATATTTCACCGGCATTCTATATCTCTGTAACTATTAGCGGTATCTCCCTAAAATTTTGTACTGAGATAAAGGGCACTACTGGAAGTCCATCTATTAGATTTTCAAAAACCGGTTAACTACAAAACGAACATGGCGGCCAAGCGAATTTGAACATTTTAAATAGACCTTTCTCGCGATTTAATGTTCCAAGCGCACTGAAACCTGGTACAGGAAATATTTATACACATTGTAATCCACTGGTATCTAATTTAGTTCAATTGTTTACATAACCTCAAGATGGCGGCAGTGCGAATTTTAAAATTAAGTTTTTATTTCTTGTGACGTAGTCATGCGATCGAAGTGAAAGTTTGAATAATGAACCTACGCAATAATTTTCCTTTAATGGTACATGACTCTATGGCCTATACATTTAACAATCCAACATGGCGACCATCCGAAATATTTAGACGATACTGAATATCTACGAATCTATTTTAGCAATCAAACTGCATTTTTTAATGTTCATAGGGGCTATGAACTTAAGTTCACCTATAGGACTTTAAATAACCTGGTGATCACAAATCCAACATGGCGGTGACACGAATTATAAATATTCACATGGACGTTTCTCGCAATTTAACCATCCGCGTGCAGTGAAACTTGGTACAGTAAATCTTTATCCGAATGTTAATCCACTGGCATCTAATTTATTTCAATTGTTTCCATAACCTCAAGATGGCAGCTGTGAAAAATTTTTAAATCTCCTTGTTTTCTCTTGTGTCCTAATTATGCGATTGAAGTTTGAATACTACACGTTCACAATAATCTGCATGTAACAGTACATAACTCTAGGACCTACATATATAAAATCCAACATGGCGACCATCCGAAATATTTAGTCGGTTCTCAATATCTACGAATCTATTACAGCAATCAAACTGAAATTGTGTATGTTAAATAGTGGCAATTAACATAAGTAGGATATATGAAAATAGGCTGTATAGTTCTTCACGGAACTACTTGTTTATTTTTTAGGGAATGAGGAAAATCTTGCTTGAGACGCTTGTGGGAGTCCGCAATCCACAAGGATGTGGGATTCTTTCCCACTAAAATCCACATATCATTCTCCCACGACGTGTGACTCCGCCCCGGAACCGCTCACGCATTACTTTAGGGCGGCGTAGTGCTTGAAGCCACTTATCCTTATTTTTCTTCCTTCAATTCTTCTTCACCATCCTGAGTGATTTCTGTCCTGATACTGTTCGCTGAGAATAATGATGTCTGCTCCAATCTCATAGGTCATCTTTGTCAATAGGTCATTGGCAGATTGACTCCTGTGCATATTTTCCTGAAGAATCTGCATCATTTTCCACTATGTTTGGCCTTTTCAAGATCTTCACGAAGCTTCGTGACTTGTTTTCAATTCCCATAATGCTTTGGGCGTTGTAATCACCATCATCACTATAACTATCATCAGTTAGTTAGTTATTGTTGTTTTAAGAGGCGGAACTACGAGGTCTTCTGCCCCTAAAAACTAAACTATCATAATCATCACCATCACCATCATCACCATCGTCACCATCGTCACCAACATCATCACCATCGTCGCCATCATCATCATCACCATCAAGTTCTTGGCTCACGAAGCCCATGACCCAGTGCTTGATCACGCATTATTCAATATCTGCGAAGTAAAGGCTGTGTTATTAATTGCTATTAAAGCCTGTAACATTTACTACGAACATTGTGATTTTGAAGTGAAAGAATGAACTACTACACGATTTATTTTACCACCCACGTGATCAGACTATTCTACACCATGTTTGACAGACATCATGGGCTAATACCGCTCTTGTATGAGGGTGATGTATCTATTGGAACCAGCATGATGTTGGAGCTTCCAGAACAGCGAACGAGGAGGAAGGAACCCAGGATGCCTTTCCCATGCAGGTCCACTACATCCACGAAGTTATCGACAGGGACAGATCGAACCCTGGCCTTTGGAAGAGTCCAGATGGGAGTCCTGATGAGGACGATGCCGTTCCGGAAAGCCAGGGATGAATTTGTACAACCCTTGTCGTTGAACAGAGGGCTGAGTGAGAGCTCCTCCATTTCGTGAGTTTTTGTACACCCTTTCTTGTTCTAGTTTCTGGTGGTATAGTAGGTTTAATGTAGTTTGTGAACCTACCGAACTCAGTGAAAGCCATTTTTATAGGTAGGGACTGTAACTAGTCTAATTAGATGTCATTTATTTCAGTTAGAGTGAGACACCCTTGGTCAGACATTTTGGTCAACCCTGGTGCAGCTTGATGGACGTCGTGGAACGTCAATGCCTATCTCTTGCTAAACGTGACCGTAGTCATTTGAGGCTACTTTGTTCAACCCTATTTGGGGTGATTTTCCAAGTCTTTGCTGACTTTAGTTATGGCAATCAGATGCCATGGTTATATTTCTTTAACTGCATTTTTTGCAACCAGTCTTTGTTACACCCCTGACTTCGTTAGAGCAGTCGTATCATTTAGGTAATCGACTGTAATTACCAGTTTTGTAACTGCATTATATTTCATTTGAGATGTTGCTCAGAAGCCATCTGGTCAAGTGTGGACCTTATAAGTAAAAGGAATGTTTCGTTGTCTAGCATCGAACCCAGTTCCCAACGTATCATTAAGCTGATCCAGAGTGTGGAATCTGCGCCACAATTATTATTTTGTTAGTGTCATGTGAAGACACGTATTTATTTGATGTTGTACAAGCAACTACTGAAGTATTGTATCTTTGAGAGCAAAGAGCTCCAGCAATGTGACATTGCTACCATTTAGACGTCTTTGGTTTGAAAGACGGAATTATATTATTGTATTCAGATTTATAGCGTGTTTTATATACACGTATTCTTCGAGGTTTATAACCTATGGTAAAGGTTTTATAATGAGGCCAATTGTACAGTTTTATTTTGCTTAAATCGCCGGCCTTGATAGTTAGTGTGTTGTGTCTGAGTGCGCAGGAATGTTGTAGCCTGTATCGACACAAACTGGTTTGTGACCCAGTGCCCTTGAGAGCACGCTTGTATTATGAGACAGACATAGATTGACAGAAAACAGAATATTTGTTGTATTCGCTCTTTCTTTCATTGCAATTTAGCTCATGGAACCAAGTGTCCAACCTTGTATCTGATCACATGTTTTCATAGATTGTTTTTTGTTAGTTAAACGCACTTTTGCGTGTACCGTTCTTTGACGTGTACAGTTATGTCAGGTTTTCTATAGTACGTTGTAGGCGACCCTGTTATAGGAGGTATTTATTGTATGAAGTTCTTTGTGTGTACCTTGTCCGGGATTGTTCCCGTTGACCAGATGTTATTGGAGGGTGACTGAGTGTGCAGGCCCATCCCAGAGTTATTGGACGCGAGCATTGCGCCGCTGGTAACTTGTGTTATTGTGTATCCGAGTTGTTATTGCTCGTTGATTATATTCCGAATTTTCAGTCGAGGCTCTTGGTGGAGATTTATCTCAGTGGAGACACTCCGTGCCCAGGCTATTGTCAGTATTATTCGCCATAAACCAACGATAAACCTAAACCGACATCTTAATAATAAAACGCATAATTTTGGTAAAACAAATGCTAACTAACGAATTCTTTCTATCTAACTTTGCTCTTTTGCATTTGGAACCTGCTGACATGGCCGTGCTAATGAAGGTATTTCCTTTTGAGGAAATGACTAGGACAGCTGACACTTTTGAAGCGACCTGAAGCTTGCTCGAACCTTGAGTTCGTAGCATGTGGAGCGCAGGCTATGCGATGTTAGACGTAGTCTTTACTACGCAGTCGTCACCGTAACTACACACTTTAGATGACTATGGCTTACAAAGAGTAAACCAAGGTGCAGGCAGGCATTTTAATAAAACTGTTGTCTCTTATTAATTATTTATGATGTACAAGCTGTACCCGGCATGCGTTGCAATGCCAATCAAAGAAAGTGTTGGCGTTGAAATTCTGTTTCTTGAAGTGCTTTTGGATACACAACATGTTAACTGCCTCTAAGCTATCGTAAAATGGATTTTCTAATTTAGAACCATTCGTGGAAGCGTGCACAACAACTTTCAAAAGTTTCATCGCTGTCACTCATTTGTTGAATCTACTCGTACGCTACCTGTTGTGAAATGGATTTACTAAGTCGAAACCCATCCCTGGCGTGTACACAATAACTCATCAATGTTTCATCGCAATCGGATGAATTGTATATGCACGTATACGGGGTTTTGTTTAAACGATTCGTGCGCTGTCACTCATTTGTTGAATCTACTCGTGCGCTACCTATTGAGAAATGTATTACTAAGTCGAAGCCCTTCCCTGGCGTGTACACAATAATTCATCAAGGTTTCATCGCAATCGAAGAATGTTATATGAACGCAATAGGGGATTTTGTTGAAACGCTTCGCGCGTCGTCACCCATTTGTTGCATCTACTCTTGCGCTACTTATTGTGAAATGGATTTACTAAGTCCCCTTCCCTGGCGGGTACACAATAACTGATCAATGTTTCATCGCAATCGGATGAATAGTATATGAACGCATACCTGATTTTGTTTAAACGATTCGCGCTCCGTCACTCACTTGTTGAATCTACTCGTGCGCTACCTACTGTAAAATGTATTTACTAAGTTAGAAACCGTCACGTAAGTGTCCACAACATCTCACCCAAGTTTAATCGCTATCGGACTAATGGGATATGAAGACATAGGGGACTGTATTGAAACGCTCCGCATGTCGTCGTTCATTTGTCGAATCTACTCGTGTGCTACCTACTGTGAAATGTATTTACTAAGCCAGAAACCTTCCTTGGAGTGTCCACCATATTTCACCCAAGTTTCACCGCTAACGGCAGAATGGTATATGACCTTATACGGGACTTTGTTGAAACGCTTCGTGCGTCGTCCCTCATTTGTTGAATCAACTTGTGCGCTGCATATTGTATAGTGGATTTACTAAGCCAGAAATTTTCCATGACGTGTACACAACATCTCACCCAAGTTTCATAGCTACGGACGAATGGTACATGAATGCATACGGGACTTGGTTGAAACGCTTCGCGTGTCGTCGCTCATTTGTTGATTCTACTCTTGCGCTACATATTGTAATATGGATGTACTCAGCCAGAAACCTTCCCTGGAGTGTACACAACATCTCACCCAAGTTTCATCGCAATCGGATGAATGGTATGTGAACGTATACGGGACGTTGTCGAAACGCTTCGCGCGTAGTCACTCATTTGTTGAATATAAACGTGCGCTTCGTATTGTAAAATGGATTTACTTAGCCAGAAACCTTTCCTGGAGTGTACACAACAATTCACCAAACATTTATCACTATCAGACGACTGGTATATGACATTATACGGGACTTTGTTGAAACGCTTCGCGTGTCATCGCTCATTTGTTGAATCTACTGGTGCGATACCTATTGTAAAATGTATGTACTAAGCCAGAAACCTTCCCTGGAGTGTACACAACATCTCACCCAAGTTTCATCGCTATCGGATGAATGGTATATGAAATTATATGGGACTTTGTTGAAACGCTTCGCGCGCCGTTGCTCATTTGTTGATTCTACTCGTGCTCTGCCTATTTTTAAAGGGATTTACTAAGCTAGAAACCTCCCCTGGAGTGCACACAAAATCTCAGCCTAGTTTCATCGCTATCGGACGAATGGTATATGAACGCAAACGTGACTTTGTTGAAATGCTTCGTGCGTCGTAGCTCATTTGTTGAATCTACTTGTGCGCTATCTACTGTGAAATGTATTCACTAATTTTGAAACCTTCACGTAAGTGTACACAACATCTCACCCAAGTTTCATCGCTATCGGACGAATGGTATATGAACACATACAGGACTTTGTTGAAATGCTTCGCGCATCGACACTCATTTGTTGAATCTACGCGTGCGCTACCTATTGTAAAATGGATTTACTAAGTCAGAAACCTTCCTTGGAGTGTACTCAACATCTCACCCAAGTTTCATCGCAATCGGACGAATGGTATATGAACGCATAGGAGACATACCCACAAACATACCCACAGACAAACTATCACGTTACATTGATTTTTATATATATAGACAAGTGTATGAATCCTACATGTTACCCTATTGTGTGCTGTTAGCACGTAGTTCCTAAGAATAATTAAATGGTTTTTTTACATGGCTGTTCACTTAGCTTTTGAATGTAATTGTTTTCTATTACGGACGTAATCGCCATAAATTTTGTTATTAACTGATAGGACATAGCTAGATGTATTAACGTTAAAAGTAAATGTGGAGATGGTATCATCCTAACTTAGATTTGTTATGCTACCCTGTTAAATGTAAATTCTGATATTAGCCTGATCTTGTAACTTGACCTAGGGACTTGCGTCGTACCATTTTCCTAGTGTTGCTGTTGTTGCTTTATCATTGTGAGATAGATCTTTCGCGAGGGTTTTCCGTAACTTCTCAGGTAGGGACCTGCTCTTTATTTTTGTTTGTTTATTAGCTTGCGGACTAGCCGATTGAAACCCTCCGAACTAGGCTAGGGGCTTGTGAATTTTAACAATAAATTTTCACGGTGTTTTACATAAGTCTGGATGTTTATTTTCTCAGTCTAGTTTTTAAGGTGAACCTTTCCTTAGGCAGTCTATGACCATCGTCACCATGTACCACGATCCCTGTGGACTACAGATTCTCGTGCCGCCTTGGCCTATTTGGAAGTTCACCTGATCCTCTCGGCAATTATGTCCGACGGATGAGATGTTAGGGAAGTCATTGCGGTTATTGGCTATCCTGGCAGCTCCACCGACGGTCTCAATATGTTTGTTGTTGTTCTTTCATTTGAGGGGCCTGGACATCGTGATCATTTTCTCCGTGGACTTGTGTGTGTTTAAAGAATCTGTTTGATTTGTGTTATTTCAGTGTATGTAGGAATGTGTGTATTTGTAATTCAGTTGAAGATTGGGAAGTGGCCGTGGCCATAAGTTAAGAATTATCCCGTCATTAGCCTGGGGGAGAAGTGGGAAACCACGGTAAAGTATTTCCAGGAGGGCTGAGGTGGGAAACGAACCCAGCTTTGCCTCACGAGGATGAGTGTGCCCCGTTCCAGCCCTAAGACCTGAAATAAATTTATTGGCAGAGCCGGGAATTGAACCCAGAATTCAGGGGCGACAGCCATGTATGCTAGTCGCTACACCACGAGGTGATCTGACCTCAAATATAGGGGGCCCAAAATCGCTGTCTACGGCCCTTGTGATGATTATGATAATTGTTATTTTAAGGGGCCTAACATCTAGGTTAACGGCCCCTAATGGTTTGGGTGATTGTGAAAGATGAGATGAGAATGAAAACTAAAACTAAGACTAACTACAGACTTACATACTAGAAGAAGAAATGTTGAACAAATAAAGGATAAGGCAAATAAAGGACAGGAAAAAAAGAAATGCCCTCAACACTCGAGGAATGATGATTGAGGGACTTGGAAGGAAGGAGATCCATGAAAGGCAGATAGGAAAGGGAATGAGGAGAGAGCCCGCCCCAAATTCAGTGAAAAAGGGGAAAATATGGACGGAGCTCAGGAATCCCCCGGGATCGCCAACTACCGAACTCACCAGCCGTGAGCCCCTGAGCAATATCCAGGGTGCACCAGAAGAGGTGTGGCTACATACACCCTGAAAAGAAGGCTGAAAAGAAGGCTGACCCCTCGCAGAAGGAGGGTATCAGGAAAGATGAGACAAGGGTCAATTAACGCGGGAAAGGAAGATACTCCCTAGGCCTCGGATACCCTCATACCGTCGGGGTCGGAAGAGAACAAGAGTTGTTCAAGAGAGGTCGACAGGAAAGAAGACAGAGAGGAGCCCGGCGCAAGTAAATGGAAGCAATGCCGGACTCAGCTGGGGTCTCGTGGTCACCATCCCACGTCCCACTAGATGTGAGCCCCTGGGGGGCGGCCCTTATTATGATGGCAGTGAGTCGGGCATACAGTAGGTGTTTATTAGCTTCTGTTCTCGTATACAAGTCATGCCCACAGTTTTAAAAATGCGCCGGGAATACCAACGCTCATAAGGATGCTGTGGGGAGATACCGGGTTACTCAGAGTGACCACTTCTCACTTTCACTCTTACTCTGAGTGTTCGCGTGTGAAGCTCAGCGTTAATTGCCGGTCTTCACCTTGACCTACAGCAGAGAATACCTCGACAGTCATACTTCGGGGAAATGTAATCATAGGATCACTTTCACTTCACTACTTCCTCAAAGGTTGTTGTCAGTTTTACCGGTCAATACTAGTCTCACAAGAGTGGGCTGACTCATGCTGCGGTGGCTAGTATTATTGGTTGGCATCCCTGAGGTCACAGGTTCGATTCCCGGCCCTGCCAAGTGCTGGAGCAGGGTAAGAATGAACTGAGAAGACTTTAGCCGCAGTCTCCCTATAAGTAGATTTTATCGTGGTTTCCCCCATTGCTATTCCAGGAAATTGCTGCGATAGTACCTTACTTTAAACCACGCCGTCTCTTTACGATTTCCTCCACCTATTAGAAATAGGATATAGGCCCTACACATTAATACATATACTTCAATGGTGTTGTATATTTTTTTATTTAGGGGCTTTGAAATCGTCATCATTCTGCTTCATGTACTTGGGTGTGTCTAGGATTTGTCTAATAACCTGTGTTATTGTGGTGTCTATAGTACGGTAGAGTGTGTGTGTATATAAGTAATGGAGTCCAGGATCGGGTAGCTGGGGTTTGTATTGGGAACCCATGATATTTGCCTAGAGTTGAAGTGGTAAACCAAGGAAAACCACTTCTAGAATGACTGAGGTGCAATCAAACCCACTTACATACGAATTATGATGCCATTCACTCCAATAGTATTGACACCAACCCATAACAAACGACAAAAAGGCAAATAGGTGAAAATTAAACTGAGGCTTTGTCTGGTCATTAGCTTACATTCGGGAAAAATTCAAAGTTACAGTCGAAAATTCCAAAAGTTCAAAGATGAAGCTTACTATATTTATAGGCATATTCTAATTGTATTGGTATACTTTGTCAGGTATAGGCAGTTTATCAGGGCAGGAAGTCCTAATAAATCAAAATATATAATCGATAAACCGTTTTATTTAATTTTTATTTTATTTATTTTTAATATTTTTTTATTTACTTTATTTTATGTTATTTCATTTCATTTCATTTTATTTTGTTTTATGTTATTTCAATTTATTTTATGTTACTTTATTTTATGACTACCAGTAGTGCCCGGCTTCGCCCGGTGGATTTATTTGTTTTATGGATGATAATACTACTACAGAACTGGCACATGATACTTAAACTAACAGAAAACAATATTTTAAAAATATAACTTTTTGTGGTGGTGGTGGTGGTGGTGGTGGTGGTGGTGGTGGTGGTGGTGGTGGTGGTGGTGGTGGTGGTGGTGGTGGTGGTGGTGGTGGTAGTGGGGGTGATAAGTAGTACAGTATAATGGACGTAATATTCAGGTCATTTTCCCGTAATGATAATAATGAATAGGACAACGGCTATTTTGTAACTACAGCACTGACACATGTAATTTACTAACAAATTTAAAGAAAATATTAGAAAGAGGGGTAAGTGAAATAAAAGACACTGCCTAGGGCCTATATCTCATTGGCTGTTAGAAATGTAGAGACCAATAGTGTCGTCTTTAGTCGCATAGCGCCGTAGGAAAATAATCAGAACACTTTGGAAAACGTCGGCTGTCCCGAGCTACTGAGGTGGCAATAGTATCATTTATCGCCACATAGCGCTCAACGATAAGGTTCGGAATAAATGAAGGTAAATTTGAAAGCACCAACGCTTATTGCAACTGATAACCTCAGTGTACTGCAGCAACACCATTGCACTTATACAGAGGAATAATATTTTCATGATGATAACTGTTTTAAGGGGCCTAAGAGATCCTTTTGCACTAATTACTCCCAGTGACTGCAATTTATAAACAGCGCAAGATGCAACTATTTTCGCAATTCTGCACCAGAACGCTGGTAGGGGTGACGTGATGCAGCCCGAACTGTCCGTCAACAATAGACTTATTAAAATACTCTTACAGTTACACTACTACGGACATGAATGGTTCTAGGGCCTTAATACGTGGCTTTCAAGATTTGTCCGTTATTATAAATGTAGAGAATGGAGAGTGTTGTCCAAAATATAAAGTGGACAGTGTTACCAGCAGGGTTTCAAAGTGTATGTAAAATTTGGTGCAATTAGGAGAAACGGTATAGATTTGTGATAAAGGGCCCAAATGCAGGGAATGGAGAGGTCTGTCCAAAATTTAAAGTGGACTGTGTCATCCGCAGGATTCCAAAGGGTAAGTATACAAAATGTGCTTCAGATCGGTGAAACGGTGTGGATTTGTGCCAAAGGACTTAAATAATAATAATAATAATAATAATAATAATAATAATAATAATAATAATAATATAAGGACTTAAATGAAGGGAATGGAGTGGTCAGTCCAAAATTTCAAGCAGACAGTGTTACTCGTCGGGTTCCAAAGGGTAAGTATGTAAAATTTGGTTCAGATCGGTGAAACGGTGTATATTTGTGCCAAAGGGCGTAAATACAGGGAATGGAGTGGACTGTCCAAAATTTCATGCAGACAGTGTTATTCGCAGGGTTCCAGATGGTAAGTATACAAATTTAGGTTCAGATCAGTGAAACGGTGTAAATTTGTGCCAAAGGGCCTAAATGCAGCGAATGGAGTGGTCTGTCCAAAATTTCAAGCAGACAGTGTTACTCTCAGGGTTCCAAAGGGTAAGTATACAAATTTCGTTTCAGATAGGTGAAAAGGTGTAGATTTGTGTCAAAGGGCCTAAATGCAGGGAATGAAGTGGTCTGTCATAATTTTCATGTAGGCAGTGTTACTCGCAGGGTTCCAAAGGGCAAGTATACACATTTTGGTTTAGATAGGTGAAACGGTGTATATTTGTGCCAAAGGGCCTAAATACAGAGAATGGAGTGGTATGTCCAAAATTTCATGCAGACACTGTTACTCACAGGGTTCCAAAGAGTAAGTATACAAATTTTGGTTCAGATCGATGAAACGGTATAAATTTGTGGCAAAGGGCCTAAATGCAGGGAATGGAGTGGTCTGTCCGACATTTCATGTAGACAGTGTTACTCGTCGGTTTCCAAAGGTAAGTATGTAAAATTTGGCTCAGATTGGTGAAAAGGTGTAGATTTGTGCCAAAGGGCCTAAATGCAGGGAATGTAGTGGTCTGTCATAATTTTCATGTAGGCAGTGTTACACGCAGGGTTCCAAAGGGCAAGTATACACATTTTGGTTCAGATCGGTGAAAGGGTGTATATTTGTGCCAAAGGGCCTAAATACAGGGAATGGAGTGGTCTGTCCAAAATTTCACGCAGACAGTGTTATTCGTAGGGTTCCAAAGGGTAAGTATACAAATTTTGGTTCAGATCGGTGAAACGGTGTAGATTTGTGCCCAAGGGCCTAAATAAAGGGAATGGAGTGGTCTGTCCAAAATTTCAAGCAGACAGTGTTACTCTCAGGGTTCCAAAGGGTAAGTGTACAAATTTTGGTTCAGATTGGTGGAAAGGTGTAGATTTGTTTAAAGACACAAACACACAGACAAACTCTTCAGCTTTATTATATTAGTATAGATATGTTATTTTATGTTCGACCCTCACTATTATGTGTCAGATAACTGTATCATAATGATAGTCATTATAACACTGTTTTCCATTATGATACAGTTTCTCCAGCCAATCAGAGCTCGTTCATTGACCAATTAGGTAACGATAACTTCGCGCATGCGCTCAAAATCCAACATGTCGGACATAAACACAACATCGAACTATAATAAATTACCGACATGGAATACCCACCGTCCATATGTTCGCGTAAATAAACTGGCGAATATGAGACAAGAAATAGCACTGTACCTTAAAATCACCAACGCTAATTTCTACACAGCGCATTGTCTTCAAATGACTGCGGTGACAATATTACTGAGGGACGGCTGATGTCAACATATGGTTGCATATGGCATTGCAAATACACAGAGCGCATGCGTCGGTTGTTCAAAGCTCTTGAAAGACAAAGATATAGCACCCAACGCTCGCTCTGCGATCACAAAATTCCAGTAGCTGACTCTCAACAGATATTTATGAATATTTATGTTAAAACATATAATAAAGTTATAATTATCGTCGAACATAAACAGTCGTATGCAACTCGCCTATAATGGTAATTAAGACACTCGTATGGAAATTATAAAACTCGCATACGCTCGTTTTATAAAAAATACTCGTGTCTTAATTATAGCCATTATAGGCTCGTTGCATAATGTACTATTATTTTAAGTTCATCCATGTTATTTATGTTATTATTTTTTTATTTTATTTTATGTTATTTCATTTTATTTTATTTTATTTTATGTTATTCCATTTTATTTTATTTTATTTTATTTTATTTCAGTTTACTTTTTTATATTATTTTATGTTATTGTTATTGTTACTTTATATTATTTTATTTTACTTTATTTATTGTATGTTATGTTATTTCATTTTATTTTATGTTATTTTATGTTATGTTATTTTATTTTAATTTATTTTATTTTCTAAGATTCCTTGACTTACTAAAAATAAAGCTTAACAATTATTGTCATAATAAAGTAACATTAAGAACAGGTAATTGAGTGGCATGTTCTATAATTTATGGTCCTATAATGTATCTCTGCTTCCAATAAAAAGTCTGACATCAATTGTAACACTATTAATTGCTAAGCTGTATAGATAAATAAATGTAATTAAAATTCATTTAAAAAGAGTAGTTTACTGTTAAGCCCTAAAAAACATATTAAATAACCCGTAACTAAAATAATCCATAAAAATCAGTTGTTAAGCTCTAAATCTATATCTACAATATATATAATCCTAAGTTCACGTACTCACTCATCATCGCAGCGCTTAAACCACTAGAGCTATAAAGCTGAAATTTTGCATGTTGGTTGATCATAGGTTGCAGGTGCTCACTAAAAATGGTTTTAGAAAATTCAATTTCTAAGTGAGTTTTTTCGGCCCTTTGGCTCTGACCATGGGTAAAAGGTACAAGGACCGGACATAGCTCATTTTAAGCCGCCAGATACGAGAAACAATACTCGGAATCCAGTAGGGACTTGAAACACGCTTTTTAAGGTCCTAAAATGAACGATTTTGGAGATATTCCCTAAGGCAAACAGATCAACGTTGCCATGAGAATCTCAGTCCAACCTTATATTTCTCTCGGTACGTGGGTGTGTCATTGATTTTATTACCTAACATATGATACGTACAACGTGAACCACAGTTTTCTATAGTGCTCAAAGTGATATTCATGTCAACTGTTAAAGGATATTAATAAAAATAATAACAAATGAGCCAAATCTATATGAATAAAGATATCAATCATAATACCCCAGCAAAAAAACCTTGATATAGAAGTATGAAATTTGGTATTCATATTCTTTCCATGAAGTAAATATCCACTTAGAACGGCCATTTTGGAAATTAACGCTATAGGAGGGCTTTCTTTAATTCTTAATAATATAATACTGTACATACATGACTTACGAATATTTTTAAAACACTTAAGGATCTCATAAGGCCAACTACTATTATTGTATTTAGGGTATTATTGGAAATTTGAAATGTTCTACACGTTGTTCCAAGATGAGTGGGTATGGTTTTCCGTGCCTTGTTGAGAAAGAATTGAAAATCAAACCGCAGTCAAGATTCGAAACCAAATCTTCGAGATTAGTACATATCGCGATGCACTGCACTAGAAAATTCCCCTAGATACAAAATGGCGGAATCCATGACGTCATGGTCGACACTAAAGCTTTAAACGATGCGTAGATGTTGAATTCTGTGTTAGTAAGACTTCGCATACAAACGCAAATCTAACCCCCTTGCATGTAGTACAAGCAGTAATTTTCGTGCAGACAGTGATGAAACATAGTACGGTAGCAGCCAATATGATTTCGCCCAAACCGTCTTCTAACCAAGTAGCGACCAATGGATTCTCCCAAACGGTCGTCTAACCAAGTAGCGACCAATGGCTTTGTCACACCATGGCTTTAGAAGAGTACAGTGCAACTTTCCAATTAAATTGAAAAACTAAAAGGAATCATACAGCTGACCAATATGGTGGCAGTTCAGACCACACCATCAAACAAACGAACATCCTCCTCACGTTATCCGTGACGTCATCGAAAACACTAGACACGTACTTATTGCAGTATATATTTGAACTGAATCTTCCACTGCCTGGATGTGCATTTTTAGCTACTTGCTAATGTGACCTAACCACAACCAGGACACAATGCCAATAACTGAGGGGTACCTCATCTTTAGTTAGTTAATAATAATATGATGATAATTGTTGTTTTAAGGGGCCTAACATCTAGATTATCGGCTTCTTTAGTTAGTTAGTTAGTTAGTTAGTTATTGTTCTTTTTAGGGGCGGAACGACGAGGTCATCTTTGTTGACCAATGTATTAGATCTTGTAAATGACAGAAGCGTAACGTACCTTAGTGATCATGTCTCTTAACCTATTATTCATAGACTTGAGAAAGGACGAATTAAGGAAGAAGAACGTCCATCAAAACAGACGAGTTATCAAGGTTCAAACTAGTGTCCTTCATGTTACAATACTAACATGCATCTAAAAAGTCTAGGTTTTGTCGACATGCTACCTTCACAACTTAAATCATTGTCAACATTACAAATGATGCCATAAGAAGTCCCGCTAGCGTTCATCCGTTTTTACACGTCACTTCCAGACATTAAGCAGGTGAATTTCTTTGCCTTGCGTCATCACCGTCAGCCAGCAACGACCTCCACTCATCTGCCAGACCAATTATAATATGATACTCAGGAAACTTATTTTGTTTGTTGCATAATAATGCTTTTCTTTCGTACCATTACATGAAGCTTCTTCATCATGGGCCAGGGCAACATTCACTTCATCAAGATTTAAGGGAAGGTAACTACGAATCCAGTGTATGCACAAGAATTTGTGGCACGATGAAATACAATGAAACGTTTCTTTTGGAATAAAATGTTATGTGTTTATATAAGTTCTTTGACATTGGTAGCAAGAAAAGTAGGAAAAGTGGTATGTTGGTAAGACGTTGGCTAACAATGATCATTAATAGACACAGTGAAACGCATAATGTGTCAAGGTTACTTACTGGAAAATTTAACACATCTTACTAGTATTAATAAATGAGAGAAATATGCAGATCCTGAGTGCGATGTATTTATTTATTGAGTTACATATTTATTCATTTACTAGCAACCCGGCCCAGCTTCGCCCGGGAACAGTTTTGAATGCATTACGTGATAAGCGCTTCTTTACGATGTCAATATATCCGTTTTACGTCTCGGCATGATGGGTTAAAATCACTGACTGTACTATTAACTATATTATCATGGAGATGCATGTGCAACAAATTCTTATCAGACGAAATTTAAGAATGGCGAGGTGCATGAAATACAAATCCCCCTTCCGTCCAATCTAAATACACTTATAGTGGACGGTATATTGAATATAGAGATGTGCTCTCGCGTACGTTTTTATAGAACTTGTCTAGCTGAACAATGCTTACACTCATTGTATATTGATATTTTTAACGGTTTGCCCAGCGTAAGCTAAAAATGCACACGGACGCCAGGATTTTTTCGACTTCTTCTCTGAAATCGATACTGCTTGGCTTCCTTTGATCATAAATAAATTATTTTCTACAGAAACCTTCCTCGAGGTATTCTTTGCTGAATGGTGAAAACCGCATCAAAATCCATGCTGTGGTTCTCGAGTTTACTCGTAACATCCAAGAATCGGGGACTTTGTTTTATACTAAGTAGAGATTCATTTACTTATTTATTTATAGTGTTTCGCACTGAATAGCTACATCACAGAAAAAGTGTATAAACAAACATAATTGAAATTTAGAGATTTATGTGATTCTCAAAGTTGCGATAATAATCCACGGGATTCATTTCTACGTAAATCGGAACCGTATGACTTTTAACATTTCAAAAATCTCACATGCTTTATCCACGAGGGTAGACCATTTCATGGTGTAGTTGCTAGCATTGTACCCAAATGGTAATGGATATTATTCTCTAATCATGATAACCGACTGAAAAACATTCAAATTGATTTACCTAGGAAACACTCAAAAATGTCGTCCAACACGATAGCGAAACGGAGTACTGCAAACAAGCGTGGAAGACTTTCTCAGCTGGTAATGGAACCTGAGATCTTGGGATTATGAGGCCTAAATACTACCACTACTGAGGTCACCGTTAAAGAATAGATACCTCGTTAGTCCACCTCAAAAACCTTGAACAGTAAAAATAGTAAGAAGAAGCAGTATCAGAGGATGGGAAAAAGACCATCTCAGGGCGTTGTCTCAATGCATTACATTAACATTTCGAGAAGTTGCAACAGGGAAGTGTTCTCGCTAGTTTGTTGCATCAAACAATACTACTGAGAAATTACCACCGTCTACTTTGCTAAATATCAAACTTCTTGTTCAATACCAGATCTTTGACTATTGTAATCACACAAGTAACAAATATGCTAGCCGTAACCTAACGATTATCTTACATGATACTTCCCAATCAATTACAGGCATATTGTGGGAATTAATAGACCATACGCGACGTAAGAGATGTATTGATTGAATATTTCAGAAAATGATAGGTGCGAGAGAAGGGATATTCCTTGTATTGTGTTCGCGTGATTTTAGTAACAGGAGGTAACTTATCGTAATCCCTGGTTAGATATTGCCTTGAACACTTGAACACTTCTATCTCCGAGAACATTACAATCACTAGCGATTTGAACGTGATTATGAAAACTCTCACCCATTTAATGTCTAACTAATAGAGTTGTGCACCTTAGCCATCAATAGATAAAAGTGCTTTACCTTGACTCACCGCTGTAAGTATGATACAAACACGATGAGCCTATTAGCTGAGAACATCTTTCAATGAAGTAACTTCACGAGCCTGTAACAATTCCTTCACGAACATTGTACCAAATATGTAGGTTAAATGTTAGTTAGCAGTTCGGTGATTTATAGGTTTGTTCCTTACAGGGTCAAATTGATTACAGTACTTTCGCGCTATTTGTGGTTGATGTCATGCCTATGACAAAAGTAATAATTGCAATTGATGGATATTATGTCATCTCATCTAGCACTGAATATCTTTGATGCAGCACTATTAAAAGTAATGGTTGGTTCCTCAGTAGCCTATAGGGGCTGAGACAACGCAGTCATGGAGCCCCATGTACTTTGGGTGTGTGTAGAATCTGCCTGATAACCGTTGTGTGTTATCTGTAATTCAGGTACGGACTGCAGACGATCAATTTCAATTAGTTCCTAGCTTTGCTACCAAACGCTACCATCAACGACACCTAGCTGTCAACTAGGCTACTGTATGCCACCGGCTCCTGGCAACGAACGTTGGAACTAATAGAGCGTTAATCAAATCAAACCTACAATGGCAGTTAGTGGAAGGTACTTTTACATGCCATAAATCCATGACATGTGCCCATCGGCTTTACTTCCCCTCCGAAGAAAGGCATACTAAGGGATAAAGTAAATTCTAAATTGTCTAAAATATGGGAAGTAGCCTACATATTAACGGCGCTCCTAGGAGTTCACATCACGGGTCAATACTACATTTAGTAAAATTTGTACAGTACTGTACATACAGTACTTCGAACTATTATAATTCAACTGATGTTTTCCTTAAAGAATAATAAGTGGAATTGGGTAAGAGAATTTCTTCATTTGATGATCCCTTTTGAAAGTTTAGTGACAGTTCCTAAGATATGAATCCATATATTTTTAATAGAACGCTTGACCACCTTCTTGAGTGTGTGAGGGTTTGGAAGCCTGTGCATTAATAGGAATTAGTATCATAATTTGAAATGTGGTGTTACAGGAGAATGATAAAGATCGGATGGGTAGATAGGGTTACAAACAAAGAGGTATTAAGACGAGTGGGAGAAGAGAGATGTTTCTGGCGACTGCTAATGAAGAGAAGAGATAGGTTGGTAGGACACATACTAAGACACCCAGGAATAGCAAGCTTAGTTATGGAAGGAAGGGTCGAGGACAAGAACTGTAGGGGTAGACCAAGGTTAGAATATGTTAAACAGATTGCCTCGGATGTAGGGTGTGGTAGCTATGTAGAGATGAAACGATTAGCTCAGGACAGGGAGGCATGGAGAGCTGCATCAAACCAGTCAAAAGACTGAAGACTCAAACAACAACAACAGTATCATAAAGGAATAAACCTCCTTGACAAATTTCGCCGTTAGCACTCTACATATTCCAGATATTTTTGAAAAATATTTTATACAATCAGGATGGCACTTGTGTGTAGTACCAGTTTTCAATCTGATATTCTCAAGAATAAATCTGGGGAAGTCCCTTACATGTGGCTATATCTAATTACGTTTATCTTAATAAAATATTAGGGTGGGTTGAAGCGGGCGAGTACGATCAGTACATTTAAAACTCTTGATTAGTAGTCGCCCAACCAAATCTAGGAAGGATTACTGCTTTTGATATAAAATAATCCGCTCTCCGACAGCCTGAACAATCACGAGCAGTGATGCTGCAGCCAAGCCTGTCCCTAGCAAACGTCCACGCCCTATTTGGCGATCTCCAATACTTGTCCAGCTTCTCGCCCACTGGCCAGTCTGCAAGGATCTGATGTGTCACTTTGACACACTGGCTTGGCGGTTAGTTCAGGTTTCTACTCATATGCTTCTTTTTACATATTTATAAGCAGTCTTCACTTTGTCAACACTGTCCGCATATTTACAACCCTTCCTCTATATATTATTTGATCAACGTACAGTACATTATATAGCTTATGTATTCATCGTTCTCTTATTATTCTGAGTAGCTAATCTCTATTATGCTGCACCATCCAATAAATTGTCCTGCTTGTCTTTTCCGCCGCATAAGTAATTATAATATACCAATAATATATATTCTTTATATCGTTATAGATATACGGGCACGATGCTAATTAACTTTCAGAAATTCTACAATAAATTAAGTAACTCATGAAGGCTGTTATTTAATTGAATGAATTCACTAAATTTTCATTGGAAAATTGAATGTATCATAATCTACATGAGATATTTTTCTACTAGACCAAAAGTCTTGAAATAATGAGTTTCATAAGCTGCGGATTACCATTCATGAATACAAATGCTGTTTTTTAATCAAGAAACAAATGTTAGTCTATGTATCAGGCGACCCTCACAACCATAGATATCATCAATTATCTCGGATTATGTTTAAGAAACTGAACTATTTAAGATTCAATTTTATCACTTGGATACAAACGTGGAAATCGCTTGTTATGTTTTCGTTAATTGAATTTATCCCTTGAAAATACATTATATTCGAAAATGTTTCGTTTCATGCCATGTATTCATATGTATGTAAACATATTATATAACCTTCCTGAACATCAACAGTGGTAGCTACGATCGCTAACGCACAGCGCTGAGCCATGGGGCCAAGCTCTATGCGGACTCGGTGGTCGTGGGTTCGAGGCCCACCGTCGGCCGCCTTTGAAAGGATTTTCTGTGTTTTCCCCCATTTTCAATTCCAGGTAAATGCTGGGATGGTATCTTCTGACAGGCCACGGCCGCTACTTCCACATCCTTGCCCAGTTTCAATCACCATCATTCATTTCAACTCTCATTAACTCCTCTCAAGAGGTTGGCGTCAGGAAGGGCGTCCAGCAGTAAAATCCATCCGCCACAAAGTCTTCCATCGCATATCATCCCCAACCCCGTTGGAAAACGGGAATAATAAGGGGTAGACGTTCATATAACCATCATGAACATACTGTATTTCAGAATATATTATTCCTGCGATTAAAGTTTCAATACTAGGCTATATTTGAACATACTGAAAATATTTAACATACAAGGTGTTTTGAAATACTTTCAAGAGCCTCCAGAATTGACACCTTTGGATGGAATGGAGAAGAAATATTCCTACACATTTCGGGAAAGGATGTCTCATTTCCAAGAAAAACTGAGTCGTATTTGTTCTAATTTAGTCCCTTGCAACATGTTTAAAAACTGCACTTCGTATCAATGCCATTCAACTGCTCACTCACGTAGTAAAATCAAATAAATCAATTGCTGAATTCATTACATACTAGCTATCCACCCACGCTCGTATCCAATCACGCAGGAAAATTCTTGTTAAGGATCTTATTTGAAGCCAACGAGCACCATAACTCAATTCCAGATCTTATCATAATTACAGTTAATCGTAAGTGATTTTTAAAAGGCGACAAAAATCACGACACGCATGCCAAACGTTGTTGGCATGTTAAAGAACCAATTTGAATTCAGTAGGCCGTATTCATAATGACAAAATTATTCTCGGGATTTTTCACCAACACAAAGTTCCTCCATTCTCTACTAGAAAGCGCTATAGTATCAAGGAGCTTAGATATCTAACCTCCTTGACTTTCATAGCGCTCCAAGGAACAACAAAATTCGGCATGCAAGCTGCCCTCTGGGCGCAAATAACAAAGCTTGCTCCCGGCACCCGGGCCCATACGATATTATTATTATTATTATAATTATTATTATTATTATTATACTTAGGGACTTGAGTCATCGAAGTCATTTGTCCCGTACCTTGAGTGTGTATGAGTATGTGATCTGTCGGATAAGTTTGCGCATGGTGTGTACTTGTAAATGGTTGGGAAAAAGGTAGCCTGTACCTTGAGTTAGGTACCATCCTAGTAATGCTTTGGAGCTGAATAGGAAAAATCACGGTAATCCACTTTTTTGATTATTGAGTGCGGAATTCGAACGCAGCTCACTTCTTAGCTGCATTCACGGGACTGTTGAGGGGAGAGGCCTACCTTCATTCAAGGATTTAAATCGATTATAGCAGAGCTGGAAATATACTCTGAGCCGTCTGGAACATTAGATACTAAAGTTAATCCTCCTCAGATCACAACAGTAGCATACATGTACTGCACTGGTACATAAAACTCAAATACACAGGTCTTCGTCAGATTATTTTTATTATTATATTCGTTCAGCCCCCTAAGGGAGCACGAGGAACCATTAAATAGCACTGGAATTCATCATATTTTTGAACTTCTTATTCGCCCAAATTTTTTTTCATTCTTTCACTCTGGGCCTGCCGTCCTTCTTGTGTCCATGAGTTTTGGAGTTTCAAGTTTCTCTCGGATGGATTCGTGGGTGCAAATTTGTGGGTGTTGATCTTTTGTCTGTATGTAGTCCTTGTTGTAGCCATTGGATCAATGTCTCTTCAGTAAGGTCCATTTGTGTATCTCCTAGCCAGCAAATTTTGGTTTTTCGGTTCCCAATGAAAATAAGAAATATTTTCAAAGTCAGACGTGAATCATCCATTCGTGTTAAATGTCCATAAAATGGCATACGCCGTTTGCGAGCGACTGAAGAGAATCGTTCAGTTCCCAGATTTTTTGCATCAATATACCCTCTTGAAACTTGGGCCCGAATATCTTACCTATAATAATAATAATAATAATAATAATAATAATAATAATAATAATAATAATAATAATAATAAAATAACAATAATAATTTTATTTTTACGCCCCTTTTAACTACTGTGGCTTTTAAAGACGCCACTGGGGTGCCAGAATTTTGCCCAGAAGGGGATCTTTTACCAGCCAGTATATCTACTGACACGGGTCCCTCGCATTTGTGCAACCTCAGTTGCCAACTGGCTGCGCCAGAATTCGATCCAGCAAGCTTGGGAACATCTGGCGAGAACGTTACCGCTGCGCCACTCAGCCAGTCCTTCGCCAGATTCCTCACAAACTGAAGTACGCAAGATTGTTTACCAATATGTCCCTAGTCCCTTCATAAAGTGACAACAACAACAAAACAATACCCACTACTGATAAATCGACATATTCAGAAATAAGTTATCGTTTTACAATCATCATCATCATCCCAAAGGATAGGCCTCGTTGCTGCAACCATATAGGTCTCTAACTTGATGAAACTTTTAAGTCAGCATACTGTTTAAATTAAAGTCATGCATCACCGAATACAGATGGGCCTTCCGCGGTCTTCCTCTTCATTTCTTCCCCAGAACTTGTCCTTCCAGTATGGTGGTTAGGAACACATTATGACGTAGGGTGTGGCCAACGAATTTTGCTTTCCTCTTTTCTACAGTAGTGATCAATTTTCTTGTTTCGTCTATTTCCTTGAGGACCCATTCGTTAGTCTTTTTCTCCGTCCAGCTTAATTTCAACATCCACAATTCCGCTGCTTCCATGCTTTGTGTGTCCTGTTTCCTTAGTTTCGCATCCGTATAACGTAACGCTCCAGACAAATGTTTTAATAAACAATTTTCTAGTTTTAATGCTAATGTGATTGCTTGTCAGAAGCTGTCCCTTATTGCTGAAGGTCTGTTTAGCGAGGGCAATTCTCCTTTTGATTTCTGTGGTGCACCTATTATCGTCAGTGACAACGCTTCCTAAGTAACAGAACTGACTGCACTGTTGAATGGTTTCACCATTGTTCTCGATGTTTGTTTGGATATATTCATTGGATTTGTTGACAACTAACACTTTGGTTTTGGAGGTACTCAGTTTCAGATTTGCTTCATTTAGCGTTGATGACAAGACTCGTAGCATTTTACTTATTATTAGTTCCTTCTCCGAGTCTGCGTTTTACAGTCTTCTTCTTCTTCTTTATGTGCCGTCTCCGCGCCGAAGATTGGCGATCATCTTTGCAATCCCTTCCCTCGAGGTTGCCGTTCGAAACAGAGATGCTGAGTAAAGTTCAAACCACTCCCGCAAATTCTTAAGCCAGGAGTTCCTCCTCCTCCCTGGTCTGCGCCGTCCTTCAATCTTGCTTTCCATGATTAGCTGCTAGAGTCGGTACTTGTTATTTCGAATCACGTGGCCAAAATATTGTAGCTTCTGTCGCTTGATGATGTAGAGCACCTCCATCTCCTTGCCCATCCGACCCAGAACCTCAGTGTTTCTCACCTTGTCCGTCCACGATATACGAAGCATGCGACGATACAGCCACATTTCAAATGCTTCCAACTTCTTCTCCAAGGTTTTGGTTAACATCCACTCCTCGGGTCCATACATTAGTATGGGAATTATCCAACACTTGAGGACAAGTAGTCTCGTTCTCAGATTAAGATCTCGGTGACACAGCACATTCTTCATTTTGATAAAGACACCCCTGGCTTCCTCAATGCGAGCTTTGATTTCATGGCTGCAGTCCCATTCGTCATTCAGGTAGCACCCTAGATATTTATACGAAAGAACTCGTTCGATGGTTTTATCAGTAACCGATAATGTGGTATCAATTACTTCTTTGCTGACAACCATGAATTTTGTTTTGCGAATGTTCATCCTCAAGCCATAATCATTGTTAACTGCGTTCACGCGATTCAGCAATGCTTGGAGATCGTCAATGCTTCCGACGATGAGGACTGTGTCATCTGCATATCGGAAATTATTGATGACTGTGCCGTTGATGACAATGGCTTGATGAAACCCATCCAAGGCTTCCGACATGATTGCCTCCAAATATAAGTTGAAGAGCATTGGAGACAGAACACAGCCTTGTCGTTTTACAATACGTGAGTAAATTAGAGACAGGATGGTATCTATAACAAACTGCAGTTAATGATATCTTTCAACTCAACTTTAGGTTGTTCACTACTTTGTGAGGTGGAACGTCGTGATAATGACGCTGCGGGACATAAATATGCGTGCTGCATATTTACGAGTTCTCAGAAATGTTTTCAGATTGGTCTCATTGTGTGTGATAACTACTGCTCGCCTTCAATATAAACAACTCATAGCTGGAATAAAATTCTGCATGATATGATGTTCCCTGCCTACTAAATTTCACCGTACCAATTAATGCTAGGCTATGTTGTCACGACACGACACAGTTTGGCTAGGACACAAACAAAATGGTCGTGGACATAATTAGGCTACCTCTACCTACCTCACTGTTATTTACTTCAAATCTGAACTTCCTGCATTTTAATTCGCACCTTGGCGTGTAGACTCTTCTTTTTCCTGTTTTATTATTGATGTGTAACATCTTTCCGCTCGGTTGCGGGAACGTTTTGTGGGAGTGATTTTGAAAATTGGGGACGGAAGTGGATCGGAACGATCGAGCTGGCAGTGGTGGATCCAACGGAAGTATGCACTGCCCGCTCGATCGATCAAACGGAAGTGTACTAGCTGGCAGTGGTGGACAACGGAAGTATGCACTGCCCGCTCGATCAATCAGACGGAAGTGTACTAGCTGGCAGTGGTGGAAAACGGAAGAATGCACTGCCCGATCGATCGACCCAGCTACCAGATTATCATTTTAAACGATATTTATCATATCAATATGACTCATTTTAACAGAATCCATATGAAATTACGTGTTGATCTGTGAATCAAGAGGACCTGTTTATAAGGAATTTAAAGTTATGAGCGGTGTCGCGTCTATTAATCTAGTTGATCAATATCGTATTCTTTATTTAGGCTAGTGCTGCTGGAAGCTACAAATCATCTAATAAAATGAGTTCCGTATTATAAACTACAATATCTGTAAAACACTCCCTTTTACAATAGATTAATATTTGTGCCAATAATACTATAAAATACCGGTGTATCAACAATTTCACGTTAGGTTTCTTCTATGTCAGATGTTACACATCATATGCGACTCTAAGGCTCGTAATTTTGTTTTGCTTTTTTCCTTTTGTTCTGTGTTTGCGACAACTTGTGGCTGATAAATGTTTCTTTAGGGCGGTGGTCGGACTTTTGCCGATGTACTACAGCTGATAAGAAGGCAAAGTTTCCTGGATCATACAATTATTTAATAAATTACCATCATCCTGGAAGCAGGCTGTGGATTTTCATTTTCATCATCAACAATCCTTAAACCAATATTTCTGTAGGATTCTTGTTTACTTGTTTACTTACTTCTAACCCTACCGTATTGGAAGCCATTTTTGGTGTTACCTTAATTTTAAAAAATATGCTTTTCAGTCTGTCAACACGATTGTAGCCACTTGTAATGGGCGTTTCCTTAATCTTGAGAAACAAATTACACGAGATTAATAAATACACTTGGATGACTAGTTTTGATCGTCAAGCGATCATCATCTGATCCTTTACACTTAGGCCATTTATATTTCAATCGAGTGAGGATTATAGAACCGTCTAAGACTTGGTTTCGCTGACGTTTTAGATCGTGGTTGCTAAGCTATAAAATACACCTCATAAAATATGTGAATGCAATAAAAATACATACTGTACACCACAGACAGATACACTAGCGCAACATCGTGCTACTTGCTCTTCTTGTTCTTTATAATTGTCATTATTACTATATGATTACTATTATTATTATTATTATCACTATAATAATAACGGCTTTATTTAGCGTATGGCTTTTAATGCCGGGAGTGTCCGAGGACATGTTCGGCTCGCCATAGGCTGTAGCTGTTACAAGCAGACACCCACGGGGTGAACTACAAGTTCCGTTCAATTTCAAGTAGTTCCAACTTTCGCTACGAGATGTCACTGACCCCTAGTGATGAACGTTGGAACATTGATAGAGCGTGATTAGATATCATGGCTACTAAATAAGTGGTAGGTCTACTGTGAAATAAACCTCAAAATATGGTTGGTTCCGTCATTTTAATTGGCCCTAATCTTCATACCGTTGTACAGAATCATTATCATCATCTTCATTTCCCTTTTTCCAGCTGACACTGGGTGGGGGAAATTATGGTTCCTCTCCACTTTCTTCTGTTGTTCCGCCATTCCTCTTCCGACACGGTGTTTCAATCCAGGTTCCGTTTTCTAATGCTATACTTCTCCGAGTCCATCCAACGCATCTTGGTCTTCCTCGTCCTCTCTTCCCTGTTGAACAAAACAGTTCAGTTTCTTAATAGGATCACACCACACAAAGTACTGCAGCAATTGTTATGAAAATGTATCAACATTTACTTGTATAAGAAAAAATAGTTATGTTAGTGAAAAAAAGAGCATTAGTATTCACTGTTACCTCTCTCTCTCTATTCGTTTAGCCGATTCCGACTCCCCGTAATGGGCGTTTCCCCATGTACTAAACTACGCCAATTTCTTCTGTCCTGCACTGCCTCCCGAAGATTTTCCAAGCTGGAATTTAGTGCTTCTGTGATGCCATCCATCCATCTCATTCTTTGCCTCCCTCTTCTCCTTGTGCCTTCTATCTTCCCCAGCATTAAGGTCTTCTCTAATGAATCATGTCTTCTCATGATGTGACCAAAGTAGCCCAGTTTTTGTTTCAGGATTAAGCCCTCCAAGGAACACACTGGTTTAATTTGCTGTAAAACTGACTTATTGGTTCTCTTCGCAGTCCATGGAACTCTAAGAACTTTTCTCCAACACCATAATTCAAAGGAATCTATTCTACGGCGTTCAGCTTTTCTTATGGTCCAGGTCTCACATCCGTACATCACAACTGGAAAAACTATAGCTTTACTATACGGATCTTTGTTGTTAAGGTTAGGTCTCTACTCCTTAAGACATTGTCCAGATTTGAAAATGCCTGTCTACCAAGTAGCAATCGTCTTTTGATCTCATGACTGCAGTCACCATCGGCAGAAATCTGTGAGCCAAGATAGTTAAAAACAGAGACTATCTCCATTTTTAGCCTACTTTCGATTTTTGCAAAAAATGAAAGTAGACTTATGAGATCAACACAGGGCGAAAAAAGTGTGTCTGTATGTGTGTGTGTATGTGTGTGTGTGAGTCTGTGTGTGTGTGTGTATGTGTGTGTGTGAGTCTGTGTGTGTGTGTGTCTGTGTGTGTGTGAGTGTGTGTACTCTGAATGTCTGTCCCCCCCCTATCAATTCGAACACGGTGAATGCGAATTGAACGAAATTTGGTACAAGGGTAGCACCTGCAAAGGACACCCCAGTGTCATGTTTTATATCGCCGCCATCTTGACGGAAACGTAATGGCGGCCACACAAATGTTCAAAGCTTAAATCAAATTACGACTAACCTAATCATCCGATCTCTACCAAATTTTGCAACAACATACCTTTATAGAGGATGCATCCTTTGACCAAATGACTAGGTCATTACCCTAATAGTTTGCGGATGGAGGCCATCTTTGTGTGAAAATCAATTCCCCCTATTAATTCAAACACGGTGAAATCGAATGGAACGAAATTTGGTTTCAGAGGTAGCACTAGCAAAGGGCATCTCAGTGTCATGTTTTATATCGCCGCCATATTGACAGAAACGTAATGGCGGCCACACAAATGTTCAAAGCTTAAGTTAAATTACGACTAACATAACCATCCGATCTCTACCAAACTTTGCAACAACATTCCTTTATGGAGGGAGCATCCTTTGACCAATCTAATAGGTTATTAGCCTAATAGTTTGCGGATGGCGGCCATCTTTATGTCAAAATTGATTCCCCCTATTAATTCGAACACGGTGGAACCGAATGAACGAAATTTGGTACAGAGGTATCACTAGCAAAGGGCACCTCAGTGTCATGTTTTATATCGCCGCCATCTTGACAGAAACGTAATTGCGGCCACACAAATGTTCAAAGCTTAAGTTAAATTACGACTAACATAACCATCCGATCTCTACCAAACTTTGCAACAACATTCCTTTATGGAGGGAACATCCTTTGACCAATCTAATAGGTTATTACCCTAATAGTTTGCGGGTGGCGGCCATCTCAATGTCAAAATTGATTCCCCCTATTAATTCGAACACGGTGGAACCGAATGGAACGAAATTTGGTACAGAGGTAGCACTAGCAAAGGGCACTTCAGTGTCATGTTTTATATCGCCGCCATCTTGACTGAAACGTAATGGCGGCCACACGAATGTTCTAAGCTTAAATCAAATTACGATTAACCTAATCATCCGATCTCTACCAAATTTTGCAACTACATACCTTTATGGAGGGAGCATCCTTTGACCAATCTAATAGGTCAATCGCCTAATAGTTTGCGGATGGCGGCCATCTTTGTGTCAAAATCGATTCCCCCTATTAATTCGAACACGGTGAAACCGAATGGAATGAAATTTGGTACAGAGATAGCACTAGCAAAGGGCATCTCAGTGTCATGATTCATATCGCCGCCATTTTGACAGAAACGTAATGGCGGTCACACAAATGTTTAAAGCTTAAATCAAATTACGACTAACATAACCATCCGATCTCTACCAAACTTTGCAACAAAATACCTTTATGGAGGGAGCATCATTTGACCAATCTATTAGGCCATTAGGCTAATAGTTTGCGGATGGCGGCCATCTTTATGTCAAAATTGATTCCCCCTATTAATTCGAACACGGTGGAACCGAATAAACGAAATTTGGTACAGAGGTAGCACTAGCAAAGGGCACCTCAGTGTCATGTTTTATATCGCCGCCATCTTGACGGAAACGTAATGGCGGCCACACAAATGTTCAAAGCTTAAATCAAATTACGATTAGCCTAATCATGCGATCTCTAGCAAATTTAGCAACAACATAGCTTTATGGAGGGAGCATCCTTTGACCAAACTAATAGGTCATCAGCCTAATATTTTGCGGATGGCGGCCATCTTTGTGTGAAAATCGATTCCCCTTATCAATTCGAACACGGTGAAACCGAATGGAACGAAATTTGGTACAGAGGTAGCACTAGCAAAGGGCACCTCAGTGTCATGTTTTATATCACCGCTATCTTGACGGAAACGTAATCGCGGCCACCCAAATGTTAAAAGCTAAAATGTACTTACGACCAACCTAATAATCTAGTCTCTACCAAATTTTGCAACACCATATCTTTATGTGGGAAACATATTCAGACCAAACTGCAAGAACATCAGCCCAATAGTTTGCAGATGGTGGCCAAGTATGTGTGCAAATCGATTCCCCCTATCAATTCAAACACGGTGAAACCGAATTGAACGAAATTTGGTACAGAGGTAGCACTAGCAAAGGGCACCTCATATTCATGTTTAATATCCCTATAGCACGTTGTATTTCAACAAGCTACTACAACCAACATTCAATGATACTCCTTGAAAAGGACGAAGAGTTATAACAATACCCATGCATTTAGGAGAAAGTAGGCTATATGTTCTTCACTGAACATCTTGTTTCTCCTCCTACTTGCCATGAATTGACAGTTGTAGTTGTCATAATTTTTGTTTTCTAGACATTCAACATTAGTCCAGCCTTTGAACTTTCCTCTTTCACTTTCAGTAAGAGGTTTTTTAAATCTTCTTCAGTTTCAGCCATCAGGATTGTATCATCTGCATATCTCAGGTTGTTTATATTTAACCCAGCTATTTTGATTCCTGTTCCTTCTTCATCTAACCCCACATTCCTCATAATGTGTTCTGCATACACTGTTACCACCATCACAATATTAATGAATTCATAATAACAGAATAGGCATATTAAGCAAAAGGTGTATTTATGACCTAACAATTAAATTTAAAGATTTGAAACTAAATAACTTTGAAGAATATTTAATAACATGCAATCCAACATAGAATTATGGTCCTAATTCTTCAAACTAATTATTTGTAAATTTTTCTTTTGATATGTTTAAGACCCGATCACTCCATGTGAGATTTGTGCTGGACAAAGTGGAAGCAGACAGGTTTTTCTCCGGGTACTCCGGTTTTCCGTGTCACAAATTTCATTCCAGAAATACTCTCCACTATCGTTTCATTTCATCTGTCATTCATTTAATCATGGCCCCAGAGGAGTGTGACAGGCTTCGGCAGCTGGCACAGTTCATATCCTCGCCACCATATGGGGGCTTCATTCATTCCATTCCCTTACCCGGTCGGTCGACTGGAAGCAGGCTGTGGATTTTTCATATGTTTAAGATGAGCTTTTCTGTCAAGTTAAATAAATGCAGTAATTTCTGGGATAAAATAAAAATAAAAGTTGTAAGAAATGGTTATCAAAGAAATATCTGTAAAGGTAAATGAATAAAGACTTGGTAAATGATTGACCGACAGCGGTGGCTAAGCTGGCTAAAGCGCAGCGTTAGGTCTCTGCTGACTTTGTAGACGAGTGGGTTCGAGCCCCACCGTCGGCCGTCCTTGGAATGGTTTTCTGTGGTTTCCCATTTTCAACTCCAGGCAAAAGCTGGGACGATAACTTCTGACAGGCCATGGCCGCTTCCTTCCACATCCTTGCCCAGTTTCATTCACCTTCATTCATTTCATCTATCATTGACTCCTCTCGTGAGGCTGGCGGCAGGTAGGGCATCCGTCTGTAAAACCATTCGCCACATAGAAATTCATCGCATCTCATCCCCGACCCTGTTGGAAACGGGAATAATAAGGGGTAGACATACATACTTGGTAAATGATTGCTTAAGTTGATAAACTTCAAACACGTAAGTACATCTTGGAAAAGGATTAACATGTCTTGCTCCAAAATTTCAATACGTTGAGAACCTAAAGAAATGAGAAACCTCTATTTACGTCAAATTGGCAGGTGAGAAGCTAAAGGAAGTAGAAGACGTCCTACTTAGAAAGCAAAAGAACGTGTGTTGGTTCAAGCAAGAAAAGCATTTTTACAGAAATGAAATCTGTAGACATCAAAAATAGATGTTGGCAGTATTAAGTATGTTTCTAATGTATTCAAATTACAATAGACTGGTATAGAGCACACAATTTTGTTCAGATTCTTCCCGGGGTAACGCGGGGGTACGCGAACCCGTTAAACATTTCAAAACTGTTTAAGAAGAAATATTGGTACATTTGTATCTAGTCCGGCAAATACAGTGAGTCCGAGAATGTTCTCCGCAGCGCCTACATACGTCTGCGAGAACTAGCTACAGAAGTTACGTTGGCAGCACGGCTGCCGCTTGCATCATATTAGCCTTTCACGAAATGATTGCCGGCGGTCGAGATGGGAACTATTCGTTTATTTGTGTCACACGTCAGCCTGCTTCGTTGACAGGTACAGTTGCGCGAGTAGGATATGTCTCAGCTGAAGTAGCCTCTGTCATCGTTTA
The DNA here is from genome assembly GCA_946902985.2 of Meconema thalassinum. Classification (NCBI taxonomy): domain Eukaryota; kingdom Metazoa; phylum Arthropoda; class Insecta; order Orthoptera; family Tettigoniidae; genus Meconema; species Meconema thalassinum. Next base: position 142,791,144 of record OX336390.1, read on the forward strand.
ACTGTCCGTGGTGACAGGAGCTCCTGTGACGCGCAATGCTGCTAGACTTATGTGCGGAATGCATTCTGTCATCGCTGTATTCCCTAATAACAAGCAAACACTATACTTTGTGCTCATCACAGCCATTCACAACAGATGCTGGAAGTGCTGATGGCACATACGCTCGCTAATTGCAATACACACTGACGATTTCGACAGGCTACAGCCCACACGTGTGGGATTCACCCTGTCAAATACACCGTGCTACCAACTAAACCGATGAGGCAACCACTCACAGCTGCACGTAACCACTGCGGAGAACATTCTCGGGCACCCTGTATAACTTTCGACTTGAATGTTCATCGATCAGTTGGTGTCATCGCGCTGTTCACAACAGCTGGAGGAGATTCCGAGTAATCCTCGATCTAAATCGAATTGAATCAGTTTATTTTGGTCGGCAACTCGGCACTCCGTTCTTGTTTGGAGGCGGGGTAGGTTGTTATTTTGTGCGTGTGGTTAGTTTTTAACATCCACCCTGGCATCGAAAAAGCTGAAAGTTAATGATTCGAACACTAACAATGACCGGACTTTGCAAATTGCTGAAAATTGCAAGATCGTGATGTTTGGTCGGCTACAACTGAGAGTACCCCTTAATTTTTTTTCGAAAGAAAAGCGCAGGATGTTGGTATTAGAAAGTCATTTTTTTGTCTGGAGCGTAGCACTCTATGACAGTGAAACCCCGATTGTTGACGCAGCAGAAAAGAGGAGAATAGGTGCATTTGAAATGTGGTGTTACAGGACAATGATGAAGATCAGATGGATAGATATAGCAACAAATAAAGAGGTATTAAGACGAGTGGAAATGGAGAGATGTTTCTGGTGACCGATAATGAAGTGAAGAGATAGGTTGGTAGGACACACATTAAGACACCCAGGAATAGAAAACTTACTTATGAAAGGAAGGGTTGAGGACAAGAAATGTAGGGGTTGATCAAGGTTAGAATATGTTGAACAGATTGCCTCGAATGTAAGGTGTAGCTATGTAGATATGAAACAATTAGGGACAGACATAGGTGGGGGGCTGCATCAAACCAGTCAAAAGACTGAACTCTAACAACAGAAACAGCTGCTCCGGTGAAAGCTGTACAGCGTTGCCAAGATGGGCCTCATCACGCGTCATGGCGCGCCTCGCTCGGAAGTGATGGGCTCCATATCAGCAACGCTGTACAGCATTTCCCGGAGCGGCTAGCTGGTGAACCATGTCTTAATTTCCCGTACAAATACAAACCGATATAAAATAAGTGAATTAATTTACGTATTTCACAGTCATACAGCATAACTTGTTGAAGTATAATGATTACAACGCAACCAAGAACTACATTTTCCAACGACCCTGAGCCGAGAAACAGTTACCTTACAAAAATGATAACAACTTTCGTTCTTGAACGCACAAACTTTTTAAATTAATAAACCAGTTATACAACATTCCAATGCATATTGTGTTAAAATTTGGATTCGATCTGATGAAAGGTTTGTGAGATAATAATTCTTAAATGTGACGCATGGTTGAAACACGCTTAAAAACGGGCACTTTTTGTGTTCCAACTGCGATAAAAAAATATTAAAATATAAATTAAGAATTCCAAACCTACATGAACTAACGTAAAATAGAACGACGAAAATGATGATACTATTTGATTTTATGTAGGTCTATTGGTTACTTCACAAACAACCTTCAAACTCGAGTGCACATAATATTTTGGTCGACAGTGGATGCCACCGCAGTCGGCTCCTGGCGACGAACGTTGGAACCTAAGAGCGTTAGTGGAATATAACCTATAATTTAGCTTCACACAGGTGTAATTAGTGGAAGGTTCTTTATCATGCCATATATCTTTGACATGGGACTGCCGGCTTTATTTCCCCTCCGAAGGAAGGCATACTGAGGGATGTTTAACGCTCATGCCAATTGATATTGCCACTTTTCAGTCGGTGTACACAATATAATCGCCAATTACTGGGACATGCAAATACCAACTTGAAAAAAAATACAAACAATCAAAGTATATAACTATAGACCATATAATATATTTGTTATGAACTACAGGAGAGGAGAAAACTAAGGGATGACAAGTTTCGCTCGTCAAAAATACATCAACAAATATTAATAATAATAATAATAATTGTATGTATACCCCTTATTATTCCCGTTTTTCCAACGGGGTCAGGGATGAGATGCGATGGAAGTCTTAGTGGCGATGGTTTTTACGGCCGGATGCTCTTCCTGACGCCAACCTCATGAGAGGAGTTAATGTGAGATGAAATGAATGATGGTGAATGAAACTGGGCAAGGATGGGGAAGGAAGCGACCGTGGCCTGTCAGAAGGTACCGTCCCAGTATTTGCCTGGTGTTGAAAATGGGAAACCACGGAAAACCATTTCAAGGACGGCCAACGGTGGGGCTCGAACCCACGCGTCTACCGAGTCAGCAGAGAGCTTGGCCCCATGACCTAACACTGCGCTTTAGCCAGCGTAGCCACTACTGTCGGTAATAATAATAATAATAATAATAATATATTATCGTATGGCCTCGGGTGCCAGGTGCAAGCTTTGTTATTTGGCGCCCGGAGGGCAGCTTGCATGGCGAATTTTGTCGTTCCTCGGAGCGGTATGAAAGTCAAGGAGGTTAGATATCTAAGCTCATTCACACTATAGCGCTTTCTAGTAGAGAAAGGAGGAACTTTATGCTGGCGAAAAATCCCTAGATTAATTTTGCCATTATGAACACGGCCTACTGAGTTCAAATGGGTTCTTTAACATGCCAACAACGTATGACATGCATGCCGAGATTTTTGTTGCTTTTCAAAGATCACTTACCACAGCCAGGCGCGAACCTGCAAACTTGGAGTTGGTAGCCCGACACGATAACCACTCACCCACCGTGGCAAGCATCTTAAGATCAAAATAGCTCTAAAACAGCATCACAAGTACAATGACATCCACAAGCGGTCGTTACTCTCCAAAACAAAAAGCCCGCCAAAAACTAGGAAAGTGTGGCAACTATACTGATAAATACTTAAGCATTAAGCATACAAAAAAAAGTGCGGGTGAAAGTATTTAGACAGAGATTTAATAGCCTACGTGTAATGGATCAGATGATGATCCCTTGACAATCAAAACTGGTCATCACAGTGTTTTTATTAATCTCATGTAATTTTTTATGGTTAGGGAATAATCCAATATATTTGGGTGCAATCGCGTTGACTGACTGAAAATCATCAAATTTCGAAAAAAGAACTACGGTATTCATATAATTAGCCTATCTACTATGTTGCAAGACTGAGAACTGACGATCCCATTAACAAACTAACTGCTTCCACCTCATGTAATTTCTTTATTGGTCATTCTTTTTGTTTTTCATAGTAATCGCAATTTTATTGTGTTGTCCAATTGAAAAGTTGCAATAGAAGCAGATGACCTCTCTATTCCGCCCCTTAAAACAACAACAACAACAACAACAATCATTCAATAAATTAATTAATTAATTAATTAATTAAAAGATGCAATATTAATTGGCGAGGCCTCCGTGGCTTAGGCGGCAGCACGCCGGCCTCTCACCGCTGAGTCCGTGGTTCAAATCCCGGTCACTCCATGTGAGATCTGTGCTGGACAGAACGGAGACAGACAGGTTTTTCTCCGGGTACTCCGGTTTTCCCTGTCAAAATTTCATTCAAGCAACACTCTCCACTATCATTTCATTTCATCTGTCATTCATTTAATCATTGCCCCAGAGGAGTGCGTCAGGCCTCGGCAGCCGGCACAGTTCATATCCTCGCCGCTAGATAGGGGCTTCATTCATTCCATTCCTGACCCGTTCGGAGACTGGAAGCAGGCTGTGGATTTTCATTTTCAATATTAATTGGCAATAAAGAGACACAAACGATGACCTAAAATCTATCTACAGTATAATCCTTGAGACTTTGCCAATAGATTTTACGTCGGAGGTGGTCTGAGGTTAGGAAGAATTCAGCCATTAAAATGCGAGTCCGTCACTAATTCTCATAATCCTTAAACTTGACATCAGAATGAAAGGTCTCTCTGTTTCACAATAGCAATTTAAAAGAACGTGCAGTCTTAATTATGCAGCCTTGATTTTGCAGGGACACTGAGGAACGGTGCACGAAATTTAATTTATTCTTATATATTTCTGCAAATCAACCATGGCCAATACAGGCTATCAAAGTTTATTAACACAGACGAGAGTTCATTGTCACAGGGAATAATATATAATTTACCAAAATGAGCAAGGCAATCAATTAAATGGCGAACACCTACCTACTTCTTGCGAAGCAAATCAGACTCTACAGCATGTGTTATCGTATCGTCACACTAAAAGCACTTTGATTAACATATCTTCCAGTTTCAAAATAAATTGTGCGAACGATCGAGCAAGATATTTGTGTCATCATATCCTGTTCTATCCACAGCAAAATTCAGTGACACTCGATTGCACAGTAATAAATTGATGTTATGTTTTATGATGATGATGCTGATTATTATTATTATTATTATTATTATTATTATTATTATTATTATTATTATGCTGTTGATTATTCATTTAGGGGATATGCAACAACGAGGTTACATATCCCCGTGTACTTGGGTGTGTATAGAGTCTGTCTGAAAACATGTTTCATTGCCATGGCTGTGGTGGTATGTGTATTTGTAATTATTGTTTGTTATTAATATTATTGATAATTTCTGGGTCTTCGCGACATCGTAGTCATGTAGCCCCATGTACTTCGGTGTGTGTAGAATTTTTCTGATAACCTGTGTCACTGTGATGTCTGTACTAGTGTGTATTTGTAATTCAGGTAGGATTTAGTTAGGAAGTGGCCGTGGTCTTAAGTTAGGTACCACTCCGGCAAGTGCCTGGAGTAGAAGTGGTAAACCACGGAACACACTTCCAGGATGGTTAAGGTATGAATTGCACTTTCCTCATCTCATTTTTGCCTTGCGAGGCTAAGTGTAGCCTATCCCGTTCTAGCCCTCAAACCAGAATTAAATGTCTTGGGAGAGACGGGAATTGAACCCGGGCTTCCAGGTTGACAGTCAATAATACTAGCCACTACGCAAAGCAACGATGCGGACGTGCAATTATTGAAGTTGGATTTGGGAGGAGGCAGCCGTGGCCTTAAGTTAGGCACTATCCCGGCATTTGGCTGTAGTAGAAGTGGAAAAGTTCGAAAAAATTACTTCATGGTCAGCTGAGGAGAAAATCAAATATATATCTTCTTATTTCTGCCTGAGTTTGACCTGTATATGGCAATAGAGTTCTTACGTCTGCGCGTGACCGAAGACATTTACAGCAGCTTAAAATCGTACAGTAATCAAAAAGTATTGCGAGAAGGTAGGTCGAAAAAAGAGTTCGATCAAAAGGTTTTTGAGATGGATTCAGTCATCTTGAAGAGAACCTTAACTTGGTGCAGTATGCGAAGGGTGCTAGAGGGACATATTCCACATTATTAGGTTGTTGGGCAAGCCCTCGGCTTTCCTACACATGAGCGCGAGTGTGACAAAGTGGCTTCGCCTCTATAGGATACTAGATCTCCTATCAAATACAACGCGGAATTCGAGACCGAAATCGCAGAGTCGTACAATCTTGAAAAAACAACTTGTCGTGGGGCTATAAACAGTAGATATGAGTTTTCTTTGTTTGATCTTGGCATGAGAACTGAACTATGCCTCTATCTGTATACCATGATAAACATAAAACTTTGGCTATCACCACGAAGTCCAGGGTTCGATTCCTGGCTGTGCCAAGACATTTAATTCTTGTCTGAGAGTTGGAACGGGGTAGAATCAGCCCCGTGAGGCGAAACTGAGAACAATCGGGTTCGATTCCCACCTCAGCCAGCCTGGAAGTGAGTTTCCGTGGTTTTCCACATCTACTCCAGGAGAATGTCGATTTGGTTCCTAACTGAAAACCACGGCCACCTCCTTTCCAATCCTCATCTGAATTACAACTACATACACTAATACAGTCTTGTCAATAACACAGATTATCAGGCAATTTCCACTACACCCATTTACACGGAGCTACATAACCACGATGTCGCAAAGTCCCTAAATGAATCATCAACAACAACAACAACAACAACAATATATAACTAAATTATAAATGAATGCCATGTTCGCATGTAAAGAAAAGATGAAGGCTGCGTGTATCTCGTTCCTACTCTCGGACCAAAATTGAATTTTTGAGCAGAATTGGGAATTGAATCCAAGGCCTTTTTTACTACTGATATTCCATATTCTTGTGGATTACAAACACACGGCCCTTTTAGTAGGAAATTGGAGGTAATTTATGTACGGTATTATATTCTTTATTCTATTGAAGACTTCCTTCTCTTATCTCGGCTTAGTAACTTAAGTGTTTTGTTCCTGAAATATTGAACAATGAATACCAATCACAAAAGTAATAATACTTGAAAATAATACTTAGTAAACAATTGATTTCTCATTATTTCAGTGAACACTTTTAAAGGTAAAGAATTTGCCCACTTCCCATCGATGTGTAACCAACAGTGACGTTTTTGCAACAGATGAGTCTTCGCTGTGTAACCCACACCGGCGATAATAAAGAAGAAGATTCTATTGCTAAATATCGGTTAGCTGAACTATGAGTCAGTGGAATTCCATCCTCAGTAATAATGTCACATGCTAGATTAACTCAGCACTTACTGTTAATCCCATAAACCGCCAACCGGCGTCACTTAAATGTTTCCCCTATCAAAATGACTACCCTGACTGTATATCAAAAATTGTAAATCTATCATAATTAAAACTCAGCTATCTTTCTAGGTTTGTGCCGTGTCTTGTGTTGGGTTTCGCGAAAGACACCAAGCTGGCTCTTCAGCGGGCTCTTGGTGTCCCCGCCCGGACCCCCACAGGATTGGCGAACTGCGCGCTACCTCCCTTTTTATGATGTGCACCTGCGCCTCTTCACTGCGATAGCTAAAAGCTCGAGCAGTCCTCACCTCCCTATGAAGGCTTCCAAATAAATGGTATATTTATATATTTATAATTTATATATTCGTTAATATTAATGATTTTATGCTATAACTAGTACCGACCGGGGTGTCTATGTGCGTTTCACTGCAAGGCCATGCTACCAGACTGTTTCAAGACTCTGAAGACAAGTGGGTGCAAACCCCACCGTCAGTCATCCTTAAATGGAATTCCATAATTTGTCAATGTATAACTCCAGGCAAAATGCTAATACTCTACCTTCTATTAGGCCACTAATTTTCAACTTCTTGCCTTGTTTCATTCATATTCATTCATTTCATCTCTCATGAACTCCTCTCATGAGGATGTCGTCAGGAAGGGCATCCAGCCGTATAAACCATCCGTCGCATACGTAAATCATCTCACCTCATTCATGACCTAGTAGCAATGGGTAGGCTATAATAGGGGGTAATGAAATAAGTAACCTACGGTTGCGATTGCTTTCGTACCGACAAATTCAATAAATGATACTCTCCTACACCTTTCCCAGGGAGCTCCAAATTTGAGGGACGTACTTTAAGATCACGAGTATTCCGAAATTTCTATTTGATTTTGTAAGTCTCGCTATGAAGTATAGTGTTCTTCTTCCCCTTCAGTAACACAGATATGATGTTAAGTCTTTTGACTTAAATATGCAACATTCAATATACAGTAATAACACAGTTTGAACACCGTTAATATTAACATAAATAACAGGACAGTTCCGTGAAGAACTAAATAGCCTATTTTCAAATATCCTACTTATATTAATTGCCTCTATCAACATACAAAATTTCAATTTGATTGATGTAATTGATTCGTAGACATTGAGAACCATCTAAATATTTCGGATGGCCGCTATGTTGGATTTTTATATATGTAGGCCATGTCGTACCGGTTTCAGTCGCATTGCGACCTTCCTCAGAGCAAATTAAGACAAGAAGATGTGCAAGAAACTATGCTTAATATAAATTTGCCATAACAGAGAATGGTATCAAAAATTCTAAAAATAGTCTTATTCTAAAAGTACACACATTAAAATTAAAAAAAAAAGATTTTTACAAAATGTATTAAGTAAGAAAAATATGAAAAATATAAGTCTTGAAACAAACAGCGTGGAGTAGAAGAGATGTGGATGTGATACTATATAAGTGGAAATAGCTAGGTTAGAACTGATAGTTGGGTTTGTATTTGCGAAGTAATGGAATGTAAACGTTGCAATAAGTATTATAAGGTAATGTTTGCCATATCAGCATCAAGGGTGATAAATGGTTTAGGTGATTAAAAAGGAAAGGATCTCTACATCGCAGGGCCATCGACCCTCGCTATACTATGGTTATGTATACCATTTGTCGACTTTAACCATAATCGTACGTTCTAATTGAAAATTTATTTTATTAAGTCATCTTTCTTGTTCTTGTTTTAGTGACGTTTATAATATTCTAGTTAAGTATGAGTAGGATTACTTACCTTTTTTTCTTTCTTATGAGCGTTAAGTATTAAGCCAGGAGTTAATGTAGTAATTTTCTTTCTAAGTGGGAATAAACTCAGCCTTTTATTTTCTTATTGGTTTTATTTTGTTCTCGCGGTATGTCTACAGTAATTGTCTCATTTACTCCCATGTCTTCATGCTGTTTGTTGATATCACCTGGGTTTCAGAAAGAGAGAGGCTAAACGTCTCTACATGGATGAAGTTATGAAGAAAGGATTTAAGCACCAACTGGTGAAGCTGACTTACTGCTGCCATCTAGTAGAGCAGAGTTTCTTTAAGGACATGGAATTCATCTGTACCACCATCAACAAGAAGATTTCAAATTACAATATGTATTCAGGGCCTGCAAACCGTACAGTGTGACAAAAAGTAACTGGTCAAGTAAACTTCTACCTTATAAAGTGTACAACCTATTTTCATTATAACTTGATACGTTGTGGACAGATAATATTAATTCAGTCTATGAATCAAATCGATGTTTTTGCTATAAAACAGTGTAGATGTTAAAAAGGTGTTATTTGTCTCTCGGTTGGTTTTGCATTTAGGACTCAAGAACTATCCTTGCATCGGGTGTCGGTATATAATTGTCTCTCTTTAATTCGAACTCCAAGGAGAATACAAAAACTTTGAATTATACGAAATTTTAATTATCCAAAAGGCTTACATAGCACGCAAATAAAATTAACTCCTTGTGATATATCAATTATTGCAAGGTTAAATCAATTTTAATTTAAACAAATATTGGGCCAGTATTTACACGCAGGCCTACTATAGAACCAAAGTAATTCGTGTCCACAGTTAGTTTTGCTTAATTTCGTTTTACAGTACTAAGTCTTTAATTTCATTTACAGTTCTGGCTACATTATCGAAGGTAGATTCATGAACTAATAAAAATTTGCTGTGATATTAACGAAACAATTTCGGTCTTGAACATTTATTACTTGTTAGTTGAATAGAAAAATTATTTATGGAAATCTGTGAACTTGTACCTTCGAATTTTTCAAATGAGAACAACGGAAATTCGAAGTGAATATGATTTTAGTAGGAATTTAAGGGAAACACATATTTTTCTAATTATCCAATAACCCAATATTAACCCACTGACTTTGTACCTAAACTGGAACAAGGATACTGAATGTCTCATACTAACAAATCGTACGAGAAACATGCTTTTGAGACTAATGATATGTCACTGATAGCTTAGCTTGACTAGATACTGATGTTTAGGAACTCTAGCTCTCCTCGATTATACGACATTCATAAGATTTAGCTCAAGAAAGGCAAATACCTGGCCAAAATCAAACCGAGTTGGGTTAACTCAGTAGACCCAAACTTTTGAGATATGCAGCCGAAACATTTCAACGTTTGTATCATATGATGCCTTCTTAAGAAATGAAGTCCCTGCAACTTACAGCTGTACTTGTTTTATAAAGTAGTGAAAACAGCCACACAGTGTTACCATAAGTTTTGTTGCAAGTTTGAAAGAGTAGGTAACTTAGGCCCTAAATGTGGTACAATATTTTTGTAAACTTCTATTAATATGTCGAAGTGTTTTTACATATGGATATCAAAAATATGTTCAAAGTTGGTTACCCTTTAACACAAGAGGGGGCGTGGTGGCGCAGTGGCCAAGTCGTTGGTCTCTCACCAAGGTGGACTGGCTTCAATTCCCGGTCGATGCAAGTGAGATTTTCGAAGTGAAAGACCATGTCCTGTGGTTCGGATTCCACGTAATAATCAAAAGATTCACGCTCACGTAAAACTACAATCTTCCTTTCGTTTTTCACACAAGATCTTGCCACGCATTGCATGCAGTACGCATGTTGTAAAGAGGACGTTCGATTACTGTTTTAACCAGCTAACGAAACAGTTTCTACTTCAAGTACAATGACAGCTCCCGAAAGACTTTCTACAGTACAGAGAATCCATCATCAAGTATAGGGTGTCAGTTATGAAACGGTGGCAAAGCCACATTTGTCTGAACATACAGTTAAATGGTAGTCGAAGTATGTGAACAAAAATGCAGGACGCTATGGTAAAGGATTTGAATGTTACAATGTTTGAAAATGTAGACTGGATTTTCCATCTGGATTGAACACTGGCGCAAAGGCTTAAGTCATTAGAAAGGTTATTTAGATGAATGACATTACACCCGAAGATTGCTCCTGAAGCGGCTCTGATATAAACTATAAGTTGTGGTCTGAATTTAAATGTATTTCATAATCTTGAAAGTCTGAAGCTCTCTTGGGATGTAACAGTGGAGGAATGTCTTCCTCAGACCATAATCTACTGCATGTAATGCTTGGCCAGATGTACTTACAGTCTGTTTCACAGTAAAGGGAGACCAGTTTGATAACATATTTTTTCTGAGATTAAATACAACCGGTATGGTCAACATACCAATTGAAAATGAAGTAATACAAATCCAGGATTGAATTGTTATTTTGAAACCTTGTGATATCAATTATGGCATGACTAGGTACTGCATAAATAGCAATATATCAATATACCTAGGTAATATCTGTTCCTGTAATTTCTAAGTTCATCACAATGAACTGACATAATAGATGAAGAATCCTACACTTTTAGCGATATCCTCATCTATTTGAATATTAATTTCACGGAGAAAATCCATCAAAGACTCACCGGTAAATTACGTATTTATTTTAAGATTAAAACCTTTACCGAGCTCGTTGAATGCAATCAACTTGTATACTTGAGGAAAATTACCATGGTGGCAATTAATAGAAATGTCCTTCAAGTACCTACAAGAAGGATCTCAATATTCTGGAACAAAATATTTCACAAGGTTAAAGCACATTAAGCTACGACTGAGGTTTTAAGAATGATAGATTTTATTTCGACTTTAATGTTTCTCAATGTCTCAACCTGTATTATCAGAAGATTGTTAGCCTATTACTAATTTGAGCGAACTGTCTCTCTGATTGCAGTCCATTGACTGCTCTGTTTGTTACCATACTAGGTGACCTTCTATCTGAGAAGAGTGGATACGTAGACACATTACTTCATGTAAATCAGGTTTGTGTTCGCAACAAAAAGAAGGCAATATGAATAGTAATAAATAACATATATACCAAATGTAATTAACAAATTAATGAAAGTACATAAAAGTAAAAATGAAATAATGTCATAGTCTTGTAAGTATATATTTTTTAAAATTTAGAGGTACTGAATTTAATTTCTATTTATGTTTCATTTCAAAGATATCGTCAAATAAATACCACTTCATTTATTCTCTTAATTTGTGAGCTCATCCATCACGTGCAAGTAACAAACATACTACTTTTTGTTTGATTCGTTGTGTCCAACTAGGGAGCGCGTTTGAACTTATTAGCAATTTTTCTTCTTCCCTTCCCAATATCTCTTCATCCTCTCACTGTGTTCCCTTTTACGCTGTTCAGTCCATCGAGTATTTTGTCGGGTGGGCTTCTCAGAGAATGTGTGTTTGTTTGGTTGGTTCCTTGTTTAGGGGCTGCGACAACGCGGTCATGTAGCCCCGTGTGCTTTGGGTGTGTGTAGGATCTGTCTGATAACCAGTGTTAATTGTGATGACTGTATTAGTGTAAACATCAAGTAATTCAAGTAAGGACTGCAGACATTCAATTTTTCCAAGTAGTTCCTACTTTTGCCGTCAAACGCCACCATCAACGACCAACTAGTTCAGAACGTAGTTACCAGATGCCACCGCAGTCGTCTCCTGACGACGAACGTAGGAACCTAAGAACGTTAGTCAAAAGTTGAACCTATATATAATTTGGCTTCACACAGGTGTAATTAGTGGAAGGTTCTTTAACATGCCATAAATCTATGGCATGGGACAGCCGGCTTTACTTCCCCCTCCGAAGGAAGGCATACTGAGGGATTTTTAACGTTCTTAAAAAATCCGACGACTTCGGCCGGGTTTGAACCCGCGATCTTGGGTTTAGAAGCTCAGCATGCCAGCAACTACGCCACCGAAGCCGCTTAGAATGTGTGTTTGTGAATTAAAGTTTTGAATTTTGTTCTGTCTTGAATGGTTTCTTCATGACAGCCAATTTCATTTATGTCTTCACTGATTTTTTTCAGTCAGTTGTTTTGATTTTTCACTGATAAGGTCAGGTTGAACATCTTCTTTGTGAGCCTGTTATTATCCATTCGATATAGGTGTCCATAAAACTGTAACTGCCGTCTCCTTATGGCATCTGTGATTTTTCTTTAACTTGATAAATTTCATGTTATTTCTTTTTCATCCAAATTCCATTTTCACACTTTGGTCCTAAAATTTTCCTGAGGATTTTCCTTGATTGTCTTTCAATCATTTTTATTCGAGATTTTCCACCAATTACAATAGTTTCAGATGCATATGGAGCTTCTGTTTTAACGACTGTGTCTTTATTTTGCTATTGATATTTTTAAAGCTTTTATGGTAAAAAAAAGTTCATGAAAAGTTAATTTTACAGCCCCTATGTCAAAGGAGAGAACGGGGGCAGTCATACAAAAATCAATTGACATTGCAAATTTTCAGTAGGTCAACTTGTCAATAAAGCAACATTGAAAAATAGCTTCAAAGCTCTCTATAGGCAAAAATCATTCAAGATCGTTTAATAGTTGGTTTTGAGTATATCCTCTACCAAACAATACCAGGTATAAATACACACAGCACATACGATCATATTATAAGGGTATATCTTGAGCTGTATGATATTATATTGCACACATCATGACAATTGCTTATTTTTGACAAGCCATCGGAACAAAATAATTCTAAAATGATGGTATAATGGCTTTCACAGCCAGTGAACTAAAACCCAATATTTTTTCTAGGTTCGTGTCGTGTCTTGTGTGGGGTTCCGCATAGGACACCAAGCACGATGATGAGCCAGCTTGGTGTCCTAGGTAAAACCTCACACAAGACACGACACAAACCTAGAAAAATTGCAGAGTTTTAAAATAATTCTATGTTGAGGTAATATTGATATTATCGGAGAATTCAAAGAGAACTTGTTAAAGTGAATTATTATCTTAAATAATTAACTAGAAATGCGGGTCACGGTGGCTGAGAGCACTAACGCACTAGCTCGTGCCTCGCTGGCGTCGGGAGAGCTTGGGTTCGAATCCCAACACGGCCGTCCTGATAATGGTTTCCGTGGTTTCTCGTTTTACCACAAGCCAAATGACTGGTAGAAAATATATTTAAGTACATACCGTATTTCCTTGTAATGTAACCGTACTTCAGGGAATACGAAATGATTTTGAAATAACGAATCAGAATTTCATTTTCAAACCAAAAAGGGGGATAAAAAGGAAAACTGTTCGCTTCCTGTCCCACCCAAACTACACGGGCGAGATGAATTCGAACCGGAATTTATCAATGTTATTTTAGAAAATGACTAACTGCATAACTATTTCGATTATCAGGGAGGTATTCGTATTAATGTCCATCATCATTTTACGAGCTCTATATTGTCTAATAACTCGTCTGAAATCACTAATTATCCCTTCCCCTAACTGATGATTAGAAGTAAAGCAATTCTGATCCAGTAGTAATCGTAATAGGAGGCAAAGAACCTACCACACCTTCCCCCACCTCCGTTCCCTCGCGGAGATGTAAAGGCTGAAGATGTACCGGGCCAATCCCAGCGAACCTGCAGCATTTTATAAAGAGGCTGGCTTGGTGGCCTCGCGTAGCCAGTGGTGATCGCACCTTACAAGACACGAGTATTGTACTAGATATAGTCTTCCCACCTCACCTCCTCCTCCTCACAGTTGGTGCTTGTCTTGTGCTTAGTATGGAGCGGTGAAGCGTGCAGACGAGACGAAGAGACAAGTTGCGGAAGATCGCACACACCATGTGGTCCCGTCGCGCCACATTGTGTTTGGTAAGTAAACATACAGCTAATAATTTGTCTATTTTTGCCAAAATATTTTTTCATCATAGTATATAGACTACTGTATCGGAGAATATTACATTCATAGCATTTTTAGGGGAAATTGTTATTGTTAGTCTACTGTCTGTGTTATATAACATAGGCTACCCTATCACTTTTTGATAACACATGGTTGACTAGAATATTAATATACGGTAACCGTGAAAATTGAAGAAGAAAAAAAAACAAGATTGAAATTTCAGTAGTTTATATTAAATTTTTCTAGTATAGTTATACTTAATTTGTAAATTTGTTCTTAATAATAAGCACCATATTTAAAACTTTTTTTTTCAAATATTCAACAGTGATAAATGTAATATTTAATACAGTATTCGTTTTGCAGAATTGTTCTTTATTTTTACAAAATATAGCGTCTCTTTATTTTTGGGATGTTACCCTCTAGTGTACATTACAAAGTTATATATCCAAACAATTATACACACGATTCCAAAAAGATGTATTGCAATTAACCATTTAATTGCTTTACGCTCATTTGCAATATTCTTTATAGGCCTATATATGCGTAATCTTTAATTATTTTCATAAAATCATTACTTCCGAGTCAATTTGAATTTTTATTATAGCTGATTTCAAACAGGATTTTTATAATCAAAAGAGAGCACTGCAAATAACCTTAGAAATCGAACTGGTAACTGTCATTTTCAGAAATGTAATCCTCATTAACTTTCTAATCTCATCAAGCAATGCAGTGGCATATATTCTAGCTGGAAGTGGTGAGTGGCAATCAGAGGAAAATTCGAATTCCGTCGAAAATGGTAGACTACTTGCACCATCATATATCTAGGTACAATCATAATTGTGAAAGGTGACAGTTATACTCCCTCTCTCTTACCAAAGTTAGATGACATTTCAGTATAAAGTACACACAATTTGCTAGTAGTCAACGGATTATGATGGTTGATTTATGAATTCCCTCGCTCTTAGCAGCTAATAACCAACAACTATCTGGACTATGTTCCACCAGAGTAATCAAAATAATGTATACATATTTGCGACGGTAGCATACTACAAATCCTTTAGTGCATAAGCCTTTTTGTACAGATTTACGCGAAGCCCGGGAATGGACTATAGAGCAAACATTCTGGTGTAAGGTCAACATAAATAATGCGAATAAAATGTGAATATTTCACTACGTTCATTTAGGTTCTGAAATGGAAAATTAACATTGAAATGAGGAAATAATTGAAACAAATGTGAAAATATATAGCCTATGAAAGTATGATTTTAAAACACCATCAAACAGCATGAAACCATGACATCCTCACATGAAATCATTACTAAATCAACAAACTATGGTTGTGCTAAGTTTTCTGTCAACATCCACGCATCATGTATCATAACATGAATAAGTAACTGAATGATTTTAAAACATGAGACGGAAAGGCCCGGCTCATGTAAATGTGTGGTAAATTACAATAAAGCAACATTGTTACTCAACTATAAGCAATAATGATTGATTCGTTCCATTACTGCTTTTCTCCTTAACTGTGAGAGGAATGTTGGGAATTTCACGCTAGAGGTCCGAACACTTTTATCATAAATGACTAATAAATCACACCCCGGACCTGGGAGGCCCGGCTTATGCACTCAAGGGTTAGGACATAGAAAATTGTAATATCGAAAGTTGTAATATAAAGTACCAATGGTATTTAATCTTAAATCATCTTCAGTATTGGCATGGTGCACCTAAAGCAAACCCTGGAACTTGAGTTACAAGAACGTACTTCCTCATTATGAATACACTGCCAATTTACCTCAAGAAAAGTCAAACTGTGATCACCAAGGGAAGATCACTGGTCCCCACTACTTGAGACTTGAAATTAAGTAGAGTTGTTTATGCTTCAATTTGGAGCTTGTGACATGTTTGGACATCGACCTAGAGTACTTGTGCCTGTATTAAAATGTATTTTATAAACTATTTTATTGTGGTGACGCTGACGGTGGTATTATGTGTAACTGTTATTATTAGAATCTAGGAACGAGGTAAGTGACCCTGAGCTAAGGCGCCACCCCAGAATTTGCCTGTGGTAAGTGTAGAAAATTGAAGAATTTTTTTTAGTGTGTATAGGCACTGTCAATGTCTGAATTCGAACCTCAGATATCCGAGTTCACAGCTTCCATTGCAGTCGTAGAGTACGGAAGTCTCTCGTTTACGATGCTATGTGAAAATAAAGTAGAGCCCTCACCTCTACTATGAGTTATACGCCAGATACACTAGGGTGTGAAATATCACTTCATTAAGCTAATATCAGCGCTATTACGAATCTCGTTAATCGCCTATTAATGGCATCATTTTGTTTAGTACCGTAACTAATGGTTTCTGTGTTTAATATATGCGTGGTGAAATTTAACATGGATAATTAATAGGCAAACGTGAGACAGCTGAACGATTCCAGCCCCGTAGCTAAATGGTTGGCATGCTAAGCTTTGGACCAAAGGATCATGGGTTCGACTCCTGGATGGGCAAGGATTTTATTTCCTTGCATTATATTTCTGGCTCGGGACCTGGTGTTTGTGACGTATTCATAAAAAAATGAATACGGAAATAAAGTAAACAGAAATATATACGAAAAACGAAAAAGTTCAGTTAAGAGAAAATATTTTTCTGGATGGAGGATAAAAGGCGTTAGGCCTAAGCGTACGGCGTGATAAGTGTAGATGTAGGCTATACATAGAGGCAATTAAACGGTATTTCATTTGGCAGCTTTCAAGGGGGATATTAGACCTGGGCGTAATAAAAATGTTAGTCATATTTTACTGTTACATGAAATACAGTACTTCATTGTGACTCTGATAATTCTTCTAAGAGTCAAAACATCGTGGTTGTCTGCTCCTTGAAATATAAAATACTCAACCGAGAGAAAGGGTAGAATTCCAAACCCCCAAAGAATGAGGGAATCGAAACAAAAGGGAAGTGACATGAAGGATATCAAAAATTTCTTAGTAACATAAATGGTTCTAACTTTAAAAGATCCAGTACATGTATTTTGAGTTCATGAGATTATTACTATTTTTATTCTTATTATTATTGCTTAGTTACGGCCAACTAAGGACAACGTCATGTCAACTGTTTCTTCTGCATTTTAATGTTGGCCCAGTACTCTTTCATTCGCAATCGATTACTATTGTTATTGTTATTATTATTATTATTAATAATAATAATAATATTATTATATACAGTGTATGAAATGCTAAGGGGTACGTTTCACAATATTCAAGCTCTTTTACCAGAGGAGTTAGGTGGTGTGATTTGTACCAAAATCTTCAAAATCGTCTCAATAGGGCAGGAACAAACCAAACATTTCTTGAAAAGTGAAGAGAAATAATATTTATTTGTTTTTGAAGTGTGATTAAACAAATAAAGAAGACGATAGCCCCAGCCACAACTGTGTTGTGTCAAGCCTGCATAATAGTAAAGCAGTCCCTGACAGAACTTCGTCGCGTCGAGCCTGCATAGACTACCAATAAAGCCGGACGGGTGGCTTATACACATACGAGAGTTCTCGCATGGGTTCGCTAGTTATTATTAATTACTGTGGCTAACACTCCTATCGCCCCTAGATCTTAATTTTCGAGTATAGCCTATTTGCTTGTATGTCTGCAACCTCTAACTGTGGGGATTTAGAATAATCGGTTTGGTTTCTTGTGGGCGACCCCACTGTGAATGAACAGAAACATTCCTTCCTTATATTTACGAGTAGGCTATTGACTTAACAAGCAGGAACCGTACCTTTCCTGTAGTAGGCTACATAATACTGATAATATCGAAAGGCCCATAAACAATTACCGGCAACACCTGACAAAGAGCACCCAAAATGAAGAACACAAGAATTTCAAAGATATTTTCTCTTCCAAAAAAGGTGTACCAACCATTAATTATTTCACTGATGACAATAGATAGTATAAGGTTTATGTCACGCGAGAAAACAGAAATTTAAATGTTTAGAGCATACATCATTGCTGTCGTGAGCGTCTCATTTCAGAATAAACCCGCCTGTGAAAGCTTTATGGGTATAGGGCTCTCAAGAATATACTGTATGTTAGCCTTAAGTAAATATAAGTTATTAAATAAACCTATGTAGTTCAGATCCTCTTAGCAGCTCTTCGCACTTGCACCCCAAAGATAATGAACTATGCCTTAAATTCATAGCTCTATAATTTATTTTCAATTGGTAATTGTGACATTTCAAAAATATATATAAATTTGCGAAAGCTTCTTACAATTCTTTCTCAGTATTTCAATATTTTGGACACAATACTCTTAAACATTTCTCACTTGGTTTTTAAAAATTTGGCCAACCAGTGACACAGAGGTGGCTCTGGTTTCGATTCCAGGCATACTCATTTTCGCATGAGCGCTGTAATGGAGGTCATTCAGTCTACTAAGGCCCCCATGGTCTAAACGGCTGAGGGTTTCACCACTCTGGCCACGAGTGTCCTTGATCTATAGCTCATGACCTGAGTGCCAGTCGTCGTCAGACATGAGTGGTCCTTTTTGGCCCAAAAACAGGGATTGTTAGTACTTTCAACCCCCGCTCCTAATATTCTTCTTCAATAAGAATTACGTATATTTCTCTTGCACAATCTTTGATAAAACGGTGCAGAGATTCTCGTATGAAAAAAAAGGGTCAATGATACAAGTTTCATCGTTTAGCTTCTCAGAATAAGAAGAATCTCGATCAGAAACTATTGTGGTTAGATGTATTTGAAATCCATTCAGAAATGTGTATTACTTTGACGTAAAATCCAGTCCTTTCCGCTATAACCTCTGAGCTCCGCTGGTTTTATTTTTGTTGCTTCATTTACAGGCCAGGGACATAAGGCCCGTGAACTTGCGTATGTATGGAGCTTGTATAATAACCTGGGTTATCGTATAGATTGTGGCAGCGCAACTACAGTGTATTTATAAGGGTCCAGGATTGGGTTAGATGCATCGGTGTGAAATCATTCTCAGGATGGTCACTCAGATCTCTGAAGACATGATACCCAGTGCAGTCACAGAGCGCACCTTTATCTGGTGAATTATCTTCTCTGCTAGCTTAACTACAAAATACCCCACCATATCAGGTATTCTGTGATAATTTTACTACGCGACCTAAGGGTTAATTTTGACGCCTACCATAGTGAAACGGAAATTCTCTGAAGTGATTAAGGGCAGATATTTAATTTAATTTACAAAAGTAAAGAAAGTGATGCAAGATTCCTGGGCATAATGGAATCTAGGGCATCAAAGCCTTGAATATAAACTCATTTCGAAAATCTGACTATATTGGGCAGGATCAAAGGTACGATCTTGTGGACAATGAAGCAACTAGATCTGTATTGAAACGACTATTATTATTTTATTATTATTATTATTATTATTATTATTATTATCATCATCATTATCGGCCACAGTGGCCGAGGTGCTAACGTGCTACCTCGTGTCTCGCTGGCATCGGAAGAACACGGGTTCGAATCCCATCTCGGCCGTCCTGAAGATGGATGGATGGTTCCTTTCAACAGGTCCACCAACTACTTCCTTCCAAAATCCCTTCCCTGGCCCTTACTTAATTTTACCCAAGTTAGCGGTCACTAGGGTGATCTGCCTGTCACCATCCCCAGTTGTATCTGCTAAAAAAGTGTGTTCGGCTACCAGACACTGTCTTCGTGTTGGTAGAGGAATGCTCCCTCGCAGAGTCCATGGGTGATGCCAAGCTGGGAGGATGATTTAAGAAATATATTATTATTATTACTTAACAGACTATAACAGAACATCAAGCAACAGTCGAGAGTCACATTTCTGTCGCTTGTGATGGCGTGTTTTCTACCTTGTTTGTAACTAGGATACGTTTTAATTAATGTTAATAAAATACTGTAGGCGCGTTAAAGTGTTATCCCATCCTCTCGAGTACGCTGCTATGATGCAACACGCTGCCCTAACACGGTGCAAATAGCCGTAGACGGAGAAAAAGGACAACTTTCTCTTGAAGATGCTGTGGTATCCGTCCGACCTTCATCGGCAGCATGCATTTCGTTGGCTTACAACTCGACCGCGAAGGAGAAAATAGAATGCTATTAACAAAGAATAGAATGAAGCAATAAAGATAATGTAGTTAAGGAAATTCGTTCTTAAGGCCAGAAACTCAATTACTGTTCAGTACTTCTGTATATTTGGACATTGTTTAAGTATATAAATTATTTAAATGTGTGCTTATAACCGAGTTTACAGCATGCGATAATATTTCACGACCTGACATGGCAATGGTTACAAACACGGCCTCAATGCCAACGACGGTAGATTCTATTCCTCCTGTTCTGCTGCGTAACAGAGTCGGTAAGGCTCTCGCTTACTGTGTATAAATTTATGGGATCGAGTCCCTGTGTAGTCGGATATAATTCGAGGGTAATAATAATATCGTATGGCCTCGGGTGCCGTGTGCAAGCTTTGTTATTTGACACCCAGAGGGCAGCTTGCATGTCGAATTTTGCGGATCCTTGAAGCACTATGAAAGTCAAGGAGGTTAGATATCTAAGCTCCTTGATACTATAGAGCTTTCTAGCAGAGAAATGAGGAACTTTGTGCTGGCGGAAAATCCTGAGATTAATTTTGCCATTATGAACACGGTCTACTGCATTCAAATGGGTTCTTTAACATGCCAACATCGTATGACATGCGTGTCGTGATTTTTTCCGCATTTCAAAAATCACTTACCACGGCCAGGAGCGAACCTGCAATCTTGGGGGGGGGGGTTAGTAATCCGACACGACAACCACTCACTCACTGTAGCAAAATTTCGAGGGTAGCTTGTTATGTTAGTGAGTCCTTTCGGAGCAAAAGTTCGGCACGCCGCCGTCGCCGTGCTTCTAGGAACGCAGCACCTAAATGAGGCGTTCAGCTACAGTATTAGGTCGTATTATGTACAACAAGTACAAGCTGGTGGTGATGGTGACTGTTATTTAAATAAAAAAGTGAAACTCTAGTAAGATCAAAAGTTGGGACGTGCTGCTTAAAGATCCAAAAACAGTAACGATATTAATATTATGACTTTGTCTGTCATAAATCTTGTACTACGATTGTACACATATCCAAGAAAACACAGATACGTATATTGCTGTCAGAAATGAATATCTACATTATTAGCAATTTCTATCCAATTTAAAAAATCCTCTTGTTTTTGATGTCCTTTGCCATTGGTGGTGTATCGGCTAACGTTCTTAACTGTCGCCACGGAGGTCCGGGTTCAATTCTCTGCTGTGCCAAGAAATTTTATTTTGGTCTGAGGGCTGGAACGGAGTACACTGAGCCTCGTGGAGCAAAACTGAGAAGAGGTGGATTCGATTCCCTCTTCATCCATCTTGGAAGGGGTTTTCTGCAGTTCCCCCACTTCTATAGAACCCCAGACAAATGCTGGGATGGCTCCTAACCTAATGCCATGGCCGCCTTCTTCCCCATCCTCACCTAAAAAATACAAATACTCACACCAATACAGCCATCACAAAACACAAGTTATTAGACAAATTCCCCACACACACACACACACACACACACACAAGTACACGGGACTGAATGTTTACGATGTCCAAGCCCCTCAAATGAAACAACATCAACGCCGTTCCCCTCACATCTCTCGTATTTATACGAATGTTTTGACCTTTTTTAAAATGCTTTTTATACCTCAAGCTACAAATTGAACCTCACTCAGACCAGCAGAGCTTAAATTAGACTTTCTGGAAAACTAAAAAAAAATGAATTGTTTAAATTGTTCGGATGAAAAATGTAATGATAATGCTTAATTAAGAGATGTATCAATGACTGTGGTTGAAATTGTAGCTGGAGATTAACATGTACTCTCAAAAAATAACGTTAATAAATTCCTATAAACATGGGAGATATGACGGAATCGGTGAAGCTCAGTTCCAAATAAAGAGAAATTTTGAAAAATGGATGAACATAATAAGTTATTGATTAGAATCTTGAGAATTTAGAAGTTTGTTTGTGGTGGTAAAAGCGTCTGAATCTTCATGGAAGAAGAGTACAATAGAACTCCAATTGTCTAAGCTCCAACTATCCAAATCACTAAATATACAGATCGCTTTGAGGAAAATAAATGTATGACTGAATTTGCTTTATTAAACCAACAGATTACTTTTGGTTCGACAGTTATTACATTAATTGTATAGCACCGTACGTTGTTTCTATCGCTCTAAAACCAATCTGCAGCGAATGTATTAAAGGACAAAATTTTCCAGCGAACAATGAATACAGTTGACTTGCTCGCCTTATTGGGCCCTTCAACTGCAAACGAGTGTAGTGGCTACCGAAAAATAATTATTACAGTACATAAAACTTAAGATTTTTTAAAGAAATTACCTTTTCTCATGATTTTTCCAATTATCCGGATCGGTCCGATTACAATTAATCTGGATAATTGGTAGTCAATTGTATGTACACTTGTTGTACAAGATTTGCGACAGGCACAGTCATAAAATTAATAGTGTTACTTCTTTGGACTTAAGCTGTGTTGTTGTTTCATTTAGGTGCTTTGCGATAACGTGATCATAATCCCCGTGAACGTGGCTGTGTGTGAATAGTGAGAATATGTCTGATAACCTGTGTTATTGTGATGTCTGTATCAGTGCGTGTACTCGTAATTCAGACCAGGTTTGGGAAGGAGGCAGCCGTGGCCTTAATGTAGGAGCTATCCCGGTATTAAGAAGTGTGACCCCCTCCCTCCCCCCCCCCCCCAACTATGATATTTATAATTTACAATTCACGACCCTTGCCACATCGAAGAGTTACGTTAAAATAAATGACTCTGCTACTTAAAAACAATGTAATCACACAAAGTTGCATCTGCACGAATAAAAAGCGAGGAATTATCTTAAGAACTGTTATTTCAGTTTGATCTTGTACTTTGACCTTGATAATTTTTGGCCGACAACACCCTTCGTTGTTCATACAAAACCACAATTAGATGCAAACTAGGTATGTTAGTGCTTATCCGGTAATCCACGTGATGTAAGGAATTTAACCTTGCTATTTATCATAGATGTCTCGTTAGCCTCTCAGCTCGGGTTAACGGAACAGCCCAGACGACTCACGACTTGAATTTGATGACCCTGCGAGCATTGAACAGTGCCCCATTACAAGCAGACTTTCCGGACTTAACGGGTGGTAATGTCCCGAACATAAATGTCATATCAGAGACCTTTATGTGTGTCTCTCAAGGACGGGTAAACACCCGACGAACTGAAAACACATCTGGCAGGTTAGTATAGATTACAAGACGGAAGCTGTAATTGATCCCACGCGTAGCCAAAAACAAAAGTTGGGGACTGATATCTAGAAGCGGGAAATATACAATAATTTTTCCCCCCTCTCCTATCCCCTCATCCTACGATATTAATCCTCTTCCTTCTGAAACTTCACCTTATTGTAACTCGCATTCACTCGCCAACTCTCCATGTTTTACCATCCTTAATTTTTGTTCTTCTCATCTTTTTTCCTTTCTTTGTTCAGCACTATATTTTCTCTTCCTATATATTTCCTATTCTTTCTATTTCCCCCTGATCTTTGTCTTACTGCTACGCTCATTCTCTCACAACCTCTATTTTTCCTATCTCTTTATCTTCTTTCTCCTGCTTTCCTTCTTCCTTTGTTTCTTCACATGTTTCTTCTCCTACGACTTCCTTTGTCTTCTTCTTATTATTATTATTCTCCTTACTTCTCGTTCTCCTTTGATACAATCACTAACTCCTTTCCATCCTTTCCATTCTCATAATCTAACACCACAATCCATGCACATTAACATCTTCCACTTCTTCTTCTACTTCTTCATTTCCTTTTTATCATCAATCTTTTTCGTCCTCCTATACTACCATCACGGGCGTATTTGTCCTCTTCCTCATCTCATAATCCCACACCTTGAACATTAGAATATTTACTTTTCCTACTTCTTCTTCTTCCTCCTCCTCTTCATTTTCTCCTTATCATCAATCTTTCTTGTCCTCTTATCCTACAATTACGAGCGTCTTTGACCTCTTTTTCGTCTCATAATCCCACAACATAACGATGGGCACATTTTCTTTTCGTTCTTATTTTCCTCCTAGTCCTACACCTCAATAACAACCACCCTCTCCTTCATCTCATGTGCCATCATGCCAACCATCTTAGTCTTCCTTTTTTACTTCCCCTTTCTCGTAAACAACGTTTCGTTTAATAAGTGTACAAGTAACAAAACGTACGGAGAATAGGCCTACCTCTAAGAATTTTAGAAGAGATATGAGAAAGAAACTGTAACAAGTATTTGACTAGATTATTCTAAGTATGGGATGATCTTTATATCAGAATAGATTTGACATGATACAATATTTCAAATTGCCTTACAAGGGATAATTGAATAACTGCAGAGTTCATGTAACACACCATTGAGTTATCTGTGTAATCGTCTTGCCTTAAATATCTTAGATCAATCAAAAAGAGTAGATTGATGTATCAATCACACCCAATGAACAATATGCTATTGCCTCAGGTCGAAATATTGCAATCGATGTTCAGTTCCACGCAATGGTACGTTAGCCTATTGTGTTGTCATTGAAGGGAATAGAATGTACCTCCCAGTCTGTCTGTGGTGCAGCTAGAGAGTTCATCTATGAAGCAGTGGCAGACTGTTCTTTGACTTGTGCTATTGCTCAAGTATAGCTGTTTCGTCACAGATTAGCTTCTACTCCACAAAGCAATCTAATTAAATGCCACGATTCCACGACAGGACTTGCGTGGTAGGCGGTAATGAGAAATAACACGACGTAAATCGGGGGAAATATTTTGAATGAATATAAATTGTTTGGGTTACTTCGAGAAGGGTTCTTTATATGTGAACTGTTTTCCTAATTCAAGTTAAATTTTGTCCTAGAATAATTTAAAGTGTTTAATAAAGTAATTAGAACCAAATAGTACCTTCTATCCCATCAATCTGTATGATTAATATTTATATTTTCAGTAAGTTGAAACCTTAAGTCAATAAATAGTTTTAAGTTAATCACAGGGCCTTAAAACCCTTTAAAATGTTTAAATTCAGATCTGTTACAATGTGTTATATCTTTCATTTTATGACACATTGTAACAGATCTGATTTTAGAAATGTTTAAGTGTTTTTCAGCCCTTGGAATATTAGCGTTTTAAAGTAATTATTTTGATAACAACTTTTGATAAGGTCATTTTTGTATGTAAGTCTTGCTTCTTTTCGTATTTTATATAACGCTGAAGAAGATCGCAGTGTGGCCAAAACCAGCAGGCTACTGTGATTAAAATACAACTATTTATTGACTTAAGGTTTTATCTTACTGAATATTTAAACTTCGTCAATAAACACAAGGGCTGTCATGGTTATATTCTTGCCTTTCCATTAATATTTATGTTATGGACTTACACACATTACTGTATGATTTTTACTTACCTCAAAGTTTCATAGTGGTACGATATCCATGAATTAACCTGGAATCTGTTATGGTCAGAATTGCTTATTTTATATTGCATTCCGAATGTTCAAGTCTTATACTGCATTATTTTTAAATCAACTTTGCTTCAAACTTCCTTAATGGGTGAATATTGAAACTCTTGGCATGACAAATGGCAATGCATTTAAATCATACAATCATATTTTAGTAAGTCTTAAATGGTCCTTAATTGCTTAATTTCTAGGCCTATGTATATCATCGTTCCACAGGAAACATTCATCGGATTGCATACTGTATTATGTACTTGTGTGTTGAAAAAATATATTTTTAAAGTTTGTACCCCCAATATTTTCAATCAGTAGGCCTGTCACTGTTCCCCTTCAAAGGTAACATGCTACAAAAAATTGAACACTTACTGTATTTTCCTTCTTAGAGTACGCAAGATAAAGATTATGGAAATTATAATTCTTTAAACAAATTAAATTGCATTGAATAACACTTCCTTCTTAAACAACCATGTGCAAAACAGCCACTCTCTCGTTCAGCGGCCACATTGAAAGTCGACTTAGTCATGGGAGAAGACTGGAAACAGCTTCACAAATTGTTCCTTGCTATACGACAACATTTCTGACCATCGATTGCCAAATTTTCATTTATATTGACCTTTCCGTCTCATCTTACCTGATTTAAATACAATGAACTCATTTGTATTGAAAGCTTTGTGACTTCCTCATCCTCTCCCTCCCGTCAAAGATGATCGCGTACATTTCCAAAATATACAGAAGAAGTGTAAACAACTTGATTTTCAATTTTCTTAATGAAATCAGTGTTACCCAACTTCTACAAACTTCCATCTCTCCAAGTGCAGGAAATCACACATTTATGATCATTATCATGCCATCCACCAAATATACACACTTTCAGATATCTTCTCTATTGGCTCTATTAAACCCCCTTTTTAGAAAAGCAATTATGTGAACATTTTGATGCATTTCTACTACTGTGCTTAAAATAATCGACGTAATATTCACTCAGCGGTCCAAATGTTGGGCATTAATTTAGTAGATAATCTGGAGACTTCAATGATCAAATAACACACAAGCACTGAAGTTTGTAAGACCAAAGACAGCGTGTACGCTGATATTTATTTAGTCAGATATTGCACTTGATTTGGCGGTATTTTATTAGCTCACTTAATGTGTCTTAAGCATGTTTAACATGATAATAGAAAAACAATATGCTGTATGATGTACGTTATACTTGGAAGCTGCCATTGTCATTACTTTTGATTATAACAGGCTGTTGCAAACTTATGTACCAGTATCTAATACTAGATTTATTTACATTACTTCTGCAATTTTGAAATATAAATCAGTTACGTAGTTACATGGCTTTCTTGCAAAAATCCCTTGCAATAGACTCTTTATTTTAGTCTCTATAAACAATTCAAACCCGAAAAAATACTTGCGGTGGTTACTAGTAGTCACAGCTACTGAATAAAGCGAACGCAGTATACTGTAGGCCGATAACCAGGATGTAGGGCCCCTTTAAACAACAACAACAACACATTGAAATCAATTGGATAGCCTATCTCATATTTGGATAATGATAATGGGGAAATGAAATGGCTACCGAACCCAAAATGAACAATTATGTTTATAGAAAACTGCATTCTATCTTAACCCTAATATTTTCACCCGCATATTCTATTTTATGCACAAGGACGGATGGCTTTTACTGTATGCTAAATTTAAGGTTATGGATGACGTTTTGATTCTTTAGCTAATCCCAACAGAATAGTTCCTCGATGTTTGCTTGCCCAGCCTGTACCCATCTCCTTTATCCAGTACCTCCACTTCGACCTTGTAAAGGCCTTGAAGCGGAGATCAATACCATGCTAAAAGTACAGTTGCATGGTCTAAGCGGCGGTGATGTCATTAAACGTATTCCTCTTCGCAACAGGACTCATGATTTAGCAATTACTCATCGCTGACGTGCATCTTATCAGATGTATGAAATTGTTGTTTCATGTAGGGGCATGGAGAATGTGCTCATTGAGTGTGAGATATTTGCCTGATAAACTGTGTTATTTTGGGATGTGTAGTTGAGTGTGTACATGTAATTGAGGCTAAGATTATGAAAGCAGTAATCGTGTCAGTAACATAAGAACACTCTCGGCGTACATTTGACGTAGAAGTGGACACGGAGAACCAATCCAAGGATGGCTGAGGAGGGAATCGAACCCACGCTCAACTCAGATTTGATCAAGATGCCGAGTAGGCTTCGTTCTAATCCTCATACCAAAATCTAATTGAATCGCTCGTTGTTGAAAGGCACTAAGTCCACATTTATTGACAAATCCTTTTTGCCGCGTTTTTGCGTCGTAGGAAGCAAGATGCATGATTTGGTGTTGAAAGGAACCATGTCCTGGCAGGGCCTATTGTGCAAGGGGCATCGGGCTATCCGTATTGGGCCGGCTATTATTATTATTATTATTATTATTATTATTAACTAGATTCCTTGCGGGAAGCGTTAAGTTTTCATCGTGCTCAATAGTGTGGTAAATACAGAAGTTTGAAGTTCGGCTGCCAATGTTCAATGGAACGATACATGTCATTAAAACCACTTTCATCTGATACCAGGCAGCTTGAAATTTTCGATCCAAGTCTCGTGCCCAATATCTGTTAGTGTGAGGAACTCTCATTCTTTTTCATGCCTTTACAAGACAATCCTTACGTCTTTACATCCGGGAAGAAAGACAGGAGGCAATGTAACACCGGTAAGGTCAGGTGGACGGAACTGCAGTTATACGTGTTAGTATCCATCACAGTTTAATTCCATGGTCTTACTGTAAGCAGAACATTACCTACAATAATAAGAAGAAAAGATGAGCAGAACCATTCCAGTGGAGCTTTTATCAAATTCATTACCGTAAATACTCCAACTTTCCTGAAGCAAAATGTATAGTCTAATATGTCAAATCTGCTTGGTGACCTGTGCTGTTGTGGTGTATAAACTAGGTAGTGTGTGTGTTTGAGTCATTCGTCAGTGAACAGGTTTGTTACAGTGCCTCTTTACATGAGGCATAGTGGATAGCATTCTTGGTTGTCACCGCGGAGGCGGGCTCTGCTAAGAAATTTAATTCTGGTCTGAGGGCTGGAACGAGGTACACTCAGACTCGTGGGGTAAACCTGAGAAGAAGCGGGTTCGATTCCTACCTCAGCCATCCTTGAAAGGGTTTTCCATGGTATCCCTATTCTAATCCAGGCAATGCCGGGATGGTACCTTATTTAAGTCCACGGCCACTTCCTATCAAATCTTATCTCGATTACAAGTACACACACTAGTACAGACATCACAGTGACACAGGTTATAAGGCAACTAATACACACACCCAAGAAATGGCAGCGCGCTTGTCGTTTTCCTAGGAGAGTCTTAGATAGATTCTCGGTAATGACTTGAGGAATGAAACGGGATGTACTCAGTCTTGTGAGGACAATTCAGTCGCCCTCTGATCTGAGAATCAGTAACTCAGGTCAAGAAAAGGCAAGATTATCGGATGAGGGAGGACCACGATGTCGCAAATGCCCCAAAGAATCAACAACAACTCTCTACTTGAGGTAATAGTTTCATCTCTACGCTACTTCAAAAATAGTTTCCTTTTGTGTGTAAGTATTTGTAATTTGGATTGGAAAGGAGTGTGCTGTAGAAATAGCAGCACGCTTGTCGGTTTCCTAGGAGAGCCTTAGTTTGATTCTTGGTTATACCAGGGATTTTAGAACTGACATGAGGGATGAAATGGGATGTACTCAGTCTTGTGAGGATAATTCAGTAGCTTTCTGATCTGAGAAACAGTGACCCAGATCAAGGATAGCAAGATTATCGGATGGTTGGTTGGTTCTTCAGTTTAGGGGCTGCGACAACGCGGTCATATAGCCCCGTGTACTTGGGGTGTGTGTAGAATCTGTCTGATAAGTGGTGTCAATTGTGATGGCTGTATTAGTGTGTGTTATCTGCAATTCAGGTAAGGACTGCAGACGATCAATTTCAAGTAGTTACTACTTTTGCTACCAAATGCTACCGTCAACGACACTTAGTTGTGAACTTGGATATTAGATGCCACCGTAACTGACATCTGGTGGCGAATGAAATGAAAAAATGAAAATCCACAGCCTGCTTCCGGTCTCCGACCGGGTCAGGAATGGAATGAATGAAGCCCCCATCTAGTGGCGAGGATATGGACTGTGCCGGCTGCCGAGGCCTGACGCACTCCTCTGGGGCAATGATTAAATGAATGACAAATGAAATGCCATCTGGTGGCGAATGTTGGAACTTAATAGAGCGTTAATCGAATCTAACCTACAAATTTAGCTTCACGCAATTGTAGTTAGTAGAATGTTCTTTTACATGCCATAACTCTATGACATGGGCCCTCCACCTTTACTTCCCCTCCAAAGGAAGGCATACTGAGGAATTTTTAACACTCTTGGAAATATCTGACGACTTCAGCTGGGTTTGAACCCGCGATCTTGGGCATAGAAGCTCAGCAGGCTTCCAACTACAGCACCGAAGCCGCCAATTATCAGATGAGGGAGAAGGTCATGCTGACCATTCTTGAAAAGGAGCTAAACGTGCTTAAAATAAGATCCTAGCATTTTGCAGAAATAGAAAACTACGGTAAACCTCTGATAGGTGGGCTATTTTGTGGCATTCAAACGGAGTAAACGACGTTCCACTCGTCGGATCAAAATTCAAGCCGGCCAACACTGATCCACTCATTTGTCTGTCGGTGAATTACTTAACTTGTACACACCCGTGTTGTGAAGCAGTATAGCATAACATGGTAATTAAGGATCCCTTGTCCGGAAGAACTATTAACAGTGATAACTTTGTGGAGGGCGTTACATCGTTTATGAACACGTCTCAAGTCAGGAGTTACCGTGGAATAGTCATTAACAATTTACATAGAAATGAGTTCGTTTTGTCAAGTCTCCAGCATAGCTTTAGAAAGCTTGACAACTCTACTCATCTCCTGGAACAGGCTACATACTTAAATTACTTAAATCAATTATTAAATCAATTATTATTAATTTCTTGCTGCACTTACAAGAAAAGTGATAAGGAAAACTAATTAAATAATGTGTTACTGTAATTCTGTGGCGTGTAATATGATGCTGGAAGATGTGTCAAGAATGCTAAGTATTAAAGAGTTTTCCAGTGTATACTAGTCCACCTCGTAGCGTAGTAGCTAGCATTCTTGTCACTGTGGATACCTGGGTTAGATTCTTGGCTCTGCCAAGAAATGCTATTCTAGTCTGAGGGCTGGAACGGGATACACTCAGCCTCGTGAGGCAAAACTGAGAAGAGGAGGGATTGATTCCTACCTCAGTCAACATGGAAGTGATTCTCCGTGTTTCCCCCTTATACTCCAGGCAAATACCAGGATGGAACTTAACGTAAGGCCATGACCACTTCTTATCCAATTTCTACTTCGATTACAAGTACAAACATTAGTACAGACATCACAGAGACACATGTTATTAGACACCTTCTACACACATCTAAGCACACGGGGCTATATGACCATGATGTCAAACACTCCTTCAATAACCAACAACCACAATACCTCACTTGAGGTAACAGTTTTATCTCTAATAATAATAATAATAATAATAATAATAATAATAATATCGTATGGCCTCGGATGCCGGGTACAAGCTTTGTTATTTGATACCCAGAGGGTAGCTTGCATGTCGAATTTCGTTGTTCCTTGAACTTGAAGCACAATGAAAGTCAAAGAGGTTAGATATCTAAGCTCCTTGAACACTATAGCGCTTTCTAGTCGAGAAATGAGGAACCTTGTGTTGGCGGAAACTCCCGAGATTAATTTTGCCATTATGAACACGGCCTACTGTATTCAAATGGGTTATTTGACATGCCAACATCGTATGACATGCGTGTCGTAATTTTTGCCGCCTTTCAAAAATCCCTTACCACGGCCAGGAGCGAACCTGCAAGCTTGGGGTTAGTAGACCGACACGTTAACCACTCACTCACCGTGGCAAGCTAGTTTTATATCTACACTACTTCAAAAACATTTCTTTCCTCGTGTGTTCAGGTTTGATTTTGGTCAGGATTAGAAAGGAGAGTAGTTGTAGTTCTAGCCCCAGTTACAAATATACACACTACCAATTTATAATTTTCAGTCGGTCAACCTGAAAAATATACATATATTAATATTATTCACTGATAAAGGGGAGAATAATATTAATCCAGGAATAGTATATCCCACCTAATCAAATTGGGCAAAAGCATGTTGACGGACTGTAGAGTAGACTATAAATTGATACTTTGTACAGAGAGCACTGAAAAAAAAATCAAAATTTCAGACATAAAACACATACTAGTACAGCCATCACAATGACACGGGTTATCAGACACAGGTTTTTAAAATAGTAGTGCTGTGAAAACACATTGAATTTAAAACTGATGATTATTAATTCATTTGAGAAGCAACACAAACAGTTAGTTAGTAAGTTAGTTAGTTAGTTAGTTATTGAGGTTTAAGGGACGGATCAGCGAGGTCATCTGTCCCTAACAACATATTTCATTACCTGTTTCTAATGTAGGTTGGAAAAGTGAGAGTGGTCGCTATTGGTATCTGAAGCTGTTGAAACAAGGAAGCTATTGTACAATTACACATAGTAATCTTCTGACCCCACGAATACTTGTGGGTGCACAATAGAACCAGAGTACAATGATGGTAACCAAGATTTATGGCTGACAAGGCAGGCATAAAAAAAAATGTCCGGCTTAAAGCCAATAGAAAGTGAGATCAGTGAAAGCAAACGGGATCGCGTAGTGAAACAAGTCAGTGAATCATCAGATTAGTCTAGTCCACACACTTCTTCCTACCAGTATAACAAATTAATAATTATTTATTATCCATATAATATATTTTACTGGGTATGGTGGCCGAAAGCGCTAATGTGCTACCTCATCCCTCTCTAGCATCGGGAGAGTATGGGTTCGAATCCCACCTCAGCCGTCCTGAAAATGATTTTCGTGGGTGTCTATTATCCCCGCCAGGTAAAAGCCGAGACGGATCCTTTCAACGGGTCCATGGTTGACTTCCTTCCTAAATCCCATCCCTGACCCTTCCTCAATTAGACTCAAGTTAGCGGTCACCTAAGCGATCGGCCTGTATCCGTTGACAAAGCGTGTTCAACTCCGAGACACTATCCTTGCGACGGTAGGGAGGAATGATCGCTCGCAGAGACCGTGGGTGACGCCAAGATGGGAGGATAAGTGATTTTAAAAATGTATAGCCTATATCTTCACCCGGTACATCCTATTTCGTGAAATCACTTAAAATTACTTCCGAGATGGCTGAAGTGGGAAACGACGAAACGATTTTTCAGTTGCCATTATGAGCCCGTATAGTCGTTAAAGCTCTCAGATTCAATCAAATTTATAATAATAATAATAATAATAATAATAATGCTATTTATTGTATGTCCTTTTTAACTACTGCGGCTTTTAGAGACGCCGGGTATCAGAATTTTGCCCCGAAGGGGATCTTTGACGTGCCATTAGATTTACTGGCACGGCTCCCTCGCATTTGTGCACTCCCAAATGCCAACAATCTGTGCCAGGATTCGATCCTGCGATCTTGGGAACAGCAGGCGAGAACGTTACCGCTGAGCCACGCAGTCAGGCAGCCAATCAAATTTCTTGGCAAAGGAGGGAATCAAACTCTGAACCTTTGGAGAAAGAGTATTAAATACTAAATCACAAAAGTCAGCAACTCCAACTAGCTGTCGGTTCAGAGATCCAAAGACTTAAGGTAACGAAACTGAAAGCAGCGTATGATTACAAGTGTCGGGAACCGTTGAAGCAGAGAGTGAATCTTCTTCTGACTTTTTGTTTGTTTGTCTTTACATTGAAGGCTTGGCTTAGCTGGCACATTAGTGAAGTAAACGGGTTTTAAGCGGCCTGACCTTCCCTCAGGCTTGGCTCGGCGCATGACACACTTCCATTGGACCAGACCAGTACGGTACCAGGTGCAAAGTGCTCACGAGCACTATAATGTTCCTAATGTGGGCCCACACAGTCCAGTAGCTCCTCCATTAATTTGTACAAAGAGTTATAAAGTCAAGGGCAAAGGAGAAGTAATGTTCTTAATGTTGGCATCCCCAACTCAAGACCAAAACTTGACCTTTGAAAGGTTGAATATTACGTAAGGGCACACATGTGACCGAATTCATTTAAACTGCAGGCTTTCCAGCCATACGGTTAGAAGAAAATTAGATCCCTTTTTCTTACTTTCTTTTGTATAAATTGCGGATTTGATGCTCACACACAGCAAATATGAAGAGTAATAATATACAGTATAAACAGTCGCCTCCGTGGTGTAGTGGTTAGCGTGCTTAGCTGCCATCCAGGAGGTCCGCGGTACCCGGCTCTACCACGAAATTTGAAAAGTGGTATGAGGACTGGAACGGGGTCTACTCAGCCTCGGGTGGTCCAAATGAGTAGAGTGGGTTCGATTCCCACCTCAGTCGTCCTCAAAGTGGTTTTCCGTGGTTTCCTACTTTATCTTCGGGCAAATGCCGGGATGGTAAACGTAAGGCCACGGCCGCCTCCTTCCCTCTTCCTTGTCTATCCCTCCCACACTTCCCATCTCTTCATCAGGTCCCTGTTCGCTTTGCAGGTGAGGCCGCCTGGGCGACGTGCTAGTCACACTCCCCTGTTGTATCTCCAACACAGAGTCTCAAGCTCCAGGACACTGCCAGTGTCGGTAGAGGTGGGACCCCTCGATTAGTCCGTGGGGAAAGCCAACGCTGGAGGGTAAACGATAAAAGAATAATAATAATATATAAACGAAATTCTGAGTGCGTGAAACAAATATAATATGATTAAGCGCATTAGGCTTTGGCCCAAGTGCCCCGGGTTCGATTCCCGGCCCAGCCATCAGGGATTTTAATCTGCTGGCATTAATTCCCGTGGCTCGGGGACTGGGTGTATGTGCCGTATTCATCATCACTCCATCCTCATTACGACGCGGAGGTCGCCCACGGGCGTCAACTAGAAAGACCTGCACTCGGCCTCTCCAGAGGCCACACGATCATTATTCTGGTCTTCGGCAAAACTTCGGTGGGCGTACACAAGAAGCTTTGCTGGTTCTCAGTCAAGCATCCCAGCATTTGCCTAGAGTAGTAGTGGGAAACCACGGATGGCTGAGATGGAAATTGAACCCACCTCTTCTCAGTTTTGACTCACAAGGCTGAGTTTACGCCGTTCCAGCCCTCAGACCAGAATTAAATTTCTTGGCAGAGCCAGAAATCGAACCCCATACGCCGCGGTGACAGCCGTACGTGAGAAAGCTTCAAACAGTAGATAATGGAGTTCTGTGAGGAATCAATATAATTTTCTCTTCACTGTTTATGTGGCGTGTAGGATATATTTCAAAGTCAAGATTAATGGAATCTGTTACCACGCAACATCTCTGCCAGTGCGTGCTATGGTTACTTGTGAACAGGTAATAACATAGGTTACTACATTAGAGATAAGTATGCACTACACAAATTGCAGGTTACTAAGCAAATACAGTTGCTCACTCTACCCTCCAATATGAATGGAATCACGTGCGTGCATGCGTAAAAGAACGCACCGTACATTATACTGTAGATAGCCCAATGCGCCTGCTCCAAAATCCTACTTCAGCCCATCTATTCCTGAGTCCGCTAACATTTCTTCTCCCCAAAGGATGACAAGGTCGAACTTGATTTATTTAAGGGCTTTGTGATAACGTGGTCATGTAGCCCAGTGTACTGTGGTGTATATTAACCTTCTAAGTGCAGAGTTGCCACTTAGCAGTTTGCAACCCCAGTGCTGAGTTTCTTCATTCCAGAAAACAAAAATGTGGAACCCATAATTCTCAACATCTCACAAAAGTCTTCTTCTTCTTCTCCTACTTCTTCTTCAACTCCTCCTTCCTAGCACGTATCCCACATTGCAGAGTCTGCTTTCTTGCTCCTTTGCTTTCATTTCTGCCGGTCTTTGGCGTCCCTAGGTAGAGCATTCACCGTGCGCAGGTCTTCCCGGAAGGTGTCAATCCAACGCTTTCATGGTCGTCCTCGCGTTCTACGGCCTTCAGAACACAAATCTCGTGCAGTTTTCGCATCTGATGAATTCTTGCTGCGTAACGCATGGCCATACCATCTCAAACAACTCTCACGGATTTTATCAGTTATTGGAGCTTCACCAAATAAGTTGCCGAAAACATCCTTATCACAAAAGTAATAGGATTAGAATGACTAGGGTATAGGTTTTTTTAATCTTTTCTCAACCTAGTGGTGTAGTGGCGGTTGGCTGTTGGCCTCTCACCACGGCAGGACGGCTTCGTTTTCCGGTTAATGTATGTGAGAATTTCAAAGTGAAATGCCATGTCCTGTAGTTCGGATTCCACGCAAAGAGGAGGTCCTGTGGCTCATGATCGCGAGATTAACGGTCACGTAAAACTACAAACTTCATTCCTTACTTTTCTTAAACTAAATTCAAAATCAAATTCCTAGGTTTGTATTTATTTCCATTATTTTTTGTGGGGTTTGAAGCCATTTTTCAGTGTTGCCTAAGTAAACAAATTTTTGGTGCTTTTCAGTCGGTCAACACGAATGTACCCAAAAAATCTGGATTATGCCCTAAAGCTGAAATAAATTACATGTGTTTATTAATCTCATGTAATTTATTTCAGGTTTAGGACATAACCCAGCTCTTTTTGGGTACATTCGTGTTGACCGACTGAAAAGCACCAAACTTTTGTTTCCATTATTAGACAAATCAAAATTAAAATGTTTGTGCCCACGCTTGCATCATCTCCATAGAGGGTCTGGCTGCGTGGCTCAGGGGTAACGTTCTCGCTTGCTGAGCCCAAGGTTGCAGGTTCGAAACCTGGCGCAGTCAGCTGGCATTTGAGGGTGCGCAAATGCGAGGGAGCCGTGTCAGTAGATTTACTGGCACGTTAAAGATCCCCTTCGGGGCAAAATTCCGGCACCCCGGCGTCTCTAAAAGCCAGTGTAGTTAAAAGGGACGTAAAACCAATAACATTATTATTATTCTCCATAGAGGTAAAGGACCCATAAGAAAATTATTTCCTAAAATCAGTAGGCAACACTAATACATGTTGCTGCTTGCTAGGACAAAAGTTGATATTCTCTGTTCCGAAATCACAACCTGACGGGAAGAATATGTTTAATGCCCCGCCATACTTCTTCATCACCGATTATTTCTATTTGGCGCATGGCGTTTAGTGCCGGGAGTGTCCGACGACATGTTCGGCTCGCCAGAGGCGGTAGCTGCTTAAATCGGACACCCATGGGATGAGATACAAGTTCCGTTCAATTTCAAGTAGTTCCAACTTTCTCTACCAGATGTCACTGACACCTAGAGGTAAACTTTGGAACTTTGGTAGAGCGTTACAACGAAATCTAACCTAGAAATGTTTAGATTCACACAAGTTTAGTTACGGTAGTGGAAGGATCTTTTACATGCCATAAATCTATGACATTGGAATTCCAGCTTTACTTCCCCTCCGAAGAAAGGCATACTGGACGATTCTATCACTCTTAAAAAAAACGACGACTTCGGCCGCGTTTGAACCCGCGATCTTGGGCACAGCAGTTCAGAATGCTACCAACTACGCCACCGAAGTCGCAGATGAACTCCAGCTATACGGGGCACACTTCTACAAAATGTTATATTACCTACTTCTGGAAGAAAAGAATCCAAACTGAAGTAGTACTATAAATGGCCAACAGATAACAGAATATGCCAAGAGTTTGACTCGGCACTTGAGAGCGAACGGGGTGCACCGTCTATGGACGGGCGTAGCAATCATCGGGTTAAAATTGTATGATAATCTTTGTTATTGTGCAATGGTTGTATTAGTGTTGGTATCTGTAATTCAGATGAGGATTTGGAAGGAGGCGGCTGTAGCCTTAAATTAGAAACCATCCCAGCATTTTCCTAGAATAGAAGTGAGGAAATCACGGAAAACCACTTTCAGGATAGCTGATAGTCGAACCCGCCTGTTCTCAGTTTTGCCTCTCGAGTCTGAGTGTACCCCATTCCAGCCCTCAGGCCGGAATTAAATTTCTTGGCAG
This sequence comes from Meconema thalassinum, assembly GCA_946902985.2. Classification (NCBI taxonomy): domain Eukaryota; kingdom Metazoa; phylum Arthropoda; class Insecta; order Orthoptera; family Tettigoniidae; genus Meconema; species Meconema thalassinum. The sequence continues at coordinate 142,829,216 of OX336390.1, forward strand.
AGCTGGGAATCGAACCCGGGCCTCCACAGTGACAGCCAAGAATGCCAGCCACTAGGCAACGAGGTGGACACTCCCCAAAGGATGATGATGTTGTTCTTGATTCGTTTAAGGGGTTTGTGACACCGTGGTTATGTAGCCAAGTGTACTTGGGTGTGTGATAAAATTGTCTCTAAACCTGTGTTATTGTTATGGCTGTTCTAGTATGTGTATTTATAGTTGGGGCTAGGAGTTGGGTAGGATGCGCCTGTGGCCTTAATTTAGGTACCGCCCTGGCATTGGCCTTGAATTGAAATGGGAAACCACGTAAATCCACTTCTAGGATGACTGAGGTAGGAATCAAACCCAGCTCTTCTCAAGTCTGCTTCACGAGGCTAAGTGAACCCCAATTCAAGCACTCAGGCTAGAATTCAATTTCTTGGCTGAGCTGGGAATCGAACCCAGACCTCCGCGGTAACAGACAAGAATGCTAGTTATTTTGCCATGATAGACCCTACAGGATGATAACTGTACGCAAGTTTGGGAGTCACTTTTTTATAACATTCAAAACCGTCGGGTTTTCCAATGTACTACATCTTGCAAAATTGTGTGTGCAGGATATGTCTGATAACCTGTGTTGTTGTGAAGGCTGTGTTAGTGTCTGGAGATGTAACTGGGACTAGAGCTGAGAATGAAGCCGTTGTGGCCATAGAGTCATCTACTAGGAATTGAACTGGAAAACCATGAAATATCACATCTAGGATAGCCGAAAGTGGGAATTTTGCTGTCAGTGGTCCTCACGAGGGTGAGTGCATCGCGTAGCAACCCTCAAACAAAGATTACAGCTCTCCAAGGCAGAGTCGGAAATTGAATCCAGACCGTCAGGTGATTTCGATTGCGGGAATTATGAGTTGTTCAAAACATTACGTGAGCTTTTGAATGGGATGTATTTCACATACTGTAGGTGTGAGTATAGAAAGTAGTGGGCTGATAGACTGGGGTTTCTCCTTGAGTTCCAAACAGGATGGTAGGTCGCATGCAAGGAGCTGACGAATGACTTGTTTAGGAGCCAGACCGTGCCATGGCTTTTGGCCAATACTCTCGACGTTGCGCTGGTCTTGATATCACGTACTTGTGGACAAATACTCGAGGATCATACCGAGCAGTCGTGAACTTCCTGAAGCGGTTTTTTTTTCCTTTGATGGAGCTAGCAGCTGCGATGACCAACAATATTCGGTGGTGGGATTAATCCTCAATGACATTCGACTGCAAAACACTCCTTTTGATAACCAAGGGTTGCCATACGGCTTTACTTTTATGCACAGTCCTATTATTTATTGATTGAATTCATTTGTTTTTTATTTTTTATTATCGAATTTGGCCAACTAGGGACCCCAAGGAACTCAATACTTATTTCTTTCTCTTTCCTTCCCAGAACTTCTTCATCCTGTCACTTCTTTGTTTTCTCTCCTCCTCGAAAATGATCCGTTTGGACCTCCTGCTTGGCGTTTTCTCCTGAAATGATTTGACTCCGTCAACTCGACTGCGGAACTCTCTTCTATCGTGGGCCATTATTTTTTTATTGTTTTTTTTTATTTATTGATATATTTTTGTCAGAACTGTCAATAAAAGGGTATGTAGTTGCTTTTACTTCTATTAGGGGCTAACTTTATGTGTTCGTGGAATTTGATTGACTGTTTGTCAATTAATAATTTTAGTAAGGACCATTTGAACTCCTGGAATTTTAGTAGGACCATACTTGAAATAAGGTATCAGCTTGGCATTTGCTAACACCGTGGGAAAACTACTCAAAAGTTGCATCTGTCATGGCCGAGTTTCGATAAAGATAGCTAATTTATTTTTAGCTCTTCAGTCGGTCAACACGATTGTGCCCAATCGATGGGTGGGGTACAAGATATAAATATGTAACCACACTTCTGGATTTATCACAAATATTGGGCCAATATAGGATTGCGCGTTTGGACCTTCGAGTGGCCATCATCAGATCCTGATCCCTGTGTAGCGGTTAAAGTTCCAGCCCTCAGACCTGAATTAAATTTCTTGGCAGAGTTGGAATCGAACACGAACTTCCTGGGCGACATGTTGGTAAACGATTATGGTTACAACTAAGTAGTCGTTGTTGGTTGAGTTTAATAACGTATTTCTGGTAAATTAGGAATTTCAACAGAGGGACAGTAGTGTAATTGAATGGCAAGGTGACGCAATGACGCTGTAACTAGTTTTTATTTGCCCACACATGGGTTTTAAGCAGAGTATAAGCAAGAAGATTGAAGAGCAGAGGTCAGCACAAGTTTAAAGTAACGAACATATATTGTCCAGATCATGATTTCGACCTCTGGGAACGACATGAGAAAGTTGGATTTCTCGCAAATGAACATCAGATAGATATATGTTCATATTTGTTCCTAAGCAGAGTGCAGTTCTGGCAACAAACCAATGCTGGAAATTGAAGAGAGATTTCGTGATTTCTAACTTTTACATTCATTGTCACTGATCACGAATGATTGCAACCCACCGGATAAAATACGCATCGTAACAAAATTAAGTGACCTCTTTTAAAACTTCAAATACGTATTAATTAATGTCATCAGCAAACCTGCTGGATTAAGTCCCAACCCTTCAAAGAATCAGGCTGGCGATATAGGAGTGATACAAAGGTGAATAAGGGGACGCTATAACCCTCAAAACCCTTATAGCATTGAGGTCAGTACGGTAGTCACGCCACGTAGCCAGTTAAATGTTATTTGAATGTGTGCGTATTTTTGTCTGATAACCTGTGTTGTTGTCATGATTGTACAGAAAGTTTGTTTTATATGCGACGGGGACCCTCGCTTGCCCGCTCGCCCGCGTTGCGCGTCTGTCTCCCGCCAGGCACTCGGCCGTTATGCGGCGCTAGCGCGGCACTGAGTCATTGAGTATAGGAATTTGTACTTACCTAGTTCACAGCTGATGCTGAAAATGTTTGCCATTCACTGCTACACATCGCTGGCACCTCTTTATGAAATTGCAATTTACTTTCTGGAGATCCTCAGCACCTATTGACTGTATTTCAGCTGTAATATAGCCTTTAAGCCCATTTATAGTGTGAGGGTTTCTCGCATACACTCTATTTTTAAGCGTCCCCCACAGATAAAAGTCACATGGTGATAAGTCTGGGCTTCGCGGGGGCCACCCATTCCGACTTATAATCCTAGTACCGAAAATGCGGCGCAATTCTGTCATGGATGCTTCGGCAGTGTGAGCAGTGGCAGAATCTTGTGAAAATAAGTTGACAATCGCTCTCCGTAAGTTAGTTCGTCAAAAAATTGGACAAGGATCACATTGAAGTACAAATTTAAGTACAAATTACTATACTCAATGACTCAGTGGCGCGCAAGCGCCGCATAACGCCAAAGTGCCTGGCGGGAGACAGACGCGCAACGCGGGCGAACGGGCAAGCGAGGGTCCCCGTCGCATATAAAACAAACTCTCTGTATTAGTGTGTATAAGTGAGGATTGCACATGAGCTATTTCAACATCGTACAGGAGGTACTTCAAAATCCATAAACCGAGGTTCACTCATCCTCGTGAGGCAAAACTCAGAAGACGTGGTTTCAATGTCCACCTCAGCCATGCTGGAAGTGGTTTTCCGTCGTTCCCCCACTTCTACTCCAGGCGAATGCCGGGATGGTTCCTAACTTAAGGCCACGGCAGCTTCCTTCCCAAACCTCACCTGAATTACAAATACAAACACTACTACCACAGCAATCACTACAACACAGATTATCAGACAAAGTTACACACACCTCGATGGCCAAGTCTCTCAAATAAGACAACAATCCATTTAAGGAAACAAAATTACACCTGTTGTTTTATACCTTTAACGTTTTTCTTTCGACGGTTAATCAATGCAGAGTTAAGTTACAGGAGTTAAAATTAGACCTCTTAAAAATATCACACACCTGTGACGCACGCATATTCAAATAAATCTCCAAATAATTGGGGAGAGTTTGATGTGATTGTAACGGAATATTCTTCTAATCATGGCTCCCCAATAATTTCCTTCCACCTGACTTTCATATTGCGTCGATCCCTGAGGCTGATACGTGAGGCGTGTTGATAATGATGTCCTTCCTATAAGCATGTGGTAGTCATAGCAATTGCCCATAATCACTACACAGCAGGCCACTGATCTTGACAAGGGGAATGAGAAATGATGATTATTGTTTAATAAACCTCGGCCCTCTTATGAGGAGTGAATTATTTGGAAATTACTTCCTATTCTGTTGCTCTTTGTCCTTGTGTACGACGATTACTAAAATAATGACATCTGTGTCATTCTGACCACCAAAGCCGCGCGTGTTAAGTTGGGCAACTTTCAGTAGTGATAGGGCCATAGAAAATGTGTTTTATTGTTCCTTTATTTAGGGGTTAGTACCATCTTGGTCATCAACCTCATGTACTTGTGCCTAATGACTTGTGTTGTTGATGTAACTAAAGTAGTAAGCACGCTTATAGGGACCATGAAATGTGAAGGCCTTTCCGGAAGTAATAAAGTACCCTCATGTTCCCGAGAAAAAAGAACTTTTCTTCGCCAATCCGATTACGGCATCGGTATATACATAACATAAGGAGTATCCCTGATTTCGTTGTCGGTTTAAATGAGAACAAAAAGCAAAGCAACTCCATACAGGCCATGGAAGCCCTGGGAGTGGTGGAAGGTAGAGGCTTCCACCCTTTGTGACATCGGCACTAGATGGGATGGAGTTGTCAGCTCCACGCCCGGCCGTCTTTGCTCCCAAGAAATGCCCTGGTACTCATTTCTGGTGTAGGCTGAGTGAACCCCAGGGCTATTTGCGTTTCCGAAAGGGGTAGTTTTGTTTCTAAAATCCACTACTTGGGTGGGGATCGAACCCACTCCCTTTCAGATTGAAGCTCAGTGCCTCTACTGACTGCGCCACGCAGCCCCCTTAATTCAGAGCACTCTGTATATATATATTTGTTATGACTTACAGAAGACGAAGAAAACTATAGGATGACATGTTTCACACGTCAAGCAAGCATTGACAGACCCATATATACAAGACAAAATAACTCTACAGTCGCCTCCGTAGCGTAGCGGTCAGCATGATTAGCTGCCACTCCGAAGGTCCTGGGTTCGATTCCCGGCTCTGCCACGAAATTTGGAAAGTGGTGTGAGGACTGGAACGGGGTCTACCTAGCCTCGGGTGGCCCAAATGAGTAGAGGGGGTTCGATTCCCACCTCAGCCATCCTCGAAGTGGTTTTCCGTGGTTTCCCACTTCGTCTTCGGGAAAATGCCGGGATGGTTCCTACTGTAAGGCCATGGCCGCCTCCTTCCCATTTCCTTGCCTAACCCTCCCACCCTTCCCATCCCTTCATCGGGCCCCCTGTTCGCTTTGCAGGTGAGGCCGACTGGGCGTAGTGTTGATCACACACCCCAGTTGTATCCCTGACTCAGAGTCTCAAGCTCCAGGACACTGCCCTCAGTGGCGGTAGAGGTGGGATCCCTCGCTTAGTCCGTGGGAAAATCCAACCCTGGAGGGTAAAACGATAGTGAAAAAAAAAGCGAATAACTCTACAAAACTCTACCAAACCCACTATGACACCCACAAACGGTCTCTACCCTCCGAAACCAATAGCACGTCAAAAACGTAGAAATTGTGACAAATATATTTGCACACATCAATAAAAGTTTCGTACAGTATATTGCCAAGGAGCACGGTGGGGATGAAAGTGAGGACGGACTTATTTCATAAGCAGTGTCCACGCCAGCTCTAGGCAGGCCATTCTATTCTGTGAATACCTTTCTCTTAAACAAAAACATTGACAATGCCAGCTATGTGCTGTTGAGCGTTATCGTCCATGAAAGTGTATATTTGGGCCGAAATTGTCAGTCCAACCTTTTACTACAGGTGCCAGGAATCCAGGATAGTATCCCTGTAACGTATGTCTGTCATACGCCCTGGGATGTACACAAGAGGGGTTCGGCGACCATACATGACGCCACCCCAAAACCTTGCACCACCTCCTCCCTGCTGGTATTTGTCTCACATGTTTTGGTCGTGCATACTGTACATTCACTGGGTCGTCTCCACACGCACACTGAGCTATCTTCATTGACACAGGCAAGGCAAGTGTACACATCCGATATACACGCTCGCAAGAACGACTAATGAGTTTGAGACCCATAAGACTCTTGGCCAGCAATGTGCAATTTTTTTTGGTGTGTTGACCGACTGAAAAGTTGCAATATCAATTGTCCTTAAGGCAACATTCAAAAATGACTTCAAAGCCATCTATAAGAATACATCAGACTTCCGTTTCACTGCGCTGTCACTGATACATTGCTGAGAAGATCTAGATGTCTAGGCTGTGCCTGAAGGAGGAAACTATCACAAGTGTCTTTCTGTTACTTGATGTTATATGTCGTTGTCAGTTTGCTGTATAATAAGCCAGCTGGCACTGCTTTGCATGGCCATAAGATGGCACAGTTTACGAGCCGAGTTCTAAGCGACACTCAGGTCAGAGCTTCTTGTTACCTTTAGATCCGCATTGCCTCATCTCCATACTACTACAAGCAAGCAAGCAAGCAGGACCTTAACATACAAGCGAGAGTTAAATGTTACTCACGCGACCTTTAAATTAGAAGTCACGCCGCGATCCTTCTTAGCTCACACCATAATGATGCTAGATGGTGCAGCTGCATATTGTTACAAACAAGTTTCTGAAACCCTTAACCACTTAAACCACATTATACACATTATACATGTTATAATAAACTATTTATTACCCAAAGTCAACTTTTAGTACATTGAAACCGTGCCGGTTTCGGTCAAATTATGACCTTCTTTAGCGTGGTAAAGGATAAGTAACTGTGCAGTACCATACAACTTAATTTTAAAAAAACTAATAGAGGATACTATAAATATTCTTGTACCAAATGTTCACAGAGTAAAATTTCAAAAATCCAGATCTGTTACAATAATTTTGTTAATAAGGCATAATAAAGTCTTTAAAAACAGCGTAGAATTGAAGAGATGTGTGTGTGAATATGTGTGACGAAGTTATTATGAAATGTTGAGAATATTATTTTATTATCAGCTTATCTTTTCACCTGTTTCGTAGACTTAACTATGTCCTGAATGGCATGGCAGTCCTTGAATTTTGCATGACAACATTTATTCTGTTATAGTTTGCTTAGTCATCCACTGGAGCTACCTTGGCCTCCATAAGTACACCATCTATCGCGTCTTCCTCACGTTCTTGCATGGGTCACTCACTGCACAGAACTGCCGGAACTGCATACCTCAACGTGTCCTCTGGGTGTTCAAAATAACCATGCTGATAATTCAAACTCCCATTTGAAAGAATTTTCCGCTTGAAATATCGTAAATAATATGGTCCATAAACTGTACCCAGCAAACAAGAAGCAATGCGCAAGATAATTCAGTTTTTAGTTTGTGAGTCAACAAATTATAAATCTCTCAAAATAACGAGCTGTAGGGTCGAAAGTCTAAGATCGTGGGTTTGAATCTTGATAGAGTAGTTTCATATTAATTTAAGAGTGCTGAAATGGAAGGGAAACGTGCCAATATATTATTTGTCGTTCCGCTATCTCGGCGTACTATAATCACAGTAAAGGGCCCGTCGCTAAACGGGAACTTGTCCTGAACTGAAATATTTGATTGCTCCGTGAACTTAAGGGTGGAAATCGTGTTAAACTCCTGTCATTGAACGGAAACTGTGTTATGTGGACAATGGAAATCAAAATTCACATTTTAACGGAAAATATTCAACTTCCAGGATGCATTTGTGACGGCAGTAACACAGTTTGCCACCAGGTACCGCCAACGAGCAGAGACGAAGGTGTAGTGGCAGTAACACAGTTTGCCACCATGTACCAACAAGGAGCAGAGACTAAGGTGTGGTGGCAGTAACACAGTTTGCCACCATATACCACCAATGAGCAGAGACCAAGTTGTGGCGGCAGTAACACATTTTGCCACCATGTACTGCCAACGAGCAGAGATTAAGGTGTGGTGGCAGTAACACAGTTTGCCACCGTGGTGGCAGTAACACAGTTTGCTAACAGCGCCCATGTGCAGAGACAAAACATCCAAAGACTTAAGTTTTTACTAATGCTAGCGGTTTCCATGACGATAGTTTTTGGATGTTGACAAACGGGCATGAGGCTATCTGTTCTTTGTACATGAGACTATATCTGGTGGTTCTTGAAATACAAATGTGTTCACCCCACACAGTGTTTAGAAAATTTTCAGGCAGCCTTTGAAAGTCTGCTGTGACAGTTGATTCTGTAGCTAACAAGGAATGTACAAATAGGTCGTCCTTTTTATGTTATCCAACATGCCAAATAGTACGGCTAATTGCCTGTTTCCTGTTCCCCAAGCCTTTTCCAATGCTGGCTTTGTGAGTTGTCATTCATCAAATGCCTGTCTTTGTTTCGGCCTTTGTCAATCAGCTTCAAATTCAGCTTCTACTGTAACTGAACGCTTCCCAACTTACATTACTGACATAGTTTGGGAGCAGTCATTATGGTTTCGAAAGCAAGAGTTTTGTTTTATCTTAACACGAGAATAAAAGTGGTACAGTACTGTATTAACTCATAGCAGAAATATGTAAATACAACATTGAATAAGGTTGTATACCATTTTATTTTTCGCAGGATGTCCATTATGTGCAAGTCCTTGGTTTAATTATATTAGCATAGACCTACCTCCGTTAACCGGAAACCTATCCTTAACGTAAACATTTGTGAGTTCCGTTCGATTCCGTTGAACGCGGGTTTTACTGTATTATTATCGTTATTATTATTATTATTATTATTATTAACATCTTTATGGCTAACTGTTGAGCGCGATATAACTTACTTAGCAAATTATGTTGTTTTTTTTCTTCTACTAAAATCTCTTCATCTGGGCACTGAAAATCTTTCTTGGTCCTGGAAGTAATTTTCTCAGAGAAATGATGGATCTTGATTAATGTTCTGAACTGGAGTCGATCTTGTAAAATTTCCTCTTTAATGCCAATTTTTCGAGGTTCTTTTCAATTTCACTAAGCCAGTTGTTCTTGACTTTCATTGAGAGAGCAAGGGTGAGAATCCTTTTGATGAGCTGTCATTGTTCTAAATTATTATTATTATTATTATTATTGTTACTCAGATTCATAAAATCCTCATTTACCGGCCGCGGTGGCCGAGAGCGCTAACGCACTACGCACAAATTAATATTATTTATCCATATCATATATTTTACTGGGCATGGTGGCCGAGAGCGCTAATGTGCAAGCTCATCCCTCTCTGGCATCGGGAGAGCGTGGGTCCGAATCCCACCTCGGCCGTCCTGAAAATGGTTTTCGTGGTTTCCCATTTTCACCACCAGGCAAATGCCGGGACGGTTCATTTCAATAGGTCCACGGCCGATTTCCTTCCAATATCCCTTCCCTGACCCGTCCTGAAAAGAAAAGTACATGGCCATTGACTGCATATTATAAAATCCTCATTTTACAATGGTACGATGACTGAAAATACGCACTATTGTCAAGTACTTTCAGAGTTCATTCTTCATTTAGGAATCGTCACACTGTATGGCAAGTGTCCAAGATCACCGAATTTTGGATCTGTCCCAGCTTGTAAGCCATTCTGAGAGCCTGTAGTTGGTCCACCAATCTTGAAGGTACAATTCCAGTTGTAGACAGAAAGAGAGGCCGGATGTACACCTGCTTTAGCTTCAACAATTATTTTACTTCAATTATTATTATTATTATTTTTAATATTATTATTATTATTATTATTATTATTATTATTATTATTATTACTATTATGTTAGTGTATAACTTTGTAAGACGAGTAGGCTATTGCCCTCATTGCGGAGGAATTTGAAGTATGCCAATCATATTCCGATAGTTTTACATTGACAACACGGACAGCTGTCTTTTATACTCGCATGTCAGAGATTAATAACGGCTACAGCCAATGGTGGATCCGAAGCATATTGGTAAATTAAATGACGGCGTCATAATTGCCCTCAGGCTAAGATGGAATGTATCTGGCTAACACCAGCGAAATTCCTCTGTAATATTCCGGACAAAAGTCAATTTACCACCCTCAATTTAATCCAACATTCCACCGCTCAACGAGATGGCCTCTAATCGCCTAACTATGCAACATAAAACAAACGTGAACAGCAGTTAACATGCTTGGGAGCTCTTTTGTCACGTGCTGTCCACCTTTATGACTGTATCACGCTCACAAACTTTGATGAATTTGATCTTAGTGATGTCTCATTCCACAAGGTCTTCGGCCAGCTTTCATAGAAGTTCCTGGACGGCCAAATTCTTTAGACCACCTCCTAAGTGTAGTGGCTAATATTCTTGGCTCAGCCTAAGATACAGATTCAATTCGCGACTTTACTAAGAAATTTATATTTGCCTTACTTTCAACCACCGTAAGTAACCTTAAAATCAAAAGAAAAACAAACGATAAATATAAAAATAAAATAAAAACAACAGAATTGTTTAATTTTAACAAATCGACAAGTTATAAAATCGTAGGCATTGCTTCGGTAACGTGGACCTTTCAGTCATCTCCAATGCAGGCAATAACGTCGAAAAATTCTGATATTCATCCCACAACCTATAACGCTGGTACTAAATATTCAGTAAAGATGTAAAGCCCCGCGTTGTTGGCTGTAGGAGTTGTCTGATAACCTGCGTGACTGTGATGTCTGTATTAGTTTCTGTACTTGTAATCGAGGAAATATTTGGGTTGGAAGTGGCTGTGGGATCAAGTTAGGTACCATCTCGGCATTTGGCTGTTGTAGAAGTGGAAAACTGAGGAAAACCTCTTCTAAGATGGCTAAGGTAGGAATCGAACCCACCTCTTCTTAGTTATGCCTCACGAGGCTGAGTGTACCCCGTTCCAGCCCTCAGACCATAACTAAATTTCTTGGCAGAGCCGGGAACCGAACCCAAATCTTGACGGTGACACTCATGAATGCTAGCCTTTACGCAACGAAGTGGACTTCAAAGATGTTACTAGAGTTGCTAAATAAACGCAAGTTTGGTTGGTTCTTCAGTTTAGGGGCTCCGGCAAGGCGGTCATGTAGCCCCGTGTACTTTGGGTGTGTGTAGAATCTGTCTGATAACCGGTGTTAATTGTGATGGCTGTATTAGTATGTGTTATCTGTAATTCAGGTAAGAACTGCGGACGATCAATTTCAAGTAGTTCCTACTTTTGCTACCAAATGCTACCGTCAACGACACCGAGCTGTCAACTTGGCTACTATATGCCACCGGCACCTGGCAATGAACGTTGGAACTTAATGGAGCGTTAATGAATTCTAACCTACAAATTTAGCTTCACATAATTGTAGTTAGTGGAATGTTCCTTTACATGTCATAATGTATGGCATAGGCCCGCTGGCTTTACTTCCCCTCCGAAGGAAGGCAACCGAGGGATTCTTAACGCTCGTAAGAAATTGGACGACTTCGGCCGTGTTTGAAACGCATGTTTAAATTCACAATTTATTCATACTTATAACGGTTACAACAATGAACGCGAGAAGCGAATCAACTACAAAGTGGAACCTTGTGACACATTCAATATTTACGTTACAGCCTATTGCACTAAACTTTCTCCCACGTTAGTAAATATGAAATTGTATTATTGCAGGTGTTTTGGTAGTTCCACTGGACGAGCATGTTTTCAGCCAGTGGTCTTTAAGAGATTGCGAGAGAGTCTCTTGACCTCATATAAGAAGCCATCTATCACTTCATTTACTTTTTATTTTACCCTGCTGGGTCCTTCCATGTAACTCTCAAATATCAACTGCTTCGCGGATCCTGACCAATGAGCAGGCACTCGCACATATGGCACACCTATCCTAGCGACCTTGCCGTCTGGTGACTTATAATAACTTAGCATGCTAATGTTATTGCATAAAAGTTTATTGAGCAGTTTTTTAGCGGTGCGAAACGCCAGTGTGAGCTTCAGAAAATATCCCTTTCAGGGTACTTTTTTATGAATTACTTGAGTGACTAATCTATTATCGGGCGGCTTCGGTGGCGCAGTTGGTAGCAGGCTGAGCCTCTATGTCCAAGATCGCGGGTTCAAACCCGGCCGAAGTCGTCGGATTTTTAAAGAGCGTTAAAAATCCCTCAGTATGCCTTCCTTCGGAGGGGAAGTAGATTTATGGCATGTTAAAGAACCTTCCACTAATTACACCTGTGGGAAGCTACATTATAGGTTAAACATTTGACGAACGCTCTTAGGTTCCGAAGTTCGTCGCCGGGGGCTGACTGCGGTGACATCTGGTAACCAAGCTCTGAACTAGTGGTCGTTGACGGTGGCGTTTGGCGGCAAAAGTAGGAACTACTTGAAAGAAATGCAATGTCTGCAGTCCTTACTAGAATTGAAAACAGATAGCACACACTAATACAGTCATCACAATTAACACCGGTTATCAAACAGTTTCTACACACACCCAAAGTACACGGGGCTACATGATCGCGTTGTCGCAGCCCCTAAACTGAGGAACCAACCAATCTATTATCTTCATTTGGTGAAAGCAAAATTAAGTGATTTTCAAAATTTGTTTTTTTAAGTTTGGAAAGAGATCCCCAAGACTCACTATTTGAAACCCTTCCGGGCCCTTTAGTCCTTCAACGTTTGGCACAATTTGAAGAAATTGTTTAAATATACGTTTTTGCTAAGATGAGGACCCCTACTTTGTTTGCAAAGATACGTTTTCAACATTAATATAAATTGATCTCCATACCTAAAAAATTATCTACAGTATATGGAGTAAGAGGGGGGGGAGGGGGGTAGTGGGGAGGGTATATGGTATTTGGGTTTTGTTTGACAAGCCGTTGAAAGAAAAAGCATAGTACAATCTATTTTGGTGATATAATGTTTCTGTTTTATTTCCAAGCAGTATGAGGTGTAGGGCCCATGTAACAATATTCATTCTGACACACAGCGTGGAGCCTTAGGCCTACTATAAACATATCAGCTGATTTATTCAGGGGCCTGTAACACCTCTGTTACTTAGGTCTGTGCGAAGTCTGTTAACCTGCGTTATAGTGATGTCTGTGCATACTTCCAGTTGGGGGTAGGTTTGGAAAGTAGGTGGCTATAGCTTTAATTTGGGTAAAAATCCGAAATCTGTAATGAGGAGAAGAGATAAGTTGGTAGGACACATACTAAGACACCCAGAAATAGCAAACTTAGTTATGGAAGGATGGGTTGAAGACAAGAATAGTAGGGGTAGGTCAAGGTTTGATTATGTTAAACAGATTGTAGTGTGCTAGCTAAGTAGAGATGAAACGGTTCGCTCAGGACAGGGAGGAATGGAGAGCTGCATCAAATCAGTCAAAAGACTCGAAAACAACAAAAATGTAAAAACAGGAAATATCATTCCCATCAGGTGGGATCCAAATCAACTTCTCGTCACGTAATAGAGTGCATCCTTGGGCTAGAAAAAAAATTCTTGACTGAGCTGGGAATTCAACACAGGACGTTTTCGTTCGTACTCTCTATAGGCACCCCTGGACCACCAATACGGCAATATATGTATCACAGAACATACGTATCTATCAGACTCGATAAATTAGCCCTTTTCATACCAAGCTATTATGAGTGGGTATTTTAAAAATGGCCAAGTTTAGTGAAATTACAAAATTGTTAAAAAATGATCTCGTACCTGTAAGTTTTAAGATAAAGTGCTGATATATATTTTCGTAGCAGGTATATAATTTTAAATATGTTATATACAAATAGTGTAATTAATACATTGTTTCATTTGTTCCATTTAATATTTATAGTTGTTTAAATTGTAAGTATTAATATAATCTTTATAGTCTGAACAATACAGCAAGGACTAAAAAAAACATTGATTGTTACTATGTCTTGTATATTAATACTCCACTTGAACGCACTTTTCTTATTTTATTTATAGCCCATACAATCTCAATAGTATATTTTGTTAAAACATTATTTATTTTCCCTTCGTTATTTACCACCATGAGCTTGCCACGGTGGGTGAGTGGATAGCGTTTCGGTCTACTAACCCCAAGATTGCAGGTTCGCTCTTGGCCGTGGTAAGTGATTTTTGAAAGGCGGCAAATATACGACACGCATGTCATACGATGTTGGCATGTCAAAGAACCCATTTGAATTCAGTAGGCCTTGTTCATAATGGCAAAATTAATCTCGGGAGTTTCCGCCAACACAAAGTTCCTCATTTCTCTACTAGAAAGCGCTATAGTGTTCAAGGAGCTTAGATATCTAACCTCCTTGACTTTCATGGTGATTCAAGGAACAACGAAATTTGACATGCAAGCTACCCTCTGGGTGTAAAATAACAAAGCTTGCACCCGGCACACGAGGCCATACGATATTATTATTATTATTATTATTATTATACATTCATTTCACCACAGAAGTGGGACATATCAACATATCGTCGGCTTGTTTGCAAGACGGTATGGCTAATTCTCTTAAGGTGGCACATTGAGAAACGAGCGAACAATGGAACAGGTCTCCAAGATGACGGCCTTCTGCATGGTGATATGTAGACCAGGATGTATTCCCAATATTTGTAGATTAGGAGCCAATAATTTGGGGATGATGCCGGTAGAAGAAATTACTATGGGCAGAACCACTACACTTTCCTGTCTCCACATTTGCCGTATTTCCTCAGCCAAGGGCAGATATTTGGTGATCTTATCACAGCAGGTTTGCTGCAGATTATGGGAATTGGGCACTGCAATATCAATTAGGAAGGTTCTCTTCTGCACCTTGTCCACAAGAACGATATCTGGCCGGTTTGCTGGTATGGTTTTATCAGTAATAACTGATCGGTCCCATAACAACTTGTGACTGGGATTTTCCAAAACGGCGTCAGGAACATACTGATAGTAAGGCAAAATATTATCAGATAATAAATGCTTTTGAGCAAGGTGTTGGTGCATTATTTTGGCCACTTGGTTGTGCCTTTTCATGTAATCAGTACAGGAGATTGCTTGGCAGCCTCCTGTGATATGTTGAATTGTTTCCGGTTCTATTATTATTATTATTATTATTATTATTATTATTATTATTATTATTACCACCATGTATCTTAATTATCTCCGACCAAGGACGTAAACAAACACGACTTGAAATGATAACTCGCACGCTAAGTCAGCTGACTGAAGCATTTTCAAAGAATACAGATTATGAATCCACTTATTCACAAGACTAAACACATCGATATATTCAGAGAGAGAATGATTCCCGCATTGTCTTGGTTACAACGTTGATAGTGCATGGTTGGAAATAGTAATAACACGTTTATAAAAGACGGGGCTGATATATCATCCCGTGGCAGTAAAAGGGTTAATCCAGTTATTATATAATGGTTATATTGTGTGTGAACTAGTTCATTGTCATGTTGCAATAACTTTTGGCACCGAGTATTAGGCATCCATCTATAATTTATTGCCTTGACTTATATGTGAGCTAATTGTCATTGGTGTCATGCAGACCTCCCAACAAAATTAGACTTGGAAACCTTTATCTCCCTCTTCTCTCCCATTGTGATGCAGTCAATTCTTTTATTGTCCTGTCATCATTCGTTCCTCCCCACGCAGAATACCGACTTCTGACACCATGTAATTATAGGCAGTGAGGTAGGTGAGCTATGTTCATGATCCGTGAGCCACAGGCTACCATTTGCGCTATAAATCTGTGCAGCGCCTTAATTCATTGCTATTGCCAATTTTTCAATGTCTTTTATTTTCATTGCCATTATGGACCATGTTTTCTGACGAATGTTATTCCTTCAGGCAACAGTAAGAAGTACGACGGCTTGATATTTACTAGCAGTGATTATTTAACTCACACTGAAATATGTTTTAGCCTACACACGATGGATGAGGTATGACTAAGCAGCCGATAGCAGCTCTTCACGCACCTCCCCTAGATGGGAGCCGATAACCTCGATGTTAGGCCCCTTAAAACAACAATTATTAACATCATCCTTCACAGGGTGGCGTGTTTGAGCCAAATATAATATAGCCTAACGGATGGTAACTTTCCCCCTTAATTTTATTAATATTACTATTAAGTTACTATTATTATTATTATTATTATTAGAAGCCTCCGTGGCTTAGGCGGCAGCATGCCGGCCTCTCACCGCTGGGTCCGTGGTTCAAATCCCGGTCACTCCATGTGAGATCTGTGCTGGACAAAACGGAGGCAGACAGGTTTTTCTCCGGGTACTCCGGTTTTTCCTGTCAACATTTCATTCCAGCAACACTCTCCACTATCATTTAATTTCATCTGTAATTCATTTAATCATTGCCTCAGAGGAGTGCGTCAGGCCCCGGCAGCCGACACAGTTCATATCCTCGCCGCTAGATGGGGGCTTCATTCATTCCATTCCAGACCCGGTCGGAGACTGGAAGCAGGCTGTGGATTTTCATTATTAATATTATTATTATTAATATTATTAATCATTATAAAAATACCTTTATCAGTGGATCAGTCGACTACCAGTGTGTTCTCCTCAGGATTAATAGATCGTAGGTTCATTTTCCAGCTAAGTAAGTAGGATTTTTGAAGGATAAGAAAATATCCATGACACTTTAAGTCGTACGATGTCAGTTTGTAAAACATTTGTTGGATGCAAGTAAAATTAATTTCATCTCAATCACAGGTTTACTGGTTCTCTACTAGGTGGCAGTGCAAGCGGAAACGTCAACAAATTTGGGAGCAGATCGACTAGCTCAAGACATCTAAAACAGATAGCCGAGGTCATACAAGATTTGTTATTATTATTATCGCTCAGTTTTTAGACCGAACTTTCTACATGAGAGTGAGAACTGGATGGGTTCGGGATATCTCAAACTTAAGCTGGAGGTATTTTTATGAGGGTAGCACGAATGACTGTTGGAACACATTTATGGGAGCTATGGCAGGAGGGTACTCGTAATGAGGAGATAAAAGCTAAGTTAGAAAGGAACACAAGGGATGAAGCAGTTTTATGAGTCCGCTGAGATGGTTGGTTCCTCAGTTTAGGTGCTGCGACAACGCGGTCATGTAGCCTGGTGTACTTTGGGTGTGTGTAGAATCTGTCTGATAACCGGTGTTAATTTTGATGGCTGTATTAGTGTGTGTATCTGTTTTTTAATTCAAATAAGGACTGCAACTTTGAATTTTTCAAATAGTTCCTACTTTTGCCGCCAAACGCCAACGACTACTAGGCCTAGTTCAGAACTTAGCTACTAGACGCCACCGCAGTCGGCTCTTGGCAACGAACGTATGAACCTAAGAGAGTGTTCAAATTCTTAACCCATACAATTTAGCTTCACACAGGTGTAATTAGTGGAAGGTTCTTTAACATGCCATAAATCTATGACATGGGACCGTCGGCTTTACTTCCCCTCCGAAGGAAGGCATACTGAGGGATTGTTGACGCTCGTAAAAAATCCGACGGCTTCGGCCGGGTTTGAACCCGCTGTCTTGGGCATAGAAGCTCAGCATGCTACCAACTACGCCACCGTAGCCGTCCCGCTGGGATGATGAGGTCATATGATGAGAATGAAGAGATTACTTATAAGATTGGCTGCAGAGTGTAAGAGAAGTAGATGTAGACGTAGGAGGATGATGGTTACTTTAATTGTTCAATGATCTCAATGTGCAAGAGGAAGCAGAGGAGGCCGCAGTGTTAACTGCTAATAGGGGATCATGGAAGCGACTCGTTTGCAAACAGAGGCTTGCAGGCTAGACTTGACGCTGAAAGGACAAAACAGTCTCCGATTAAATGAACGAGTGAATAGATGTTGTAAAATATCATTGTGAAAAGTTTGTCACTGCATGAACTCAAAACATCAACACCCAAGAAAGCTTTGAACTTAGGAAGATATGGTAAAGTGCACTTCTGCAAGGTCTTTAACAAGTATTTGATAATTTAAATTACGTGTAAGGGTTACCTTCATGGGCTAAAATGTAATTTAGCTACATCCTTGCATGCTGTGAGTTCGGAGACAGTGAGGAAGATCATCTCTCAAGGTAGAACTGAATTGACTGTGAAAAATTGAGAATGTCCCTGTTACCGTACACTCAAGGTACAAGTTGAAGAAAATATTCTGTATTGCTCACATTACTCATACATATTTTATGTGATTGTTATGAGGGTAGCACGAATGACTGTTGGCCGACGTCCATAACTACTCCCAACGTTTCACCGGGAACTGCGTCCAGCATTATAAAGGGTCAAGTCAGCACTACTGACTAACGAAAGGAGCGGACCCTTGATAATGTCGGAAGCAGTTTCCGGTGAAACGTCGGGAGATATCCTTCCTGAACCACGACCTACAAGCCACGAAATCTTGCACCTAGTTATTATAAAAGAATGCTTCTAGTAATAACTCGAATATATCACTGGCTAGCGTCTTAGCGAATTTTCTTGAGACCACGTCGTGCTGTAGCGGCTAGCGTTCTCTGCTTATGCCCTGGAGGCCTGGGTTCGATTCCTGGCTCTGCCAAGAAATTTTAATTTTGTTCTGTGCTGGAACAGGGTACACTCAGCCTCGTGAGGCAATACTGAGCATAGTTTCGACTTTCGCTACCAGATGTCAATGACACCTAGTGGTGAACGTTGGAACTTTGATAGAGGTTTCCAGCGAAATCTAACTTAAAAATTTAACTTCACACAAGTTTAATCTGTGGAAGGATCGTTTACATGCCATAAATCTATGACTTTGGAACGCCAGCTTTACTTCCCCTCCGAAGGAAGGCATACTGAAGAATTTTAACGCTCTTAAAAAATCCGACGACTACGGCTGGATTTGAACCCGCTACCTTGGGTACAGCAGTTCAGCATGCTACCAACTACGCTACCGAAGCCGTTATGTTGAGCTCTGTTAGACTTAAAAATATGGAGGGCATGCGAGTGGTGAGCGTCATCTCCGCCGGCACGGCAGAACGGCTGATTTGGAACCACGTTGCCATGGCAGCGGAAGTTCCCTATATTTAGACGGGTTACATTTCGAACTCCTCCGCCACTGCCTAAGCGCCGCATGTACAGCTGGAAAGCCCAGCCGCGCCAGGAGCATTTTGGCATATCTGCGGCGCCGCACACGCCTAGTCTTATTCTTTGTCAGATGACGAAAAACCTGGAGTTTTTATCAAAATGTTCACTTCTATATGATGCAAAAGTAGAAGTTTATAAAGAGGCAGTAAAACACACCATAAAAATGTGAACCGACATAATGATTGTCACTAACCGCAATGTTATGATACGTTTCTGATGGGCGCTGATTCATTTCCACGTTTTAAATGGCATTAAGTCCTCAGCAACCAATCTCAAATCTATCTGGAATGGATCAATTCAGTGTCCTGTATTGTCTAAACATGTCTCCGTATCTATTCAGTTGTCTATCGATAAATAATTTAAATAAGTCTTCTTCATTTTCTATTTGTAGATATATTTCGTGGCTTTCATATTTCTTTTTCCCACCAACAAAGCTAGGATCAAATTGTCAAAATCTTCGTTCTCTTTTCTCTTTTGCTTTGGTATTGGCAACCCCTCAATGTTAACAGCCTAACGATCATCTACTGCACTGCCCAGGCAGCGAGGAACGAAACCACCATAACTGGCAAGGCGGCGAGGTTCCGACTGGCGCTGATCTAGAGTTTGGCTTGGGGGGGGGGGGGGGCAGAGAAATAGAAATTGTTAAGAAAAATGGTATCACTAAAAACGCAATCACAAAATAACCAAACGTACAAAACCAGACCAATTTTTTTACAAGCTACATGAATACAAATTTGATGCGTTAAGCGCACCAAAAATATTCGTACAAATTGCAACGGCTTGTTTTGCGACTTTTACATCGAGCTTCGAGAAAAGTATCAAGGTACGTTACAGTTTCGGCAAGTCGAGTTGGTACCGACAAAGGGAGAAAGTCACAGCCTAAATTGCGAACCAAACTTGCAGTTTGGACGTCGGCAAAATGTTTTGGTGCGAAAAAAAAAGCTCCAAATTTCTATTCGTGCACATTGCTGCACATTCATCGTGACATCACTATAAACATCGATTCGGTAATCACAAGGTTTGCTAAACAAAATAGACGAGTTGATTTTGTTATATAAATAATCGTTTTTATATAACAGGTATGAAGTTGTAAATATGTGCAGTTGTAACAGAACATAATATTTGCAATAAAGATATTTTCAGTATTGAATAAAATGAAAAAACAAAACTGTTTTTCAGTTAAAATGCGTTAAGTTTTATTCGTCTGGTTATTGTGTTTTCGTTTTTTGAGCTTGCAAAAAAATTTGGTCTCCGTTTGGGGGGGGGGGGGGTCATGACCCCCAATTTCCCCCCCCCCCCCTCCCCTTGAATCCGCGCCTGGGTTCCAAATCGCAGCTTTAAATGGAGGACGAGATGCATAACAACGGACTGCGTGTCTTGACTGGCAATCTAGTTAATAAGGAGAAAAGTATGCGATGCAAATATTATGTGACTATACAAGATAGTCTACTAGGAATAGATGCATGATCTAAGATAAAGCTGAGGCTCAAAGATGTCCCCTTATATATAAAAAGGTGCTGGTCACTAAACGTATTTTAATTTATATATCATTATTCCATGAGCTTGAAGCAAAAGAAAATTGTAATTTTCACAGTCTTTGAGCAGCACCACATTAACCATAAGTGTCCAAATTAACTGTTTAGTAAGAAATGGGAACCCTTCCTTGCCGAGACTAATTATGTACAACACGCAATGGCACACCGCCCGCAATTAGGAGATGCTACTTACAACATGAAAGCGAGAGTATTACGGTAATTGATACCGGGAAATGTCTTTGGCATTGAACCTGAGCAATTATTAGGTTATTTTCACGCAGGTGTCTCTGTCGCAAGCTCACTTACGATTATCAAAAATTAATGGCCCTGTACAGAGTAGATGACGTGAGCGTTCAAGCGAGTTATATTTAGATAATACTGTTTCCTGCTTCGATCTCAACAGTAAAATAAATTATTTTCCTAAATGTTGCCACCTTCTGTGATCCAGAGGTAAGTACTGAGACTCCTCTCCCAAGGTTCTGGGTTCCAATCTCGGCTCTATCAATAAATTTAATTCTGGTCCGGTTGCAACAGGATCCACTCAGCCTTGTGAGCACAACTAAGATGAGAATGGTTTACTTCCTTCCTCAATTATCCTAGATACGGTTTTCCGTGGCTTTACAATATTTCTCTCCAGGCAAATGGAGGGATAGAAGCTAAGGTCACGACCACCTCCTTTTTAATTCTCGCTCCAGTTGCAAGTACACACACTACTTCACACACTTCAATAATGCATTTTGTTATCAGGGTGCGCACAAATGATTGAAGCGGTTTCAAAAAATTCCTGTTTGTTTATTATTGTAACATTACACAATTTTATAGACAGACAGAAGAACTCACAAAGTATATTTATGTGCCTACAAGTGCTCGATATATGCCCCATGAGTGACTCTACATACATCAACTTTATAGTGAAGTTCGTCCAACACCCGACGTAGCTTGTCGCTGTCAATTTGACCAAAGGCGTTGATGATGCTGGCCCGCAGTTCTGTTAGATCAGCCGGTAATGGTGGCGTAAGAACTGCGTCTTTCACATAACCCCATACGAAGAAGTAGGAAGGGGTGAGATCCGGAGAGCGTGGAGGCCATGACATTAGGGCGTGATCTTCATTCCCGATACGACTATCCATCTTTCTGAAAGTCTGCTGTTCACGAACATCACCATGGAAATGAGGTGGATCACCACCATGTTGGTAGATGAAGTTCATGCTATCGGCCTCCAACTGTGGCATGAGCCAATTCTCCAGCATATCCAGGAAGATGCGCCCTGTAATCTCTTCCACAGGGAATACTTCCAGTATGCAGAAAGTAGTTATTTTAGAGATCTGCTACATAGTTCGTTCGTTCCTCCCACCGATGGCCTATAGAGAACTCCACTTCATCCTGCAACAATGCCGATGAAATGGTGAATTGTACCCAATGACATGGTGAACATATGAATAGTAATATTTATAATAACAAAAATTCTATGAGCTGTAAACAAATTCAGTTCTTTCTCATCGTAACTCTCAGTTGGCTTCTGCTCTTCAATTTCAGCTGTGATGATGATGATGATGAATTTTGTTTTAATGGATGGAACAGTGAGTTTATCTTCCCCTTTCCAGCTGTACAGTACGGTACTTACAGGATTGCGTAATGTAGCAGTTACGAGACACTAGGTTACCAAGCGAAAGAACTATTAACCCATGCTAACACAAGCAGATCCGTGTTTACTGTCCACTTTGGGTGGGCAAATTCCTGTAACATGTCGTCAGACACTTAGCACTGCGGTCTTCATTCCACTGAGGCGGACCAATGGGAAAACACAGAAAGTTTTAAAGGCCGACACTTGTATGAAATTCTTAACCCTGATAGCACCAGTGAACCGATATATCGGCCGATGGAGCTTCTGATAAAATTACTACGGGCCAAACTGTCAGTTCTGCCATTTATACATTTTTTAATTATTATTTCCTGCCATGTTTTTATAAATGTTGTAACCAAAACAACGCGGGAATCACTCCCTCTCTGGATATTGAAGTTCCGTGAATAATAAGTATTCTTTGAAGATGCTGATTTACGTGTTATCTATTTGCGCCTTTGCGCCGTGTATGTTGACGGTTATGTTCTGAGGTACCAATTAAGAAACATGATGATGAATATGGCTAGTTGTTTGAACAAAGAATTCATAATTAAGGTTTTCAAAGAGATGTAGGCTGTAAACATTTAATTTTTTATAACAAAAAAGATTGAAGTGCTTTAATTAAACAAATGGAACGTTAATAATTATTT
Organism: Meconema thalassinum; assembly: GCA_946902985.2. NCBI lineage: Eukaryota > Metazoa > Arthropoda > Insecta > Orthoptera > Tettigoniidae > Meconema > Meconema thalassinum. The sequence continues at coordinate 142,852,114 of OX336390.1, forward strand.
CGAATATAATATTTAGGCCTACACAATATACCTGCTACGGAAAAATGATCAACATTCTATCTTAATAAATGTAGGTGGTGGATAATTTATATTAAAAAAACTCGTACTTCCTCTAAACTTGGTTTAAGATTATTAACATAACTACTCATAATAGGTTGGCACCAATAGGGTTCAGTTATGGAGAACTGGTTGGTGTGCAAAAATGTACAGAATGGGAAAGTGAAGAGCAATAAACGAAAATCGGCTGAGTACTGAGTGCAAGATAATCAGGATGGAGGGTTCGTAGTTAAAAATTTGTTCCTCACTAACCCCATTTCAGAAAGAAGATGGATGACGCTGATTGATTTAAGGGGTGAAATAACTACAATATTTTCCCTTACGAAAGAGAGAGTGAATGATGAAATATGAAATCTTCTATAGTCTTCCGAAGTGGTCTGCTCTAGCATTTTTCATCAGAAAGTACAGATCTCTCATAGCCTAGCATAATTCATTTTATGGGTTTGGGACATCTTGATCATTAACCCCTTGTGTGTTGCTTTAGTCTGATAACCTGTCAGCCCGAAGGCTGGTTGGATCCTCAAAAAGTACCACCGTTAGGTTATGTGGGTAGATACCCACAAAAACCCAAGGCAGCGCTATAGTGAGGCGTACTAGGCAAGATGAGGAGTGAGGTAGTTTGATATTGCTTTCCTCACTGAGTCAGAACTGCAGTACTAACCCTATGAGTAGAACCCTTCACAGCATCCACAGTCACTGGCTGTGCCCTGAATGCCATTATTAAGCACCACCCATACCTCAGCAGCTTCCATATAAGCACAGCCGTGAGTAAGACTGAGACAGCGGTGAAAAGCCACATTTTACTCTAGCCTGTGCCAACAGACAAATGCAAATATACTACATTCATCAAGAGATGGCAAACATACCTGTATTTATGTGATGACTGTAGTAGTGTATGAATATGTATTAGGGAGTGTGCAAAAACCTGGGGAAAACCACACTTAAGATACTGTAGCTGCTGTCAGTGCCGAGACTCAAACCTACGATATTCGGACTTGCTGCAGCTGGCGCGCAGTTGTGGTACACGATTTAACGAGCACGGCTACTCCGCGGGACAGTGGTATTTCTGTAAAATATCAGGGAAACGGTGGAACAGTGCACAATGCACAACCACCAGCTTGAATGCCTAATTTCCTGAAATACATTGGCCATATGAATGTAAATACATTGACCTATTAAAAATGTATAGTGCGATTATCAGACCAAATTTCAATTCAATAGTAACCTACCTTTTGTTTTTTAGAAATAAAAGTTTAATGAACATAATTTTTGGATGGTTAAAGGATGTAGATTCCCACTCATTGTTTATTGAAGTGATTTTAGTGACTCATCTGTGAGCTATTCAGTAGTTTCTCCACATTAAGCGCGTTAGAGAAGCTATGATTTTGTCATCAACGTCTGATGTACAAGACCTGTAATGTAATACGAGAAGACAGGTATTATGTTTGCCTTTCAAGAAACCTGAAATACACTTGTTCCAGCATCCTGAAAGGTCATCCGCAGGCCTTGTGAGGCCAAACCCTGTTTGGTATTTGCAAGATGTGAGCAGTCAGTGATTACTAAGCAATTATAAGACATGACCATCAAGATCGGTGTCCCGAATGAAAAATTATATCATCCTCACCGTTAGATATAATCCGTAACGTAAAAGGTGAAAACAAAACAAGATCCCATTTTAAACCTTGACTAAATAGTGGTCGCCTCCGTAGCGTAGCGGTCAGCATGGTTAGCTGCCGCCCCGGAGGTCCTGGGTTCGATTCCCGGCTCTGCCACGAAATTTGAAAAGTGGTATGAGGACTGGAACGGGGTCTACTCAGCCTCGGGTGTTCCAAATGAGTAGAGGGGGTTCGATTCCCACCTCAGCCATCCTCGAAGTGGTTTTCCGTGGTTTCCCACTTCGTCTTCGGGCAAATGCCGGGATGGCACCTTCTTCAAGGCCACGGCCGCCTCCTTCCCTCTTCCTTGTCTCTCCATCCTGACCATTCATTGCCTTCCCTCATGAGGCCCCTGTTCGCTTTGCAGGTGAGGCCGCCTGGGCGAGGTGCCAATCACACCTCACCAGTTGTATCCACTCCGATTAGATGTTCCCAGCTCTAGGACACTGCCCGTAGAGGCGGTAGTGGTGAGTTCCCTCGCTGAGTCCGTGGGTTCCACCAACCTGGAGGGTAAACGATTAAGAAGAAGAAGAAGAAGAAGAAGAAGAAGAAGAAAGACTAAATAGTGGCTGACCAAAGTGTCCGAACAAGCAAAATGAAGCTGCTATTTGGTATAGCTTGATGACAGTAAGAGCACGGTCACGGCCCATAACTATCCATGAATTGAATATAACAAAACTAAATTGATACCACTCGATGTATTAGTCAGATTAATCTTCAGACAACATTTTGTAAAGATTGGCAAACAGGAAAACGTTTCCTGTTAATACACAGTGCATGCGAAAATATCTTCGGAAATGCCAAACATTTAGGAGACTCTTAGATCGGACATTTGGTTTGTCGAAGTTTGCGAAGAGGAAAAAAATGATTGCTGCATTCATTTTCGCTGATTGAGACTTTAGCTGAAATGACAGGAGACACGCTGCTAAATGCTACTGAGGTATTTATGCTTCATCTCATGTAAAGTCCCTACTCCATCTGTCATCATACGACCCAAAATGTGCTTTACTGCAGGATCCGGAATCATAGCGATTTCAATGCAAATTTTGACAGGCAGTAATTTTAAAATGTTGTGAAATACCTTTTAATCTAAAGTAGGCCTAAATATAATTGGACAACCCTGTTTCACGAGTAACAAGAAAGATGCAGATAAGACTCGACTGCTCTCACGTAAATGTATCTTATCTGCATGAGTCATGCAAGCTGTTGCAGTATGCCTGGTGAGCAATAAATCCCTAGCTATATCAGCACATCTCACGGAGAGAGATAGGGATAGGAAATAGACGAATATTAATATTATTATTACTAATATTAATATTATATTCGATTTAATGATGATCGGGTGCTGGGTACGACATGAGGGTGCTCCTCAGAGTCTCAAATAGGTTGAGATCGCCTGCTCTACACGGTATAAACATTAGTTTTGTAATATACTCTTAATATGAAAATGTTGTTTTACAAATACACGTTAAACGCCATAAAATGATTAATATTTTATCCACAATTTTATTGTGGAACAGGAACTTATTTTTGCTCCTCTCCTCGTAATTTTCAAGGGGTGATGACCGTCAGGTGAAAGACCAAGACACCCTTTGTCTCCATCTGACCGCATACCAGGAGTTATAAGCATAATACAGCAAGAAAGGACAAGTTACTCCGGCTACTGTATATCCAACGTCATTTCTTTATCGTAGTCACAGTAAAAATAATTCCGAACCTTTCCCCTATATTTATCGAGGACAATATGATGATGAAATGGATGAAGTTCACGCTTGGATATAATCGTCATGGTCAATAGACGTTAGAAAACCCTGTCCTACATATTAGTTCAAGGAAGATCGATGCAGAATATCTAACATATGAGAGTTAAAATGTGCAACTGTTATTACAAGGAAATGACAACACCAAAATAGTGCGCTGAAACAAAACAAGAGAAAGAAATTTTAAGTAGCTATTGTGAAAAGATAACCTATCATTATTAAGATTTCTTCATCGATAAAAAAGTGAATGAAAAGAACTCATTAACATCCGTTTGGGAGCTGAGATCATGTCCTTGTACTTTTAACAGTCGGGGTCTACATGTGAGCGAGAGTCACGCCAAATGCTAGAGTCGTGGGTGAGAGCATCACCCCGTCACCTCCAACTTTAACTACCAGTAAGTCGGGACCAAAATATTAGTAATGAGCACTACCTCCCATGGATTGCTAGTTCACAGCTTATGAAGGATCTGTTATACAATGAGTAAGGCACATTCTTACACCGAACTGAGTAGGTGGAATCCGTAAATTCATGGTTCGAATCCCAACGTTAACAGCAGTCATCCTGAGCTTGGTTTCTCTCCGTACTTTTTTTCAAAATCACCCAGGTAAATTCCACGATGTTAGCTAATTCAATCCTAGGCTATATTACACATACTGCTACAAGTTTCACCTATAACACAGGTTATCAGAATAATTATTTACACATACCCGAGTGTATGAGACTGATTACCAAAGACGTCCCAAGTCCGTAACCGAAGCAACAATAACACCAACTAAGTGGAAGATATGCCAGACTCAGATCGGGGCTCCGGGGCTCTTTCTCATCAGATGATGACCATGATGATGCCGTAGCCTATGTCCTCCTGAGGGGATTGGTGTAGGTCTTCAGAATTGACGCCCATAGACGCTCTGTGCGACCAATTGTGAGCCCTTTAGTATCCACCGAGGAACTTAAGCGGGAAATGTAAGTTGCAAGTGGTAGAACCTTCCACTCCGTAGAATGTATGCAGAAGTATCCGTAAATTATATCTATGACACTAATAGTTGGTCGGTATCACCTGGTTTGAGTACTGTCATTTCAATAAAGAGTTGTATTTACACATCCATCAGCTTCGTCGTTAAATTTGTTCACGTTCATTAAAATAATGCCGGGCAGTTGAAGAGTAGAAGATGGTTCTTTATTGTTTCATACCCACATTGATTACATAAGGAAGAAGTTGCGTTAAAATTCGCTGACACCATATCTAATCCTTTGATGCGAATGTTATGGTTGGTTTCCACAACGACCTTGCGCAATTTGCAGCAATTACCAAAATAATAAACAGCACACCGTAACTTGCATTTTGACTAAACACTTAGTGAAATATTTGGCTACATTCAGTCGTAGAATAAGTATTGTTAAAGCAAAACTTGTTGATTGGATTCCAGAGTTCTGTACTATATTTCTTAGGAATTCGAGAAAGATTGTGCATAGATTAATTTAATGTGCTCTAGAATGTACAATTTTGCTTTGGCAGATACTTCTTACGACAAGCAATATTAGAGGGAAAAGCAATAATTATTTGGTCAATAGTTTGTTTCGCTGATGGTTTGATTAATTAGTTAATCCTCTCATTCATAAATTATTTTATAGGCTTATATAACTCATCTCAGAGACTACATTCCACATCAAAGCGAAGGAAGATCCTTGTTTCTCAAGGTAAGAGGAAGTCAAGGACGGAAAGTAATAAACGCATGGAATGTGAAAATGTTTTTAAAATTATTTAGTCATATAATAAGTATCCATTATCTGCATATATTTTAAAGTGTGTGGAATGTGTAAACAAATTTGTGTTATTGTTGTGTGAGCAGTAATTTAAAATAATCGTAGTCTCGTAATGGAGATAAGTGTTTAGGAACTGAAAAATATTAAAGTACCATCCCGATGTTAAAATTGTAAAATAAACTTGTGTAGCTCACTGGCCTGTTGAAAGTCAACCTTTGGATGACTTGCAGATCAACGATATTGTTCCAGTACCTCAAACCAGAGCTACAGTGTTGCCAGAAAGTTTAGGGACACCCGTGTATTTCATACTTCAACAGACTGTCCCTATACTTTTAAACGTATTATGTATTTTAAGTACAATTGCTGTTAAGTACACTAATGTCATGTTTGGTTGACAATTTAAGGACTGTAACTCAAATAGTTCAAGAGTTATGCATATATATATATATATTTTTTTTTTTTTGCCTTTTATGGCCACCCAAAATTAACCTTGATTTTGAAGACAAAGAGTTATACAATTTAAAAAATATCCAACTATGCGTACTGATTGTTATGTGGTTGCTAGGCGATAACAACACCTTTAAAATGACCCCTATTAGAAGGTTTTAGAGGAGTTTTTACTCATTTTGCCAACACTTCAGTAAAATTTTTATTTCCTGTACATTTTAGGCTTAATAGCACTGACAGTCAGGTTTTCAAACTGCCAAAAAGTAATGCACACGTGTGAGCTGGTAATTGCGCTCCCCCACCAGCGCAACGCACAGAATCCAGCCGTGAAAACCTCATCGCGCTAGCTACCTCCGTTCAAAAGTTGCAGCAATTCAAATGTCAGTGCTATTAAGCATACAATTTACAGGAAATAAAAATTTTACTGAAGTGTTGGCAAAATGAGTAAAAACTCCTCTAAAGCCTTCTAATAGGGGTCATTTTAAAGGTGTTGTTATCGCCTAGCAACCACAAAACAATCAGTACGCATAGTTGGATAGTTTTTTAATTGTATAGCTTTTTGTCTTCAAAATCAAGGTTAATTTTGGGTGGCCATAAAAGACAAAAAAATTCATAACTCTTGCCTATTTGTGTTACAGTCCTCGAATTTTCAACCAAACATGACATTAGTGTACTTAACAGCAATTGTACTTAAAATACATCATAAGTTTAAAAGTATAGGGACAGTCTGTTGAAGTATGAAATACACGGGTGTCCCTAAACTTTCTGGCCACACTGTACATTTCTTGAACCCGAGTCTCCGGGGTGGAAGCCAACAGTGATAACTCCTACACCACAATGATGATGATTGTTGTTTCAAGGGGCGGAAATTGAATTAATCTGCTCCTAAACCCTTTACCAGGAGTCGTACATTACCTGATGTAAATGAGGGAATCCCACACTCAGAATAGCTTCTGTCAGTGCTTAATGCCGGGATTGCAAGGGAATAAAACTTGACCCAGTGATGTTGGAGATAAAATAACATATATTTATTTATTTATTTATTTATTTACTAGCATCCCACCCCGGTTTCACCCGGTATCTTTAACGGTTTACCCAGCGTAACCTTAAAAGACGCACGGATGGCAGGTCCCAGGTGCAATTCAGAAAAGCCTAGGTGAACAGCGATACTCGAAACACATAGGCTATGCACTTCTCTGAAGTCTTAACTCGACACGACTCGACAGTTTGATGCTGGCCGAAGCTGGGGTGATAGGCTCGTAAACTCGCTCCGATATCCACTGAATGGAGGTTGTTGGAAGAAATGAAAACGTAAAACAACCTATAGTGGGCGATGTATTAAAGATACAGATATACTGTCCGGGACTTTTTTGAAGAATTTTCATGCTGAACAATTCTTACACACATAGTATATTGATATGTTTAACGGTTTACCCAGTGTAAGTTTAAAAGGCGCACGGACGGCAGATTTTTCTTCGACTCGATTCACGGAAATCGTTACTGCTTGGCTTCCTTTGGTCATAAATGAATGTTTTTCTACAGAAACCTTCCTCGAGAAATCCTTTACAGCAGGCTGTTCCAAATCCACGAGTTTGAGTATGCGTACACGCGAGTACTCAGCAGTGATGCTCGGAGCACGGTTGGAGAGGGACTGGGGGTGATAGCCAATACGTCACTGGTCAAGGTCATAGCACAAGTTCATGCGCTTTCTGCCAGTCTTGATGTATCCACCGCGTAGTGACGGCAGCCCCCACAGCATAGCTGTATTGCGTGTTGCGGGTTTACTCACGCAAGGCGGCGAGTACTTCATTGCTCACTGGCGAGCAGCTTGGCTGGCCTGCCTGGTGAAACCCGCATCGAAATCCATCCAGTGGTTTTCAAGATTACAGTTACATCAAAAAATCGGGGACTAAGTTTTATACTATGTATTCATCCATTTATTTATTTATTTTTATTTATTTATTTATTTATTTAATCATTGCAATGAATAAAGCCTTTATGATTATTGTGCTAAGTGTAATAATAATAATATCGTATGGCCTCGGGTGCCTGGTGCAAGCTTTGCTATTTGACACCCAAAGGGTAGCTTGCATGTCGAATTTCGTAGTTCCTTGACTATGAAAGTCAAGGAGGTTAGATGTTAGATATCTAATCTCCTTGAACACAATAGCGCTTTCTAGTAGAGAAATGAGGAACTTTGTGCTGGCGGAAACTCCCGAGATTAATTTTGCCATTATGAACTCGGCCTACTGAATTCAAATGGGTTCTTTGACATGCCAACATCGTATGACATGCGTATCGTATTTTTGCCGCCTTTCAAAAATCACTTACCACGGTCAGGGGCGAACCTGCAATCTTGGAGTTAGTAGACCAACACGCTATCCACTCACCCATCGTGGCAAGCTGCTAAGTGTAATGGCAACAAAATCAAAGATTGTGTGAATAAAAAGGAAATTCGCATCCGATTCGTCCGCCTCGAATGCCACATGTTTCTACTAAGATTTGAATTCAAGATGAAGGGGGGAGAAAGTCCGACGTCCAACCTTATGATGCATAGTACAACCTGGAAAGGAAATAACATGAATATGAGAAGTCATTCTAGTTTATGTAAGATCAATTTCAGCTCAAGACACTATGTTGTTATCGATCTATTCTAAATACCAATAACCTAGATGTTAGGCCCCTTAAAACAACAATTATCATCATCATCATCATCATCATAAATATTGATATTTTATATTCCACACTATCATGTCGTGGGGGAAAAACTCACTCACGCAACTGTCTCCTAGTTGGCGGCAAAGCTTTCAATTTATGCGGGTATAGCCTACACATCAGAGTAGGCGTCTGTCTTATTTAAATAAGGGATAATGACTATTCATCTCAAACAAATGGAAAACGTTACGACAGCAACTTAAATAGGACAGCCATGGCGTCTGCTGATGAGAAGGTACTTTGAAATGAGAGAGAATAAAGTCCATACACAACCGATTGTGCACAGTCTATTTCCCTAATTTCCCGAGATAGCAAGATATTTCCGTTGGACGAGCCCCTACTTTGGCTCTGTATTTGAGGACCTCAGACGTCATGGTCATCAGCTTTGTGCATATAGGTGTGATTTGAACTTGTCCTTTGAACCTCAGTCATCGTAGAAGTGGTTTTCCGTGGTTTCCCACTTCTACTCCAGGAGAATACCGGGATGGTTCCTAAATTAAGGTCACGGCCACCTCCTTTGCAATCCTCATCTGGATTAAAAGTACGCACAATAATACAGCCATCACAATAACACAGGTTATCAGACAAATTACATGCACACACATGTACACGGAGCGACAACACCACCTTGTCACAAAGCTCCTCAATGGGTCAACAAAAGCAAATTCGGAATAGGACTGGCTCAATATCACTTTGTTGGGACCGAGGACTCTCTGCCACTAATAGTTTCCTTGAACTCGGTGTCGCAATATTATTAGAGCGATGCTCTCAAACCTTTCTCCTATTACAGATACTGTTATCTAGTGAGCATTTACTAAAATGACTTTTCACCATCCAAGTTACGACAGCGAAGAAGACACATCAGACCCTTCAGCGAGGGTGGGCCTTGTTAGGTAGCATCCTCACATTTACACCTTGTAGAGACATGGTGGCGCAGCGGTCTAACTACTACCCTTTTAACAAGGCGGACCAAGTTCGATTCCTGGTTAATGCATGTGTGATTTACGAACTAAAACTCATGTCCTGTGATTTGGAATTTTCGAAGAAAGCAGATCCAGTCTTATGATTACAATGTTACGTACATTTCCACGCTTGCTTTTTAAATTTTCTACTTCTTTTAAAAAGCCTAATTGCTTCCACTGCACCTCGTTGTGTAGCGACTAGCATTCTTAGCTGTCACGGTGGAGGCCCGGGTTTGATTCCCGGCTCTGCCAAGAAATTTAATTCTGGTCTGAGGATTGGAACAGGGTACACTCACCCTCGTGAGGCAAAAACGGGTAGAGATTGTTTCGATTCGTACCTTAGCCATCCTGGAAGTGGTATTCCGTGGTTTCCCACTTCTACTCCAGGCAAATAGCGGGACGGTATCTAACTTAAAGCCACGGTCGTTTCCTATCCAAATCCTACCTCAATTACAAATACACACATTAGTACAGACATCGCATTGACAATGGGTAGCTGATAAGTTGTACACAGACCCAATTACACGGAGCTACATGACCACAAAAACATTCAACAACAACAAGCTTCCATAGGGCTTTATAACAGCAGTGTTACTGTATTACATAGTGAAATGCTGCAATGAATATAGGGGCCTAGATCTCAGACTTAAAACCAGTGTGATTCAATCCCATCGCGTTATCTGCCTCGAATGCATGAGACTCGGATTCGAGCCTCGAGAGCCATCTCATTTTCAACTCTTACACCACTAACTATCCTATTTATCCTGTAAAAAACTTGATAATTATTTACAAAGCTTTTTAGGGGAGACGAAACACAGACTATACAACTTTTGAAATCAACGAATGTACTTATTGTTGTTGTTGTTGACATTTGATATTGTAACTTTTCAGTCGGTCAACACCGAATAATCCCAATTAATGGGGCATGCGAAAAAACAATCTGAAAAAAAATTACATGTGATTAAAATATATTTGTTATGGATTACAGAAGAATTAAGATAACATATTTCACTGGTAAATCGAGCATCATCAGATCCAAAGCTCTATATGTTCTTCATTTAATTAGGGGCTTTGCGACATCGTGCTCAATTAACTCAGGGGGCGTGGTGGCTCAGCGGTCTAGCTGTATGCCTCTCACTAAGGCGGACCGGGTTCGATTTCCGGTCAATGCATGTGAGATTTTCGATGTGAAATGCCATGTCCTGTGGTTCGGATTCCACGTAAAACGGAGGTCCCGTGGCTTATGATCGCGAGATTGACGGTCACGTTAAACTACAAGCTTCCTTTTTTTTCAATTAACTCAATGTACTTGGGTGTGTATTTGGAGTCTATCTGATAACCTGTGTCAGTGTGACGCCTGCAGTAGTGTGTGTCTGTTTGTAAATGAGGATAAGATTTTGAAGGGAGCAGCCGTGGCCCTAAGTAAGAATCATCCCATCATTTGCCTGGAATAGAAGTGGGGAAACCGTGGAAAACCACTTCTAGGGTAGTTTAGCTGAAAATTGACCAATCTCTTCTCAGTTTCGGCTCAGGAGTATGAAAGTACCCAATTCCAACCCTCAGACCGGAAGTAAAATATTTGGCATAGCCAGGAATCGAACACTGGATCTTTTGACCCGGAGTCTCGATACGTAGGTCTACCTTAAGGCCAGAGAAGGAGGGTTCTTTATAGCTTTAAAAACATATTTAGTATAATTTTTCCAATGCAACATTTCTATATGTGGCATTTAACTCCCACAGATCAGAACAGGTTGTTGGTCATATTGTAGCAGTCACAAACAATGTTTCATCAAGCTTCCCAAATATTGCTAGTCTCTTTCATAACTTAACTATGATGTCATTGAAAAGGTACTCAGTTCTGCAATGCATGGGCAGCCTTGTAGTGATCTTTTAAGAGTTGAATTGCTCGTGAGCATACCTGTACCGTACGGTCCGAGCCATAGTCGTGTTGACGTCATCTCCCGGCCGGGATGCTGCTCGTAGACGGAGGAGTGGTCCCACAGCATCTGCCATTTCACTTTCATCTATCCCCGCCCCCACTCTGAACGGTACAGTACCAATCGTCCACGCTACATTGTTACCAAGGGTGACTCCCAGTTCACCTCTACACCTGTGACCATCTTTACAGCATCATTTGCTACCAATAGCCAGAGTCTTTATTAGAATGCAATTACTTTAATGTTAAGTGCTTCAGCACAGTGTTGCAACCCGGTAGTAACCTATCCCTCATATACGTCAGGAATCCGGGTTCGATTCCCGGTCAATGCATGTGAGATTTTCGATGTGAAATGCCATGTCCTGTGGTTCGGATTCCACGTAAAAAGGAGGTCCCGTGGCTCATAATCACAAGATTCACGGTCACGTAAAACTACAATCTTCCTTCCTTCTACGTCAGGAATGTGCAAAACGTGTAGAATGACTGACTCAACGGGACGTTTCATGATGATATAATTATTAATACCTAGCTGAAGTACCCGTTCTTCGAACGGCTTGTAGTACTTGCTGGCCTAAATCATTAATATATAAAATCACACACTCGTAATGTAGTTATGTTATTTCCATGTTACCAACTACATGTGTAGACTACATGCATTTTCACTCACCTAATTATTAATCAGAGGTAGGAAAGTGAAAATCCTCAGCCTGCTTTCAGTCGACCTACCGGGTCAGGGAATGGAATCAATGAAATCCCCATCCAGCAGCGAGGATATGAACTGTGCCGGCTGCCAAAGTCTGTCGCACTCCCCTGGGGCAATGATTAAATGAATGACAGATGGAATGAAATGATAGTGGAGATTGTTGCTGGAATGAAATTGTGACAGGAAAAACCGGAGTACCCGGAGAAAAGCCTATCTGCCTCCGCTTTGTAGGTGAGAAAGTGCGTTTATGTATTGGAAATAAATATCAGCTTCTATGTAGTAAAAGTTAAATAACCTGTCTTAAATATTGAACAACTATCGTTTAATGTCTTCATACTATATTTAAACATAGCCTATAAACATTATGCTAAATATACATCAAACTTGATAGCAATTGTCAAATCCGCAATAAGTAATATTGCGGAAACTACGTACCATGTAGAGCAACAGTAACGGAACAAACTAATCACTGGAAAAAATCTAAGTTTATGCCGTGTCTTGTGCGAGATTACGCCTAGTAACTCCGAGATGGTTCATCAGCGGGCTCTTGTGGTCTATTTGCGGACTACCAAAGGAGTAGCAAACTGCGCGATACCTCAATTCTTATTTAGAACACCTCTGCTACTTTACTGCGAGAGCTTAACACTAAAACAGTCTTTCACCTCCCTATGAAGGCTTCCAAAATGATTGTATATTGAATTTCAGGACCAAGCAATTAAAACTCAACAACTTTTCTAGGTTTCCGCTGTGTTTTGTGCGTTTCTATTATTGGCCGTGAAAGGCAAAATACCAACTTTATTGAAATAAATAGGCCCAGTTCTGCAGTAAGATTAATATGAACACTAAATAAACTAATCTGACAGTCGGTAGTCTTCAACACATTCGTCTGAGAAATTGGGTTTCTGATCATGGTAAAAAAACGACAAAAAGCAGATAAATATTGGCCAACAGAAATATTCAGTTAACAAAAAACAAATCGATAAAAAGGATGAAAGCATACCGTGCAAACTAGAAAACACTATAACATTTTGAAACAGCGTAAAGATCCATATACTCACATACAATAACCGGCACAAAGAGTATAAAATTAGACTCAGGTCTCGTTTCGGACCCCACAAACTACCTCTATAAATAAAACAGTTCATGTAGAGACTAACTTAGTCTAACATCGCTCGGCGTTGACCATGTTTTATAGCACATATTTAGGTTTTACTCGCTAACCGTTGGAGATACACGAAAAGTTGTAAGCACCTTTCGGATAGAAAACTAAATTTTAAAGCTCGTATGTGCCATCAAAAGTTTGCTATTTCTTAGCGTTCTCATTTTATTTGAAATGGAAATATGAAATTTTGAAACCAAAGGGTGTAGTGACGTCACTAAAATGGTCGCCATTTTTAAATAGTGCAAAATATCGAAATCAAAAGTAGCCTATGTGTAAATCTGGTAAATCAGCTACATCCATGCAAAATTTCATTTCAATCGGACCAGTGGTTCTTGCGTGATTGAGTAACAAACAGGACGACAGACAGACAGACAAACACCATCTCATTTTTATATATTAGTATGATAATAATAAAAGTTTTAACATCCCTTTCTGAGACGCCACACCACAGTCTCGAGATTTTGCCCTGGAGTGATTCTTTATCATGCCTGCGAATGTACTGATATGGGTCTCAAATTTAAGCGTCCTCAATTCCAAACGACTGTGCCGGGATTCGGTACCATAACCTTGAACACTAGTGTCGACAACCTCAGCTAGCTAAGATATTAAGTTGCTCCGGATGGAGCTAGAAAGAGGTAGCCTACATGACTGATCTCAAAAGTATTTTATTTTTGACATGATTGTAGTAACCGGCCACGATACCTAGCTGGCATGGGGAGAGCATGGGTTCGAATCCCATCTCTGCCGTCCTGATAATAGTTTTCGTGGTTTCCCATTTTCACCACCAGGCAAATGCCGGTACAGCTCCATTCAACAGATCCAAAATCCCTTCCCTGACCCTTCCTTAATTAGACCCAAGTTAGCGGTCGCCTGGGCGTTCGGCCGTCACCATCCCTAGTTGCATCTGTTGACAAAGTGTGTTCAGCTCCCAGACACGGTAGAGGAATGATCCCTCACAGAGTCCGTGGGTGAAACTGATCCGCAAAGATAAGCGATTAAAACAAATATTAGTGTAGTAAGAATATGCGTCACATTATATGTTTGATGTATATTAGTTAAGATTTGATTCAACAATTTAAAAGAGCCTCATTTATTAGTTTTTATTCCATTCATGGTAGGTTTTTAAGGGATGAAGTACCCTCTCCTCTCTAGATCTGCGCCTGCCTACTCCATCCCCATAGACACGTATGTCAAAATTATCATCCTCAACGATCCAAAGCGGAAATAATTTATGTTGTTGTTGTTATTAATTCATATCAGGGGCTTTGTATGTCTTCGATTAGCATCCCCATGTACTGTATTTGGGTGTGTAATCAATTGTCTGATAACCTGTGTTTCTGTGGTGAATGTAATAGTGAGTGTGGAGCTGCATTAGGGACAAGGGTGGGGTAGATCCCCCTGGGAGTTGATGCAAGGTGCTATCTCAGCATTTTCTTGGAGGGATTGTGAAAAATTCGTGGAATGACACACTCAAGATAGCCACTGTCAGCGCCGGGTTTAGAACCTCCAATTTCGGAACTTACAGTTTACGCCACGGTTTTTGGTCGGTCAGCCCCGGTTGCGAAATCATACTGAGGACAGTCAGTGAGCCTCAGGCTCTCCACACAACTAACTAAACTAAATTTTCCATACACTATTCCTTCATTTTTCTGGGATAGTCCTTACGTTAGTATAATATGAACAAAAATCTTGAAAGATGGCGAAAATGTATTGTAAATCATCAGAAAGCTTTGTTCAATAGCTCCAATATTACTAAGTCAATACAGGATGCGCTACGGATCCGGGGCCAGTAGTGTACAAGGCTACGGTAAGAACAAGTTGCTAAAACCGGAATTCCAATCTGCAGTCCTTGACACAGTAGCATAGTACTGTACTGTAATCGCGAAACTTCTTCTTAATATCGGACTAGACCTCCAAACATCTTCCAAACAACTGTGAAAAGAATTGAACCTTGAGCATATCCGCACTTACCAATGATATTGTGGTTATTCTCTTAGGGGCTTGGGACATTTTGGTTAGTACCTCTGTGTTGTCTGTTAGAGAAGCAAAAATAAGAAGAGGTGTAAGGCAGGGTTGTCCTCTATCACCATATCTCTTTAATATCTATATAGAAGCTGCAGTAAATGCATTAAAAGAGAAAACAAAAGGATTAAAATTTAATGGAGTACAGGTTCATAGCATTCGCTTTGCAGATGATATTGCACTTTTAGCAAACTCTGCTTGTGAAATGAATAGAATGTTAAAATTTTTTCAGAAATCCATAGGAAAATTCGGGCTAAGTGTTAATTCTCGGAAGACAAAATTAATGGTGGTTGATAAAAAGAAACAACCAATTTTAGCTAATATAATGTTAAATGATAGTGCCATTGAACAAGTACCGGAATATTGCTATTTAGGAAGTGTGATTAATTATGACAACAGATGCATCTCAGAAATTAAGAAAAGAATAGTGTTGGCGAAGAAAGCCTTTCAAAATAAGAAGAATTTGCTGCTCAATGAGCACCTCAACTTGAAGATAAGGAAGTCATTTCTCAAGAGCTTTGTTTGGAGTGTGTTGACCTATGGTTGTGAAACATGGACACTGGGGAAAAGAGAAGAATCAAAACTTGAGGCAGCTGAAATGTGGTTTTGGAGACAAATGACCCGAACAAGCTGGATGGAAAGAAAGAGAAATGAGCTTGTTCTGAACCAAATTCAGGAGAATCGATGCCTGTTGAACACCATCAAGGAAAGGAAATCAAAATTCATGGGACACATACTCAGACATGACACTCGTCCAGGTCATTTTTTAAGGAAAAATTTTCGGGAAGAAACCAAGGGGACGACCAAAACAATCGTATCTCAAGAACATTGTCAAGGAAATGGAATGTGAATCGTATGTCAATATGAAGAGAACTGCTGAAGACCGTAAGAAATGGCTGCAACGACAAGGCTTTTAGCCTTTAGAAGCTGATGTTGATGTCTGTTAGTAGTGCATGTATCGGTGTCCGGAGAGATGCGGTTATGGATATTTGTGAACACAGCTATTTCCTGACAAGGGGGTGAGATTTGCGAAAAACTAGGCCTTTTGCTATATGTGAAAGGGATGACAACATTCCACAGGTATGTCAAGGTATGCCAGAAGTTTACGGGCACAATCACAATAATAGTTATTATTATAGAAAGCTTTCCAGTCGGTCAACACAAATTGTGTACAATTACATTAGGCGGGAAAACAAGTATCTCTACATCCAAACCCAAAATGCTACACAAGGTACCCATCACAAAATAACACGCTTTTATGTACAAACAGGGTAGGCTGTGGAGAGGGGTGGGGGTTGAGGGGATTGAGGGGGGAGAGGGGGAAGGGGGAGGGAGGGGGTGTAGAGGATACTGAATTGGATGGCTTAGGCTTAGGTAATACGCTATGTTTATGTATTACACTTGTGCACAAATATATATAGGCTACAATAGGCAAAAAAAAAAGTTTGTAAAATCTTTTGTAAAACTTTTGTAAAAATTGTTTGTAAAACTTTTCTAAAAAAAGGTTGTAAAACCTTAAAAAACTATCATTAAACGTTATTACAAACTTTTGTAATCTAAATATTGTGTACCTTTGAGCTCGAATAAAGGCTGTTAATATGAAACTTTTATCAAAAACATGTTTAACTTCTTTCATAAAGGCCTACTTTTGTAAGGACATCCGTTTCTATTAGACTTACATATTCAAAATTAGATTTCTAGAGTTGAGTTTTATTTATTATAACTTATTGTTTATTCATAGAAAATGGCCTATTTGGTGTAAAGACTAAGTATGTTATAGCAATGCGGCCATGCTGATGAATAATGAAGGGTTGAAAACATGTATCAATAAGCATTATAGTATTAACAGGTGTCTCTTTATAAACTCAATTGATGCATACGTTAATACGTATATTAAATTTATTTTCCGTCATAGTTAATGTTTTTGCTTCAAAGCATATTGATTCAATAACCTCATTTTCAAAAATTGTAGTTACAAGGCAGATTTTTCATGATTCATAGATATACAGTTTAGATAGCCCATTAACGATATCTTGTCTAGTGGAAGCGGTTGTAAGTTTGCGTACAGTCCGCTAGCAGGTCGACATTAGACTGCACTAGTTGCATACATCTGTGTTCCAAACAACTGATTAGTATTCATGTATGTTTGTAGCACATTGCAGTTCATTCTGAAAGTATTCTCTCACACTGTGAGAGCTGTGCATCAACAGAGGAATGCATATCATATTATCTGGTTCAACTTCAAGGTCACAGAAGAAGAGGAAAAAAAACAGGATAAAGGTTAGGAAAACCAGATTTTGTCCTAGCTATCTATCAAAAAGAACTGAACCTAACCCTGCCTCGTTCTCAAGTTGTGTGGTCTAAACCTCACAAGCTCACAGACCGACACTGTGTACATAGAGTACATAATTTCCATAAGTAATAATAATCATAATAATAATAACCATCTATCACATCATCGGTGGCTGCTCAACGCTGGCTGGTATAGAGTAAACCAAGAGGCGCAATGATGTTGCTATGAGCTTACAGTAGCCTACATCAAGAGCTAGCTATAAAATGTTGACTTCTGGATACGAGCATGGTGTACTACGATTACCAACTTGCATACGTGCTTGACAATAAGCATTATAAGATGTATTGGGATAGACATGCTTTAACCGACCAGAAAATCTTGGCCAATCGACCTGATATTGTCTATCTCAATAAAATAAACCAAAATGCCTACTTGATGGACGTTGCTCTCCCACTTATGCAAAATATGCTAATTACCCAGACTAAAAAATAAACAAACCTTTGGCTGAAGAAATATGGAAACTAGATGACTAAAATGCTGGAGTATTTTGCCAGTGGTGATCTCTTCCACGGGAGTTGTCCAAAAGACATTGGTAAGGGCATTGGAGGCATTGCACATGAAACACCTGATTGCCAGAATACAGAAGGCAGTACTGCTGGATACAATCATGTCGTATAGTTAGGCTATTTTTTATCTCAGTAAGGTGTACAGGCTACTTGATTGTCAAATCCATATCTTGTAGACTGAGTTGTACCATAGTTATGAGAAATTAAAGATAATAATAATGTTATGCTATTAACCTCCCTTATAACTAATGAGATTTTTTAAAAGCCCGGTTGTTAGAACTTTTCTGAGGAGGTTTTTAAACGTTGAACCTAAAAAAATTGGACCTCAGCACCCTCAAATGCAAACCAAGTGTGCCGAGATTCAATCCTGCAACGTTAGGCTGAGTTACGCCTTGCATCTTAGTTAGTTATTGTTGTTTTAAGGGGCGGAACTTCGAGGTCATACCCTTTGCATAATTGCTCCCCTTTTCCCTTCGTTTAGGTGTGTATATGGGTGTGTGTAGAATATGTTTGAAAACTATTCCAATGCATTTTTTCAAATTGTCACTGAAAATAGATTGATTGTTGTTGCTTTAAGGGACGGAACAGTGAGGTCATTTGCCTCTAAGATAGATTGAGAAAAGGTGGTCGTGCCCTTGCGTTGCTGTGGTGAACCATGGAAAACTTTTTCTAGGATTGAACCCAAGCCCAAATCTCTTCTAGATTGTTCTCTTGAGTCTAAGAGCACCTCTTTGGTTCCATATTTTAAATCCTCCTTGAGAGAGCCAGAAATCAAACGCGGGTCATCTACGTGGAAGGCTACAATATTTATCCCCACCTCACGTTGCGACGGAGGCCAAAGGATGCACTGTGGATTGAGTGATCTATCCCTGCGATCAAACGTGAGAGAAGGGAAATAGCGAGCACAGTTGATATGAAAACATACAACGAAAGTGGAACAACTGGTTCAACTTTGACCCCGCTGCATTCCTCTTGCAGTGTCATGGACTTCCACCTCCTGTCACACTCTCACCTGATTTGGATAATATCGTACGAGATTTGGAATGTTCTGAATATATATTGCATCATTCCAAAGTGATCTAAGAACGAGTCCTCCTCCTTTTGGAAGATGCGAACATCACTTCTGGCTCATGGTCGACTGGATTGACTATCTAATGCTGGAGGTTAAATATTGAATGGCAAGAGGCTTTTCCTTTTTGTAAATGTAAAACAATTATTATAATCACATGGCTTCAGCTACCTAGACCAAATGTTAAGTTAGTGCAATCAAAGTGATCTACACATCAGTTTCATTATTTCGTTTACCTCTGCCATCTAACAGAGAAATTGAAGCTCTTCATGAGAGACGGGCAATTGAGATTTTTCTTCGTAGTTTAAGACGTTAAATAAGTACCAACATCGTACGACACGGGCTGAAGTGTATTTTTCCCACCCTACAAAATTCAACTTCCTGGGATCATTAAGCGGACACAATACTACCAATTTTGTTTTATTAGTGCAGCCAATGGCCATTTATTTTATTTTCAGGACGGGTCAGGGAAAGGCTTACGGAAGAAAATCATCCGTGGACCTATTGAAAGGCGTTTGCCTGGTGGTGAAAATGGGAATAGACGAAAACCATTTTCAGGACAGCCAAGGTGGGATTCGAACCCACACTCTCACGATGCCAGCGAGACACGAGCTAGCGCGTTAGCGTCCTCATCCACCGCGACCGGTACTATACTATTAATCAACTGAGGAAGCGTTTTGGTCTCACTTCCTGGTGTATTATTCAACAGTGGTGAGAAACATAGGCATCTGCTATATTGGTGCTAATAATAATAATATCGTATGGCCTCGGTGGCCGGGTGCAGCTTTGTTATATGACACTCAAAGGGTAGCTTGCATGTCGAATTTCGTTGTTCCTTGAAGCACTATGAACGTGAAGGAGGTTAGATATCTAAGCTCCTTGAACACTATAGCGCTTTCTAGTACAGAAATGAGGAACTTTGTGTTGGCGGAAACTCACGAGATTAATTTTGCCATTATGAACACGGCCTACTGAATTCAAATGGGTTCTTTGACATGCCAACATCGTATGACATGGTGTCGTAATTTTTTCCGCCTTTCAAAAATCGCTTACCACGGCCAGGAGCGAACCTGCAAGCTTGGGGGTTAGTAGACCGACACGTTGACCACTCACCCACCGTGGCAAGCATTGGTGCTAATGAATAGACTCTAACGAAGATAGGCAAGGCTATGCACAAGAATATATAAAATATGCGCCCCAATGGATAAAAGGAATCAAAACTTGCAAATTCTGATTCTGACAACAAAATAGGCAAACATTTGCCGCAGAATTATTTCTCTTGAAATTAAGGAACAGGAGGTGCCGGCAATGAAATATTTTTAAAACATGATAGAATCTTATATTTCTTGTACTTGCTGGTATAATGAATAGCTGAGAAACATGGTGAGGAATATTGAGGATAGGGACTTACGTATTTATGTTGTGGTAACTTTATCGGCAAGGAGATTGAAAGTACTCGTAGAACCAAAGGTGTTAATCATCTTAGCATCTAAACTCAAGACTCATCTTAGCCACCCACCCCGTCATTCTAAATGTAAGCAAGCTACTTACTGTCAATACAAAAGTCTTCACCATATTGCGTACCATTACAGGAAGTAGCCTATTATATTTTCTAAGCAGCTCCTCATCTCCGTTTCACACCCGTCCTTTAACAAACCACCGAGTTACATGTACTAAATTCCTTCCATTACACCAGGACAAACATGTCTATCACATAAATACTGGACTCCGCTGTACTCCATACTGAGAAGGGTTAAGGCACATTAAGAAAGATGAAAAGAGTCTAGGATAAGGCAAATATATTCTAAATATCTGGAGACGTTTTATATGGGATATTTTATCTTCAAACTTCTAATTTTTTTCAAATTTTGTTTTGTCCTGGTCTATGTAAACAAAAGTCCAAGGTAGATTCATTTGAATTTTCGTCTATTTGTTTATATCTTAGTTAGGTAGTTAGTAATTGGAGTTTTAAGGGGTGGAACAGCGAGGTCATCTACCCCTCTGTTAATATGTTCAATTATAATTAAATTATAAACAATAATAATTACGTTAAATTAATAAATTAGGATTGTTCGAATATCCTTTCTTCTATCTTTGAATATGATATTTTAATGGACTTTTCAATGATTGGAAGAATACTAGCACTACTTAATACATTATGATAATCTTGTTAAAAGCAGTTTATAATTTTTAATTATTTTTCTCTGATGAAGGCATCATAGTTCATGCCGAAACATGTACGATGTCAATATGTTTTAATTAACAAATATTGAAGTGATAGAGGCCATTTTATCAGTGTTGCCTGTTTCTGTCAAAGAAAGCTTTCCTGTTGGTCAACACAAATTGTGCCCAATTACATTAGGCGGGAAAGAGAGTATTTATATGCCCTTACATGGAAAATAATACATAAGATATTTGTACATCGGAAAAATAATGTACTGTAACTTGTATAATATTGCTCTTAATTCATGCAATAATCGAACTATGAACCCCTCGAAGGTAGTAATAAAAGCAATATTGCATAAATTTGACGTTCAGGAAGTACAACTGGCACCTGAAGCTGTTTGAGCGGTAACTGTAGTTTACTTTCACACGCAAGTGAGCTAATCTATATCGGAAACCCTGGTAGTAACCTTAACCTCCAGTTATGGGGAAAGTAGTCTGGAATTCAAGTATAACGAGTCGCTCTTGTTTCTCAAGTTTATGAATGAGTAGAGTGAATGGTCCAGAGGTACCACGCCCCCTTCTCTAGATCAAGGCGTTCCTACGTAATAATGATCCGGCTGACCGCGTAACAAGAGCAAGGTCCCGCGAGGGAACGACCGGCCTTACAACTGGAGAGTAAGAACGATACTTGTACTTGAGGACTGTTCATAGAATAGGATAAAATCAACCAAGACCAACGTCTAATGCAGTTTTGGTGAAATGACTATCACCCTCTAAAAGGATTTGAAATCGAGTCCTGCAGTGTCCATCATTTTCAGATCATTCCTTAGTGAATTAGTTAAATCTCCCAATTTCATTTGACCAAAAATTGACGACGAAGAACACGAATTTTCCTATACTTGAAGAAATTAGGAGCAAAGTATTTGGTATGTTGATTACGAACACAGAAGAATCATCGAGCAGAGGATAGAATCTTGTTGCCATTAGAAACTGATAATTTTAATAATGCCAAAGTGAGAAATTTTCTACTCTCAAGAAAATATGTTTATATTAACTAGTTGCATGTATAATCAGAAAGGTTTCTTGGGTTGGTAGAACGTGTTAGAAGTTACGCTTCTTGATATCTGACGTTTCCCAGGCAAGCACGGCTGGCAGTTTCATCAATCATCCAGAACAAATCTTTGAAAATACTAGTCGTTCTTGCTGGGGAAACAACATATATCAAAATTCGCCCCAAGAAGCCGTTCTGAAGGTTTTTCCCCCCGTCGTGAAAGCCTAGACAGAATATTAGCGACATTTACTTGGATATTTGTAACCTTAAACTAGTTTTACAGTCACTCAACATATTGGACTGCACGTAAAATGGCATACATTTCTTTTGGAACTATATAAGCTATGGTAAACTTGTGGTACCGGGATCAATTCTCGGCTCTCTTAAGAAATTTAATTAAATTATTACACAAGTTACACTATCTGGCCTAGTCCCAACCACTGGCTTTATGATAACCTTCGGAGCGGTGTCAGGTATTGTAATTATTTATTACAAGGTTTCGCTGCTTGCCACGGTGGGTGAGTGGTTAACGTGTCGAACTACCAACCCCAAGCTTGCATGTTCACTCCTGGCCATCCTTAGTGATTTTTGAAAGGCGACAAAAATCATGACATGCATGTCATACGTTATTGGCATGTTAAAGAACCCATTTGAATTCAATAGGCCGTGTTCATACTGGCAAAATTAATCTCTGGACTTTCCGCCAACAAAAAGTTCCTCCATTCTCTACTAGAAAGCGCTATAATGTCAAGGAGCTTAGATATCTTACCTCCATGACTTTCATAGCGTTCCAAGGAACGACGAAATTTGGCATGCAAGCTGCCCTCAGGGTTTCAAATAAGAAAGCTTGCATCTGGCACCCGAGGCCGATATTGTTATTATTATTATTATAATTATTATTATTATTATTATTATTATTATTATTATTATTATTATTATTATTATTATTACAAGGTTTCGCTGCGCATTCCTTTTGAGTTTTGACTCTGAGCTCGACAATTAAATAAGAGATTAAAAAAACGAAGAAAGAAAGAACGAAATAAAGACAGAAAATCTGTGTAGCCAAGGGCACTTACTTTCTCTACCTAGGTATATATCAAAGGTTCGCAATATCTGAACTGGCGAAAGACTAACATAATTCGAGAATTATTATGATCAACTTATTGGGCTGCACGTAAGAAGGCATACGTTTGGTTTGGTACTACATAAGCTATGCCCAACATGTGGTACCGGGCTCGATTTCCAGCTCTGTCAAGAAATTAAATTCTGTTCTGAAGCCTCGAAACGGGTACACCTAGCCTCATGAGTGAACTGAGAAGAGGTGGGTTCGATTCCCACCTAAACATCTCAGCCTTCTTAGAAGTGGTTATCTGTGGTTTTTCACTACTGCTCCAGAGAAAATTATGAGGTGTCTCCTTACTTAAGGCCACCATCGGCTTCTTTCCAGTCCTATCCCCCATTACAAATACACACAAAACTACAGATACCACAATAACACAAGTTATCAGAACAATTATCTGCACACACCCTAATATAAGTACACGGGCCTTAATTACCATGATGTCAAAGGGCCCTGAATTAATTAACAACAACTATGCTTTGGCAATAGCGGCATTGAAATCATTTGCACTGAAAATTAACGTTAAGTGGTTTTCTTACGCTCCAAGGAAGATGACAAGGTGGTACTTCTAATTAGCAAGAAATTACCTCATTGTAAAATGCTTGCTATAAGCTACATCATTCGCAGATAATATTGTAAGAGAGAATTATACAGCAAATTAAAACAAAATTTGAGGAAATAAGATCTCTTTTACATAATCCTATACTGTCTTTACGTTATATAATAATAATAATAATAATACAGTAGAGCATTCCAAACTTTTCTTAAGACCAGAAGAGCTGAGCTTCAGGTATAATTTGTGATAATAATAATAATAATTATTATAATAAACATCATCATATGGCTCCAGTTAACTGTTTTAATTTGGGGTGTGCCATTATCGTATAAATATCGACGTTCCCTTCCCACTGCCATATGGCAAAGAAATTTAAATAAATTATATGATATTTAAGATTTAAAATCTAGTTACCAAATGTGACACAAGAGATATGAAAAGTGGCTACATGTACGGCTCGGCAGGTAATGGATTTTCTTCACTCATAACCCCAAATTCTTCGACCGCAAATTGAACCAGAAGTCTTGGGATTATGAGGTAGATCCTCTAGCACTGATCTATCGAGGAGGCTGTTTTGGTTAATGATAAGGAAAATGTTTAATGAAATGCATACCCTAACATTGATCAATAATTGCTTCTACCACTGCATTATAACGTAAATCAAATCTGTGGTTCTATAGTGATAGTGAATCTAAGGACAAAGGAATTGCTTCCAAACACTCTTCTCTAAAACGTGCATACAACCGTGGTTATCAAGAACGAAGTCCATTTAGGAAAGGAGGGTAGTGAAGCGCATGCAAGCATACTTAATTAAACAGTCATTTTCTCATTCTTCGCCTGCCATCTAACCAACGAAAATACCAACCTTTTCCGTAATGAATGATGGATGAAGAGGAGAACAGAAGCCAAGTTCGATAAGAGCACTTTCCCCAAATGAAATAAACATAGGCTCTCTCAAACACTGCGTGATTTTGGACAGAAAACGCGTTGTGCCAGTTGATAAGAGCATAATGCAACAATAGTACATTATGCAACGAGCCTATAATGGCAATAATTAAGACACGAGTATCTTTATAAAACGAGCGTATGCGAGTTCTATAATTTCCATACGAGTGTCTTAATTACCATTATAGGCGAGTTGCATACGACTGTTTATGTTCGACGATAATTATAACTTAATTATATGTTTTAACATAAATATTCATAAATATCTGTTCAATCACTAGAATGTTGTGATCGGGTGCTGCGCTGGGTAGTATATCTCTGTTTTCCAAGCGCTCTGGCCAACCGATGCATGCGCTCTGTGTGCCTCAATGCCATATGTTCAGATTGTGCACCAGTATTCAGTAAAACTGTCACCGAAGTCGTTTCAAAACAACGCGCTGTGTAGAAATTGGATTTGAAGATATTAAGGTACAGTGCTATTTCTTGTCTCAGATTCACCAGTTTATTTACGCGAACATATGGACGGTGCACTTTCGGTAATTTATATAGACATGTTGGATTTTGAGCGCATGCGCGAAGTTATCCTTATCTAATTGGTCACACAACTGTTTCTTGAGCTCTGATAGGTGGGAGAAACTGTTTCATAATGAAAAATAGTGTTATAATGAGCCTCATTATGATACAGTTTTCTGGCACATAATAGTCAGGGTCGAACATAAAGAAAGTAAGAAGGGCGTTATTTATTAAAACATTGTTAAAATGTAGGCCTATATACTGTATAGATAACCTAGATATACTCAACCTTAAAACAAGTCACTACCATTCTACACGACAGTCAGTCGTAGACTGTGATAGATACAGCATTACAAAAAGAAAAAAATTAATATCTGCCATTGAAGCCACAGGCGAGGTTTATTACTGTTAACAGACTACTTAAAGCCACTTTCCTTGCCTTCATAGCTTTTGTTATTTTTAAGATCCATCAGAATGTTGTCACCAAAAATACCTACCGTATCTCGAAACCCGTTAAACATAAACACCTCTACTGGTACCGGGTGAGTTAGCCGTGGTCGTTACGGCATGACTGCTGGCAGTCGCTCACATTCGGGAGGCGAGGAGGTTCGAATCCCCCCGCCGGCAACCTTGAAGATGGTCTTCTGTGGTTTCCCATCTTCCTTCCAGGCAAATGCCGAGGTTGGTCCCTAACTATAGGCCACAGCCGCTACCTTCCAACTCCTCGACCTTCCATTCCATCTTTCCTACCCAACGGTACTTGAAGCTCACCCATTGGGTGTCCGTCTCGAAGTAGCTAAAAAACTGGCGAGCCGAACATGTCCTCGGACACTCCCGGCATAAAAGCCATACGCTAAAAAAAAACTCTACTGGTTGTTGATTTTAGAACAGAAATTAGAATATTACAGCGGGGAGTAAAACAATAGACTTCATCTTCATCATCTTCATGTTCATAATCTTCTTCTTCTTCTTCTTCTTCTTCTTCTTCTTCTTCTTCTCCGCGTATGGTTCTCTTTGGACCACGCGTAATCAATAATGGAAGCATCGTTAATTTCGCCACAAGTCTGGGCAAAAAGGTTTCATTATTTCTATTGAATGGCATGTATTTTGACATTATTTTAAACGAATGTGGCTTTGTACCGGAGAACTGGAATCTTGCCTTGAGGAGATTATTTAAAAAGCCAGTAAATCTATGGCACGACCTTCTCACATTTGTTATTAACGTGCGCATGCTTTTAGCATTTAAGCACCATCAAATCGTGTGCTGTGACCTTAAGCACAGTGCACGAGAGTTTTACTGACTATGCAACACAGCCGCCCTGGATATGATACCTTTTGGAGTTAATCTCCAGTGGCTGGCAGATAATTAGAAACTTATCGGCTACGTACATACTACTCAGCTAGTAACGTTTCAATAGATATTAGAACTTCAAGAAATGGTTTTAAACCTTATTTTACTCTGGTTGGTTCGTCAGTTTAGGTGCTGCGACAACGCGATCATGTAGTCCCATGTACTTTGGATGTGTGTAGAATCTGTCTGATAACCGGTGTTAATTGTGATGGCTGTATTAGTATGTGTTATCTGTTTTTAATTCAAGTAAGGACTGCAGACATTCAATTTTCAAGTAGTTCCAACTTTTGCTACCAAACGCCACCGTCAACGAGCAACTAGTTCTGAACTTACTAGATGTCACCGCAGTCGGCTCCTGGCGACGAACGTTGGAACCTAAGAGCGTTAGTCAAATATAACCTATAATTTAGCTTCACACAGGTGTAATTAGTGGAAGGTTCTTTATAATGCTATAAATCTATGACATGGGACCACCAGCTTTACTTCCCCTCCGAAGGAAGGAATACTGAGGGATTTCTAACGCTCTTAAATAATCCGACGACTTTGGGCGGGTTTGAACCCGCGACCTTGGGCATAAAAGCTCTGCATGCTACCAACTACGCCACCGAAGCCCCTCTTATTTTACTCTAAATGGAGCAAAAGGAAGTTTTAAAATGCAAGGCAAGATTAAATCCGATAATGCGATAAGCAGTGGAGTCCGAGCCGCAGACTAAGTAGTTAGCTCCTTGGTCACGTTGTGTCTGGTGTTGTATAAACCTTGAGCTCTTGGTGACTGTCCAGAATGTGCGGAATACCTCCATACTTACATAATGGTTCATTCATAGAACATTTCCGTGCTTAACACCTGCCAAAGATGAATATCTTTTCACTTTCAATCCTACGCTGAATTATCTAAATTACGAACGTGATGATCTTTCTTTCTTTCTTTCTTTCTTTCTTTCTTTCTTTCTTTCTTTCTTTCTCTCTCATTGATTGCATTATTTAAATGACTCATGGTGGTTCCGTATTGATATGTTAGAATAGTTATTAACAAGAAATGAACATCTGCCTGAATCAATACTATACAGATAAAATTAATTATTGAACTTGTTTACAGTACAAGTTTCAGGGATTAATTATGTTTTATCCCCTTCATCAGCTGCTGGTGCACCATATTAGGTTTTAAAACACGTATATTATTACTGTGCTACGCTTTGTTTTTAGTTTCTTCAACAGCTGATGAAGGGGATAAAACATAATTAATCCCCGAAACATGTACTGTAAACAAGTTCAATAATTAATTTTATCTGTATAGTATTGATTCAGGCAGATGTTCATTTCTTGTTAATAACTATTCTCTCTCATTTAAAGCATGTAGAGAATTTTCTATATTTTACTCAGATCTCTGGTTCTAGGCAGATTCTCCACACTTAAGCTGTCTACGCTAATCACGTTGTATTTTGCAAGAAATTGTAAAGTAAATGCAATGTTTGTCACGAAACACTGTAAATACATAGATAACAACAGGTCTGCAAAAAATATTTTTGAAAATTGTCTTAGTTTTGATAACTGAATTTTATGTAGTTTTTTACGCTGATTTCAGAAATGATATTGGCTTTTTTCTAGCACGTAAGGTTTGTCTACAAAATGAGGTAAAACCTTAAGGAAAATTTCTAAAAAGGCCATTTTATATCAATATTATTTATGTACAATGTTATTAAACCACATTAAACGCAGATTAATCTTAAACATAGAGTAAGAACAGTTGATACGGCTTTATTACAACACTATTACAAGTCTTCGTAGTAAAATTTTAGTTTCCCTTCAAAACTTCCTTTTGTACTTTTCCTGCAGTGGAGTTGAGGATTTTCTCTTTTTAACATCCAAGAGTAGTCAGCCATCATGTTAACGTCCCAGCGTCCTTGATATCTTCGTTATAATTTGTACGTATGGTAAAAAGAACCTTTAAAGTAAAAATTAAATGTGTGATTTGTGGGTAAACAAAGGGTGATGGAATTTTTCTTTATTTTTTCCTGTATTTAGCACAAAAATACCAAAAGAATCACTATACAAATTTGAAACAATGCTTTCATCGCGGACCTGTGTAGATACTTAAATGCTTGTGACACCATCATAGAGTTATAGAGCATTACTCATTTGTTTCTCGCGCATAGACGTATAGAAATATGCGACCTTTCGACACAATGGATGCTAAGCCACAGGATGTTTTGTCTTAGAGATTCCAAGGAGTGACGTGAGGCTCATTCCAAAAATTTCTACAACCAAACACACTAAACGTCCAGTATTATTTTGCGAGTATGGCTAACGTCGGAGTAGATGCCATACACGCTCTTTAAGATTCAAATACAGCCACTTCCCGAGCGAATGTATTGTGGTAATGGTTTGTAAATTTCATTGGGTAATACGAGATATGTGAGCTGAAGCAATTTTGTTGTAAATTGACATTGCTATTATTCGAAGGATCATCTTCAAATGGGGCCTAGAAACCACTTCAATGTGTTTTCTATGTACCTGAAAAAAAACCAGGCTACGGAGGTGTTGTTACGGGGGCAAAACAATCTAATACAGTAGTCTAACTATTGTCATGATTAATAACGAATATTTCTTCCCAAATGTTATTCGAAAAACAACAGAAATAATTCACATGTCCCAGATATTATGTAATGTCTATTTACTTCAGGGTGGTTTTCTTAACAACCATGTGAAACTTAAGCACAAAAACTGAAATCATTATAAAAGAGCGAAATTCGAACCCCGTGACACCACTGCCCATGAAGGGCCTACCAAGCAACCACTGACCAGTGACTCAGCCTACAAATTGCGGGGTGACATGCGGTCAGCACGTTGTGTCCCCTTGGCCGTTAATCTTGTTCTCCGTGACCGGGGACTCACGGTCTGGCAACTACTCAATTGCCCTCACGTCAGTTTCTAACATCTCTAATGAAGTCGGGAATCGAAACCTGGGGCCTCCCGGTGAGAGGCAGGAGCGCTACCCCAACACCATGGGGCCGGCGAAATCATTATAATAAAGCAAAATAAATATAATTCATTCGCACTAAATGCTAAATCATCTCTTCCCGACATTGATAAAGTAGCACTTGCTCTAAACAATAGTTGTTGATGTGATAGAGTGCTATACATGATGTTAAGAACTTCAGTTTCCACTTAAAGCACTGTAGCTCTTCGCACTTGTAATATTTACACATCTCTAGTTGGCGCGCGCGAGTCCGCCTCTCCGCTTGATACCAACACCTTGAGACGCAAGGCGACCTTGGATGCCATCTTCAGTTTACTAATAAGAAACAAGGAAAACATTATTTGCATTAACAGTTAGTAGTCAATAAAGGAGTCTCCAGTCTTAGATAAACTTATTGAGTACGTGCTTCAGATTCTGATACGAAATCTTTTCTTACGATCGTACTCGGTGTTGCAATAGCAGGGTGTCCATGAACATTCACACTTCCTGTTTCTCAAAATATCACGTACGTGTAAGGAGTGAAATGTATAACTGATTGTATAAATTAGCAAGACAAATGTACCCGATAACATTTCCTAAACCAACAGCTCGACTCAGCAGACGATATACAGTATATACGCACTAATAAGTAAAGAACGGGCTTTTCAGAGAGTCGCTAAGAGATAATCATACAAAATTGACGAAACTATTGGGAACACTAACTCATCTATTCGAGATTTGATACGAGAAAGGAAGCATTTCAGTTACCAAGACCAGTTTCTTGCACTTGCTTTATAATGAACACCCTATCCTTCGTTGAACTACTGTAGTAAGTAAAATTAAAACAGTTTGACTGCATTGTTCAAGATCAAAATGAACATGCAATTGTTCATGCATCAGATAAATATGCATCATCAGAACTAAAATGTACGTTACATTCATTGAAATTGTATGTTATGGCACAATCAGTGACTGTTAATAACTTTTGAACCATGTTGAATCTTGATATTAATAATAAGAATAATAACTACAGCACTACAACAGCGTAGTCAAAACGGATTGCCTGTATGCGAGTGTATGTCACGTACTGAATTACAAATTGGATAAATTAGAAGTAGTAGAAAGAAGAATAAATTATACGCAAAATACTCGGTCCTTAAAAACTGCAGAATTCTGGAAATTAAGAAGTAATTATGAAGTATATCGAAAAATAGAAAACACATCAGAAACAATACGGAAGAGGAGATTGCTATTTTTTGGACATTTGTACAGGATGGATCACAGTAGGTTAACCAAGCAGATCTTCACATTCCTGAGAAACAAGAAGTCAACAAGAACCTGGGTACAAGAAGTCAAAAAGGATTTGGAAGGAAACAATATCACAGAAGAAGATACACCACTCTAGATATTTTTAGACAAAAAGTGCTAAAAATTGAAGGATTCCAAGGGAGGAAGGGGAAGAAAACCGGCTCAAAATGGCCCGAGGAAAGGAAGAGGAAACATAGTGAGATGATGAAGGAATATTGGAGGAGGCAGAAGGAATAGCAAAGGACAAAGCATTGAAATTGGCTCGTGGACCCTAGACGAACGAAACGAAAATAATATTAATAATAATAATAATAATAATAACACAAAGCATTCACGATGCCCTGGCTCTGGCACCCCCATGAGTCACGATGCACAGTTAGAAAACTTCATATAGACTGTGAACCAGGACATAATTCGCGGAATTACGCACCAAGGGCGAGTAACACAGGAGCGGTCTTCCTACGTATATTAGATGAATGCTTAACTCAAAATAAGTGACTATCTCTGGTTCGCCTATTTCACAATGCCACGCAACCAATTTAATGTACTATTAATAAATCCATAGTCATTTTAAATGGATATTTAATGGACAATTCCTTCAAAATCTCAGCTCTAAACGACATAATCTTCAACACGAGGACACAGTAATGGTCTACGAGTCATCTATGACAACATGGGATGCAATTTGATGTACTTTCATTAAAAGTAAGAAACTGAATTTGTGGCATAAGAAATTACATTATAACTATTTTGCGTCACTGTGGTAACTGCTCAGTTTAAAAACGAATATTTTATACTGCCACAAAGGATGTGTCCAAATGACACAAGGTATTCCACGTGCGAGCAGCAGAATAGCATGGCGTGTCACAAAACCACTACCAAATGTTCTCCGGAACGGCCACGACTTACTCGTCAATTTCGTAAGTTTCTGTAAGAATTTCCTTGTGAATTATTTATTGTGGATTCTGCTGATTCACGATATGATGTTTTGATGTGCTTAAAGAATGATAATGGTAGAATTCCCGCGCATGAACTTACTGAATCATCTTAGAATTTCCCAACGTCTACAGACATGTTAACAACTGGTTTGCACCTTGTGAGCAGTGCGCGGACACATAGGCTCGTGAGAAGTATTCTACTTCCCCGCTTGGCGTAGGCAAAATTGGGAGAGCAACAGTGGCAAATTGATTTAAAAAAGAGTGGGTATTATCTCGAAGTACTGTGTGTATTGTAAAGCACAAAATAAAAGTCGCAGAATCCTTCTCAAGGAAAAGTCAGCAGTGTGATGGTGTGACTGGTCAAGCTGCTTGCCTCTCACTATCAGTTAATAGATGTGTTCTTACTTACTTACTTGCTTACTTACTTAGTCGATCCTCTTGTACCTTGCGGTGTCGAGGTTATCCAGAGGGTCCTCAAGTGAATTCTGTCTCGGGGCCAGCTCCTTCGCTCTCCTCCACTTACCACCCCTGGCATCTACAGCTGCCTTATTCCAGATTGCCATATTCATAATCGTCTTTTCTCGCTTGGTCGTCAACAGTTTAATCAGTCTGGTTTCCCCTCTGTAGTTTCTTTATTGTATCTCGGACACTTGGGTTATCAGCCCTAGTTCCAAAGCCTTGTGGGAGGCGCTGCCTCCCTCATAGTCCTCGGCCTGCTAGATTTTCTGTCAGGGTTTCTTCCCTTAGCCTTTGAGGTTTCTCCCTCTCTCTGCAAGGCAGCAGTTTTGCCTCGGTTCGGGACTGCTTATTCAGGTTTCCCCTTATTCGCAGCTAACCCCCATATCTGGGGGCCGTTCGCTATCCGCCACCTGAGACCCGCCCGGTAGCTGAGGCTCGCCCCGGGAGATGTGTTCTTTCGAGGTAAAATATCACGTCCTATGGTCCGAATTCCCGTGGCTCATGATAGCGAGATTAACAGCCAAGTAAAACTACAAGCTTCCTTCCTTCCTTCCTTCCTTCCTTCCTTCAGAAAAAGTCACACAAAAATGTGAAAAAATGTATATATAGGTGTAAAGCACTGCAGATTTATTATTATTATTTTCACAGACTGGATATGGGCATAACACTTGGAGGACAGCAGTTGCAGAAAGTAGAATGCTTCAAGTACTTGGGAAGCATAATTGAAGAAAAGGGAGGCAATAGGATGGAAATAAATGAGAGGGGAAGGTGCGCAGATGGATTTTTCAAGAGTGTTAGGGGGATGATATGGAATAAAGATGTACCACAAAACTGTAAAGGAATCATCTACAAGACCTACTTTGTGCCAATTTTGACATATGGTTCAGAAACATGGGTGATGAAGGAAAGGGACAAGAATAAAATACGAGCAGTGGAGATGAAGTTCCAGAGGAGTAGGGTAGGAGTGACAAGAATGGACAGAGTAAGGAATGAGAGAGTCAGGGAGATGGTAAGAGAGGAACCATTGCAAAATAGAATAGAGCGATCTAGGCTACAATGGTATGGACATGTGAGGAGGATGGAAGAGGAGAGGATACCGAAGAAGATGTTTGGAATGGAAATGACGGGAAGGAGGCCAAGGGGAAGACCAAGGGACAGATGGACAAAAGGAGTTAAGAAGAGTGTGGAGGAAAGAGGAGTGTGCTGGGACACAGTAAATGACGAGAGATGGTGGATGGACAGGAAACGATGGAGAGGCTTATGTTCCAAGCAGACCCCACCAGCAGTTGGAAACTGCTCAAGATGATGATGATGATGATCATATACTTATAACACATAGCTGGCACATCACAACGTAACTGTACGAGTTTCAGGGAACCAAAGTACTGTATAGGTACTGAAACAATCAGTTCTTTAACATCGTTATAACCATCTGCGAAGTGCGATAGACTTATTTTGCTATGATGATTTTTTCTTCTCCCAAAATCTGTTAATCTGGGCATTAAAAATCTTCCTCCATTCTTCCGTCCATGATTTCTTGATCCTGGTAATCATTTTCTCAGAGAAATGTTGGTTATTGATAATTGTTCTGAATCATTAATTATTATTATTATTATATTTCCAAAAAAATTGAATGGAGCCTCTATGGGCTGTATTTCAACAATCAATTTAATTTGTGTCTAGATCTTGTTCTTCTACAAGCCTTGACATCCTCCCATTAATTCTTGGGTCCATCTATCAGTGCCTTCCTCCGTGGTTTAGGTACAGGCCATCTCCGTCTCACGGGCTCTAGATTCTTTTTTAAAATGTTGATAATATCATTTGTTGAAATTCAAATATGTCGTGGATTTCCGTTTCTGGAATGTCAATTTCCATCAGGTCTTTCTCACATTCTTGGAACCATCTCCATTTCGTTGCCTTTGGCTTTGAGAAATTCAAGATTTTCTTAGTCAGTCGGTCATCAGACATACAGAAGATGAGCTCGTAGAACAGCTATCTTTTCTTTTTATGTACGGTTGTATTATTATTATTCTTTAATTGAAGTGTTCCGCTTTTTTGATATTGAGGGGTTTTAAGAAATAAAAATAAAAGACCTTAAAAGGTGGAAAAATTATATACTCAAAGCCTTGATGTAATACCGTCAGGGTTGGGTGAGAATAACATTTAACCGAGGGAGATCGACTGGAAGAGTAAAACACAGAGTCCAGGGGAAACACTATGTGCACAATCAAAGGAAATCCAGTTCTTTGAAGCAATGCCGGGCTTAGCTGGAGCAGTGTAGCCGCTAGCCAACGTCACGTAAGTCGCTAGATCTATGGAACACAAACAAGTGCCCAGGAGTCATTACACACTCCTGAATATCAAAGACCGTTTCAAGTGTTCTCACTTTCTCGCAATTGTATTTGCGTTGGTAGCGACCTAACAGATGCAAAACGTCATTAGTGAGGAATGTTCGGGCACTGACCAACATTCAACCAAACAAGCACTTGTCATCTTTCTCTTACAAGCATTGTTTACTGCCACACTTTACATAATGTATTCTGCGTGGACTCTGAATTCTCTTCAAGGAAAGTGACACTCTCATCTGTTAGTTCGGTCACGATTTCAACCTCCATTCATACCTCTTGAAGTTACTTTGTGCTCTAATTGTATGCTTGTGACTTGAAGCAATATACATAATACCTACAGTTTGTAGTTTTTATCATTATCGATAAATCGGATATTTATCCAAATCTCATCAGATGTTGTATTCTTTCACAAGTTTTGAATTTTCAATTATTTGAAAAATTGGATCGAAATAAAAATTATCCGTTTTCGATGAATATCTATGACTTTTGTCATTATTCTAGATTTTCCCTTATTGATTATGATATATTACACCAATATCCACTTTACAATACAAAAATGTTTTTTTTGTATTGTAAATTGGATATTGGTGTAATATATTATCCGCTTTCCGCTAGCAAACGCATTATTTTTTTATAACTGCTTTTTTCTTCACAAATATAATATCGGTTTCAAAGTTCAAATTGCTAACTTTGAGTTACTAAACTCTGTGTTATCAATTTATACATTTTTGTATATCTTGTAAATTGCATGACGAGCAATATTATTTGATTGAAACATATAATTCTAATTACATGCATTAATAATGGCATATTTTAATCAAATTATGCCCTTTAATAATATTAAGAGACCATTTTTGAAAGAATATGCTCATGTTTTCAACACATTTTCAACAAGTTCGTATTATTTCAGCATTAATTAGTTTTCTGTTTAAGACTCATTAAAATATTTTAACGGAGTTTACCTTCCCATCAATTGCTACCCATTCTTCAAATCAGTGCGTTTTTTCATTCATTCTTTAAAGTTTCGCCAAGTTCGTATTATTTCAGCATTAATTAGTTTTCTGTTTAAGACTCATTAAAATATTTTAACGGAATTTACCTTCCCATCAATTGCTACCCAATCTTCAAATCAGTGCGTTTTTTCATTCATTCTTTAAAGTTTCGCCTTCTATTTCTAAAATTTGCTGTTGAAACACTAATAACATTAACTTTGTTTTGTTGTATTTGTCAGGTGGAACAATTTTGCCAATATTTGATATTATTAGCACGTCAATACTGATCCTAACCAAACGACATTCATTTCATTCTATGTGTTGTAAAAACGCGTTTTGCTACCAACCGGATTTCTATAGGTATGAAAAGATACAAAATGAATATATTGCGGTTAAAATGCATTTTTTTAATATAACCACAAACTCTACCATTAATCTTTCATTTAGAATGCTGATTTAGAGCGAGCGGCGTAACTGAGTTTTAACACCGGATTCCGATGAGATCCCCAAAGTTAAGCTTTATTTGACATGGCTACTTACTGTTTGTGAGGAAAGTGGGGAATGGAACTGACCAGCTCATGGAAATCGAAAAGATATGAGTTCGATTCCTGACTCAGTTATCCTATAAGTGGTTTTCCATGTCTTTCCACTTCTACTCCTGGCAAATGCCGGGATGGTTCCTAAATGAAGGCCACGACAGACTCCTACCCAAATCATAGCTACGATTACAAATACACACACTAGTACAGTCATCACAGTGACACAGATCATTAGACAGATTTCACACACATTTAAGTACACGGGGTTACACGAACTCGATGTCGCAAAGTCCTTAAATCAATCAACATCAACAGCAACATAACGAATCGTGTTTTTAAGAAATTATAGTGCTATTTGTCTATTTATTTCTAACTAACAATGATGTTGTGGATAACTAATTGTCGCTATTGTTGCATCATTTAGGAAATGGACTCCCAATACTCAGGCAGATCTCCTCTTTTTCATTCACTGCCGACTTGTTATTATTTCATTTGAGGGTCTGTACTTGACGAACACATTCATAAAAAAACGCTATTTTACCGCTTCAAACCCTTCATTTTAAGATTGATTTATAGACGGTAAATGAACGTACTATCGAATTTTAGGCGAGAGCAGGTGCCCTATGTTCGAAATATCACACAAATAGATTGTGTCCGGATTGTCCAAAAATTTAGTTAACCGAATGATCCTCGGTCCTATTAAGTTCAGATAATCGAGCCTTATGTGTATATTTCAAAAATGGCTGATAGTTGAAATAGGAGTCAATCGTCTCGCGAGTCCAGGATAACCTCTACAGTATGTGCACAAACAAAGATAAATCCAGTGCTTTGAACACAGCGTGCAGCGATGTAGGAAGCGTTTACTGAAAGGTCATCCTCTAATGAAATAAATATTCTTGGTGAGCACGAACGTGGATGGACACCTACAGTATATACTGAACTCATGTGGTGCAGCAAGTCACCGGGACATATTTGGTGATAGAAAACGTGTATGAAATATAGTGTAATAGAACAGGCTTTATGACTGTGACATCTGCGCTGTAAATCGAAGATAATAATCGTCATACCCACGAAGACAACTAAGCACTGGGTCGGTATTCCAAGGAAACGTCACGAACGTGAAGTCCTCGACCGTGCTGAACCTTACCACACATGTTTGTCGGAACACAACGAAAACATATGCTCTGGTATTTTATGTCCTAAATTCATTGGAATCATCCTCAGATACGAAAAAATCGCTAGCCTTTAAACAGTGCGAGACGAGAGTGTGTAGACTGTTGTTGTTGTTGTTGTTGAATTTAGACGATTTGTGACAGGTCGTAAGTTAACTCCATCGTGTATTCTGGGTGTGTATGTGATCAGTATGATAACCTGTATCATTGTAATGGCGGGATTAGTGTTTGTGTATTGGTAGACTACCTGAGGCTAGGATTTGGGTAGAATGTAGCCATAGCATTAATTTAGGTACCATCCCGGTATTTACCTGGAGGAGAAATGGAAAGCTACGGAAAACCACTTTTAGGATGTGTGAGGAGGGTATCTAACCCTCCTCTTCTTAGTTCTTCCGTACGAGGTTGAATGTACCCCGTTTCAGCCCTTAGACGAGAAGTCACAAATGTGGCTTTAACTAGATAATATAAAACAATTTAGTAAAAAAGATCATAAATCTAAAAAACATGTGTTTGCATTCCCATAAATAGACTAAATATTATTATTTTTCTTCGATTGACTTCGCTTTCTCAAACAGTTCACTGTACTACTAGATTTCCTTAATTATTAAGGAACAAAACTATGAACTCCTTTGTATGTATGAGGAAACACATAGCTCTTTATTGCTAAAAGATTATTATTATTATTTATTGAAAAAATCTGGTCATTGTGCAATACAGCAACCTTATTACCGACCATCACTGGTTGACCGATTGAATAGCATTTACATTTCATTTACTAAGGCAGCACTGAAAAATGGCTTCCAGCACGATAACTATTATTTGTATAATTAAATATTGTGCTTCATTTCGAAAACTGCCGATTGAATTCCTGCATCTGGCGTGTTCTGCGTAAACAAACTGCGGGAATAGGAGTGAGTGACATTTAGCATAAAGCTGCAGTGGGGAAAGTCCGCAGACGAGACCAGTTGAAGGTGTGGAGAGCGACTATAATGCCGAACCTTACCGACTGGTCGCTTCACATACTGTGCCAAGGACTCGAGTAACAGACGTTCAGGTTGCCTAAGGCCCATCTCGTCGCGAATTGAGACAAACATCGTTGCTCTAAGGATTCAAATGACTGCTGATCGAGGCCGTTAGTGTATGCCTGCTGATTAAATCCAAGGTCAAAGGTGACTTATTCTAATCTCACACAACATAGCCTACGTTTAATATTTCGTTTCAAATTTTTCTACAGTAAAACCTGCTTTCAAAGGACCCTTATTAAATATAAACTTGTCTTAAACGGAACTATTGGACGGCCCCGTTAATTTGGGTGTGAAAAAAGAGTTAAAATCCATTAAATACAGTAAATGAAAACTGTAGCGGCTTCGGTGGCGTAGCTGAACTGCTGTGCCCAAGATCGCGGGTTCAAACCCGGCCGAAGTCGTCGGATTTTTTAAGAGCGTTAAAATCCTTCAGTATGCCTTCCTTGGGAGGGGAAGTAAAGCCGGTGGTCCCATGTTATAGATTTATGACAAACTAACTTACTAAACTAACTAAACTTGTGTGAAGCTAAATTTATAGGTTAGATTTCGTTGAAACGCTCTATCAAAGTTCCAACGTTCAACACTAGGTGTCGGTGACATCTGGTAGCGAAAGTTGGAACTACTTGAAATTGAACGGAACTTGTAGCCCACCACATGGGTGTCCGCTTGAAGCAGCTACAGCTTCTGGCGAGCCGAACATGTCCTCGAACACTCCAGGCACTAAAAGCCATACTCTAAATAATAATAATAATGAAAACTGTGTTACGTGGACAATGGATACCAAAATACGTATTTTAACGGAAAGTTTCCAAGCTCTGGAATGCAGAGTAATGGAAATTTTCAGGCACCCTGTCAAAGCCTACCTTGTCTGCTGTTGCAGTTGATTCTGTTGCAGCTAACCAGGAATGTGGAAATAGGTCTTCCCTCTTTTGTTCTCCAACTTACTCGTTAATGTGTACGGCTAATTGCCTGTTTTCTGTTCCCCTAGTCTCTCCCAATGCTCGCTTTAATGAGCTGTCAATCAACAAATACCGTCTTTGTCTCGGCCCTTGTCAAGCAGCTTAAAATTCAGCTTTTAACTGAGCACTTCGCAACTTATATTATTGACATAGTTCGGCAGTAGTCATTATGGCTTCGAAAGCCAGACGTGAGCTTGATCTTGACACGAGAGTATAGCGTGGCAAGTTAGACCTGGCCTGTCATGGCGGAGTCTCGTCTAGGAGGGGAAGTAGTGGGATCACTAGGCGCAAATGCGATTTCCCCTCTTTGGTGCAACAACTGTTTGGGGCTGATCGCTGCTCGTCGTGGTTATATTATGCAAGCATAAAGTATCGAATAGGAGCATTCTCAGTGACATAGCATTGGTATTGGTGGTAATGAACTGAGAGCGCGCCCACTTCACACACTCCTGACAGCAAGCTTGTTGCCGTGCTTGTCAAAGAACAGAGCTGCTCAGTCGTGCTTCGCTTGCCTTGACAGCATCTGTATCGTGCCAAGGTTCTGGGAATATTGACTACTTGGCAACATCTAACCAGCGCGTGACGAAGTATGTGCTCACTGGTTGACAAAGAATCCAGGCGGGGGATGACGTAATGCAACTGGACGCACATGCGCATCGGAAGGTTCAGATCTAACTTGTTCCCCAATAAAAGTGATAGTGTATTAATTGATAGCAAACATATGAAATTACATCACTAATTAAGGTATGTAGGCCTACACAATTTTATTTTTCTAAGTACTGGGTATTTCATATAAAGTAAGAACGGCAAGCGGCAGTTTGGTTATTCGGTGCTGCGGTGGCCTTGGCCAAGCTTGTGGCGCGCCACGGCCCCTGTTGTACTATTGATAAGCGCGCGCGTAGTACATACGAGGGCTGTTTTTTTTCTCATGTTCCGATGGACTGTATAAAAATAACCGATTGACATACCAAACAGATTTTACTACTACAGTAAATGTTTTGTTTTGTTTTATTCTTATGTCTCAACATAATCGCCAAAACGATTGAAACATTCGTCGTATCGTTACAGCAGCTTTCCAATGCCCTCGCCAAAATATTCTGCCGCCACTGAGGTGGGTACGTCTGGACAGCCTCCTGAAGTTTTTCCCTTTTTGGCGAGGCGTTGCCGCCCAAACATACCTTCAATTCTCGAAAAAGGTGAACATAATTCACGACCAACGTTACGATAGACTTTTACAAAGAATTCGAGTGTGAAGTTTTGGACCATCTGCCGTTTAGTCCAAACCAGCACTGAATGATTTTCAACTTTTTCGAGAATTGAAGGTATGGTTGGGCAGCAACGCCACGTCAAAAAGGAAAAACTTCAGGTGACTGTCCAGACGTACCCACTTCAGAATATTTTGCTGAGGGCATTGGAAAGCTGGTGTAACGATACGACAGATGTTTCAATCGTTTTGGCAATTATGTTGAGACATAGACTACGAATAAAACAAGCAAACATTTAGTAGTAAATTCAGTTTGGTATGCCAATCTGTTATTTTTATACAGTCCATCGGAACTTGAAAAAAGAAAAACAGCCCACGTATGTACTACGCGCGCGCTTTCAATAGTACAGCTGGGGGCCATAGCGCGCCACAAGCTCGGCCAAGGCCACCACAGCAGCGAATAACATAATTGATGCTAGCCGTTCTTACTTTGTATGAAAGACCCTGTATGTCCATTATATGCAAGTCCATGGTTTAATTATTTTAGCATAGACCTACCTCCGTTATCCGGAAATCTATATTTAACGGGGGAAAAATGCGAGTCCCGTTTGATTCCGTTGAAGGCAGGTTGTACTGTATCTATCCTGCACTCAATAAGGAAGAGTTTCCTTAGAACATCGAAGGAACTTAGAACCACTGCTGAAAAAGCTAGGTTGCAACTGTGGAGGGCTACGACATTCCTTCCCTCTGGTTGGAAAAGCGTCTCTAAATCCATACCTCCTGGCTATGACGAGGAATGCACGACTTGGAAGTCCCTGTATAGATGGAGTTGATCAGGAGTTGGCAGATCAAAGATTAATTTGGCAAGATGGGTCAACACTGATCAAGATAATATTCAAATTGACTGTGGAGAAGACCAGACCGTTCAACATTATGCTCCAGTGTCGACTATGGCCAGCCTCCTGTACAGAAGACGATCTTCGTCAAAGAAAATAAAATTCATTGGAAGTGGCCAAGTTTTCGGAGGTAGTACACAGTTCGCTACTCCTGTGGGGGTCCGAGCACGGACACCAAGAGCCCGCTGATGAGCAAGCTTGGTGTTCCTACGTGAAACCCCACACAAGACACGGCATAAACCTCGAAAAATTGCTGAGTTTTAATTCACTGAAAGTCAATATACCTTCTTTAAAATAATACAACTGTCGAACTGTGTAAAATATGTATGTTTCTGATTCGAAAATAATACTCAATATCCCATGTGCAAATAGTTAACGGTGAACGAAATTTCGATACTATGCCACAGATCAGATATGACTAACTGGCGATCCGCGGGCAAGATACAGCACCCGATATACCTTCTCAGTTCTGCCTCACGAGGCTGAGTGTTACTATAACCCGTTCCAGCTCTTAGACCAGAAATAATTTTTTTGGTAGAGCCAGGAATCGAACCCGGGTCTCAGTGGTGACAGCCAAGAATGCTAGCCACTACGGGGTCTCATCTGTTCGCTCATGATGATAAGACAACCATAAACGGTACGGATATATGTTTTGTCTCTTTTCGCTTCTACAGGTTTGAAACGATAAAAATTGTAATTGCCATAAGTTAATGAGGCCTACGTCATTGTTTCTTTAGTAAATACGCAGTCACGCTGCTCTTACAAAACAGTGAAGAGGAATTCCAGACGCTGCGAGTTGGTGGAAGTACTTTGACCTTACAGACCTCATCTTGCAGCATCCGGATTCTCCATTGTGGTTGACGTAATACAAGTACCTCAGTATTACTGTTTTGAAACGGAGCTGGAAAATTCTTCTAACCTGAGTTCATCGGTTTGACTAAGGGGAACTTCACATAAGATAATAAAGCATTGGTTAGAATGCGTCGACGATATAAACTAGCATGACAGCCGCTACAAACCGAGGTGGTCCGCTCTAATAGAAATGTAAAATCACGAAAGAACGCTGTTAAGGTGGCTGTGGTGGGAATAGAACCACTTCCCCTCTGTTTTGCATCAAGATGCAAAGTGGGCCTATATCTCCCTTACATGAATTAAATGTCTTGGCAGAGCCGGGAACCGTACCCAGGGCCTTTAGGACCAGAGTCTATATACGTAAGTCGCCTCCGTGGTGTAGTGGTCAGCATGCTTAGCTGCCACCCCAGAGTTCCACGGTTCGATTCCCGGCTCTGCCACGAAATTTGAAAAGTGGTATGAGGACGAGAACGGGGTCTACTAAGCCTCGGGTGGTCCAAATGAGTAGAGGGGGTTCGATTCCCACCTCAGCCATCCTCGAAGTGGTTTTCCGTGGTTTTCCACTTCGTCTTTTGTCAAATGACGGGATGGTACCTAACGGAAGGCCACGGCCGCCTTCCTCCCTTTTCCTTGTCTATCCCTCTCACTCTTCCCTTCCCCCTAATAAGGCCCCTGTTTGCTTTGCAAGTGGGGGGCGTGGTGGCGCAGTGGTTCAGCTGTTGGCCTCTCACCAAGGTGGACCGGGTTCGATTCCCGGTCAATGCATGTGAGATTTTCGAAGAGAAATGCCATGTCCTGTGGTTCGGATTCCACGTAAAAAGGAGGTACCATGGCTCATGATCGCATGATTAACGGCCACGTAAAACTAAAAGCTTCCTTCCAGCTTTGCAAGTGAGGCCGCCTGGGCGAAGTGCTCGTCACACTTCCCAGTTGTATCCCCCGACTTAGAGTCTCAAGCTGCAGGACACTGCCCTTAGTGGCGGTGGAGGTGAGATTCCTCACTCAGTCGTGGAAAAGCCAACCCAGGAGGGTAAAACGTAGTCTACCTCTCGACCACAAAAGGCAACTGGTGTGTGTATAGTTCCATGTTTACGACCGGCGACTCAAACGTTAGGAAATAGAATTTGCCGACAATAAACATTGTTCGCTGCTGACCAATAGCATGCTTGCTCCGTGACTTCACGTGGAGTTCAGAATCCAGTCTGGCTGCCAGCTTGCATGTCACGTCTCCAGTGTTGCACAGTTACAATAATGAAAAAAATACAATAATTGTTAAGTTTTATTCATAAAAAACTCTTGTTACTAACATTAATAAACATTAATTCAAAAACTGTTTTATTCCAAACAAGCTCAAGTTTCTCATTAATAGAATAAAAAACATAGAAGTTTAATACAATGTGAGTGTGTTCTTTTTTTAATTAAAAAAAACCACCTACAGCGATAACTCATTCCTTTTACTTTTTATCCGTATCTCGCGACCCCCCCCCCCCCCAGGGGGTTGCGACCCACCGGTTGAGAGCCCCTGGCCTAGGAAAACCAAGATAGGTTCATCAGCGGTCTCATAGTGTCCGTGAGAACTGCGTGCAACCTCCCTTCTTATAAAACGCACCTGCGCTTCTTTACTGCGAGAGCTAAAATATCAAGTAGCCTTTCACCTCCCTACAAAATCTTCCAAAAAGATGCTATATTGACTTTCACGGCCAAGAAACTAGAACCCAACAATTTCTCTATATGCCATGTCTTGCGCGGAGTTTCGCCTAGGAACGTCAAGTTATGCTCATTAGTCGTCGGCCGTGAACGCCAATATAGCATCTTTTTGATAGTAGTTGTTAATTCGCATTAGGGGCTTGGGACATGTTTGGTCATTGACCTCGTATACTTGTGTGTGGTGTTTTTGTCTGATAACCTGTGTTTCTGTGATCACTGTAGTAGTATGTGTAGACTATCTGTAATCAGTCGCGTGGTGTTGGGGTAGCGCGCCTGACTCTCCCCCGGAGACCCCGGGTTCGATTCCTGGTTCCGTCAAGGATTTTAGAAACTGACGTGAGGGCCGGAACGGGGTGCACCCAGCCTTGTGAGGACAATTGAGTAGCTGTCTGACAGTGAGGCAGCGCCTCGGTCACAAAAATCAAGATTAACGGCCGAGGGGACCCGACGCGCTGACTACGCGACACCCCAATATCTGCAGGCCAAA
Organism: Meconema thalassinum; assembly: GCA_946902985.2. Classification (NCBI taxonomy): domain Eukaryota; kingdom Metazoa; phylum Arthropoda; class Insecta; order Orthoptera; family Tettigoniidae; genus Meconema; species Meconema thalassinum. The sequence goes on from OX336390.1 coordinate 142,896,770, forward strand.
TGACCGGGCAGCGGTCGCTTGGTAGGCCTAGGCTCTTCATGGGCTATAGTGCAAGGGGTTATTATTATCTGTAATCAGTAGGTGCTCCAGGACATGAAACAAAATACTATCGCGGCATTTGCCAAGACGGAGTGTGGAAAAGCTACACTATATATAAATCCACTGTCAATGCCGGAATTCGAAACTCCAATCTCTGGTCTTCCTGCAACTCCCCACCATGATTGCGGGCAGAGATTTAACGCGCACGGCTACGTCGCGTGGTGCGATAATTATTGTTGGTTATTCACAGTGGCGTGGAGAGTTTTGTTTTATGAGTGTGTTATCGTCCGGCCTGGCAAGGCGCCTGTGACTGGGAGAAAGTGCTCTGAAAGAACAATGGTCTCCTTCTCGATTACAAGGTGACCTTTAATCCCAAACAGGTGGTGGCTGTCCCTGGTTTGGTGTGGTGACAAGAAGCGAAATAACAGAGCGCTCAAAAGACCTGCGTCATTCATCGCAATGCGATGTCAACATGCTTGGCCTGAATCCCTTTTCAATCCGACAACATTATTATACCGTATGTGTTGCGTAAATTGTGCTCTCTGCCGCATTCAAATTGTAGGTTCTATGGAAATATCGGCGTAAGCATGGGATTATAAGGCAGAGGAATAGCAAAGAGATACGTTCTTGTTATTTTGCTTTATACTTTTCGCACGAGTGAAAATTGCGAAATGTAGGCTATCCCGTTTTTATGGTGTCATATTATTTGACCTCTGAAAGTAAAATTCAGTAATTTTGAATTATAGTTAAACATTTCAATTGATTACAGTTTTTTTTAATGAAACATGACATTTTCAAAGATTAACAAAATGAAAAACATGAAAAACAAAAAAGGTGAAATATTGACAAAACCAGGAGAGATAACGGACAGATGGAAAGGATATTTCAGCGAGCTGTTGAATGTGAGACGCCAGACATGCGGAGAAGTTACGCAAACAGCCAAAACGGTGGAGGAAAAAATAGAAGAAGAACCAGACATTACTATGGCAGAAGTGGAATGGGCAGTTAGGAAGATGAAGATGGGGAAAGCTGTGGGAATCGACGGAGTGGCAATAGAAATGATCAAGGCGGCAGGACCAGTGGGACTGCAGTGGACATACAGACATCTCAGGAGTGTGTGGAGAGAGAAGAATGTTCCTGAAGACTGGAAAAAGGGAATAATATTGCCAATATTCAAGAAAGGAGACAGGTAGGTGTTTGGTAATGTACCTAGGAATCACCATCATCTCGCATGTTGCCAAAGTAATGGAAAGAATCCTAGAAAAACGAATTAGAGTAAAGGTAGAAAACCAAATAGAGGAGGAGCAGTTTGGATTTAGAGGGGGCAGGTCAACAGTGGAACCCATTTTCATTCTGTGACAGAACATTGAAAAGAAATGGGAATATGGAAAGGATATAGTAATGACTTTTGTTGATCTAGAAAAGGCCTATGATAGTATCCCTAGAACAAAAGTTTGGGAAAGCTTAACAAATAGGCGGAAAGGCAAGGAACTGAGAGACATGATAAAAGGAATGTGCATGGATTGCTACAGTAGTGTGAAGACTAGAGTCGGGACATCGGAATGGTTTAAAATTGTCACTGGACTAAAGCAAGGAAGTGTGTTGTCACCATTATTGTTCTTAATGGTGATGGAAGACATCATAAAGGTAGCAATGAAATGCTATAGTAGGGCAAAGATGACGGTAATGTTGTTTGCAGACGATGTTGTGATCTGGGGCGAGGATGAGATGGAGGTACAAGAACAGTTAGACGTAATAAATGAAAAGATTGAGCAATGGGGATTGAAGATAAATGTGGAGAAGAGTAAAACAGTGGTGGTGAGTAGAGGTAAGAAAGAAGGAAAAGGAGTAATCAAAGTAGGAGATAAGGAATTGGAAGTGGTGAAACACTTCCAATACTTGGGAAGTGAACAGACTGAAGATGGAAGACTAGATTTGGAAATTAGCTAAAGAATACAACTCGGGAGTGCTTTCTACCAACAGGTACGGGGACTAGTATGGAACAGGGATATAGACTACCAATTAAGGCTAAGGAAGTTATGTACAAAGCATATTATGTTCCTATAATGACATATGCTGCAGAAACTTGGACAATGACTAAGAGGGATGAGAGCAGAGTACAGGCAGCTGAGATGAGATTCCTGAGAAGTATGGTCTAGAAAACGAGGAGAGACAGAGTGAGAAATGAAGATATACGGAAAAAACTGGGAGTACAGAAACTAAATGACAAACTGGAGCAAAAGAGATTGAGATGGTGGACATGTGCGAACGGATGAATGATGTAAGGCTACCAAGACGAGTACTGGAACGACGGATGACAGGGAAGAGAGAACGAGGAAGACCAAGAATGCGTTGTTGGACTCGGTGAAGAATAGCATTAGTAAATGGAACCTGGATTGGAACACCGTGTCGGAAGAGGAATGGTGGAACGACAGAAGAAAGTAGAGAGGAACCATATTCGCCCCCACCCAGTGTCAGCTGGAAAAGGGGAAATGAAGATGATGATGATGATGATGATGATGATGAACAAAATGCTTGTGGGAATAAATTATTTGTTAATTTGTTTCAGGGGTTTGGGACATCTTAGTCAACAGCCCCGGTGTGTAAGAAGAAGAAAAATATTTAAAATAGGCCTACTATCATTTATAAAAGAAATATATAATCTACTCCCAGTTTTATGATGCGTACTTTGTAGCCTGCACGTGTGTTTGAGGGGGTGGGAGGTATTACTCCTCTATTTAGAACTTTGGCCACCGCGGCCGGTACTGACTATTATTTACTAGTCATAAACATAAGAGCCAAATCTTCGCTGTTAATGAGGACATAAACAACAATGCAAACTAATAATGAAACACCTGCCACTATTCATGGAAGACTTGTTTGGGAGGTGAGGCGGGACAAGTGTTGCACAGTCATTGCTTCTTGAATGTCAGTTAGCCTCTTGTGACCCCAAAACAGTGTTTACTTCTTATTTGAATACCTTTTAGTCCATGGCATCATCGTTCGGTAGTGTTAGGTGCTTGATATGAAAGAGTTTTATAGTCTATCAATCTTCCCATAATGACGTGTTGGTAACATGTGTAGTTACTATTCATTCTTTGAATCTAGTCCCTGGTCTTTGCTAATGTTACTACCATCGATTCGGCATATCTGCTTGGCTATATTTACGGGGGAAAAAAATGGACAAGAAAGATTTAAAGCTGTTTTGACTCAAAGTTATTCTGTGGGTAATTTCGATAAGCTTTTCTAATTATTTTAAATCTTGCAGGTGGTTTTCCGTGCTTTCCCCACTTCAACTCCAGGCGAATGCCGGGATGGTTCCTATCTTAAGGCCACGGCGCCTCCTTCCCTATACTCATCTGAATTACAAATACACACACTAATACAGCCCTCAAAATAATACAGGTTACCAGACAAATTCAACACACACAAGTACATGGGGCTCCATGACCACGATGTTGCTATGCCTTAAATGAATCAACAACAACTTCCACTCATTAGGCTAGTCTGACTCATCACTATAAGTACGTACCTAACATGGCCTTTCTATGAAACTGCAGTTAACATGGGCGGATATCTGGCATTTTTTGTCACTCTTCCAGAAGTTGAAGAATGCAGTACCATTATTCGAAAAGCCTCAGTATGCAAGTGCCGTATAACTGAGCGCATGTAAAGTGTAGAGTTATAATTAGTGCCTTGCTAATTTCATCATTAACATTAATTTGTTAATTCATGCAATCCATTGTTCAAGCTTTGTTGCATTTTCTAGGTCAAGTTAGTTACATTACGGTTTGTACAGTACACTGCAAGAGGTTCCCGTACCAGAGAGTATGAAGATACAGTACTATGAAACCTGCACATCCATCGCATTATCCTGCCCACCTAAATATATGCGCAGCCTCGTGGTGAACAAGGCCCACATTTACCCCAGGAAAATCCTGGGATGGTACCAAACTCAAGGCTGTAGTCTTTCCGTTTGTGCATGATACTCAGAGGATTAAAGGACTTCTCGGAACTCAACTCACTGACCCTCGCGATCCTCTCACAGGACCGGCCGGTGGCGGCATATTACTCACCTACTGGCGCTGTCCCACAGGACTAAGACTCATTTTATTTCAAGTTTAAAATTACAATTTTCAATTCTTTTGAATTATACGTAAAATTCTAAAGAAAATGAGTCCAAGCGCGACTAAAATGCTCCATATCCACGGTCTGATAGTTGGCCAAAACGTATGACATATTTCGTGCCGTAATTGTTTGTAGTAAATGAGTCATAGTTATCTGTTGCAATAAATGACATGTAATAAACGACAGTTTAAGAAGTAAGAAGTCCGAGTTTGGACTCATTTTCTATTTTCATGTTTTCTGTCCACAATGTGCACAACATTTAGTTTTGTTCTAGGTTGAAGCCCTAGGCATCGGACTTAGTTAGCCTAGACAGAAGTTCACCGCTGAGTATTATCAAATTATTATCAATCGATGTGCATAAGTTAGCAGAAGGCGGCTTCGGTGGCGTAGTTGGTTGCATGCTGAGCTTCTATGCCCAAGGTCACGGGTTCAAACCCGGCCGAAGTCGTCAGGTTTTTCAAGAGCGTTAAAATCCCTCAGTATGCCTTCTTTTGGAAGGGAAGTAGAGCCGGCGGTCCCATGTCATAGATTCATGGCATGAAAAAGAACCTTCCACTAACTATACTTGTGTGAAGCCAAAATTTGTAGGTTAGGTTTGATTAATGTTCTGAAAGTTCCAACGTTCGTCACCAGGCGCTGGTTGCGATGGCATCTAGTAGTAGAGAAGTTCACTCCTAGGTGTCGTGGACGGGAGCATTTGGTAGCGAAATTAGGAACTATTTGGCATTATCGTCTGCAGTCCTTACTTGAATTAAAAAAAAAGTCCTCTCGGCACGCCGGAAGGCGGAGGTAGATTTCACCGGACAAACTTGGGGATAGGCGAAAATAGGCAGAATATGCAGATTTTCGTAGAAGGATCAGACCTCATTTAATGCGAGAAGGTATTTTATAATTGGAGCTTAATTAACTTTGTTTTTCGTCATTTTATGCTTATTTTAAACATTTTATTGTCTTATGGGAACGGTAACCTTCTTGTCATTTGGGGTCCATTTTTATACTTGTGGTCACACTGTCCTTATGCTAGGTTTCGACACTGATGTGCAACTATGTAACGGTCTGTTACTTCTTCACGCAAAATTATATCTACCGCAGAGATTTTGGTTGGTTCCTCAGTTTAGGGGCTGCGACAACGCGGTCATGTAACCCCGTGTACTTTGGGATGGCTGTATTAGTCTGTAATTCAGGTAAGGACTGCAGACGGTCAATTTCAAGCAGTAGTTACTAATGTTGCTACCAGGTACTACCGTCAACGACACCTAGCTGTGAACTTGGCTACTAGATGCCACCGCAACCAGCAACTCGCAACGAACGTTGGAACTTCCCCTCCAAAGGAAAGCATACTGAGGGATTTTTGGCGCTCTTAGAAAATCCGACGACTTCGGCCGGCTTTGAACTCGCGACCTTGGGCATAAACATTCAGCATGCTACCAGTTACGTCACCGAAGCCGCTTCACACTTAGATGGAAATCTGAATCTGATCTCGTGCAAGTGCGTTATCTTGGCAACGTCTGATGGCTCATCCCTCATCAATTTAGTAGTGTTGCCATGGCAACCACTGATAGGTCTTGGCATTTTCTTATAATTCCGAAATTATTTTTCTCATCCCTTGGCATAATGGTGGGTTATATCAAAAATTCTTTCAGACAAAAGTTTTAGGTAATTATTATGGGAATATTGTCCATTTTGTACGGTTTTGATATTGTGCCTATTAAGAGAGATATGATTAATGTTTCCCGAAAAACCCACTTTTTCCCACCCCTTTGGTCAATGGTTGGTGCTATAAAAAAAACTCTTCAAACATACATTTTTGGGCTTTATCCGACACATAGTATGAATGTTGAACGGATTCGATATTTCACATATTAAGAGAGTTATAGCAATATTTCACTTTTTCGAAAAAAAAAAGCCCCCCATTTTCACCCCCCAACGACCGATTTAGCCCAGTAACGAACTCGACCGAGATTTTATAGGTATACGTATTCGGTAAAAAATTCAAAGTGATTGGTACAAAATTACGGCAGTTATCGTGTCCACAATAAACTGATATACATATACATACATAAATTATATATAACTGTTGAACTGACGGTGGTTTTGGGGCCTGGGGATGTGAAACGCGAAGATATGTCGAAATTTTCCGGAAGTCGAAACATGGTACCCATTGCAATAGTTATCTTTCTAACGAAATCTACCTCTGGTTGGTTCCTCAGTTTAGGGGCTGCGACAACGCGGTCATCTAACCCCGTGTACTTTGGGTGAGTGTAGAATCTGTCTGATACACGGTGTGAATTGTAATGGCTGTATTAGTCTTAATTCATGTAAGTACTGCAGACGGTCAATTTCAAGCAGTAGTTCCTAATGTTGCTACCAGGTACAACCGTCAACGACACCTAGCTGTGAACTTGGCTACTAGATGCCACCCCAACCATCAACTCGCAACGAACGTTGGAACTTCCCCTCCAAAGGAAAGCATACTGAGGGATTCTAGTGCTCTTAGAAAATCCGACGACTTCGGCCGGCTTTGAAACCGCGACATTGGGCATAGACATTCAGCATGCTACCAGTTACGTCACCGAAGCCGCTTCCCACTTTATCAGGCGGCTTTGGTGGCGTAGTCGGTAACATGCTGAGCTTCTATGCCCAAGATACCGGGTTCAAACCCGGCCGAAGCCGTCGGATTTTTTAAGAGCGTTAAATATCCCTCAGTATGCCTTCCTTCGGAGGGGAAGTAAAGCCGGCGGTCCCATGTCATAGATTTATGGCATGTTAAAGATCCTTCCACTAATTGCACCTGTGTGAAGCTAAATTGGATAGGTTAAGAATGTATACAACGCTCTTAGGTTTCTATGTTCGTTGCCAAGAGCCGACTGCGGCGGCGTCTAGTAGCTCAGTTCTGAACTTGGCCTCGTAGTCGTTGACAGTGGCGCTTGGCGGCAAAAGTAGGAACTATCTGAAAAATTGTTAGTTGCAGTACTTAAATTAACAAACAGATAACACACACTAATACAGTCATCACAATTAACACCGGTTATCAGACAGATTCTACACACACCCAAAGTACACGGGGCTACATGACCGCGTTGTCGCAGCCCCTAAACTTAAGAACCAACCAACCAACCCCTTAATCAGATGGAAATACTGAATCTGATCTCGTGCAAGTGCGTTGTCATGGCAACGTCTGATGGTCCATGCCTCATCAATTTAGTAGTGTTGCCATGGCAACCACTGATAGCTCTTGGCATTTTCTTATAATTCCGAAATCATTTTTCTCGTCCCTTGGCGTAATGGTGGGTCATATCAAAACTTCTTTCAGACAAAAGTTTTAGGTAATTATTAGGGGAATATTGTCCATTTTGTACGGTTTTGATATTGTGCCTATTAAGAGAGATATGATTAATGTTTCCCGAAAAACCCACTTTTTTCCACCCCTTTGGCCAATGGTTGGTGCTATCAAAAATCTTATTTGACATAAATTTTTGGCACTTATCCGACACATATTATGAACTTTGAATGGATTCGATATTGCACGTATTAAGAGAGTTATAGCGAAATTTCACTTTTTCGAAAAAAGCCCCCCATTTTCACCCCCTTCGACCGATTTAGCCCAGTAACGAACTCGACCGAGATTTTATAGGTATACATCTTCGGTAAAAAATTCGAAGTAATTGGTGCAAAATTACGGCAGTTATCGTGTCCACAAGAAACTGATATACATATATATATACATATATATATACATATATATATATATACATAAATTATATATAAACTTTTGAACTGACGGTGGTTTTGGGGTCTGGGGGATGTGAAACGCGAAGATATGTCGAAATTTTCCGGAAGTCGAAACATGGGACCCATTGCAATAGTTAGCTTTCTAATGAAATCTACCTAACACATAACACACACTAATACAGTCATCACAATTAACACCGGTTATCAGACAGATTCTACACACACCCAAAGTACACGGGACTACATGACCACGTTGTCGCAGCCCCTAAACTAAGGAACCAACCAACCAACCAACCAACTAAGTTAGCAGAGAAGCATTTCGCTGAAGAAAAAAAAAACAAGAGTAATCAACCAGCCTTGCGAACTGAATAATCATGGTCACCACATGTCGTGGTAATGAACGATGTACGAGAGATCAATACATATTGTTTACGTGGTCGCATTCCACAACGTAGTAGTAGTTTTAGTTGAGTGTCATAGTCCCGGGTGAGGTCCACATTGTTAGAACAATGAAGCAGGTGGGCCACCCGGCAGTAGATCAACAATGAACACACACTTTTGACAAGCCATCTTTCTACGTGTTACAAGATTATGTTGTCCAGATGGGCGTTGCAATCTAGGGTGTGGTACGAATATCTGCTGGGACAATACATCGTCTGAACCAACACATAACAATGACCCCCAAATGATTGTCCCTGGCATCGAACTCAGGATTATTACATCTGTCTCCGAGATGTCCCACCCAGGCATTTACAGTATCTTGTCTCCAGCCTGTTTCAATAAGTGGCATTTAGATGCTTATCTTTGGAGAAAGTATATAATAAACGCTTGACAAGACAAGTACCTAGTCTACATCGCATACGATCAGTGTAGATTTACACTTGAGGAACAAGGGTTGATGATCACGAAGCTTCAGTGGCATAGCCAGGGGGATGTTACAGGGGATTAGACCCCCATCCCTCCTTTCTTATGTAATTCTTACTACTCTCAAAAAAAAAAACATAAATGATAATAATTAATAAGCTAAATAAACGTTTCTTAAATCAAATAACTTAATGACATTTGCAGATGATTTTATAACTCAAGCTTTGTGGGAAATTGGTATGGTTGTGATTTATGTCTGCAACACCACTGGTTGCTGATATATTGTTGTCGCCTTGCGATCCGGCTCCTCATTGAGGATACACACTTCTTCATGACAACGCATAACTCCGTCCTCCCAGGACTGCCAATTTACCTTTTTCCCCGTTAAATATAGTTTTTTTTTTCAAACTGAGCTTAACCCCAGATAATTTTAAATCCTGTCTAGCGGAGTAATTTGCTTTCTGTCTTTCTTTCTTTCTTTCTTTCTTTCTTCTCTTCGCGGGAGGGAAGTTTTACCTATATTAATTAATCTAGTTTTAATTTAAAATAATAATATGGATCTACAAAATTCTATGGGTACATTGACATTAATTTTGAGATCGTTGTTTATATTATTGAGAGTGTGATAGGCGAGTTGCTTCAAATGACGTATGCCCTGTAATTCCCCTATTTACGATTACCCCCCAGTTACTGTAACCCCTCCCATTGGTCGATCTTGGCTACGCTACTGGACGTTCTATATTGTTTCTTCTCGTGTATTTCCTCTAGTCTTTCTTCTCGACCTTACCATGTCAATCGGACTTCAATGACATTACCCATTTGAGAAACGATTGCTGCTAATCATTTGCTTAGCGCTTGTAGGCTAGCGGGGACAAAGGAGAACCACTGCGCATGCAAGCTCACACGGCAACGCGTAGTTCATGACTTGGCCGCTAGGCGATTATACCTCAATCGCGTAATTTGAACGTAAGAATGCCTCGGCATATATATTTCGCTTTCCCGCCCTTAATTTGCCAAACCCTACCACCCCCTCACACGCCCAGCAACCCATCACCCCCCCCCCCCCCCACAACTTCTTTCCGATTTCTCTCTTTGAAGAAATAATAAGTTTACGAGGAGCAAATCCCTAATGTTTCGACCCATCAACAACAATCACGATCTCAACAGTCAAATTGTTCAGTGCTTAACAAATACGTATATGTAGTAATTAATAATGCAAATCACAAGAACATTCTGTATCTATCGAATAATAAAACGTATAAACTACTTTTTCCTTGTTCCCTTGATATATTTTATGTAAAGCTTGACTTTTCGTCGCTCAGGACAAATTATCTTGAACGGTTAATATAAATTTAGCCTAAATTACTCACATTAGCCGTTAGAAAATATGAAATAAATACACAAATATATAGTTCACTAAATCAATTCTAAATAGGGCATGGGAGTATTTAAATAGTTAATTAATCCATCAGTGTATGACGATGTTCGCCTGACAAGCGAAACTTGTTGTCACCGTATTTATCTTTTATTTAGTTATTTGATTATGTATTTATATATTTATTTATCTCACATTTTTTAAGGTAATTTTGAGTAGAATTGAAAATGACCGTCCAAAATCGAGCTCCTGCGAAAACTCAGTCATTACATAAAAACTACTAGGATGGAGTTATTCAATCATTTATTCGTTGCATGGTGCCCTGTATCCATGGACTTGGAAGATATGTTTTCAGATCGAGTAAATCCTGGAATCGAGTCTTTTTCAAAGCCGCATTTGCTTCCATCCGAATCCCAGACTCAGTTACACTAACAAGTACACACACTATGAGACCGCAAGAACACAATGATCAGACCGAGTCCTCGCACACCCTAATATACGAAGCTGATTTGCGGGATTTCGTAAGCCCCTAAATGAAATACTGCCACCATTATGGAACTAGAAGTCCTTAATTTTAAGTTGCGTCCAGGCAGGCTCTTTGAACGACTTTGTACAGTATAGGCTATAGCCTACACGGCATAATAAAAATGAAAAACGGTGCTATAACATAGAACTTTTGTTTCCAAAATCATATTTAAATTGGTTGGTTTCTCATTTTAGGGGCTGCGACAACGCGGTCATGTAGCCCCGTGTACTTTGGGTGTATGAAGAATTTTTCTGATAACTGGTGTTAATTGTGATGGCTGTATTAGTGAGAGTTATCACTAATTCAGGTAGGAACTGCAGATGATCAATTTCAAGTAGTTACTACTTTTGCTACCAAATGCTACCATCAACGACACCAAACTGCGGACATGCCTACTAGATGTCACCGCAACTGGCATCTGGTGGCTAACGTTGGAGCTTAATAGAGCGTTAATCGAATCTAACCTACTAATTTAGTTTCACACAATTGTAGTTAGTGGAAGGTTCTTTTACATGCCATGCATCTATGACATGGGCCCGCCGGCTTTACTTCCCCTCCGAAGGAAGGCATACTGAGGGATTTTAAATCTCTTTAAAACCGACGACTTCGGCCATGTTTTAACCCGCGATCTTAGGAATAGACATTCAGCATGCTACCAACTACGCCACCGAAGCTGACAAAATCATGTTTAAATATGAGCTCTTGAAGCGCACTAAGGAATGTATGTTAAGACAGCAAGTCTGGTTTACACAAAACAGAATACAACAACTATTTTACATAATACAGTAAATAAATAAATAATGAATAATAAATAAATAATAAATACATAAATAATCAATAATAATAATAATAATAATAAATAAAAGTCTAATAATAAATAAATTAATAAATAAATGAATAAACGTAATGAATTTATTACGGTGTTGGAAGCTACCTCGTATATTTCAGTGTTGCCTTAGCAATAGAAATGTAATGATTTTCAGTCGGGTGGGGGCGTGGTGGCGCAGCGGTCAAGCTGTTGGCCTCTCACCACGGCAGACCGGGTTCGATTCCCGGTCAATGCATGTGAGATTTTCAAAGTGAAATGCCATGTCCTGTGGTTCGGATTCTACGTAAATAGGAGGTCCCGTGGCTTATGATCTCGAGATTAACGGTCACGTTAAACTACAATCTTCCTTTTTCTTTTTCAGTCGGTCAACATGATTGAACCCAATTGTAATGAGCCCTAATCCTGAAAAAATATTATATGAAAATCAATACATTTGGATAATGTCATTTTTTTTTTCAGAATTATTATTATTATTAATTTCAGAATTAAGGAGCATCCATAACAATTGGGTACAATCGTGTTGACCGACTGAAAAACACTTAATTTTTATCTTCGTGTATTTCTAGAAGAGCAGTATTGTTTTTACCGGTAAAGGAAATTAAGGCGTCTCACTTTCTTTGTCTTTTCAACTGCGAATGGTTACCCACGATGACGTAATTGATCACCTTATTCGGAGTTGTTAAGGGACGTGTTCTTCCGACTCCCACGTGGTGAGCACAATTTAACCTTGACATTGCTTGATGGCCACGTGTAGTAAAATAGAGGAAGTATAGACAGGGAAAAGTTGAATGAACCGGTTTCAAGCGGACGAAGTATTATTAGCCATTTGCAGATCAACAAAAAAAGTTACGGTGGGAAAAATAAACTGAAACAAAAAAATGACTGGGAAGATCCGGGTTGAACCAGGTTACTCAAGAGTCCAAGAAAGATAGCCTTGCTCGTAAATAAAACCTGGAATGTGGTTTGCGGTACATTTTTTTTTCAGCTCTGAATAGAACATAATATAATCTTCCTTCTCGCTCCGCGTGGATATTGTAATATCCTACACATGACGGAATTCACCAGGAAGAAAGATTGCTCTTAAATAGGAACACTTAAACGGAAATAAAACTTAAGCACCTAATGTATAATTATTGTGACTAATAGGCCTTTTAATTTTAATTAACTAATCTAAGATTATTTAAATGTATGATTGATATAAGAAAAGGCATGGTGGTGGTTTTAAAGGGGTAAAAACATCCAGATTATCAGTCTCTATGAAAATAAGAGCAAAATATTTCATGAGCATATCGGACCTCAGAGAGCTAAAATTCTTTATAATTGTCACACAACGTCATAAACTATTCTACCAGTTCAAAGAACAACATTTTAATATTTTTTAAAAAATATTAAGTTTTGATGATATGTATTCTAGTGGCTTTTTTTCTTTTGTTAATTGAAATAAAGTTGACACAATTTTATTAAACAAAACAAAAATTTTACAAAATATTAAATGGCGAGAAACCTCAGGTTACGGCCTTATTTTAATGTTGTTGTTGCTTCAATAATCTTCTAGTTTTCTAGGAATACCTTCATCATCGGTATTCTGTATTTGAGTGTGTGTATAATAGTTAAGTGTTAACTATCAAAGTATTTGGAGGTGAGTTACGATTCAAACTCGTTTACAGTGGTTCGCCTCGTGGCGTAGTATCTAGCAGTCGTGGCTATCACCACGCAGGCCCGGGTTGGATTCCCGGCTCTGCCAAGGAATTTAATTCTGGTCTGGGGGCTTATGGCATTCTTCAGTGTTTAAACGAAGAAAACAAAAAAACTAAAGGAAAGCTCCGAGCAAAGCTTTTGTAACAACATTTAAACTTGGTCTTTCGTAAAAAAATTGTTTATAAAAAATATATTATAAAACAACAGATCTGTCACAAATGTGGGCTTTAACTTGATAATATATTTTTTTGTGAAAAATGGCATACATCGAAGAACAATAACAAATTTTTAGTCTATTCATGGGAACAGAAACACAATTTTTCTTTTTTCGATTTATGACATTTTTCACAAAATTGTTTTATATTATCTAGTTAACGCCACATTTTTGGCGGCTTCGGTGGCGTAGTCGGTAGCATGCTGAGCTTCTATGCCCAAGATCGCGGGTTCAAATCCGGCCGAAGTCATCGGATTTTTTAAGAGCGTTAAAAATCCCTCAGTATGCCTTCCTTCCAAGGGGAAGTAAAGCCGGCGGTCCCATATCATAGATTTATGGCATGTTAAAGAACCTTCCACTAATTACACCTGTGTGAAGCTAAATTGTATAGGTTAAGAATGTAAACAACGCTCTTAGGTTCCTACGTTCGTTGCCAAGAGCCGACTGCGGTGACGTCTGGTAGCTAAGTTCTTAACTAGTAGTCGTTGACGGTGGCGTTTGGCGGCAAAAGTAGGAACTACTTGAAAATTGATCGTCTGCAGTCCTTACTTGAATTAAAAACAGATACACACACTAATACAGTCATCACAATTAACACCGGTTATCAGACAGATTCTACACACACACAAAGTACTCGGGGCTACATAACCGCGTTGTCGCAGCCCCTAAACTTAAGAACCAACCAACCAAAGCCACATTTGTGACATAAGTTGTTTAATATTCTTTTCTTTTATAAAATAATATGATAGTAAAGACCAGGTTTAAATGTTGTTTCAAAAGCTTTGCTTGTAGTTTTCCATTAGTTTTTTTATTTTCTTCTTGGAAAAACTGAAGAAGGCCATAATGTGGCCGAAACTGGTATTTAATTAATAAATATTATTTTAAAAATTTGATTGACTAAGGATTATTAGATTTATTGAATAACTGTGGGTATTTCTTTTTTGACCACGATGTCTCAAGGCCCCTCTATGAATCATCAACAACAACAATGTTTATGGTTAATTGTTTTCAAAAGGTCGAGTTCTCCTCCATCCCAACCGGTAAACTAAAATGTAAACTTTTGTCGAAACTATGTTTATACTGAAAGCAAACAGGACACAAATATCATGTTATAAACCCTGGAGAACTTTGAATATTGCATTTAACAAATGAGGCGTTCAGATGCAAAAGGGACATTATCCACTTTTTGTGAAATTAGAGTTATTGATACTGCTATCTTGTGGAATTAAATATTCATCTTTCAGTAGTAGCATTTTACGTCAAAACGAACATTATGCTGGTTATGTTACACATTGAATATTGCGTCTTTCTGCATAAGGGACATTATCCACCAATAACAGACATGAATACGGAGTCACGTGATGCTCCTCTTCTAAATATTTGAAAGTTTCTGTTAGATTCAGTTTTCAAATGCAAATTTTGTAATTGTTATAATAAAACTTAATTTTGAAATGCATATTATCCAATCCATCATTTCCAATCAAAAGGTACATTATCCATTTTATAATACCGTACTTTTTTGTTAACTTCTTATGGTTTTAGTAACTGGAAATTGTAGACTTAAACTTTGCCATCAAATGTTAATGAGTTAGTGAACAGAAATCAATAATTGCATAACTATACGAGTAATTTTACGTTATTTCCTGTTCCTGTAAATTTTAGAAAAAATGGATAGTGTCCTTTTTGCATCATTCCCAATCAAAAGGGACATTATCCATTTTATAATACATTTTTTGTTAACTTCTAATGATTTCTGTAACTGAAAATTGCCGGCTTAACCTTTGTCATCAAATGTAAATGAGTTAGTGAACAGAAAACAAGAATTGCACAACTATATGAATAACTATAAGTTTTTCCCTCTTCCTGTAATTTTTTAAAAAGTGGATAATGTCCCTTTTGCACCTGAACCTCTCAAATATCAGGTTTGTAACCAACACCACTTTAGCTTTGACGGACATACTGCATCACTTATTCCTCCTGATACAAGCTTGTTTATTTTCACTGTAACCATTTGGGGAAGAAATGACTGAATTTAATGTAAAAGACCAGTTCGGCACAAAATAAAAATAGGTGTGTCTTATTGATATAGCCTACTGACTGCCATTCCTGTGAGCTCTCTAAATCAGCTATGATGCAATGGCTACAACAGTAGGTGTATGCACTTTACAGCCAACTTGTGAGTATGTTATACAGGGATTGGTGCTTCATGGTTATCAGCAACAGCTTAGTCAAGCGCAATCAATGAAGATCATCACGATTATGATGTAAAAAAATGAATCATAGCAACTATTTTAGTTAAATTGTAAAAATGTAGAAATTGCGAGGCAAAAAAGTAGTCACTTCAATATTGAATAGCCTTTCAGTTATATACAATGATGGTGTTGAATGAAACACCGTAATTAAATATACATTTATAAAAATGTGTATCTTTACAGTAAATTGTTGAATTTTTGGTTGTTTGCATGACGCTGGAAACTGTTGGTTGCACTGATTCTCATGATGCTTTTCTTTTCTTTGCAGGCCGTGATAGCGACGTTCCTATCACTGGCACATGCTCAAGAGGTTCTACCAAAGGAAGGGGATAAAGAGATCATCGTTGACATCGAAGATAACGACAAAACGCAGTACCATGAACAAAATTTCAATACAAGTAAGTTTTTCCTTTCTTAATTTGTTGATGCTTTGAGATAATCTTGTTGTTATTTATTGTTGTAAAAAAATCATGTCAATCTCATTTACAGAAATTATGACTAAATAGCCTTCTACTGTATAACATGAAATCAACTGTTAAAAACATCTTCCTTCAACTATTCACGCACTGAGATATAGGGATGGGCTTTGTTGTACAGTTAGTTATTGTTGTTGTTATTTGAGTCTTTACGCTCTTTACGCCTCCCTGTCCTGAGCTATTCATTTCATCTGTACATGGCTATCACACCCTACATCCAAGGCAATCTGTTAAACACATTCTAAACTTGATTTATCCCTAAAGTTCTTGTACTCAACCCTTCCTTCCCTAACTAAGTTTGCTAGTCTTGGGTACCTAGGCTACCTAGTAATTTTTGGACTAGACAAACCCCACGTTTTCTTGTTACAAGATGCTGGCTACAGTACCGTATGCGTGGGATTGGCAATACTCTATTTCTCCATAATTCACCAGTGTAAAGGCAATGAAACAGTAAGTTGGTGAGTTAGTTAGTTATTGGAGTTTTAAGGGGTGGAACAGCGAGGTCAACTGCCCCTAATGAAACAGTATAGCAAGTAGAATGACTACATCTGTGTATACAACTAGGACGGGTCCTTGGGGATGGCGCAGGTAATGTACGTAACTAGCACCAAAAAGGAATCAATTAAGGTTATCCGCAACTAACACGTAAGTTACGTATCTAGCACGTATTCTATACGACTACGTTCAGATCGCTCAGATAATCAATTACTTTCATAGTTGAAAACTGAGCTCCTATGCCCAAGATCGCGGGTTCAAACCCGGCCGAAGTCGTCGGATTTTTTAAGAACGTTAAAAATCCCTCAGTATGCCTTCCTTCGGAGGGGTAGTAAAGCCGTCGGTCCCATGTCATAGATTTATGGCATGTTAAAGAACCTTCCACTAATTACACCTGTGTGAAGCTAAATTATATATAGGTTTAAAATTTGACTAACGTTCTTAGGTTCCTACGTTCGTCGTCAAGAACCGACTGCGGTGGCATCTGGTCCCGAAGTTCTGAAGTAGTTGGTCGTTGACGGAGGCGTTTGTCTGTAAAAGTAGGAACTACTTGGAAAAATTAATCGTCTACAGTCCTTACTTGAATTAAAACAGATACACACACTTATACAGTCATCTCAATTAACAACGGTTATCAGACATATTCTACACACACCCAAAGTACACGGGGCTACATGACCGCGTTGTCGCAGTCCCTAAACTAAGGAATCAACCAACCAACCATAGTTGCAAAGATTTTGGCGTTAACTGTTTGATCTTAACTCGCCACTGTTTAAAGTATAAAAATTGATCAAAATCCTTTGACGTAACATTGTTTTGCCTGTACCGAAAATCACGTCATCATCAACTTCCAAAGGCAATGCCTTGTCTCCACAGCCATTGTTCTCTCTCTTCAGCACCTCGTTTCAGTTCATAGTAGGAACCATAATGAAGAGTTAGTGTAATGTCTTGAAGGAAATATTTTCTCGGTCGTCCTCGGCCTATCTTACCTGTGATTTTTCCTTCCTGGAGATTAGTTAGGAAAGCGTTATGACGCAAGATGTGGCCTGTGAATTTAGTTTTTCTTATATAGATCGTTCGTCTCAGTTCTCTCTTCCCTTGAATTTCTTGCAGGATGCTGATGTTAGACCTCTTTTCAATCCATTTAACCCGTAACATACTGCGCCAGACCATATCTCAAACGCTTCAAGCTGCTTCCAATCCTGAACTCTGATCGTCCAAGATTCACATCCATACAGAAGCACATGACAAATTTATTTTTAATTTCAATATCCATATCTGCTATTACCATTGGTGACAAACAATACAGACAATACAGACTGACACATGATGCAGTTGATTTTGAGAGATATAGAATTCTGAGAAACAGAACCAAGCAGCTAATTAGAAATTCTAAATATAAATACTTTCAGGAACTGATGAAAACTAGCAGCCCCAGACAAAAATGGAGTAAATTACGTGCGTTAGGGATAGGTAAAACAGTTGAACAACATGTACCAAGCATATCGCTAGAGGCTCTAAATGATCACTTCGCACGGCCAAAAGTAGCCTCTACCTCCTTCCCTAAAAGTTCACTACCCTTGTTTCAACAGTAGTCTGTGTTTGAGCAATTCTCTTTTAGAAATATCAGCTCGAATGAAGTTAAAGGTGTGATATACTCTATTTCATCCAATGCCACAGGTAATGATGACATTCCTATATCACTGATTAAGGATGTCTTGGGAGCTGTTCTGCTAATACTAACTCATATATTTAACTACTGCCTGACAAACGGAGTGTTACCAGATGTTTGGAAAGATGCACTAATTAGACCTATCCCGAATAGCTCCAAGTTAGATTCTCCTTCAGATTATCGTCCAGTATCCATCCTACCACCATTATCCAAGGTACTTGAATGTCTAGTTCATACACAAGTTACTAAATACCTTACAAAGAATTCCCTACTCAACCCCTTCCAATCCGGCTTCAGAAAGGGGCATAACACTGCGACAGCTTTACTACGAGTAACAGATGATATCAGATGTGCAATGGACCAACGGGACGTGACTGTACGGGCATTATTAGATCTCAGTAGCGCCTTTGACACCGTCTACCCTCAGTTGCTACTGCAGAAACTTCGAGGACTAAATTTCAATAGTGTCTCACTTCGGTTCTTTTCCTCTTACCTTGAAAATCTCCGACAACGTGTGATATTGGGAAATGCGAGTTCGGAATGGAAAAGTAAGACCCTCGGTGTCCCTCAGGGTTCGATTCTTGGGCCACTGTTATTTATCATCCAAATAAATGACATATCAAAAGCCCTTAATTTCTGCAAATTGCAAGTGTATGCAGATGATGTACAGATCTACTATCATTCAAAACCGAGTGATATCAATAATGCAATTATTAAAATAAATTCTGTCCTACAACATCTTAGTGACTATGCTAATAAAACAGTTTATTAATATACCCAAATAAAACTCAAGTGATTATTATCGGTACCAGTAAAAACGTATATTCCCTCAAGCAACGTGACATCTCTCCAATAATTTTAAACAATAAAATCATAACCTACTCTACTTCAGTGACAAACTTAGGAATTATTTTGACTGAGACCTTAAATTATACTAAACAGGTGATAAGCACATGTAATAAAGTACATAAATGCTTATATCCTCTGAAACGATTCTGTAATGTATTCTCTGTTCGACTTAAAGTGCAACTAATTCGCTCTCTGACACTACCTATATTTTACTGCTGTGACACTGTGTTGACTGAAATAACCTGCGACAGTAACAAGAAACTGGACCTGTGCCTCAACAACTGTGTAAGATATATCTTTGGTCTGCGATATGATGATCATATATCACCCTATTATAAGGAGCTGCCGTGGCTTCGAGTGCACCAGCGTCGTGAACTCCACATGTTATCACTACTGCACAAAATACCTGGGTATTTTCCACTAATACCCCTATCTATCTTGTTACACAGTTTTCTTACCTCTCGTCCTATGATTACCACAATACAAGATCTGGCTCCTCTCTTGCCATACCTATAAACCGTACTGCTGTTTACAATAGCTCGTTCATAATCTTTGCGTCCAGGTCATGGAATTTGCTACCTGCGAACATTAGAGACAATCCCTCTCATCGCAAGTTTAAACTGGCTTGCTGCGAGTATTTGCTGGGTGGATCCCGCTGACGTCCTGGATAAATGTTGAATGAACGAATGAATGAATGAGATGAATGATTGGATTGCTGTAGTTACGCCATTTAAGGGTACTTTACTTTGTGTATTTTTGAAATTAATAATTCTACCATTATTCATTTTATCACTATTCTTATTGCTATTAATATTATTTGTGCTATTGGTATTGGTAATTATAAGTCATGTAGATGTATACTCTTCTAGTGGTTAAGTGTAAGAGAGGGCCTTGAGCCCTAACTTCGCCACCAATAAAGGCATTATCTATCTATCAAAAGATTAAAAAATCACGAAAACTCAATATTTAGTTATAATTCACTGACCTGATAACTCTGGTACTAGATGTGTGACTGTTCATCGAGGCAGCGGAGGCTAAATGGAATCCAGTGCCTGAGGGTATAATTAATTCTCTAATGATTGTTCAAGTGGCGTACTGGTAATTTGTTCACTGCTCCTATTTCAGGTGCCTACGAATTTGGCTATGAAGTTGGACCGGACGGACAGTTCCATCACGAAAATAGAGGACCTGATGGCGTAGTATACGGCTGCTATGGTTACATAGATCCAATGGGAAAGCTGCAGGCTACCCACTACGTATCTGATGCATGGGGATACCGGGTCGTAAAGCCAGGCCAGCCAGTGGAACTGTTTCTTCATCCTCACGAGACGGGCGGTGGAGAAGATGACAACGGGGCCGATCACCACCATCCGCCAAGTGGAGGTGGTGGTGAAGAACATCATCATGAGCACCACGGTCAGGTGACACCATGGAACCAACTGTACTTTCCCAAAGGTTGTGGAGGTATTCGACCCGTAGGTCCAGGAACAGACGGGTCAGCGACCGGACCCGGCGTAATAACAGTGCCTCAGAAACCTGGAACGCCTGGAGGACCAGGTAATAATAATAATAATTCTTTTATGCCTTTTTTGCAGTATTGACAACAGTATGCGCAGAAAGCACTCATGTTAACAAGATTCAAGGCTTATGTATTTGTGATTATTCCCTCGCCGTAGTGTAGACCATAGAGTTATGTACCAATAGACGAAGATTAGTTGGTTCATTATACAACATTTCACTTCTATCGCTTGAATAGGACACTATAAATAATAACATAATTTTAAAATTTTGCACAGCCACCATATTCAGTTTATCTAAACAAATGAACTAAATTAGATATCAATATATTAATGTTTGTAAACATATTTACAGTGCCAAGTTTCATTGCGAATAATCTGCGAGGAAAGTCCATTTAAAATTTTGAACTTTGCTTGGCCGTCATGTTTGTTTTACCAAATTATCAGGTTTTTTAAACTCACATAGGCCTAAGAAAACTTATCTTGTTACCCTTTATCACCATACGAAAATTTAGGATGATATCAGTAACAGTTTCAGGTACGGTATATAGAATGCTGGTGATATACTGTACTCTATTTAACTCGCCCACCATGTTGTATTGGTTAAACGAATTGAAATTTGAGAGGAGGTCGGCCAAGATAGTGGTCCAGCCAATCAGACATTACTAGAGACACACGCGTATAAAAGGTGATCTCTTACGCCAGTATTTCATATGATGAAAATAGGCTAAATTAAAGCGGATCTGGTAGCAGAACACCACTCATATGAAACCAGATAGAAATTACTTTAAGGCCGGTTGAGAATATAGTGCCTGTTGCTTCATATTTTACCCTCTTAAGCAGGTCTTCTAGGATGCAGACTCTCTTCTCGGGCGCGTTCAGTCCGCGTGGCCTAGCGCTTAACACATCCTAGGTATTTCAATATGGATCAAGGGAACTCATCCTATAAATCATATGCCAGGGGAATATTTAACACAAAGGAATTTATTCGAGAAAACTATACAATAATTTAAATTAAAGTAAAACAACCCCCCAATTAAAAAACAAAAACCCAAAACCAACAAATCCCCTGAAATTAAATTAATTAATCACAAATAAAACTGACTTGGAATTCAAAATGCACAAATAATTGTGTTCAAAATCAACTCACTCTCTCAAAGTGTCCACTCTGACGGTACACGGAATGGAACCACGTTTAACGTGGAACAGTTTTATACTTTGAACTTGTGAATTTTTCGCGCTATGCGAAGTACAAAGTGGCGCGAGCTCCCGGTACAACTCCAGCCAAGAACTGACTGATTTCTGAATGTGCCGGGCCCTATTTAAAGGTCTATGGCAGATATAGGCTGAGGAAGGGGAAATCCAATGTTAATTTCTATAATGATTCACTCAGGACAGAGAAACTTATACCCTCAGGCTCGTGACATTCCTATCGTCTCATAAATCTAATTAATTTTAAAATCCGATCGTAGGTTTACATATTGCAGAGTTCCATAATTTCCTTCATTGTCCTTATTTTCACGCGTCTTATAGGCGTGGGTAGACTCCTCATCGCTGATGGGGTGGTTTAAACTTACTACCGCACTCTCTTCCGAAGTTGATTAATTCATCCCTTTATGTTTCCTAATTTTTGTAGTATTTTCGAGAGCCTAATATTCTGCTGGATCCAAAACTGTGACTTTCAAAGTAGTCCGATTATTATTTCTCAACTAGGTCACTTCTGGGCGTGGACAATATCCCCTGTCTCTTATTAATATTTCGCTTCTCTCTTGCGCCACCATTGGGAACATCGACCCTGCAAGTACTTTCCTCCAACTGCCGTTCTCACGGAGCGGTCACTGCCCTCGTGAAGCTACCCTCTTGGGCTGAGTGCCTTTATGGCTACCATCCTGCCAAAGCCACTCTAAGGCACTTACGTCTCCTTCCCTCCTTACATGAAAGGTGCCACTAAAATATTTGGATAAAGTAATCAGATGGATTCCAGCTTCACCAGAGAATTATGACCGATTTGTTGGTGCAATAATCTCAACTGCAAAGAAGTGTATACCAAGGGGATACCGCAAAGAATATATTCCAGGATGGACCAATGAGTGTGAAGAACTTTATGAATCTTATGTGGCGGATGGTAATCCTGATTTAGCTCATGAACTTCTGCAGAATTTGAATGAAGAAAGAAGAGACAAATGGAAAAGAGCAACAAAGGAGTTGGATTTTAAGAAATCAAGCCGACAGTCCTGGAGCTTACTGAAGAGGTTGGGAAGGAGCAGTCCGCCAATTCGGGTAGATCAGCCAGTATCGCCAGATCAAATAGCCAACAGAATTGTATCGCTACCTAAATCCCTACGAGACAAAAATCACACACGAAAAGTGAAAAAGGAGTCTAGGAACATTTGACAAGTGACACCTGATGACAGAATTCTCTCAGATGTTCACGATGGAGGAACTTGAAACAGCTCTCAAGGACCTAAAATCAGGCAAGGCACATGGTTTTGATGGGATATATCCTGAGTTCCTAATTAGATGTGGGAAAGAGATTAGAAAATGGCTGACCAAGTTTTTCTCATACATCCTTAAATCAGGGCGTCTGCCAAAAGTCTTCAAAATCACCAAAGTTATAAGTTAGCTGTCCTGAAACCAAACAAACCTTCGGATAAAGTAGAAAGTTACCCTCCAATAGCACTTCTCAGCTGCTGCTATAAACTCCTTGAGAGACTTCTACTGAACAGGATAGGCCCACAAATCTTGGAAACCATCCCGATTGAACAAGCAGGTTTCAGACCGAACAGGAGCTGCGCAGACCAGGTTCTAAGCCTAACTACGTATATTGAAGCCGGGTTTCAGAAACAAGTTAAGACATCCGTAGCTTTTATCGATTTGACTGCTGCTTACGATACAGTTTGGAAAGAAGGACTCCTGTACAAATTGATCAGAGTCATCCCCTGTCGAACTACACTGAGATTACTTAATAACATGCTCTCAGACAGACACTTCAAAGTAGTATAGGGTAATCGTATAAGTAAACAACGGAAACTCAATAATGGACTACCCCAGGGGTCGGTACTATCTCCCGTACTTTTCAACCTATATATTTCTGACGTACCTGAAGCCAGTGCAAGGAAGTTTGGATATGCTGATGATTTGGCTCTGGCTGTTCAACACAAGGAGTTCAAAACTGCTGAAAACATTCTAACCGATGATCACAATGAACTACATGCATATTTCACTAAGTGGAGACTCGTACCAAATTTAGCCAAAACCGAAGTCAGCAGTTTCCACTAAAAAAAAAAAAAAAAACAGAACAGCGGACTATAAACTGGAAGTCCGAATGAACAACACAGTGCTTTCCTACAAGAGTCATCCAAAATATCTTGGAGTGACTCTGGATAGGACTCGATCCTTCAAGAAACATTTGGAAATTTCATCTCAGAAAGTAGGCACACGAAATAACCTCATCCAAAAACATTGCAGCACTAGTTGGGGAGCATCAGCAGATACGCTTCGAACTTCTGCGCTCAGTTTAGTATATTCTACGGCGGACTATTGTGCGCCGGTATGGATAGACAGTCCCCACGTAAAGAAGGTAGACACTCAGCTCAACATAGCCATGAGAACCATCTCCGGTTGTATAAGAACTACTCCACTCTACTAGCTCCCAACACTCAGCCACATAGCCCCTCCGGTGTTAAAAAGACAGGATGCACTGAGGAAGGAATATTCTAAAATAATGAATAACCCTGCACTTCCAATCCATGACGACATTCCAAGTCTGGCAATAAACCGGCTCCGGTCCAGGAATCCACCCCTACGACTGGCTCAACAGCTTGCTGATAGTAATTTCAATATTGCAGCTAAATGGCGTGAAACATGGACTAGAAATTCCCCACCCGAAGTTCGTGACCTCATTGATCCTATAAATAAAATCAAGGGCTTTGAACAACCACGGCATTTATGGAAGACCATTAACCGTATCCGTACAGGACATGGAGTTTGTGCGTGATTGTGGTTCATCCAATCAGACCATCAGGCACATTATTGAAGACTGCAAAATAAGAGCATACCTAGGTGACACTATCGACTTTTTCAGTGCTACACCATCGAGCCTGGAATGGATTAACAGACTGGACATAAGGTTATAGGTCGATATCAGTGCTTGTATGTACATTTTACTATTATTATTATTATTATTATTATTATTTTCTTATTATTATTGTGTTTTTTGTGTTTCATGTGTAATGCCATAAGCTAAATAAATAAATATTTGGGTGGTCTGTCACCGAAGTCTGAAATATACTGGACACTCATCGAATACGGCTGTATGCAAATGTGAATGTGCATAAAGGTCTCAATATATTTTATTATTCAAATGAGCAATACCTCCAAACTAGGGTACAAACTTCTCATGTTACTACATTTCACAACTCCTAAACTAAATATGAAACAGTTAGTTAGTTAGTTATTCTTGCTTTAAGGGGCGGAACTACGAGGTCATCTGCCCCTAAACATGAAACAATAGAATTAATATGTCCCCAATTCATTTCTATAATCGAGGGTAGAGAAATCAGCTACATAACACATTCACTGGAACACTGAAAGACTTGATGCAAACTGATATTTTACTCCTTTAGTTCAGAAATTTTATCCAGCTCCATCAGTACACTAGGGACACACATATAGGCTACAGTAATAGAAAATTGAAACATTAATACTTTGTGAATTTACAGGCAAACCCGGTGGTCCACAAAGGCCTGGATATCCAGGAGCTCCAGGAACACCAGGAGGACCCGGTGGACCAGGAGGACCAGGTGGGCCAGGAGGTCCCAGTGGACCACAAGGGCCAGGCGGCCCCGGAGGACCACAAGGCCCAGGTGGTCCCGGAGGTCCCGGCGGACCACAAGGACCTGGAGGACCACAAGGACCAGGAGGACCACAAGGCCCGGGTGGTCCCGGAGGTCCCGGAGGACCACAAGGACCAGGAGGACCGATAAGACCAGGATATCCAGGAGCTCCAGGGACACCAGGAGGGCCCGGAGGACCAGGTGGACCAGGTGGGCCAGGAGGTCCCGGCGGACCACAAGGACCAGGAGGACCAGGTGGGCCACAAGGACCAGGAGGACCAGGTGGGCCAGGAGGACCAGGAGGACCAATAAGACCAGGATATCCAGGAGCTCCGGGAACACCAGGAGGGCCCGGAGGTCCAGGTGGACCAGGTGGACCAGGAGGTCCCGGCGGATCACAAGGACCAGGAGGACCAGGTGGGCCACAAGGACCAGGAGGGCCGATAAGACCGGGATATCCAGGAGCTCCAGGAACACCAGGAGGGCCCGGAGGACCAGGTGGACCAGGAGGTCCCGGCGGACCACAAGGACCAGGAGGACCAGGTGGGCCACAAGGACCAGGAGGTCCCCAAGGGCCAGGAGGACCAATAAGACCAGGATATCCAGGAGCTCCGGGAACACCAGGAGGGCCCGGAGGACCAGGAGGACCAGGTGGACCAGGAGGTCCCGGCGGACCACAAGTACCAGGAGGACCACAAGGACCAGGAGGACCGATAAGACCAGGATATCCAGGAGCTCCAGGAACACCAGGAGGGCCCGGAGGACCGGGTGGTCCCGGAGGTCCTGGCGGACCACAAGGACCAGGAGGACCAGGTGGGCCACAAGGACCAGGAGGTCCCCAAGGGCCAGGAGGACCAATAAGACCAGGATATCCAGGAGCTCCGGGAACACCAGGAGGGCCCGGAGGACCAGGAGGACCAGGTGGACCAGGAGGTCCCGGCGGACCACAAGGACCAGGAGGACCACAAGGACCAGGAGGACCGATAAGACCAGGATATCCAGGAGCTCCAGGAACACCAGGAGGGCCAGGAGGACCGGGTGGACCAGGCGGACCAGGAGGGCCAGGTGGGCCACAAGGACCAGGAGGACCCCAAGGGCCAGGAGGACCGATAAGACCAGGATATCCAGGAGCTCCAGGGACACCAGGAGGGCCTGGAGGACCAGGTGGACCAGGTGGGCCAGGAGGTCCCGGAGGACCACAAGGACCAGGAGGACCCCAAGGGCCAGGAGGACCAGGAGGACCGATAAGACCAGGATATCCAGGAGCTCCAGGAACACCAGGAGGACCCGGAGGACCAGGTGGACCAGGAGGTCCCGGCGGACCACAAGGACCAGGAGGGCCGATAAGACCTGGATATCCAGGAGCTCCAGGAACACCAGGAGGGCCCGGAGGACCAGGAGGTCCTGGAGGTCCACAAGGACCAGGTGGACCTATAAGACCAGGGTACCCAGGAGCTCCGGGAACACCAGGAGGGCCTGGAGGACCAGGAGGACCAGGTGGACCAGGAGGTCCCGGTGGACCACAAGGACCAGGAGGACCCCAAGGGCCAGGAGGACCAGGAGGACCGATAAGACCAGGATATCCAGGAGCTCCAGGAACACCAGGAGGACCAGGAGGACCAGGTGGACCAGGAGGTCCCGGTGGACCACAAGGACCAGGAGGGCCGATAAGACCAGGATACCCAGGAGCTCCGGGAACACCAGGAGGACCAGGTGGTCCAGGAGGACCCGGAGGCCCACAGGGACCAGGAGGACCAATAAGTCCAGGATATCCAGGAACTCCGGGAACACCAGGAGGACCAGGAGGACCAGGTGGTCCAGGAGGTCCCGGCGGACCACAAGGACCAGGAGGTCCCCAAGGGCCAGGAGGACCGATAAGACCAGGATATCCAGGAGCTCCAGGAACACCAGGAGGACCAGGAGGACCAGGTGGCCCTGGAGGACCAGGTGGACCACAGGGACCTGGAGGACCAATAAGACCAGGATATCCAGGATCACCAGGAACACCAGGAGGACCAGGAGGCCCTGGAGGACCAGGTGGACCACAAGGACCTGGAGGACCAGAGGGACCACAGGGTCCTGGAGGACCAGAGGGACCGGGATATCCAGGAGCACCGGGTTCACCAGGAGGGCCCGGAGGACCAGGAGGCCCTGGAGGACCACAAGGACCTGGAGGACCAGTTAGACCAGGATATCCAGGAGCGCCAGGGACACCAGGAGGGCCAGGTGGACCAGGTGGACCAGGAGGCCCAGAAGGCTCTGGAGGACCACAAGGACCAGGAGGACCAATAAGGCCAGGATATCCAGGAGCTCCGGGAACACCAGGAGGGCCCGGAGGACCAGGAGGCCCAGGAGGACCCGGAGGCCCACAGGGACCAGGAGGACCAATAAGACCAGGATATCCAGGAGCTCCGGGAACACCAGGAGGGCCCGGTGGACCAGGTGGTCCAGGAGGACCAGGAGGCCCACAGGGACCAGGAGGACCAATAAGACCAGGATATCCAGGAGCTCCGGGAACACCAGGAGGGCCCGGAGGACCAGGAGGCCCAGGAGGACCCGGAGGCCCACAGGGACCAGGAGGACCAATAAGACCAGGATATCCAGGAGCTCCAGGAACACCAGGAGGACCAGGAGGACCAGGAGGACCAGGTGGTCCAGGAGGTCCCGGCGGACCACAAAGACCAGGGGGTACCCAAGGGCCCGGAGGTCCAGGAGGACCGATAAGACCAGGATATCCAGGAGCTCCAGGGACACAAGGAGGACCAGGAGGCCCTGGAGGACCAGGTGGAACACAGGGTCCTGGAGGACCAGTAAGACCAGGATATCCAGGATCACCAGGTACACCCGGTGGTCCAGGGGGACCAGGAGGCCCTGGAGGACCAGGTGGACCACAGGGTCCAGGAGGACCAGAGGGACCACAGGGACCTGGAGGATCAGAGGGACCAGGATATCCTGGAGGGCCTGGAGGACCAGGAGGCCCTGGAGGACCAGGAGGACCTCAAGGACCAGGAGGACCAGTAAGACCAGGATATCCAGGAGCGCCGGGTTCACCAGGCGGCCCAGGAGGTCCAGGAGGCCCTGGAGGACCAGGAGGACCAGTAAGACCCGGATATCCAGGAGCGCCAGGGACACCAGGAGGGCCCGGAGGACCAGGAGGCCCAGGTGGCCCTGGAGGACCACAAGGGCCTGGAGGACCAGTTAGACCAGGATATCCAGGAGCGCCAGGGACACCGGGTGGACCAGGGGGACCAGGAGGCCCAGGAGGACCTGGTGGACCACAAGGACCTGGAGGACCAATAAGACCAGGATATCCAGGAACGCCAGGGACACCAGGGGGTCCAGGGGGCCCAGGAGGACCAGGTGGACCACAAGGACCTGGAGGACCAGTTAGACCAGGATATCCAGGAGCGCCAGGGACACCAGGTGGTCCAGGGGGACCAGGAGGCCCTGGAGGACCAGGTGGACCACAAGGACCTGGAGGACCAGTTAGACCAGGATATCCAGGAGCGCCAGGGACACCAGGTGGTCCAGGGGGACCAGGAGGCCCAGGAGGACCAGGTGGACCACAGGGACCTGGAGGACCAGTTAGACCAGGATATCCAGGAGCGCCAGGGACACCAGGTGGTCCAGGGGGACCAGGAGGCCCAGGGGGACCAGGCGGACCTGGAGGGCCAGTTGACTTTGAGAAACCCGAATATCCAAGTGGACCTAGTGGACCGGGAGGACCTCAAGGACCGGGATACCCAGGAGGCGCAGGTATGTTGTGTAATTGACAGTTTGCTACACTCAGTGTTTCCTTAGGGTCAGATGACCCCGTAGTTCCACCCCTTAAACCAACAATAACTAACTAGCACTCAGTGTTTGTTGAGAGTGAGTGTGGATGGGTACATGCTCCATGGTATAGGGTATATTAATTCATTGGAAAACTGAAAACCCAATGGTTGCCCGTCCACTTAATTTTACCTACCTATTTGCCTACTTTCCTCTGTGTGTGTCATCTAGATCAAGGGTCTCCAAACTACGGCCCGAGGGCCACATCCGGCCCGCGGACAGATTTTGTCCGGCCCGCGGAGAGCTAGCATACTTGAAAACTCCTTTTAGAGAACATATTTTTTATAGCAAATTAAATTTAGTTTACTGAAGTATTCTAATTTTATGTTGAATAATTATTAATATGACATCTACATTGATATGGTCATGGGCTAACTACTCATAACATTGTTGTAGGCTTATTGTTATTGTTTTTGTGATAAGTTGGATAAAGAAACACAGAATTGTAATGAGTAAAGACATGTATAACATGCAGACATATGAAATACTAATGAGATTTATGTAATTGAGATTTTCCACTGACAATAGTTTGTAGTTGTGGACTAATTTTACTTGTACCAATTATTAAAAGAGATTTAAGATGCTCATCAGTTAATTTAGATCTGAAAACATTTTTTGTGTACTTCATTTTGGAGAAGGTCTTCTCACACAAATAAGTAGTACCAAAAACAGAAAACAGCCCACGAGCAAATTTATGCAAGTTATCAAATTGTGTCAGTGGAAGACTCTTATAAAATTCCAACAAAGATGAGTTTTGATATTTGTTCTTAATTATATCACTGCACTGTAGTTCAATCATTTCCATTTGAAGTTCCGGGGCTAGGGTTTCAATGTCAGTATCAAAAGGATCCTGAAAAATCTTAATTTGATTCGCAAAGGCATCGAAGTCCGAGAAACGAGTATCAAAATTTATTTTCAAAGCACTCAAAGTTTCGATTGCAAAATCGATAGGAAACTCAGTCTCAGTGGTGTGGCTGAATATTTCACATGTTTTAAAATGTGAAAAACATTTACTTCGTAGTTGTGATTGAAACAGTATCAATTTCTTCCGGAATGATTTGATATTAGTGTATAAATCAGGAAGATGCTGGTTTTCTCCTTGCAATCTCAAATTCAGTTCGTTCACATGTTTTGTCAAATCAACATAGAATGCTAACTTCCACAGCCATGCGTTGTTTTGTAATTCAGTAAGAGGGCGATGCTTTTCATTCAAAAAAAATTCGATCACTGCTCGAAGTTCAAAAAAGCGCTGAAGGACTTTCCCACAACTAAGCCAACGTACGGCAGTATGATAAGGTAAGTCATTTTCTCCAATCTCTTCAATAAATTGTCGGAATTGTCGGTGATTCAGCCCAAAAGATCTCATAAAATTAACAGTTGATATGACTGGTTTCAGAACTTCAGACATATCCAAACATTTTCCGCACAAAGACTGTTGATGAATGATACAATGTAAGACTAATGGTTTTGAACCACCGTCATTTTCTACAGCCTTTGACACAAGAGCGACCACTCCTTTATCTTTCCCACTCATGTTTTTGCCTCCATCAGTTGTAATACATTTCAAGTTTTTCCATCGAAGGTTCTTTTGATTAATGGCCATTTCAACTCCTTTAAAAATATCTGTACCAGTAGTTGTGCCAT
Organism: Meconema thalassinum; assembly: GCA_946902985.2. Classification (NCBI taxonomy): domain Eukaryota; kingdom Metazoa; phylum Arthropoda; class Insecta; order Orthoptera; family Tettigoniidae; genus Meconema; species Meconema thalassinum. Next base: position 142,927,746 of record OX336390.1, read on the forward strand.
GAATACTATACATATCAAGAAGTTCTTCATGCACTTCATAGCTTTTATCTACTCCTCGAATATAAATCAACACCTGAGCAGTATCTGACACATCCGTTGACTCATCCAAGGCCAAAGAAAACCACTCAACATCTCCATTTTTGTCGAACAGTTGAGAGGATATATTTTCAGCGATGTTTTCTACCCTTCGAGCCACAGTGTTTGCTGACATACTGACAGTTTTTAATAAATTTACCTTTTCAGGGCACATTTCTTCGGCTGCTGCAATTATGCATTCTTTGATAATTTCTCCATCGGTGAATGGTTTTCCACGTTTTGCAATTTCAAGAGCCACACGAAAGCTGGCACGAGTTGCAGCCTCTTGTTCGGTTTTGAGTTTTGTAAATGAAGATTGCTGCGATTTCAATCCGCGCTTCATAGCTTCGAATTTTTCTGTCCGCAAACTTCCTGTATATTTTGAGTAATTTTGAAAATGTTTTGTTTCATAATGACGTTTAATGTTATATTCCTTGAGAACGGCTATGCTTTCATTGCAAATCAAACATAGCGCCTTGTTACTGGACTCAATTACGAAATACTGAATGTTCCACTCATCTTTGAATTTTCTGCATTCACTATCAATTTTTCGCTTCTTTTCCATACTACTAAATTACACACAAAAGCAACAATTCAAATCAAAATACTGTTACAAAGATGTCTTAAACTTAAACACGCACAAACACGTTTTAAGGAGGTACGCACTATTTTATTTCACAACAGTGTCATAGGAACTGACTTGTGGTTGCGCAACTAGCCTTCTTATATATTCCAATTACTGCCATCTAGAAGTGAGTGGAAGACACCAGAACTCTCTCGAACCAACGAGATTACTCTGTACGTGCTATTAGCGCCATCTGTTAGCGATAGAAGGTACTACCTATTTCCGCTTGTGTCCACCAGATGTCGTGTCACGTTACTCCTCATGGCTCGTACTCTACGACTAATCTAGAAATTACAGATAATGACAGGAAAATTAATAATATGCAGTGTTGCCGTTTTGCGGACTTTAGTCCGATTTGCAGCCTTTTTTCAACGTTGCGTACTTTTTCGGAATTTTTATTCATCAGTGGACTATTTCACTTTTTACCACCGGCAACAATGATAATATGGTTTTGGCCCTCGGAACTTACTGGAGTAATCAGTATGGCCCTAAGGCTGGAAAGTTTGGAGACCCCTGATCTAGATAAATGCATAGATACCCAAACCAAATAGTTTGAAGTTTGGTACTTTGGGAGTCTTTCAACAAAGTAGTTTCAACCGTGATCACTATTGAACCCCGACAACCCAATTAACGTAACAAAACTGGCGGTAGCATGAATATTTAATCGCTGAGTTAAGTGTAGGCTAAATTACTATATTTCAGAACACTTTGATGATATGCTGATGGCGTTAGCTATACATCTTCCTGTGTTGGAAAGCAAGAAATTCCGATCTTGTAGAAAGCTTATCCAGCTCAGGTTAGGAATTCAGTGACTTTATACATACAAGATGACGAGAAGATGCATTGCTAAAGCAATAAAATGAGTAACTGAGTATGTTATTAGGCTACCGGTACTTCCAGAAGCGCTCGTTAGAGAACGCATTGTCAAAAAAATATGCGTCATTGGCCCAGGGATTTTTAGATTATTATGTATAACTACATCTTGAAAATATATTGTTTTAAAATCAGTAACTTACGCATATGATCTATCAGAGCTGCAGCGGAAGGAGTATTGCATGAGGGACCTCTTCAACAAAAGACATATGTTCAGCGAAAAGTAGACATACTACAGGGCGCCCGAGAATGTTCACCGCAGTGGGTACGTGCAGCTGTGAGTGGTTGAGTCATGAGTTTTAGTTGACTGCACTGCACTGTCTCGTTCAAAGCGGGACTTCCCCGTATGAGCTGTCGATGTGCATCGCGATAAGCGCGCGAGCCTGCAGGTCTTCAGCGTGTATTACAGTCATCGAGCGTTCGGATATAATATTATTGGAAAAGTGCAACAGTATACAGGCGGTAATGTTTACTACTGAAGAGAGAGTTTTTTTGTGGAATACGTTTTTCGCGAAGGCGATCGGTTTACAGAAAATGTAAAATTAAGATTTCTGGCACGGTTTCCTAATTCAAAGTGTCCAAACCGTGATACCATTCGGGATTTGGTAAGTAAATTTCGTGTGACTGGCTCAGTTCACGATGTACCGGGAACAGGCAGGCCTACGCTTTTAACAGACGAAAAACTTGATGAAATCTCCGATATAATGCTGCGAAAATTGGCTCAACAAACAGGAATCTCCAAGTCGACAGCACATAAAGCTGTAAGAGACAAGCTTCAGTTGTTCCCTTATAGTGGGCGATGTATGGAAGATAGACATAAGCTCTCGCGGACTTTTTTGTAGAACTTTTCATGCTGAACAATTCTTACACTCATAGTATTTAGATATTTTTAACGGTTTGCCCAGCGTAAGCTTACAAAGCGCTCGGACGACAGGTTTTTTATCGACTATTCCACTAAAATCGCTACTGCTCGGCTTCCTATAATCATAAATAAATTATTTTCTACAGAAATCATACTCGATATTGTGACCGTTAGTCGAGTCAACAACCACAATGACTTTTCTAACATCCCATAAGTCGAATAAAATTAGCGTGAGGATCAGGTGAACTTCCTAATAGGCTAAGCGGCACGAGACACTGTAGTCCACGGGGATCGTGGTACATGGTGACAATGGTCATAGACTGCCTAAGGAAAGGTTCACCTTAAAACTAGACTGAGAAATTCAACATCCAGACTTAAGTAACACACCGTGAAAATTTATTAAAATTCACAAGCCCCTGGCCTAGTTCAGAGGGTTATAATCGGCTAGTCAGCAAACTAATAAACAAAAGAAAACAAAGAGCAGGTCCCTACCTGAGAAGTTACTGAAAACCCTCGCGAAAGATCTATCTCACAATAATAGAGCAACAACAGCAACACTAGGAAAATGGTACGACGCAAGTCCCTAGTTCAAGTTACAAGATTAAGCTAATATCAGAATTTAGATTTAACAGGGTAGCAAAACAAATCTAAGTTAGGATGATACCATCTCCACATTTACATTTAACGTTAATCATCTAGCTAAGTCCTAACAGTTAATAACAAAATTTACGGCGATGACGTCCGTAACAGAAAACAATTACAACAAATCTAAGTGTACAGCCATGAAAAACATTTAATTATTCTTAATAACTACGTGCTATCAGCACACAATAAGGTAACATGTAGGATTTACACACTTGTACATCATAAATAAGTAATGAAATAGACACAAATCTCTATTAAATTCCTGCCTACACCTTGGTTTACTCTTGTAAGCCATAGTCATCTAATGTGTGTAATTACGGTGACGAATGCGTAGTTGAGACCACGTCTGACATCGCATGGCCTGAGCTCCACAAGCTACGAACTCTAGGTTCGGGCATGCTTCAGGTCGCTACAAAAGTGTCAACTGTCCTAGTCATTTCCACACAAGGAAATTACCTTCAACTGCACGGCTATGTCAACAGTTCCAAAATGCAACAGAACAAAGTTAGATAGAAAGAATTAATTAGTTAGCTTTTGTTTTACCAAAATTATGCGTTTTATTATTAAGATGTCGGTTTAGGTTTATCGTTGGTTTATGGCGAATAATACTGACAATAGTTCGGGCACGGAGTGTCTACACTGAGATCCTTCTCCACCAAAAAGCCTCGACTCAACAGTCGGAATAAGATCAACGAGCAATAACAACTCGGACACACAATAACACGGGTTACCAGCGGCGCAAAGCTCGCATTCAATAACTCTGGGATAGGCCTGTCCACAACAGTTACCTTCCAATAACATCTAGTCAACGGGAACCCTCCCGGACAAAGTAATCACAAGTACCTTCATGCAATAAATTCCTGCATTTAACAGGGTCGCCTGCAACTCACTATAGAAAACCTGACCTAATTGTACACGTCAAAACGGTACACGCAAGAAGTGCGCTCAACTAACAAAAAGCAATCTATAAAACATGTGATCTGAGACAGGGTTGAAAACTGGGTTACATAAGCTAAGTTGCAATGAAAGAAAGAGCGAATACAATTGCATTCTGTCTCTTGTCAAAGTAGTCCTGTCTCGCAAACAAGTGAAGCGTGCTCTCAAGGGCACTGGATTACAAAACCAGTTTATGTCACCAGCAGGCTACCACATTCCTGCGTTCGGTCGACACAAAACACACATTATTCAAGGCCGGCGATTTAATCAAAATAAAACGATACATCTGGCCTGTTCATAAAAAACTTTACCAGGGGTTATGAACCTCTAAAGAATACGTGTATAAAAACACGCAATAAATCTGAATAGAACAATATAATTCCGTCTTTCTACCAAAGACGTCTAAATGATAGTAATGTTACAATTACTGGAGCTCTTTGCTCTCAAAATACAATTCAGTAGTTGCTAGTACAACATCAAATAAAAACGTGTCTTACATGACACAAGCAAAACGATAATTGTGACGCAGACTCCAGACAAGGATCTTCTTAATGATACGTTGGGAACTGAGTTCGATGCTAGGCAACGAAACATTCCTTCTAATGGTTAGGTTCACACTTGACCAAGAATAGCTTCTGAGCTTATTCAAAATGAAAATATAATGCATTTATAAAACTGGCAATTACAGTCGATTGCCTAACTGATACGACTGTTCTAACGAAAGTCAGGGGTGTATCAAAACTGGCTGCAAAGAATGCAGTTAAAGAAATAACCATGACATCTGATTGTCATAACTAAAGTCAGCAAAGACTTGAAAAATCACCCCAAACAGGGTTGGACAAAATAGCCTCAAATGACTGCGGTCACATTTAGCAAAAGATAGGCTTCGACGTTCTACGACGTTCATCAAGCTGCACCAGGGTTAACCAAAATGTCAGACCCAAGGGTGTCTCACTATACTGAAATAAATGACATTAAATTAAACTAGATACAATCCCTACCTAGAAAAATGGCTGACACAGAGTGCGGTTGATTCACAAACTACATTAAATCTAATATACCACCAGAACTAGAACAAGAGAAGGGATGTCCAAAAACTCACGACATGGAGAAGCTATCACTCAGCCCTCTATTCAATAACCAGGGTTGTGCAAATTCATCTCTGGATCTCTGGAACGGTATTATCCTCATCAGGATTCCCATCTGGATTCCTCCAAAGACCAGGGTTCGATTCGTCCCTGTCGACAACTCCGTGAATATGCTGGATATGCCTGGAAATGGCATCTTGGATTCCTTCCTTCTCGTCCTCGGTTCTGCAAGCTCCACCATCATGCTAGTTCTCGTAGAAACATCACCCTCATACCAGGATTGTATTAGCCCATGACGGCTGATTCAAACATGGTGTAGAATAGTCTGGTCACGTTGACGGTGAAATAAATTATGAAATTCATTCTTTCACTTTCCAAAAATTAATGTTCGTCGTAAATGTTATAGGCTTTGATAGTAATTGATAACACAGCCTCAATTTCGTTGATGTGAATAGATATGTGAGCTAGCACTGCTCTATGATTCTGCACGTGCTAATGACGCTACTTTTCTATCATGCAGCATCGGTAAAATGTACGTCATTTTGGAAATAAAAAAAGTCCTCTCGGCACGCCGGAAGGCGGAGGTAGATTTCACCGGACAAACTTGGGGATAGGCGAAAATAGGCAGAATATGCAGATTTTCGTAGAAGGATCAGACCTCATTTAATGCGAGAAGGTATTTTATAATTGGAGCTTAATTAACTTTGTTTTTCGTCATTTTATGCTTATTTTAAACATTTTATTGTCTTATGGGAACGGTAACCTTCTTGTCATTTGGGGTCCATTTTTATACTTGTGGTCACACTGTCCTTATGCTAGGTTTCGACACTGATGTGCAACTATGTAACGGTCTGTTACTTCTTCACGCAAAATTATATCTACCGCAGAGATTTTGGTTGGTTCCTCAGTTTAGGGGCTGCGACAACGCGGTCATGTAACCCCGTGTACTTTGGGATGGCTGTATTAGTCTGTAATTCAGGTAAGGACTGCAGACGGTCAATTTCAAGCAGTAGTTACTAATGTTGCTACCAGGTACTACCGTCAACGACACCTAGCTGTGAACTTGGCTACTAGATGCCACCGCAACCAGCAACTCGCAACGAACGTTGGAACTTCCCCTCCAAAGGAAAGCATACTGAGGGATTTTTGGCGCTCTTAGAAAATCCGACGACTTCGGCCGGCTTTGAACTCGCGACCTTGGGCATAAACATTCAGCATGCTACCAGTTACGTCACCGAAGCCGCTTCACACTTAGATGGAAATCTGAATCTGATCTCGTGCAAGTGCGTTATCTTGGCAACGTCTGATGGCTCATCCCTCATCAATTTAGTAGTGTTGCCATGGCAACCACTGATAGGTCTTGGCATTTTCTTATAATTCCGAAATTATTTTTCTCATCCCTTGGCATAATGGTGGGTTATATCAAAAATTCTTTCAGACAAAAGTTTTAGGTAATTATTATGGGAATATTGTCCATTTTGTACGGTTTTGATATTGTGCCTATTAAGAGAGATATGATTAATGTTTCCCGAAAAACCCACTTTTTCCCACCCCTTTGGTCAATGGTTGGTGCTATAAAAAAAACTCTTCAAACATACATTTTTGGGCTTTATCCGACACATAGTATGAATGTTGAACGGATTCGATATTTCACATATTAAGAGAGTTATAGCAATATTTCACTTTTTCGAAAAAAAAAAGCCCCCCATTTTCACCCCCCAACGACCGATTTAGCCCAGTAACGAACTCGACCGAGATTTTATAGGTATACGTATTCGGTAAAAAATTCAAAGTGATTGGTACAAAATTACGGCAGTTATCGTGTCCACAATAAACTGATATACATATACATACATAAATTATATATAACTGTTGAACTGACGGTGGTTTTGGGGCCTGGGGATGTGAAACGCGAAGATATGTCGAAATTTTCCGGAAGTCGAAACATGGTACCCATTGCAATAGTTATCTTTCTAACGAAATCTACCTCTGGTTGGTTCCTCAGTTTAGGGGCTGCGACAACGCGGTCATCTAACCCCGTGTACTTTGGGTGAGTGTAGAATCTGTCTGATACACGGTGTGAATTGTAATGGCTGTATTAGTCTTAATTCATGTAAGTACTGCAGACGGTCAATTTCAAGCAGTAGTTCCTAATGTTGCTACCAGGTACAACCGTCAACGACACCTAGCTGTGAACTTGGCTACTAGATGCCACCCCAACCATCAACTCGCAACGAACGTTGGAACTTCCCCTCCAAAGGAAAGCATACTGAGGGATTCTAGTGCTCTTAGAAAATCCGACGACTTCGGCCGGCTTTGAAACCGCGACATTGGGCATAGACATTCAGCATGCTACCAGTTACGTCACCGAAGCCGCTTCCCACTTTATCAGGCGGCTTTGGTGGCGTAGTCGGTAACATGCTGAGCTTCTATGCCCAAGATACCGGGTTCAAACCCGGCCGAAGCCGTCGGATTTTTTAAGAGCGTTAAATATCCCTCAGTATGCCTTCCTTCGGAGGGGAAGTAAAGCCGGCGGTCCCATGTCATAGATTTATGGCATGTTAAAGATCCTTCCACTAATTGCACCTGTGTGAAGCTAAATTGGATAGGTTAAGAATGTATACAACGCTCTTAGGTTTCTATGTTCGTTGCCAAGAGCCGACTGCGGCGGCGTCTAGTAGCTCAGTTCTGAACTTGGCCTCGTAGTCGTTGACAGTGGCGCTTGGCGGCAAAAGTAGGAACTATCTGAAAAATTGTTAGTTGCAGTACTTAAATTAACAAACAGATAACACACACTAATACAGTCATCACAATTAACACCGGTTATCAGACAGATTCTACACACACCCAAAGTACACGGGGCTACATGACCGCGTTGTCGCAGCCCCTAAACTTAAGAACCAACCAACCAACCCCTTAATCAGATGGAAATACTGAATCTGATCTCGTGCAAGTGCGTTGTCATGGCAACGTCTGATGGTCCATGCCTCATCAATTTAGTAGTGTTGCCATGGCAACCACTGATAGCTCTTGGCATTTTCTTATAATTCCGAAATCATTTTTCTCGTCCCTTGGCGTAATGGTGGGTCATATCAAAACTTCTTTCAGACAAAAGTTTTAGGTAATTATTAGGGGAATATTGTCCATTTTGTACGGTTTTGATATTGTGCCTATTAAGAGAGATATGATTAATGTTTCCCGAAAAACCCACTTTTTTCCACCCCTTTGGCCAATGGTTGGTGCTATCAAAAATCTTATTTGACATAAATTTTTGGCACTTATCCGACACATATTATGAACTTTGAATGGATTCGATATTGCACGTATTAAGAGAGTTATAGCGAAATTTCACTTTTTCGAAAAAAGCCCCCCATTTTCACCCCCTTCGACCGATTTAGCCCAGTAACGAACTCGACCGAGATTTTATAGGTATACATCTTCGGTAAAAAATTCGAAGTAATTGGTGCAAAATTACGGCAGTTATCGTGTCCACAAGAAACTGATATACATATATATATACATATATATATACATATATATATATATACATAAATTATATATAAACTTTTGAACTGACGGTGGTTTTGGGGTCTGGGGGATGTGAAACGCGAAGATATGTCGAAATTTTCCGGAAGTCGAAACATGGGACCCATTGCAATAGTTAGCTTTCTAATGAAATCTACCTAAAACTTTACTCCGGCAATCCAAATATGTTACACTATCATAATCACACTTATTTGAAGTATTTGCAACACGTTTACCTGTATATTTTCCACAAGGCATTTGGCCCTCCACAAACACGTGGGTACTAAAATGTGGTGTTCCGGTAAAATTATATAATTCACTAATACTTGCCAATAATTATCTTCAATATTTTTCTGTGGCTCACTGTGCATAAATAACAGTATTTTACAATATGCCAGTGCACGATGGCCCCTGATAACCAATTCAACGCTAACAAGCGGATATTCTTCTACGTCTTGCAGGACAAATACACTTACACGCCTATACTGGGCGGATTCTCCAGACGTAGTGCAAGGCACTGGGTGTCTCGAGGAAGTAGGTCGTCAAACCGAAGTCGTTGAGCGACTACTTACGTTCCTATTTGCGTATCTGCAAGGGTATTACCTTACCTTAAGCGAAAATAACATTCTCAAAAATGTTTTAATAATGCAGCATGACGGAATGGAATATTCTGAGTCTTGTGAAAGAATAAAATTAATTAATAAGATCTCAGATAAATAATTAGCATTTCTCACCAAAGTCAAAAGTGCGATTCAACGCTACTTCAAAGAGTATCACGTGAGCTCTCAGCTCCACGTGGCTTCCTGGGTGTGTTCAAAGGTACAACATCCCATCATAAATGTTCTGTCATAAAAAATATCACATGAACCATAGCTCAGCGGGTTCAATATATCCTTTACAGAATGGTGAAAACCGCATCAAAATCTATCCAGTGGTTCTTGAGTTTACCAGTAACATCCAAGAAACGGGGACTTTGTTTTGTACTAAGTAGAGATGATGCAAGCGGCAGCCGTGCTACCAACGTTACTGTTGTAACTAGCTCTCGCAGACGCATGTAGGCGTTGCGGAGAATATTCCCGGACTCACTGTATTAAACATTTAAGTCAATAACTGAACTATTTCCATGAAACATAGTAAAGGAGTAGTATGTTATAAAAGACAGCGCAAGCTCATTGAACAAGAATGTGTTCTTGAATATTACACACAACCACCATCTGGAGTACATGAAATATTAAAATCAATAACTTTCCATTTCTTCTTGGTTCGTTGAGGCCTCTTGGGCCACGTGGGTCCTAACTCTGGCGAGCTTTCTTCTTATCCCAGTATTCCTTCATCTTTGCACAATGTGTTGCTTTCCTTTCCTAAGTCCTCCTCATACCCACTCCTGGACACATTGTTTTAGTTATCAAAGACTGGAGAGTGTCGGATGTTCTGATCAGCATTCTAAATGTATCCCTGTTGATATATCCTTGGGATCAATTTCTGAAAATTCGAGGTCTTTTCGAACAAGTCTCGTCCATTTGGGATTTTTCCCCTTCCTTCTAATAATGATGTCATAATATTAAAAAGACGAAATTTAGCAAACTACTCTGAAAGTATGGCAGCACAATCTAGTTTTTTTTAGCGTATGGCTTTTAGTGCCGGGAGTGTCCGAGGACATGTTCGGCTCGCCAGTTTTGTAGCTGCTTCGAGACGGACACCCAATAGGTGAGCTACAAGTACCGTTGGGGAGGGAAGGAGGGAATTTGGAATGTAAGGACGAGGAGTTGGAAGGTAGCGGCTGTGGCCTATAGTTAGGGACCTACCCCGGCATTTGCCTGGAAGGAAGATGGGAAACCACAGAAGACCATCTTCAAGGTTGCTGGCGGGGGGATTCGAACCTCCTCGCCTCCCGGATGTGAGCGACTGCCATCAGTCATGCCGTAACCACCACGGCTAACTCACCCGGGACAATCTAGATAATCCTGTGGTATGTAAATCTTAAGTGTGATGATCATAAAGGTGGTCTGTGTTCAGATTTATAAATATTGTTCTTACTCGTGACTAACCGAAGTGACTGTAGAAAATATATACGGAGAGGGAATATTTACTAACTGTTAAATATTCGGGTATGTGAGCTAGAACTCTAGAACAATGATTTATTGTAGATTGTGTAAGTGTTTGTTTGTATATGCGAATTATTCTTGTTCGTGAGAATTTGACGAAAAGTTATAAATCGATGTGTACCGTAATGAGCCGTCGTTAACGGGCTTAATTTATATACATTGCACTAAATGACAGTTTATTTGTATTTTTGTAGGCACACAGCACACCGCCACATTAATTAAATGGGACGTAAAACCAATAACATTCTTATAGGTTACTGTGAGCGTCCAATGTGTAAATACTACCCGTCCTGCTTTACTGTTATGTGAGTTGGGCGCGACACAGTTCTGACAGGGATTTTCGTCCTTGTTTATTTGTTTAAACGTACTTTATCAACAAATAAAAATATTTCGATTGACTTTTAACGAATGTAAGATTGTTCCTGATCTATTGAGACGATTTGGAAGATTTTGGTACAAACCGAACCTTCTAACTCCCTCTGGTTTAAGAGCTTGAGTTTTGTGGAACGTACACCTTAGCGTTTTGTATACTGTAGCTTATATGATGATTAGTGTAACGAACTTCAGAAATTAATGTTGACAACATTATTTAGTTAATGTCTGTTCTTATTTTAACTGTTGGTAGTTTTCTTCTTCTTCTTCTTCTTCTAATGACCACGACATACAACCACTACATTTGGAGTGGTCTTTGATGTTTGGCCAGTAGTTACGTATCCTCTGACTATGTTGTTACCCTCCTCTCCTGTGTCCAGAGGGCACCTGTCTTCTTTCTTGGAGGTTTGTCCTGGAACCACATTTGCTGAAGAATCCTCCTGATAGATGTCCGGTCTTTTAAGTCCCTCCTAGTTCTTGCAGATCTTTGCTCACTTCCTACAACCATGGTGACTTGGTCATCCGCTTTTGACAGTAACCGAGGAGCTGGTTGGTCAACCTGGTAGGATGCATTCTGTAGACGTGTCCATAAAATGCTAGACGTCGTTTCCTAGCAACATCCGTGATTCTTTCACAGTACGTGTAGAGGTCTTGATTAGGTCACCTTCTGTAATCATTACCATCCTCAACAGGCCCCAATATCTTTCTCAATATATTTCTATCCTGTACTTCGAGTTTGTCTGTGAGTCCCTTCCGGTTGAATACTAGACATTCTGAAGCATATAAGGCTGCAGGACGTATAACTGGTAGTGTCTCATTTTAGTCTTTCGGGAGAGACACTTCATATTATATGTGTCCTTGGTTAATTGATAAGCCATTTCTAACTTGTTTACTCAGGTTGATAATGCCTTTACTTCCGAGAGATTCGCTTCGAGTCATTCTCCTAGGTACTTAAATACAGTATATCAGTTTTCTTGATCGCTCCCTGGTCCAAATGCAGTGTACCGGTACAAGGAGATTTACTGAAATACTGTGGTTTTTCAACTCCTAGTCTATTAGTATGCGGTTAGTTGGTTAAGTAAGTTAATACACAAATACCGACAACATTTACATTAATTTATTGCTGGGGGAGGATGACCATGATCTGATGATGACCGCATGACGATCGAAATATATCATCCAAATAATCACCCCTCTACTTGTTTATATGTTAATTTAAAGATAAATAATTCATGAAATATTTATTTCGGGTTAGGTAGTTTTAATATTTTACTCACAGTCCACTGTAGTATAATTGGGACTGAAATTCTTTCTAAAATGATAAAACTTACCAACATGCAAACAGACAGCCTTAGAGAAGATGTCATGACAAGATGCGTAACCAGTGAGATAAGAAGTTGATCCTATTTTTTAAATAATAATTTCCTTATATGATGAATATGCAATGCCATTAAAACGGCTCATCTACGTATTTTTATCGGTTATAAGAGGTCACCAAATAAGCAAGTGCAGAGATGGATGCAGTATTACCAAAAAGCTTCAATTAACGTTCATTTCCTTTTTCAATTTATAGTGTTGCAAGCCATTTACCAATGTTGACCTAAGTAATCGAATTTTAAAGCTTTTCAGTTTGTCAACCTGATTGTACGCAATATTGAAATTGGTGTTTATCTAAACGTGGAAACTAATAAATTCATTATGATTTGTGTTGACTGACTGAAAAATATTACATTTCCATTTCTTCACACTTAAATCCAAACATCAACCTCTCCCCACTCTTATTCATTTTATAATTAACTCGCTGAGTATTCGCAATCGGAGGTATAAAAATTGCATACATACTTATCATGTTAGTAATATAAAATAACTTAGTTTTATCTGCCCCATTAGAAGATCTGCTTATCACAGGCAATACACGGATATCTTGTACGTTAAACATAATATAAAGCATACCAACTAATTCAGTGTACATACACAGTGGTTCTCAGTGAAATTGTAATATCAAAATATTAGGACTCACAAAATTGCATTTAAGGTAAAGAAGAACATTGAAATTGAGTCAAAGCTATCAATAGAGCAGGAAAACAATCCATGGGTTAACAAAATTGGCTTGTTTCAGGACAACCTGGGCAACCAGGTATACCAGGACTACCAGGACAACCCGGTCAGCCAGGCGGAGGTTACCCAGGAGGACCTGGATATCCTACAGGACCTAGTCAACCAGGACAGCCTGGTTATCCAGGAGGACACCCGACTGGACCAGGACAACCAGGAAAACCGGGTCAACCAGGAACCCCAGGACTGCCAGGACAACCCGGTCAACCAGGCGGAGGATACCCAGGAGGACCAGGATATCCTACAGGACCTAGTCAACCAGGACAGCCTGGATATCCAGGAGGACACCCGACTGGACCAGGACAACCAGGAAAACCAGGAACCCCAGGACTGCCAGGAACTCCAGGACAACCTGGTCAGCCAGGCGGAGGATACCCAGGAGGACCCGGATATCCTACAGGACCTAGTCAACCAGGAGAGCCTGGGTATCCAGGAGGACACCCGACTGGACCAGGACAACCAGGAAGACCAGGTCAACCAGGAACCCCAGGACTGCCAGGACAACCCGGTCAACCAGGCGGAGGATACCCAGGAGGACCAGGATACCCTACAGGACCTAGTCGACCAGGACAGCCTGGATATCCAGGAGGACACCCGACTGGACCAGGACAACCAGGGAGACCAGGAACCCCAGGACTACCAGGACAACCAGGTCAGCCAGGCGGAGGATACCCAGGAGGACCAGGATATCCTACTGGACCAAGTCAACCAGGACAGCCTGGATATCCAGGAGGATACCCGACTGGACCAGGACAACCAGGGAGACCAGAAACCCCAGGACTACCAGGACAACCAGGTCAGCCAGGCGGAGGATACCCAGGAGGACCAGGATATCCTACAGGACCTAGTCAACCAGGACAGCCTGGATATCCAGGAGGATACCCGACTGGACCAGGACAACCAGGAAGACCAGGTCAACCAGGAACCCCAGGTCTACCAGGACAACCAGGTGGAGGATACCCAGGAGGACCAGGTTATCCTACTGGGCCAAGCCAACCAGGACAGCCTGGATACCCAGGAGGATACCCATCTGGGCCAGGACAACCAGGAAAACCAGGAACCCAAGGACAGCCAGGAACTCCAGGACTGCCAGGACAACCCGGTCAGCCAGGAGGAGGATACCCAGGGGGACCAGGATATCCTACAGGACCAAGTCAACCAGGACAGCCAGGATATCCAGGAGGACACCCATCTGGGCCAGGACAACCAGGAAAACCAGGTCAACCAGGAACCCCAGGACTTCCAGGACAACCCGGTCAGCCAGGAGGAGGATACCCAGGGGGACCAGGATATCCTACAGGACCAAGTCAACCAGGACAGCCTGGATATCCAGGAGGATACCCATCTGGCCCAGGACAACCAGGAAAACCAGGAACCCCAGGACTGCCAGGAACTCCAGGGCAACCAGGTCAGCCAGGCGGAGGATACCCAGGAGGACCAGGATATCCTACAGGACCAAGTCAACCAGGACAGCCTGGGTATCCAGGAGGACACCCGACTGGCCCAGGACAACCAGGAAAACCAGGAATTCCTGGTCAGCCAGGTACACCAGGACTACCAGGACAACCAGGTCAGCCAGGCGGAGGATACCCAGGAGGTCCAGGATATCCGACAGGACCAAGTCAACCAGGACAGCCTGGATATCCAGGAGGACACCCGACTGGACCAGGACAACCAGGGAGACCAGGAACCCCAGGACTACCAGGACAACCAGGTCAGCCAGGCGGAGGATACCCAGGAGGACCAGGATATCCTACTGGACCAAGTCAACCAGGACAGCCTGGATATCCAGGAGGATACCCGACTGGACCAGGACAACCAGGGAGACCAGGAACCCCAGGACTACCAGGACAACCAGGTCAGCCAGGCGGAGGATACCCAGGAGGACCAGGATACCCTACAGGACCTAGTCAACCAGGACAGCCTGGTTATCCAGGAGGACACCCGACTGGACCAGGACAACCAGGAAAACCAGGAATCCCAGGACAGCCAGGAACACCAGGACAACCCGGTCAGCCAGGCGGAGGTTACCCCACTGGACCTAGTCAACCAGGTCAGCCTGGATACCCAGGAGGATACCCATCTCGCCCTGGACAACCAGGAAGACCAGGACAACCTGGAACACCGGGTCTACCAGGGCAACCAGGAGGACCAACACAGCCGGGTTATCCAGGGACCCCTAGTGGACCAGGTAAGTCACAGAAGGCAATTTATTATATTTTCGTTGTGTGCTAAATAAGCTTATGAGAGGACCAAGTCAACCATGACAGCCAGGATATAATATGCATTTGAGTGGGTTGCATTTGGAGAGAGTGTTTTTAATTTATTTTGGTAGTGGGTCGTATTTCTCACACTGACCGGCCCGATGACTTTTTTTTTACATAAATGGCATCAAATCAATCCAACATAGCGGTTGAGCAATTTGTTAGCCCTGTTCAATATACAGTATATTGCATATTCAGCTTCAGTGGTTTTCATTTGGGCCGCTATATGCCCCTAAGAATACGACCGAGTCCTGTCTGATAGGTGCGGTGGTGTTAGCGACGGCGCCATTAGCGACGAACGGCTTCCTGGGGAAGGAATAACGAATAACTACTGTCGACCAAAATATTACGTGTACTCGAGTTTGAAGGTTGTTTGTGAAGTAACCAATAGGCCTACTTAAAATCCAATCACATCATCATTTTTGTCGTTCTATTTTACGTTAGTTCATGTGGGTTTGGAATTTTTAATTTATATTTTTATATTTTTTTTTATCGCAATTGGAACACAAAAAGTGCCCGTTTTCAAGCGTGTTTCAACTGTGCGTCACATTTAAGAATTATTATCTCACAAACCCGTCATCAGATCGAATCCACATTTTAACACAATATACATTGGAATGTTGTATAACTGGTTTATTAATTTTTAAATTCTGTGTTTCCAAGAAACAAAGTTGTTATCATTTTTATAAGATAACTTTTTCTCGGCTCGGGGTGGTTTGAAAATGTAGTTCTTGGTCGCGCTGTAATCCTTATACATCAAAAGTTATCCTGTATGATTGTGAAATACGTAAATTAATTCACTTATTTTATATCGGTTTGTATTTGTACGGGGAATTAAGACATGGTTCACCAGTTAGCCGCTCCGGTGAAAGCTATACAGCGTTGCCAAGACGGGCTCCATCACGCGTCATGGCGCGCCTCGCTCGGAAGTGATGGGCTCCATATCAGCAACGCTGTACAGCATTTCCCGGAGCGGTTAGCTGGAGAACCGTGTCTTAATTCCCTGTACAAATACAACCAATATAAAATAAGTGAATTAATTTTCGTATTTCACAGTCATATAGCATAACTTTTTGATGTATACGGATTACAATGCAACCAAGAACAACATTTTCCAACAAGCCAGAGCTGAGAAAAAGTTACCTTACAAAAATGATAACAACTTTCGTTTTTTAACACACAAAATTTTGAAATTAATACAGCAGTTATACAACATTCCAATGTATATTGCGTTAAAATTTGGATTCGATCTGATGACGGGTTTGTGAGATAATAATTCTTAAATATGACGCATGGTTGAAACACGCTTAAAAACGGGCACTTTTTGTATTTCAACTGCGATACAAAATATTAAAATATAAATTAATTATTCCAAACCTACATGAACTAACGTAAAATAGAACGAAGAAAATGATGATGTTATTGGATTTTATGTAGGTCTATTGGTTACTTCACAAACAACCTTCAAACTCGAGTGCACATAATATTTTGGTCGACAGTAGTATTGACAGTGAGTCATGGTGACATTAGCGTACAAAGGAATGCCACCGCGTATTGAAGTAACACACGATGTGAAACTTTAATAAGTGAATAATATTGATAGAATATTACTGCAGCACTGCGAGTGTAAAATTACATTTACAGTGTCTTTTCAACTAGATACCTTTTCAGCCACTATTTTAAGATCCCATTTTCATTGTTAATATACATTAAATAATGTACAGTTTTGTCTTATATAATTTATATGTTTTCCCTCTTCGTACTTAATTCAACTTTTGTACATATGACATAACTTCCAAAAACTTCGTAGCTAATTCATTATTAGTAACAAGTTCATCACTACATTTGTATTTTCGTTGACACACAACCACATCACTATCCCGTTTTTGTTTTGCCTTAGTCTTCTGTAGTTTTATCCCTTGTATATAGGACAAGGTTTACCTCTCGTTGTTGAAATAAACTCCATAAATAACTGGAGTGAACCTAAATTAGACATAGACAGAATGGCGAGTTATCATACCAAATGGGCCCCCACACTGACTGCATTCTCGATCAGGGGTTTTCCCACCAAACTGAGAACTGTCACCATTAGTCAACATTATATCGCTAACTGGAAACTCACAGAACCGCTCAGAACTATGAGAATTTGTTGCTCGTCGCAAATGTGAAACTTAGTGAGCACTTCATGATCCGTCGCAAATGGGAATCGTCGCAAACGGGAAGACACCATCTGATAGGCCTTAGACCTAAATTCAGCAATTAATTGAGGTGACAGGACATGCTTAGATTTACCTTTTTACCATCATAATGTAGGGCATCCTAATTTGTTATACCTTGTCTTGCAACCAGGGGAGAGGGCATTCGCACTATTATATCGATTGCCAAAAATTATTCTGTGTAAATAAAGTACGGTATCATATGTTACTATAAGAATTAATTCAGCTGGTATTATTTGAAATAATTTAAATATTTAACAAAAAGTTAAAATGGTATATTTTAAAGCCATTTGAAGGGTATTTACAACTACAAAGTTATTGCTAATGCCCAATCAATAGACTAGGCTACTTGAAAACCTGAGTCTAAGAGTCTGATTTCGATAGTGATGAGCTGATTAAAACTATTTCAAACATTTCTAATCCAAAAAGAACAGATATTTAGCCTATTGCCTCTTGAACATTATTAAAGACACACAATCATATGTGAACCTTTATATTTAGTCTTTAACCAGTGTTTATGAGTGAACTAGTAGGCTAGGCTATTCCCTTAAATTCCACACGTCTTTCATTTGAAATTAAGCCTTCGATTTTCTTGTAGGGGACTTCGGAATGTCCTATATTTCCCATGCTAAATTCCAACTTAGTCTTTTTCTCAGAAACTATCAAAAACTAATCGTATTTTTACAAGGATGTTATTCAAAACTCTCTCCTTACTTTAACAAAGGCGTTTAAAAATTAATTTATTATAGCTGTTGTTGCCGTTGTTCCAACTTCCTATGCCCTTGCTTCTAACGCAGCCTAATTCTTTCAAGTTTTTTTCTTATTTTCTGTGTAAGATACTAAAAGTATTCAACAATACTTAGAACACTTCAAACTAAAAATCAATACTAAGAAAACAAAATTATGGTAGTTGACCAAAAGGAGCCTACAACTAGAACAAACATAAAGGTGAATAACACTACAACTGAACAAATCACAGAATTTCCACATTTGGGTGGTGTGATAACCTCTAATATCAAGTGCCTGTCAGAAATCAAGAAAAGAATAGTGGTAACAAAACAAGCCTTCTGAAATAAAATAAAATTATTGCTAAATAATCACCTCAGTTTGAGGACTAGGACGTCATTTCTCATGCCCTTTGTTTGGAGTGTCTTACTGTACGGATCCGAAACCTGGACATTAGGGAAACTGAAGGAAACAAAACTTAAGGTTGCAGAAATGTGGTTTTGGAGAAGAATGACAATAACAAGTTGGATGGACTGGAATACAAATGATCTTGTTCTGCAGGACGTGAAGGAGGATCGATGATTAATGAAAACAAGATTTAAGAGGAAAACAAAGTTCCTTGGACATGATTTCAGGCACGACTCTCTTCTCCAAACCATTATCGAGGGCAAAGTATTGGGAAAGAAACCTAGGGGACGTGCAAGGATGTCGTACATCAAGAACTCCATTGGAGAACTGGCATGTGGTTCTTATGGAAACATGAAGAGACAAGCAGAAAACCGTCATATGTGGTTGCAACGACAAGGCTTTGCCTTTAGTAAATGATGATGAGGATGATGATGGTGAATCGTCTAATAGAAATAAACATAAAAGTGTACTTAGGTGAGTTTACTAACAGAACGCACGATTGCGGGCAAGTGTAAGGAATGTAGCCTTAGGAATGAGATATGAAATAAATTGTACCGTTATAGAGCTAAAGGTCCGTAGATTAATATGGCACAAAAACAAAATGTTGATTTTTTTTGATGATTGAAGCAAATCAAATCTACGTATAGGCTAACTTGGTTGATGTCCAGCACCACACCCAGCTCAATTGCCAAAAGAGCCAGGGACGAAAGTCTTTCCTGCACGGTAGTTTCTCTGCAATAGATGCCAGCCCCGATTCACGCCTATGGGTTGCGCTCCACAGCCATCTCAATGATTAACAGATTTCTATTTGAAAACCATTATAAATACGGGTTGACAATGGGTAGTGTGTTGAAGAATGTGACTTCTTAAAATGTGCAAGCTTTTCTAGTAACGGTTAACTCTTAACAGGGAGCGTAATGCGATTCGTAGATCAGGCTGGGAGGATCGGACTGGCAGAAGATGGGAGCACCATTCGGTGACTAGCTAGAGTCCTGGAGTGTGAGGTTCAGAGAGAGGAACGGTAAACTCTTAACAGGGAGCGTATCGTTGCTCAGAGGGATGGAGACATTCAGGAGGTTAGACTGGCAGAGGATGGGAGAATCATAGAATTATGAGGACTGTGAGACGGAGGTAGAGTGGGGTGAGCGTCTTTCGAAGACTTAGTTAAAGCACGTAATAATGCTGGCTTGGGATGGGTATTGCAACGAGACAGGAAAACGTATCGTTGGTCGGTTTTAGACGACTGTTGTGGTCTTGAAGAGAGAAAACGTTCAACTGAGAGGTATGCGTACCCGGCAAGGAATGAGAGAGCCGTACGATTACTAGCTGAAAGTGAGAGGCACACTGTCGTCAGGCAACTGGGATCTGCCAAGGAGCAGGAAGCATTGATCACCAAGGAAAGATTTCAGGTACAGAAAGACAGAATATCAGAGGGGAAGAAGTTTGAACAACGGCTCACACAAACGTTTAACGTACTGTAAGAAACAAGATTAAATATACATTTCAAATAATATTGAAAAGATATTAAACATTTATTTCAAAAATGATTTCAGGGTACCCAAGTGGAATACCCGGACAAGGTGGTTATCCAACAGGACCAGGGCAACCAGGAAGACCAGGATTACCGGGTCAGCCTGGAACTCCAGGACAGCCAGGGCAACCAGGAGGACCAAGTGGTGGACATCCTTCAGGACCAGGAGGGCCCAGTGGTGGATACCCTACAGGTAATTGTATAACAACGTATGCCCTAAAATTGTAATCGTGCCTCTAAATGAGAAAAATAACAATTCTGAAAAGGGAATAAATAACATTCTACGTCGATTAGAATGTGTAGCATTGATCAAGTGTTAAAATGAGACTGAAATAGTTAGGCTTGCCAGGCGTTGAACCTCTCTGAAAAGTAGGAGAATTATTCCAATACGGGTTGACGTAAGGTTGGTCGGTTGAAACATAGACTAGTGCCTGAAAACTAGCAGTATGAATTGGACAACATACATTATACCATATTGACAACATATAGATAATAATTCCCACCGCTCCCCTTTAATATTTTTCTGAATACTTTTCACACGGAAAGATATAATAATAATAATAATAATAATAATAATAACAATAATAATAATAATATCCACCAACTAGGGAAGAAATCAAGCAGATCATTCACTCACTTAAGAACAATAAAGCACTAGGTGAGGATTCAATAGTTGCCGAACTCTGGAAATACGCAGGTGAAAAACCAGTCGACAAGCTAACGGATATCATCCGGGAGATTTGGGAAACAGAGAAACTGCCCAGTGATTGGACATCGGCCCTGATTCACCCCCTGCACAAGAAAGGTGATAAAGCGGACGTAAACAACTATCGTGGCATATCACTCCTCTCGATAACATACAAGATTCTCGCTAAAGCGCTTCAAACGAGAGCGGAAGCACAGCTCGATCATCAACTGGGCGAATACCAAGGTGTATTTCGAAAGGGGCGCTCTCGTGTTGAGCAAATCATGAATCTAAAATCAATTCTATCGTACATGAATCCGAGAAGTAAGACATTTGTTGTGACTTTTGTTGATTTCAAGAAGGCTTACGACTCGCTGGATCGAAGTACCCTGATCCAGGTTTTAAGAGAATTTGGTTTAGATAATAAGACAAGAGCAATCATTCACCAATCCCTATTGGATACAGCTTCCAAAGTGAAATTCAGGGGAGAGATTTCTGAATCCTTCGCAATACGGACAGGAGTGAGACAGGGAGATGGGCTCTCGCCTCTGTTATTCAACTGTGTTCTTGAGAAAGTTATTCGAGAATGGCGTAAAGAATTGTGTAAGGATGGTATAGAGAATGGGGTCAGACTAGGTTGTAAGAACAAAAACCTGACAATCGACTGTTTAGCTTTCGCAGATGATGTTGCAATTTTCTCTAATTTTCTTGACATGGCCACACAACAAATCAATCAATTACAGGTGCAAGCAGCAAAGGCAGGTCTTCAGATTTCGTTTGAGAAAACGCAGTTTATAACGAACATCAAGTCAGAACCCAGAGAACTTACGGTGAATGGAGGACAAATAACACAGGTAGAAAAATTCAAATACCTGGGTGAATGGATTGAGCCCAACATTCGTGAAAAGGAAGCCTTCGTGGCACGGATTAACAAAATGGAAATGGCTTACCATTTAACCAAAGGCATATACAAAACACGATCAATGTCCTTCAAGGCCAAACTGAGGCACTTCGTTACCGTTATTCGCCCGGAGGCGTTATATATATCAGAATGCCTGGCGATGAATAAGAAAGGCCTGGCAGAACTCGAAGCCAAAGAGAGGAAGATTCTGAGAAAGATCTTGGGCCCGGTCAAGGAACGAGGAGAGTATAGAAGACGACACAACGATGAACTCTATCTACATGTGGAGAAAATAACGGACGCCATTCGCAAAAGAAGACTCTCCTTTCATGGCCATTTAACACGAATGAACTCTGGAAGATTGTCCAATCGAATCTGTACCTACTTTGTGGGAAATAAAACCAAAGGGATGTGGTTTACAGAGGTGGAAAAAGGCCTACAAGAACTGGGGATATCACATGAGGACATCTTGGAACGTGACTTTTTGAAGAAGAAACTTGGGGAGATACAGAGTTTTCAGCCAAAACCTATATTGAAAACCGGCAAGAAGCGGACCGAAGAACGAAGTGAAGCTCGCCGAAGAAGAATGCGCGAATACTGGGCCAATGTGAAAGAATGAGGGAAAAGGCAGTTGAAATAACGTGGTCCATGGACGACCGAAACGATATATAAAAAAAAGTATGGCCACGGGTGCCGGGTGCAAGCTTTGTTATTTGACACCCAGAGGGTAGCTTGCATGTCGAATTTCGTTAGATGTTAGATATTTAAGCTCCTTGAACACTATAGCGCTTTCTAGTAGAGAAATGAGGAACTTTGTGTTGGCGGAAACTCCCGAGATTAATTTTGCCATTATGAACTCGGCCTACTGGATTCAAATGGGTTCTTTGACATGCCAACATCGTATGACATGCGTACCGTATTTTTGCCGCCTTTCAAAAATCACTTACCACGGCCAGGAGCGAACCTGCAATCTTGGCAACTCACCCACCGTGGCAAGCACACGGAAAGATGCTAGTTACTGATTGAACCACTCTTCCTCAGTATCACTAACCACTTGAATGGTGGTGAAACGTTTACCCTTAAGAGCATTATTCAACTGACAAAATGCATGATTGTTGCAAGAGACACTTGGCGGTGTTCCTTAAGGCCCCAGTAAATACAGCGCAATATTTTTCATTGTTGCATGGGCAGCGCGTAGGTGCGAAGCATAAGCAGTAGTTATGTCAGTTTTCTAGGCCGAAGCTGATGCCTTCGTCATCTTTGGCCATAGTGGCGAAGGATGCCTCAATTCCTTAATTTACCTTTGTTGCCGGGTCGAAATAGAGGGCCATATTTCAACACCAGTCACAGTTTGCTCCTGGTAGAGACGTTCCAGGCATACCCCATTCGGACGACATTCTATTCGTTGATGAGCTGCCAGGGTACCCATTCGGAACAAACTCTCCGATACCCCAGTCCCTTGTGCACGATGCAGTACTTGGGTCCGATGCTGAGGTTGCCTGCCATCGACAGCTCACATAGGGTTGTACGGTGGTTGAATTCCACCATTAAGTCCACAGCGGCAATTTTTACCTGTGTCATTACAGACACCTGCCCAGATCGTGGAAGATTCACAGAGCATAACCGTCCACTTCTTAACTTGGCTCACTACTCGAACACAGTACCTCTGGAGGAATTTCCGCTCTTCTACTGTTCAATACGAAGCAATTCTGTTTTGCAATACAGGACTTGCATTCGATCAGATATTTCACTAAACAAACCAATTTTTATGCAAATAAATAAATAAATAAATAAATAAGTAAATAAATAAAATGAAATAAACTGAATCATACCACCCCGTACTCATATTATCGTAGCCAGTAAACAGCACTCTTGCTTCAAAATTTTTTGCTAATTTTCTCTTCTTTCTGAAACTTACCACGTACTATTACGACGAACACCAAGACATTTGCTTCTTGGTCGTCCCGTCAACTATATTCTGTATTGTCAACTCTGTTTATGTTCAATTGAACAAGCCTCATACTGCTACACCTGGCAATTGTCATACTGTGCATCTTCTGTTGATATAATTATAACCGTGACAAATAGAAAACACAATTAAATCACTTGACGAATTCAAGCGAGAACCTCAGAGTGGTGTTCGTGAGGACACAAACATCATCTTCAATTGTGTTACCTTTTATTCTTGGTGGAGTCTTGATAGAGTCGATAACAAGCTAATTTTTGGGTCTTTGAGTCAATTACCAATTTGAGAGGAAGGCACCATACTGTTCGTGGTTATAACTTCCATTCCACTTGAGGAATATCCACACTTCAACTGTTCAATATGAAGCAATTTTGTTTTGCAATCGAATCTTCGAAAAATAACGAATTGCGAACGTTGCTCTTTGAACGACTGTGATTCACTTAGCGAACTGATATCTTATTTTCCGGGTATAAGGACCGCCAGCCATATGCATTACTAATCTACACAACGAACAGAGCGTAATAAAAAAGTTCATTTATATATTTTACAGAAATAAACACTAGTTGATGAGACACAAACAGGTTAGCAGATAGCATCTGAAGACTGCACCCTTACAACTGGAAGGACAAATCTATTCACTGACTACAGTATGTCGTTAAACTCTATGCTCTACAACTGTAATTTATATTGGCTACTGCTCTACGATCATGATAGAGCAATACGGCACAGTTTCACAGGTTTTTCATTCCCAGTTACAACACAACTGAGTGGTAAAACAATTCATTTCTAGCCAATAACTAATGGGCAAAATATTTTCACTAGATCACGAGCCACAATTATCAATGCAGACTGGCTGCCTGGCTCAGCGGTAACGTTTTCCCTTGCTGTTCCCAAGGTTGCAGGATCGATTCCTGGCGCAGTGTCAGTAGATATACTGGCACGTTAATGATCCCCTCCGGGCCAAAATTTCAGCACCCCGGCGTCTCTAAAAGCCGCAGTAGTTAAAGGGACGTAAAAAATAACATTATAACTATTATCATCTATACAGTCGTGACGTTTCTTACTCTATTTTATATTTCAGTAACAGTGGCAATAAACAGATACAGGATAGAGACAAACACGTACGCAGAAAGAACCTTACAGTATATCAAAAAGAGCTTGCTATGCACGAGTCATAATAACAATTGGTCTTTTACTGGCAATATTACTTGTATTGTTCAAAGATAAAACGTTTCAATAAATGTTCCCAATCAGCGTCCCAGGAATCGATTTTCTATGGATAATCAACAAATCTCAGAGCGCTCATATTTTCATGGATAGTTGTGTGTAGTAAGTTACAGACTTATTAACAAAAAAGTGTACTCCAGACCATACAACAATATCCTTTCTGGGGAATTTGTGGGAACAAAACGTTTCAATTCTGTCCTAATCGAAGGTAAAGATCCGGTTAATGGAAAACGTTCAGAGTAGCCATTAAAACATTCATCACAAAATCAGTATAATGAACTTCTCTGAAATATTCTAAAATTGATAATATGTGATAAAATCTTTCTTAGATTCCAAACAGGTCAGTGACGTCCGATACTAACTGCTAGTCGATACATACAATTTGATGGCTTATACAAATGTGTGATTGAAAACTTAATAAAAACATGCATGTATCTTGTTGTTGCAGGACCAGGGCAACCAGGAAAACCAGGAGAACCGGGAAGGCCAGGATTGCCAGGACAACCGGGAACCCCAGGATACCCTGGAGGCCCAGGACAACCCGGACAACCCGGAGGACCAAGTGGAGGAGGATATCCAACAGGGCCAGGACAGCCTGGAAGACCAGGACAACCAGGAACTCCAGGATACCCTGGAGGCCCAGGACAACCCGGAGGACCAAGTGGTGGAGGATACCCAACAGGACCGGGACAGCCAGGAAGGCCAGGACAACCGGGAACCCCAGGATATCCTGGAGGCCCAGGACAACCCGGACAACCCGGAGGACCTAGTGGAGGAGGATATCCAACAGGGCCAGGACAGCCTGGAAGACCAGGACAACCCGGAACTCCAGGATACCCTGGAGGCCCAGGACAACCCGGACAACCTGGAGGACCAAGTGGTGGAGGATACCCAACAGGACCGGGACAGCCAGGAAGGCCAGGACTACCGGGAACCCCAGGATACCCTGGAGGCCCAGGACAACCCGGAGGACCTAGTGGAGGAGGATATCCAACAGGGCCAGGACAGCCTGGAAGACCAGGACAACCCGGAACTCCAGGATATCCTGGAGGCCCAGGACAACCCGGACAACCCGGAGGACCAAGTGGAGGAGGATATCCAACAGGACCGGGACAGCCAGGAAGGCCAGGACAACCGGGAAGCCCAGGATACCCTGGAGGCCCAGGACAACCCGGACAACCCGGAGGACCAAGTGGTGGAGGATATCCAACAGGACCTGGACAGCCAGGAAGCCCAGGACAACCGGGAACCCCAGGATACCCTGGAGGCCCAGGACAACCCGGAGGACCTAGTGGAGGAGGATATCCAACAGGGCCAGGACAGCCAGGAAGACCAGGACAACCGGGAACTCCAGGATACCCTGGAGGCCCAGGACAACCCGGACAACCCGGAGGACCTAGTGGAGGAGGATATCCAACAGGACCAGGACAGCCAGGAAGACCAGGACAACCTGGAACTCCAGGATACCCTGGAGGCCCAGGACAACCCGGACAACCCGGAGGACCTAGTGGAGGAGGATATCCAACAGGACCAGGACAGCCAGGAAGACCAGGACAACCTGGAACTCCAGGATACCCTGGAGGCCCAGGGCAACCCGGGGGACCAAGTGGTGGAGGATATCCAACAGGACCGGGACAGCCAGGAAGGCCAGGACAACCGGGAACCCCAGGATACCCTGGAGGCCCAGGACAACCCGGAGGACCTAGTGGAGGAGGATATCCAACAGGCCCAGGACAGCCTGGAAGACCAGGACAACCCGGAACTCCAGGATACCCTGGAGGCCCAGGACAACCCGGACAACCCGGTGGACCTAGTGGAGGAGGATATCCAACAGGGCCAGGACAGCCTGGAAGACCAGGACAACCCGGAACTCCAGAATACCCTGGAGGCCCGGGACAACCCGGACAACCTGGAGGACCAAGTGGTGGAGGATATCCAACAGGACCCGGACAGCCAGGAAGGCCAGGACAACCGGGAACCCCAGGATACCCTGGAGGCCCAGGACAACCCGGACAGCCTGGAGTACCAAGTGGAGGAGGATATCCAACAGGACCGGGACAGCCAGGAAGGCCAGGACAACCGGGAACCCCAGGATACCCTGGAGGCCCAGGACAACCCGGAGGACCAAGTAGTGGAGGATACCCAACAGGACCGGGACAGCCAGGAAGGCCAGGACAACCGGGAACCCCAGGATACCCTGGAGGCCCAGGACAACCCGGAGGACCTAGTGGAGGAGGATATCCAACAGGGCCAGGACAGCCTGGAAGACCAGGACAACCCGGAACTCCAGGATACCCTGGAGGCCCAGGACAACCCGGACAACCTGGAGGACCAAGTGGTGGAGGATATCCAACAGGACCGGGACAGCCAGGAAGGCCAGGACAACCGGGAACCCCAGGATACCCTGGAGGCCCAGGACAACCCGGACAACCCGGAGGACCTAGTGGAGGAGGATATCCAACAGGGCCAGGACAGCCCGGAAGACCAGGACAACCCGGAACTCCAGGATACCCTGGAGGCCCGGGCCAACCCGGACAACCTGGAGGACCTAGTGGAGGAGGATATCCAACAGGGCCAGGACAGCCTGGAAGACCAGGACAACCCGGAACTCCTGGATACCCTGGAGGCCCAGGACAACCCGGAGGACCAAGTGGCGGAGGATATCCAACAGGACCGGGACAGCCAGGAAGACCAGGACAACCAGGAACCCCAGGATACCCTGGAGGCCCAGGACAACCCGGACAACCCGGAGGTCCTAGTGGAGGGGGATATCCAACAGGGCCAGGACAGCCTGGAAGACCAGGACAACCCGGAACTCCAGGATACCCTGGAGGCCCAGGACAACCCGGAGGACCAAGTGGTGGAGGATATCCAACAGGACCGGGACAGCCAGGAAGGCCAGGACAACCGGGAACCCCAGGAATCCCTGGAGGCCCAGGACAACCCGGACAACCCGGACAACCCGGACGACCTAGTGGAGGAGGATATCCAACAGGGCCAGGACAGCCTGGAAGACCAGGACAACCCGGAACTCCAGGATACCCTGGAGGCCCAGGACAACCCGGACAACCCGGAGGACCAAGTGGTGGAGGATATCCAACAGGACCGGGACAGCCGGGAAGGCCAGGCCAACCGGGAACCCCAGGATACCCTGGAGCCCCAGGACAACCCGGACAACCTGGAGGACCAAGTGGAGGAGGTTATCCCACAGAACCAGGACAGCCAGGAAGACCAGGACAACCCGGATACCCTGGTGCTCCAGGACAACCTGGAACTCCTGCTCAACCAGGTCCGGAACCAGGATCTCAAGTCACTGAAGGACCCCCTGGTGGCACTACGCCTCCTGTCGAGGTCATACCTTATCCTCTACCCATTGTACCCAGCCCTGGTGTGTGCCCATGTTATCTAGTAAACCCTGGAAACAACACTACTACAGGTGCACCCCCTCCACAGTTCGTTTATCCTCCTTCACAAGGACAAACTCCACAAAATTTGCCACCATACGCCTTTATTGGCTTTATCCCAGTTATTTTCTACCCCTACTGCCCGGGTAATAATACCAACCAAGAAGTTCTCCAGCCTATGTTCCCCGCGGCTTATCCTGTGCCCTATCCTTGTGCACAATGTTCGGCAGGACAGGATCCTTCCTTGCAAGCTCGATACTTACAACTGAATGACTACGTAAACAGTTTCGCTCAGGTACTAAAGCAAGCTAACGTGCCTTACGGATCAGTTGTCAAATCACCAACCCGCCGTAGAAAATCCGGTTACGTAGTAAAGAGGAAGCACAGAGTAACACCGGAGTGATATTTAAGGACTATGTAAGGACATTAATCAGTGCTTTCAAATCAAGCCCTATTTATCCTCATCCTAAAGTCCCTTTTTTCCCTATCCCCTAGAATAATGGTGCTCTATTTGTGAATGAATCACAGAAGATAGGATGGGTTAGGGTGTCTGAATGGGGCAATGTTTTTGGTTATAGCGATTATATTTATGTACAAATCTTCCTTAATTTAAGTAATTGTTGAATGCCCCTAATGATGATTTACTTGGTTTTCTTTAGAACCACAAAGAAAAATAATCAGCCACACGCCCAAATCCATCCTTGTAATTATTTCTAACTACTTGTTATATACTCGTACAACTGTGTCTTAAAATATTTCAGGCGAATTTTCTGAATCAGAACTCTATATGTACGTATAGTTCGTAAGGATCACAAATACTTCACGAAACAAGTATTTAATCTGTAGAAACATTCAGTTTCAACGTAATGTCTTCCACCTGAGCGCTATAGTTCTTGTGTATTTGGTTTGTCGTTTACTTTTGCATTTTGGAATGCATGAAGTGTAAATGTACTTGACAAATTTACTGTATGTGGTGATGATTGTTATACGTGTTACTGGTGAGGATGTAACGAGTGACAGCTAATTTAATAAAGTAATTGGAAGCTTTTTTCTACAAAATATCTTGTTATGCCCTTTATTTCACGTCCTTACCTCCAGAGACATAACCAAGGAAAGAGTCATTGACTGCCACTTCATTGTGTCCGCACTCCTTAGTGCACCCTCAATGTTAAGCCGTACGAAAAGCATTTTCATACTACTTTAAGGTAACCGTGAAGTTTGAAACTGGCAATTAATACAGTGCCTCACAAAAATCCCAATATTTAGGAACAGTTTTAAATTAGAACTTTACATTTCTTGTCACTTGCTTAGAATAGACGTAAAAGGATACACAATAATTAATATTGCACACAGTCCAACATAATTTTCATAATCACACTAATAATATCTTTTTTTAATATTACAAACATTGCTTACATTCGTGCACCTTTTTCTCAGAAATGGGTGATAAGTTGAATTTACAATATAACCATGGCATAGAGATTTTCATAACTATAATTAGTTAAATATGCTCAGTAGTTTCCGGTTTCTGTAGTAAATACCACAACATTTTCATCAACAAATTTTAACAGATTTCAAAGCTGTAAGTTGTATTCTAAAGTTTAAAATATACGCCAATCAATACTTCAAGTATATTTTAAACTTGAGAATTCTTCTAAAAATACGGATATCAACAAACATTCTGCTATCAATGGCAAATGTATTTGCAATCTATACAAATGTATATGTAAAAGCCAACTTAACACAGGGTTGAATCTACTCATCAGTATAATAAATATTAATAATAATGTTATTGGTTTTACGTCCCTTTTAATTACTGAGGCTTTTAGAAAGGCAGGGGTGCCGAAATGTTGCCCCAAAGGCGATTTTTAACGTGCCAGTAAATCTACTGACACGGCTCCATCACATTTGCGAACCCTCAAATGCCAACTGATTGCGCCAGGATTCGATCCTGCAACCTGGGACATAGCAGGCGAGAACGTTACAGCTACAACACACAGTCAGTCTAGTTATCTAGGGTGATTGCTTTATCTGTGGAAATTTACAGCCCCAAATAATAAGTAGTTTCTGTGGAAAAGGTACACAAACGGAGGCAATGGTTGAAATAGTTTATTTTTAACTACCATATTATTTGTATTATTGGTGTGATTATGAAATTACTGTTGGACTGTGAGCAATGTAAATGACTCTGTATCTTTATATGTCTATCACAACCCTTAAGCAGCCACGTTTTCCTACCGTATCTAACGTAAATAGTCACGTGAACACTCCACTCATTTCATTATATGAAATGAATCATGATAATTTTCTCTAAACATTTATATTATTGAATGAATGTTTTGTGTTTTTAGACGGCAAACACATTTCTACATCAAAATACCAATCACAGATCTAATTTCAAGTGCGTCGGTAGGTTTTACAATTTGGTGTCTCGTATAATTCCATGCATTTCCACACTGTACATTCATCGGATTAGTCCTCCTCTAATTTGTAAGTGCATATCCTCACAATAACTAAGTGCCTGATTGTAGAATAATGGAGTAAATGACGTGAAGCTGAACATTACGTTAGTACTACAGGTATTACTCTTATATTTACATTGCGTTAGGAATACCGTAGCGATTTGACGACACTCAAGAAAGCTCACTGCCAGATATAAAATTGATGCTAATTATATGAAATCACTCAGATTACTATCTCAAGGTTGCTATGAAAATACTCAGAGTCCTCAGTTTAGCTAACCTGGATCATTAGATACAGCCAAATAAAAACGCGTGGGAAATTACAAACACTTCGCGCGACTGCTTAAGAGTTGAACAAGTGACACAACAAGTTTGAAGTACTAATTTTAAAATATTTTGAAATATTGAATTATATGTGAGTTACTGTAATAATTGACAGTTCCACACCACAAGGATACATTAACAGCAACTCACTTATTTTCAACACCAATCCATTCATTACTAGGTAGGCCTATAAATGTGCAAAAACTGTACATTTAGTCGTTAAACTAACGCTTAAGATAATCGAAGAGGAAGTTAAAGAGACTGAAAATGAATAAGAAGGAAGACGATCTGACAGACTTGACTCACTGTAGAGCCATTCGCATCATTCAAATGCGAGAACTAAAATAATTCTGTAAAATCATATTATTGGAAAATTGAAGCTGAAACCTACACCGCCTTGGCCATTCTCACTTCCGGAGTGCAAGACTTTGAAGTCTCCGCTTATGAACTCTCCTTCTTCTCTTCAACGTGTTTCAGCTAATCCTAAAATATCTAATTTATGTCGATCTATTTCTCTTTTCAAGTTCTCTAGTTTCCCAGCTTGTAACATAGTTCGAACATTCCATGTTCCAATTTTAAAATAGGGATTTCTCCTGATAACGACCTGAGAGGCCCCATTACATCTCCTGCCGGACCCGACATCATTCCTTTGAGGTGTGATCCCGCAGTTGCCATCTACACTAACATTTGTCTTTGAACCCTTATCATTAATGCTCTAATAAGTTTATATGAATAATTCGAATGATTTACTGCCACTTTGAACGAAATAATACGTTTTAAGATATTTGATGGTCAAGAGTCAACACACAACTCGAACTTTGTTTGTTTGGAAACTACTTCCGACAAATCTTCAATAAGAAAGCAAACTTTCGTCGAATTTACAGTGTGCTGAGACACTGTAGCATCTGACAAATCTTCAATAAGAGAGCAAACATTCGTCAAACTTACAGTATGCAGAGATAGCTACTGACAAGTCCCCAATAATAAAGCGAACTATCGTCAAAAATACAGTATGCAGAGATAGCTATTGACAAATTTTCAACATGAGGGCGAACTTTCTTCGAACATACAGTATGCCGAGATGGCTATTGACAAACCTACAACATGAGGGCGAACTTCCTTCGAACATACAGTATGCATAGATAGCTATTGAAAAATCTTCAACATGAGGGCGAACTTTCTTCGAACATACAGTATGCAGAGATAGCTATTGAATAATCTTCAACATGAGGGCGAACTTTCTTCGAACATTCAGTGTGCAGAGTTAACTACCGACAAATCTTCAATGAGAGAGACAGAGCAGAGATTAAAAATTACAACAACAACAAAAAAAACACATCTCTATGGGGCAAAGGCCTCCTACCATCCCGTAGAGATAGCTCAACTGAACTCACTGAGTGAGCTAGTCTCTAAGAATTTGTTTCTCCTGTAATGTTATCTTCCAAGCTATTAACATAAATTAATAATCATTCATTAGTTATCCATTGACCTTGTTGCAATAATCCTAACCCTAGAAGTTCATCCCTTTGTCAATTACTATGAAGCTGAGGATGATACTTTCCATTTCTCTCTCTCTCTCTCTCCCTGACCTTGTCCACTGAACAAGGACCACTTTGCTGAATTCACGAGACCATCTTTGCAATGGACGTCCTGTGTTCTTTTTCTAATCCTGCGATCCCAAATCGTTGTGGTGTAGGCCCAACTATCCTGATGCATCCTGGCCACGTATCCACCCAAGCCCACTTAAGAGATCTCGCTTGGATGTATGCATCCATACCACTTCCTAGCGGCTTCGGTGGCGTAGTTGGTAGCATGCTGAACTGCTGTGCCCAAGATAGCGGGTTTAAACACGGCCGAAGTCGTCGGATTTTTAAGAGCGTTAAAACTCCTTCAGAATGCCTTCCTTCGGAGGGGAAGTAAAGCCGGCGGTCCCATGTCATAGATTTATGGCATGTAAAATATCCTTCCACAGACTTAACTCCTGTAAAGCAAAATTGTTAGGTTAGATTTCGACGGAACGTTCTGTCAAAGTTCCAACGTTCGAACTACTTGAAATTGAACGGACCTTGTAGCTCACCCTAAGGGTGTTCGCTGGAAGCAGCACCAGACTCAGGCGAATGTGAGATTTTCGAAGTGAAATGCCATGTCCTGTGGTTCGGATTCCACGTAAAAAGGAGGTCCCGTGGCTCATGATCGCATGATTAACGGTCACGTAAATCTAAAAGCTTCCTTCCTTAGACTCAGGCGAGCCGAACATGTCCTCGGACACTCCCGGCACTAAAAGCCATACGATAAATAAATAATACCACGTCCTCAGACAAGAATGCAATTCCTTGGCAGAGCCAGCAATCGAACACGAGTCTGAGGGGAGACGATCAAGAATACTAGCCGCTAAACCATGAGGTGGTAGTCCATATTGTTACACTATGGAGCTGATTATCGCAGCGTCTTGTTTAGCTGTCAACATGAGTGCCAGTAGATGTAGATGGACTGTGTATTTTCTCCAGCAGAGTGACAGAACGTGAATCAGATGTAGATATTCAAATTAATATACTCTTATAATTCATTTTTAGCCAATTATAAGTAACTGAAAATGATGATAATGATGATAATTGTTGTTTTAAGGGGCCTAACATCTAGGCTATCGGCCCTTAATGGTGTGGGAGTGAAAGATGAGATGAGAATGTAACGAAAACTATAACTAATACTAACTACAGTCTTACAACCTAGAAGAAGAAATTGTAAACAAATAAAGAATAAGGCAAATAATGACCAGGAGGTAAAGACATACCCTCAACCTTCGAAGAATGAGGACTGAGGGATCTGGAAGGAAGGAGAGACATGAAAGGCAGATAGGAAAGGGAAAGAGGAGGAGGCCCGCCCCAGAGGCAATGGAAAAGGGGAAAACACCTGACTCAGCTCAGGAATCCCTCGGGGTCGCCAACTTTTCATCAATATCTCAGTCTCGTTCATGCCTGTGATCATATGGAAGCTACTGAGGTAGGGGTGGTGCTGAGTAGAGGCCTCACGGCACAGCCAGTGCTTGTGGGTGTTGTGAAAGGTTCTGCTCAAAGGGTTAGAACAGCTGTTCTGTGTCTGTGAGGAAAGCAATGACAAACTACCTCATTCCTTACCTTGCCTAGTAAGCCTCATTATAGTGCTGCCTTGACTTTGTGGGTTTCTACCACATAGGCCCATAACTTAATGGTTGGGTTACGAACGCCGCGCACATGGCGGATTCCAACGCCTCCTAGATTCAAGAACTGACTATCATGGAAGCAAAGACTATAATTGACCGAAGGATCTAGGAGGGTTTTGCCGACTGTAAGTCCCAACTTATGCAATGCAAGTGAAGGAGAGTTTCACGAACATAGATCATTATTGATTGTATTAAACAACCGATTCGTGTATTACAACGTTGAAATTACAGAATCTGTAATGTTAGGAGGTAATGCGCCTGCGGAAATTAAGATTATGTTCACTAGTGTTGTTCCACTATGTTGGTAACATTGCTAATTTAGATGGATGAGTCACGGTTTTTATTTGCCTCTTTTAGGTAGATTTCATTAGAAGATTCAAGGAGAAATAATTTCAACTCTGAGATTTGCTGATGACATCGTCTTCTTGGCCGACAAGCCTGAGGATTTGAATGAGTTTTTGAATGGTATGGACTCCGTCTTACGGAAAGAATTCATGATGAAAATTAAGAAATGTAAAACAAAAATACTGGAATGCAGCCGAAATAAATCAGAAACCTCTATGGAGATCAAATTGGCAGGTGAAAAGCTGAAGGAAGTAGGAGACTACTGTTACTTAGGAAGCAGAATAACCAGTAATGGACGAAGCAAAGAGGATATAAAAAGTAGGTTGGCTCAGGCAAAGAAAGCATTTCTACAAAAAAGTAATCTGCTGACATCGAATATAGATTTAGGTGTTAGGAAGTCATTTTTGAAAGCCTTTGTCTGGAGCGTGGCGCTCTATGGAAGTGAAACTTGGACTATTGGTGCAGCAGAAAAGAGGAGAATTGAAGCATTTGAAATGTGGTGTTACAGGAGAATGATGAAGATCAGATGGGTAGATAGGGTTACAAACAAAGAGGTATTAAGACGAGTGGGAGAGGAGAGATGTTTCTGGCGACTGTTAATGAAGAGAAGAGATAGGTTGGTAGGACACATACTAAGACACCCAGGAATAGCAAGCTTAGTTATGGAAGGAAGGGTCGAGGACAAAAACTGTAGGGGTAGACCAAGGTTAGAATATGTTAAACAGATTGCCTCGGATGTAGGGTGTCGGAGCTATGTAGAGATGAAACGATTAGCTCAGGACAGGGAGGCATGGAGAGCTGCATCAAACCAGTCAAAAGACTGAAGATTCAAACAACAACAACTATTTCAATGGGTACCATGTTTCGACTTCCGGAAAATTTCGACATATCTTCGCGTTTCACATCCCCCGGACCCCAAAACCACCGTCAGTTCAAAAGTTTATATATAGTTTATGCATATGTATCTATGTATATATGAGAAACCTGCATGGCAAGAAAGAACTAATAAAATGATAAAAGCCCAAAAATTAACATGGTCTACATATAAAAGACAATGTCTATCAATCGCAACAACATTAAAACATTACAAGACGGTGGTTCAACCAGAGGTGACATATGGAAGTGAAACTCTTTTTAAAGTTACTCAGAAAAGCAGAATCGACAAAATTGTAAAAGTAGAAAGAATAATAGCTAGAAAATGCATAAATAAAAAGTATCAGATAGATGGACAGTGGCGGATAGTACCAAATGAAGTGGTATACAGAGAACTGGAGCACATCACTGATACTATTCGGAAGAAACGGATATCTTTTTTGGTCACATCATGAGGACACCAGAAACCAGGTTATCTAGAAAAATTGTAGTGAAACTTTGGAATATGAAACAACAAGTAGGATGGATTAAGGAAATTATAGAAGATATGAAATAATTAGAAATAACCTTGGATGACTTGCAAAACAAAACAAAAAAATAAAAAACTGAGAGATATAAAAATAAGATTTCAGGCTAAAATAGACAAACTTAAGACAGTAAAAAGGGTATTTACAGATGTGGAACGCCTGAGAAGATCAGAGCGAATGAAAAGCTACTGGGTAACTCGGAAAGGAAACTTACTGAAGAAGAGGACTAAGAAATGATTGACTGAAGTGGTCCAATGAGGCCGTAAAAGCAGAAGAGGAAGATGAAGGAGAAGAAGAAGAATATATATCAGTTTCTTGTGGACACGATAACTGCCGTAATTTTGCACCAATCACTTTAATGTTTTACATAATATGTATCCCTATAAAATCTCGGTCGAGTTCGTTAATGGGCTAAATCGGTCGAAGGGGGTAAAAATGGGGGCCTTTTTTCGAAAAACACTCTTAATATGTGAAATATCGAATCCCTTCAAAGTTCATATTACGTGTCGGATAAGTACCAAAAATTTATGTTTAAAAAGTTTTTTGATAGCACCAACCATTGACCAATGGGGTGGAAAAAAGTGGTTTTTTCGGGAAACATTAATCATATCTCGCTTAATAGGCACAATATCAAAACCGAACAAAATGGACGATATTCCCCTAATAATTACCTAAAACTTTTGAGAAAATTATTTCGGAATTAGAAGAAAATGCCAAGAGCCATCAGAGGTTACCATGCCAACGCTTCTAAATTGATGAGGGATGAGCTATCAGAGGTTGCCATGACAACGAGATCACATTCAGTTTTCCATCTGACTATGTGGAAAGCGGCTTCGGTGACGTAGCCTAGCTGGTAGCATGCTGAACTTCTATGCCCAAGGTCGCGGGTTCAAAGCCGGCCGAAGTCGTCGGATTTTCAAAGAGCGCTGAAAATCCCCCAGTATGCTTTCCTTCAGAGGGGAAGTCCAACGTTCGTTGCACGTTACTAGTTGCGGTGGCATCTAGTAGCCAAGTTGACAGCTAGGTGTCGTTGACGGTATATTTGGTACCAACATTAGGAACTACTACTTGAAATTGACCGTTTGCAGTCCTTACCTGAATTACAGACTAATACAGCCATCACAATTAACACCGTTTATCAGACAGATTCTACACACACCCAAAGTACACGGGGTTACATGACCGCGTTGTCGCAGCCCTAAACTGAGGAATCAACCAACATCTCTGCGGGAGATAAATTTGACGTGAAGAAGTAACAGACTGTTAGATAGTTACACATCAGTTCCAAACCTTGCTAAGGACGGTGTGACCACAAGTATAAGTGGACCCCAAATGACAAGAAGGTTACGGCCCCCTAAGACAATAAAATGTTAAAAATATGCATAGTAAGACGAAAGAAAAGTTAATTGAGCTCCAATTACATTGTAAAATACTTTCTCGCAATAAATGAGGTCTGATCCTTCTACGAAAACCTGCATATTTTGCCTATTATAGCCTATCCCCTAGTTTGCCCGGTGAAATCTACCTCCGCCTTCCGGTGT
This sequence comes from Meconema thalassinum, assembly GCA_946902985.2. NCBI lineage: Eukaryota > Metazoa > Arthropoda > Insecta > Orthoptera > Tettigoniidae > Meconema > Meconema thalassinum. The sequence continues at coordinate 142,965,566 of OX336390.1, forward strand.
GCCGAGAGGATTTTTTTAAGTTATAGAGAGTGTGGGACTGCAGGAAAATCATTCTTTGTAATGCCCCAACTTTGTTTAATAATAAAATTGTGAACTGTGTTGCTATTCGTAGCATTGTTTCCATAACCTCCAAATTTCACACCCCTCCCCCACCAACCTTCTTGTCTCAAGATAACCATTAGGACTTTTTCCTTGTTTTCCATTACGATTTGGGAACAATATCATTCTACAAGGCAGTTAATTTGCTTTCTGAGGTGCAATGGATTGTGAAGAGGTCATCAAAGCATCAATTTCATCCATAGCATGGAATTATGGGATGTAGATAGCATTCACGCATTCATCAGAATCACACTCCGATTTAACCCGTAAGGACTGACGCATGCGTATTTTAGACCCGAGGCTTAAATAATCATCTATATTTTCGTTTTGGGCAGCCCTCATATTTTGTCACATACAATACCTTCCTTCCTTCCTAGTTTTGTGCTTCACCCTGCAAAAGTAACATGACCATATCTTTGTGAACACCCGAGATATTTCATTAATTCTTTACGAGAGGGTTTCTTTCCTTTATATCACTTTCACAAGGCTAAATATTGAAAATATATATACTTTGATTCAATTTGATTCACATACCTTCTGGGAGCTTATGGGAGTTCATTTTCGATTTGCATCGGCATTGCTGCACGGGAAATAATTACTTTTACTACCGATAACTGTTAATTCTTACGAGATTCCGCGCCATTTTACATGCACGTCACACGCTACGTCATACCCGTTGTCAATGTTGCCAACATGTCCAATAAAAAATACACCACATAACACGAAATGAAAGGCAAAACTATTGGCCTGGATAAAGATTATTGATGCGTGACTTCCCCCACTGTGCGTGACGAAAACCAGGGGTGTTATCTATTAGCTAAAGCGGCGCTATCAATCCACCATTGGTCTGGACGAAAATATTGGTCCAGGCAAAACCATTGGTCTGCCGGATGCGATGTAGTACCGAATGCATGTGGTTGGCATTACTGACTCCTTGTAAAAGATAAAAGCCAAAGTCGCAATTTCAACTATATAAGACGTGATCCTATTTGGGATGGCTGGGTGGGTCTCAGACAGTGGAGGAGTAAACATCTATTACTACATCATCTCCAGATATTTTCCCGACTGTCGATTCAGGTGAATTCGTTAATTCCAGTAGTTAAAAAAATTATACAAAGGAAACCCTCTCGTGAAGTTTTTTCTATGTCATTTATGTCGCGTAGATTTACCCATGGCGCCAGTCCTCACGCGACAATTCTCGGCATACACTAGTCGGGACGATGTGTAAAAATAAGGGGAAAAGTACACATATTAAGTGCAGCATAAGAATTTATCACAATACTCACGTTCTTGTTGATCTAGAATGAAAATATACAGTATCCCACTATTTAAGCCTCGAGTCTAGAATATCCGTGCACCAGTCCTCACGGGTTAATATGAACAACAAAATAAAATGACTCTCGTGTAGGCCTACTATCCGTTGCCCGTTTCAAAAGTGCATTATTTTACTTAGTAGCGCTCTGAAAATGGTTTGTAATAATTCTGCCACGTTATTAAAGCCATTTGCCATTAACAAACACCGCTTAAACACTTCCAAAATAAGGAAATTGTCAACATTAACTTTCAAGTAATAAACTTATCAAAACGCACGCCGCCATGTTTGCTGCCAACTTACTGATTGTACTACTAGGCAAAACCATTGACCTGGATAACGATTATTGATGCGTGACTACCCCCACTACTCGTGACAAAAACCAGGGGTGTTTATATTAGGCCAGCGCGGCCCGCCGCCCTTATTGGTCTAGGCGAAAACCATTGGTCTGGAAACAATAATGTTGGCACTCTGAAAAAATTCAGTAACAGCCTCTAGCGATAAAATATTCAACTCTTGTACATTAGTAACATTGGCCATTTCTATAGAATATTTTTCGGATTTCAATGGCAGCGGGCAACGTATACTACACGAGTTCCAATAAAATAAATATTATCCCTCAACTAGCTACACAAACAAATGCAATCCCTCCCTATATTATTCTGCTAAGGTCCCACTCCAGTTTTGTACCGAAAATAAGGTTCCATTAACACCAACCTACACATATGGGGTACCTTCAGGTTCAGCATAACCCAATGCGTAAGCGAAACGCACTCACTCATTAAATGCCTGACAATTAAATAAATACCTTAAAACATGTAGGCTATATTTACAATGAAATAATGAAAGAACTCCTACTCAAATGTCAACCTCACCTGCACGTGGTGCACCCTGCTTAAGACTGACGAGGCTCTGACGACCGAGTGACCTCCGGTATAAGAGGTCCTCCTCTACCAAGTGCCAACGGTTTCCTTGGAAGGCGGATGAGCGGGTAGAGGTTTAGGGCACTCTGTTGTCCTAGGGATGAGAAATTATCCCTGAAGGCGGAGGAACCATGATTGGTCAACGGCATCAGAATGTGGAAGGCAACGGGAAACCACCACATTAAATATTCCAAGAAAACCCCATGGCTTTGCTCAATTTAAAATGTTCCGGAGTTTCAAGTTCCTCGTTCGTATCTCCGGGGGGAACTAGGTTGAGAGGGGCTTTAAGAAGAGTGCAATGCTGCAAGGAACAGTACTGTTTAGGAACATGGAATGTGAGATCCATGTATCAAGGAAAACTAGATGTAGTCAAAAGAGAAATGGAGAGAATCGGCATCGACATATTGGGAATAAGTGAAATGAGGTGGTCTGGAATGGGAGAGTTTATTTCGGATGACTACACAGTATACTTTTCTGGACAAGACAACAACAAAAGTAATGGAGTAGCCTTCATAGTTAGTAACAGAGTAGGTAAAACTGTGATGGGTTGCAATTATAAAAATGATAGAATGATATCCATCAGATTTCAAGGTCAACCAGTCAATGTTACAGTCATTCAAGTTTATGCACCAACCATTGATGCTGAATAGGACGTAGTTGACCAATTTTATGAAGATTTGCAAGAACTAATACGGTCGACACCAAACAAGGATATCGTGTTCATAGTTGGAGATTGGAATGCTAAAGTGGGAAATCAAATAATGGTGTAACAGGACAATTTGGTCTTGGTACAACAAATGAAGCAGGACAGAGACTCCTAGAATTCTGCCTAGATAATTCACTGATTATTACCAACACACTATTTCAGTTACCCAAAAGACGTCTATACACTTGGACTTCACCAGATGGCACATACCGGAATCAAATTGATTACATAATTTGTAATAGTAGGTGGAAAAGTGCTATTCAATCTACTACAACAAGACCAGGCGCTGACTGCGGATCAGATCATGAATTATTAATTCCAAAATTCCGGTTGAAGTTGAGGAAAACGGCTAGAACTGCCTCATCATACAGATTTGACCTGGGAAGAATTCCTTGTGATTATACAGTAGAAGTCAGGAACAGATTTAATACATTGCAGATTGGAGACAAAACCCCTGAAGAGTTATGGGCAGAAGTATCTGCTGCTGTTAAGCAGGAAGCAGAAAAATACATTCCCAAGGAAAAGAATAAGAAGGCCAAATGGTTATCGGATGAGGCACTGCAAATTGCAGAAGAACGAAGGAACGCAAAAATTAAAGGGGATAGATCAGCAATGTTTGAGTTTAATGCAGAGTTCAGAAGATTAGCTAGAAGAGATAAGAATATTTTTATAACTAATCAATGTAAGGAAGTTGAGGAAAATAACAGAATGGGAAAGACGAGGGAACTTTACAAGAAAATTAGGGATATCAAAGGAAAATTTCAGGCAAAATTTGGGATGGTAAAAGATGAAAATGGCAAAGATCTAACAGAAGCAGAGGACATTAAGGAAAGATGGATGGAATATGCAGAAAATCTGTATAAGAAAGAACCATGTATTATGGATAATGAAGTTCATGTGCCCTTCGAACCAGAACCAGATATTTTGGAAACTGAAGTCAAATGGGCCCTAGAGAATATTGCTAAAAACAAAGCAAGTGGACATGATGGAATTCCAATAGAAATGTTGAAAGAAGTTGGAGATAGTGCAGTGAAAATTTTACATTCCATATGTCAGCAAATATGGAAAACCCAACAATGGCCAAAAGACTGGAAAAGTTCAGTATTCATCCCAATTCCTAAGAAGAGAAATTCTAAAGAATGCACGAATCACCGAACAATAGCACTTATCTCACATGCTAGCAAAGCCATGCTTAAAATCCTACAAAATAGACTACGCCAGTATGTAGACCGAGAGCTACCTGAAGAACAAGCTGGATTTCGTAAAGGAAGAGGGACCAGAGATCAAATCGCCAACGTACGATGGATAATGGAGAAGGCAAGAGAATTCCAGAAAGATGTATATTTTTGTTTTATTGATTATGCTAAAGCTTTTGACTGTGTTGATCATAATGAGTTATGGAAAGTACTAAAATACATGGGAGTACCAGAACATATCATTAACCTCATCCGGAACTTATACTCTGATCAAGAAGCTACAGTGAGAACCATATATGGAAAAACTAAATGGGTTAAGATTCAAAAAGGAGTACGGCATGGCTGTATATTGTCACCTTACCTTTTCAATCTGTATGCAGAACACATTATGAGGAATGTGGGGTTAGATGAAGAAGAAACAGGAATCAAAATAGCTGGGTTAAATATAAACAACCTGAGGTATGCAGATGATACAATCCTGATGGCTGAAACTGAAGAAGATTTAAAAAATCTCTTACTGAAAGTGAAAGAGAGGCTGGACTAATGTTGCATGTCAAGAAAACAAAAATTATGACAACTACAACTGTCAATTCATGGCAAGTAGGAGGAGAAAAAATGGAGATAGTCTCTATTTTTAACTATCTTGGCTCACAGATTTCTGCCGATGGTGACTGCAGTCATGAGATCAAAAGACGATTGCTACTTGGTAGACAGGCATTTTCAAATCTGGACAATATCTTAAGGAGTAGAGACCTAACCTTAACAACAAAGATCCGTATAGTAAGGGCTATGGTATTTCCAATTGTGATGTACGGATGTGAGACCTGGACCATAAGAAAAGCTGAACGCCGTAGAATAGATTCCTTCGAATTATGGTGTTGGAGAAAAGTTCTTAGAGTTCCATGGACTGCGAAGAGAACCAATAAGTCAGTTTTACAGCAAATTAAACCAGTGTGTTCCTTGGAGGGCTTAATCCTAAAACAAAAACTGGGCAACTTTGGACACATCATGAGAAGAAATAATTCATTAGAGAAGACCTTAATGCTGGGGAAGATAGAAGGCACAAGAAGAAGAGGGAGGCAAAGAATGAGATGGATGGATGGCATCACAGAAGCACTAAATTCCAGCTTGGAAAATCTTCGGGAGGCAGTGCAGGACAGAAGAAATTGGCGTAGTTTAGTACATGGGGTCACGGAGAGTCGGAATCGGCTAAACGAATAGAGAGAGAGAGAGAGAATGAAAGAATGCAACACGGTAACCATGGTAACAGAATCTCACAGGTCCATCTATTTCTGTAAGACGCAATGCAATTCCAATTATTACATTACTGTGAAAGTCTCCAGTCGGTTATAAGGTTATCACTGAACCAATTAAGCTGTAAAATTCATCAATGTTGTTGTTTGAGTCTTCAGTCTTTTGACTGGTTTGATGCAGCTTTCCATGCCTCCCTGTCCTGAGCTAATCGTTTCATCTCTACATAGTTACCACACCCTACATCCGAGGCAATCTGTTTAACATATTCTAACCTTGGTCTACCCCTACAGTTCTTGTCCTCGACCCTTTCTTCCATCAATACATATAGTATAATGCGCTTAAGGGGGAGGGGGTCAAAGGGCACTCTAGATTTATTTAACGCAATTCTCACGGGTGAGTGTGGTACGAAAGGTCTTTTTCACCCGACTATAAAGGGTCTCCGATAACCACATTTAAAGGCCCTTAAATTAACAGTGTCTGTGATATTCCCAGAAAACTAACTTCGCTCTGATATACCTATGAAGGAATGACAAACCCCTAACCACTGCACAAGTAGCTGAATTGATAAAGTCTGATTATTCATACCAAGGATAAATCTGTCATAGCATTCATGGTTGAGATTTTGCTAAGAGTACTCTTTACAACTAGAATATTCGCGGGCGAAGCCGTGACGGGTAATGCTAGTTATATCTAATTTGAATAATAACAATACTGTTATTGGGAACAGAACTATGACCACTTTACAAGACGATTCTCCATTATTGTCAAACAAGCCGCTAATCAAATGTATAGGTATGTGCAGGGCCAACACAATAGACACTAAAGTCAATTGATTGGGTTGGTAATCATGAGCCTCCACGTGCTTTTGCTTTGTAAATATTAATAAGTTCGTACTTCGAGCATCCTATTGTATGCTCGAAGAGTTCGTACCCAAACACAAAATAGCGGTCGCCACGTGCTCATGAGAGGAATAAGGCCTGAACACAGGTTATCAGACAAATAATTCAACTCACACCCAAGTACACAGGGCTACATGACCACGATGTCGCTAAGTTCCGCATTGAATGAACTACAACAACTCTTACTCCACACCAACTTGTAATGTTCTGCAGCGCATATAGCAAATGGAGTAGGTTGGATTGGATTGTTATTATGAAGCAATTTTGTCCTGCAATCTAGCTGAACGAACAGAAACTACATGCAGTGCACGCAGGCGAAGAAGACATAAAGCTAGCGGCATCTGAGGCGACTTTCAGTAACTACATCAAGTTGCTCTGAAAGGAAATTACGTCACGAGCATTTGAGCGCGTTGCCTTGAACATTCTTAAAGCAGAAAGAACCATCTAAATAGGTATGCTTTCAGACAGCGCGAGCGGGAAGCAGTCTACTAGTTTTACGTCTCTCAACTTAAAACCCCTCTATTCATTTCAGAATGAACACAGCAATAGAGAGGGGTGTAACGATATAACTAACTCAACGGTTTAGGAGTTAAAATCTACAGTTTTTGTAGCCCTTGACAGCGACTATAAAATCCGTTGTTTTCACATAGCTTAAGGATTACTATTAAAAATAATACGTCTATCAATAAAATTCATGAAACATAATTAGCCTAGAACAATATTCTTTCCCACTTGAAACGCGTTGAAACCTTGGACATGGAACAAGACAGTTAAATCCAAAATTACAGTTTTTGGCACAGGGTGCCAACTACCGGTACTGCATTTTATCGTAATTTTTAATACAGTAATTTGGCACCCCCATTACACAGAATAATTATAGGTTAGAGTTGGTATATTGGCTTTCACGGCCAGTGTCCTAGGCGAAACCCCACACAAGACACGGCATAAACCTAGAAGAATTGCTGAGTTTTTATAGGTTAGAGTATTTCATAAACACAGAACAAATACACTAAGGCGTATTCAACATGATTTCACACTTACCCTTAAAATACAGTTTGTATACTGAACTCCGAGCATCGTAGTTTGGAACTGGTGGTAATCTTAACAAAACTGTAAGATGTCAACAAAATGCAAGCAGTGATGAACAACACCAACTTGTTCCAACATTCACTTTAAAACTTCACCTGGTGACAGTAGGATGAAGTATAGAGTCCAAGGAGTAGTGGAATGGAAAGATAAAACACTCTGTGCCAATGTTATTGATGTAAAATAGTGAAATGAAAATCCACAGCCTGCTTCCAGTCTCCGACCGGGTCAGGAATGGAATGAATGAAGCCCCTATCTAGCGGCGAGGATATGAACTGTGCCGGCTGCCGAGGCCTGACGCACTCCTCTGGGGCAATGATTAAATGAATGACAGATGAAATGAAATGATAGTGGAGAGTGTTGCTGGAATGAAATTTTGACAGGGAAAACCGGAGTACCCGGAGAAAAACCTGTCGGCCTCCGTTCTGTCCAGCACAGATCTCACATGGAGTGACCGGGATTTGAACCACGGACTCAGCGGTGAGAGGCCGGCGTGCTGCCACCTGAGCCACGGAGGCTTCATGTAAAATAGTATTATATGCAAATTAAAAGTAGCCTATTCTTAAAATATATCTATATTCGAAATAAAATATATATACTTTAAGATTTAATTCGACTAGCTTCTGGACTTAGATGAAAGCTGAAGAAAACTCAATTGAGAGGTCATAATTATTACAGTACCGGTACTATAATTCAATTAGGTTTCATGAATTGTATTAGAGGCTAAGCCTCCGTGGCTTAGGCGGCAGCACGCCGGCCTCTCACCGCTGGGTCCGTGGTTCAAATCCCGGTCACTCCATGTGAGATCTGTGCTGGACAGACCGGAGGCAGACAGGTTTTTCTCCGGGTACTCCGGTTTTCCCTGTCGAAATTTCATTCCAGCAACACTCTCCACTATCATTTCATTTCATCTGTCATTCATTTAATCATTGTCCCAGAGGAGTGCGTCAGGCCTCGGCAGCCGGCACAGTTCATATCCTCGCCGCTCGATGGGGGCTTCATTCATTCCATTCCTGACTCGGTCGGAGACTGGAAGCAGGCTGTGGATTTTCATTTTCAATTGTATTAGAGGGACATGGTGGCGCAGTGGTCATGTTACTTGCCTCTCACCAAGGTGGACCTGGTTCAATTCCACGCCAATGCAAGTGGGATTTTCGAAGTGAAATATCACGTTCTGTGGTTCAGATTATACGTAAAAGAGGAGGTCCCATGGCTCATGATCGCATAATAAACGGTAACGTAAAACTAAAAGTTTCCTTCCTTCCTTATGAATTGTATTCATAGGGGTATTATTTTTAAGAGGAATCTATAACTCAATACAGAAAATCATCTTGCATTGCTTATCATGGTGAATGTTATTGAATGTAGTGGCTACCACTCTTGGCTGTCACTCAAGAGGTCCGGATTTGATTCTCGGCTCTTCCAAAGAAATTAATTCTGGTTTGTAGGGCTGGAACGAGATACACTCAGCCTCGTGAGGCAAAACTGAGAAGAGGTGAGTTCGATTCCTACCTCAATCATCCTTGATGTGGTTTCCGTGGTTTCCCACTTCTACTCTAGGCAAATGCCGAGATGGTTCCTAACTAAGGCCAGGACCGCCACCTATCCAATCCCCTCCTGAATTACAAATGCACACACCAATACAGTCATCACAGTAACACAGGTTATCAGACAAATATTCCACACACGCCTAAGTACGCAGGGCTACATGACCACGATGTTGCAAAGCCCCTAAATGAATCAACAACAACTTATTTTGCCATCCATCAGAGTAGCCGAGTGGCCTTTGCTTCCTGGTGTAGATCTTTTGAGTTGATGCCGTTTAGGGCTAGGCGATCTATTTACCAAAATTCTGAGGAATGTTCGAGGGCCGAGGATATTTTCTAAATATTGCGACTTTCTCAGCCGGGATTCAAACCTATGATCTTAGGATCTTTAGGTGGACACTTGATCTCTAATTCACTGAGGGAGCTTAGCGGGTGAAATCACGCTCCATGAAATGACGGGCTGAACGTTCAGAGCTCCGATGATCAAATTGCGATGCTGAAATTGACTAACAATCTAAATTACGAATTGTTTCGTGACACAAAGAACTTGTTCTTTATTTGAAATTATGTTCATTTATTTATATCGTATAGTTTTGTTTGATATAGCCTATATAATTATGTTATACAAGAATTCGCCCGGCCCCGTGGTGGTGGGGTAGCGCGCTTGCCTCTCACCCGGAGGCCCCGGGTTCGATTCCCGGCTCCTTCAGGGATTTTAAAACTGACGTGAGGGTTGGAACGGGGTGCACTCAGCCTCGTGAGGACAATTGAGTAGCTGTCTGACAGTGAGGCAACGCCCCGATCATGAAAACCAAGATTAAAGGCCGAGGGGACCCGATGCGCTGATCACGCGTCACACCAATATCTGCAGGCCAAATGGCTGGGCAGCGGTCGCTTGATCGGCCTAGGCCCTTCATGGGCTTTATAGTGACAGGGGTTATTGACTTTATACAAGAATTCAGGAACAGCTTAACTGCGAATTTGGAGAATATCAAGGAGGAATTCGTCCAGGAAGAAGTTCTCCAGATCAAATTATCATTTTAAAGTGGATTATGATACATCATAGAGTTAGAAACAAAGATTTAGTCATCACTTTTGTTGATTTTAAAAAGGCGTTCATCGTGAGTTATTATTGAATATCCTTAAGGAATTTGGTTTACATCAAAAATTTCTTAAGTTTAGAAGACGTCAAAAACTAGAATTACCCTTAAGAATACTAAATCTAAAGTTAGATTCAGAAATGAATTCTCTGAACCATTTGACATTAAAACTGTACTTCGACAGGGAGACGGGCTCTCACCATTATTGTTTAATTGTGCGAGACTGGACTAGGATATGAAGACCCAATGGAAAGAACGGGGTGAGTCCATTTTCTTCGTTAATGAGTTTATGGCGCAATCTGGTGGCTAGCCATCGTCTCTACGGATCAGTTAAAATTAATTTCAAATAAATCAGAATGTCACCAAGATACATAGGTTTTTATTTTAGTGGAAACGGAAAGAACGTCCCATATCCTCTCACTTTTTGTTATTTGTTTTACATGTACTTCCTTTATAAGAAATACATTTGGCAAAAATACTATATTGCTTACCGAAGCCTCCGTGGCTTAGGCGGCAGCACGCCGGCCTCTCACCGCTGGGTCCGTGGTTCAAATCCCGGTCACTCCATGTGAGATCTGTGCTGGACAAAACGGAAGCAGACAGGTTTTTCTCCGGGAACTCCGGTTTTCCCTGTCAAAATTTCATTCCAGCAACACTCTCCACTATCATTTCATTTCATCTATCATTAATTTAATCATTGCCCCAGAGGAGTGCGTCAGGCCTCGGCAGCCGGCACATGGGGGCTTCATTCATTCCATACCTGACCCGGTCGGAGACTGGAAGCAGGCTGTGGATTTTCATTTTCACTATATTGCTTACCCTCAATTGGGGCGTTTTAAGTATTTATTTTTAGTTTTAAAGGTTTAAATTCACTCTCCTGAAAAATTTACACAACGTGGCCTTAGGTTAGGAGCCATCCCGGCAATTGCCTGGAGTAGATGTTGTACATTCTTTTAGGAGCCTTGCGACATCGTGGTTATGTATCTCCATGCAATTAGGAGTGTAGATTTTTTTCTGACAAACTGAGTAACTGTGATGTCTGTACTAATGTGTGCATTTGTAGTTCAGGTAGGATTTGGGTAGGAAGCGAATGTGGGCGTAAGATAGACACCATCCCATTATTTGCCTGGAGTAGACCTAGAAGTGGGAAACCACGGAAAACAACATCCAGGAGGGCTGAGGTTGGAATCGAACCCGCCTCTTCTCAGATTTTCATCACGAGGCTAAGTGTACCCCGGTCCGGCCTTCAGACCAGAATTAAAGTTCATGGCAGAGCCGGGAATCGAACTCGGGCTTCCACGGTGACAGCCAAGAGATAATATAGGCCTAAGTACAGTACAAAGATTCAAATAACCAATACACAATTTGGAAACTAACAACTCATCTTCTCACTTAATAATGCCGGTAATCTTCTTCTTCTCCTTCTTTTGCTTTAGCGTTTGTCCCACCTCGTGGCAGGGTCCGCTATTTGAATCCGCTGTCTCCACTTTACTCGGTCATGGGCCATGTCTGGATGAAGGTTGACGCCTTTCAAATCCCTGTGCAGTGTATCGGCCCAACGTTGTCTCGGTCGCCCCTTTGGTCTTTTCCCGGCGACCTCCAGTGTGTAGCCCTGTTTTGCAATGGTGTCCGCTCCTGACCGTAGCACATGTCCAAACCATCGCAGACGACCCTCACGCATTTTGTTACTGATTGCTGCGATACCAAATCGTTCTCTTATTATTTGATTGGGGATGTGATCCAACCTAGTAATGCCTGCTGTCCATCTAAGCATCTTGGTCCCCATGGCACTTAGCCGACGTTCTGCTTCCTTCGTGGTCGGCCAACATTCCGTACTATAAAGCTCTACGGGACGAATAACAGTGCGGTAAATCTTCGATTTTAGGTGGTCTTTCATCTGGCGATCGCACATGACACCTGTCGTTGTTCACCACTTCATCCACGCAGCATTAATTCTTATGTTGACCTCCTCGGTGAGACGAACTTCAACAGTTATCGTAGAGCCAATATACTTAAATTTTGTCGTTCGAGGCAGATCATCGCTGTCGACTTGGATTGTTCCGATTTCTGCAGCATCCGTTGTCATATATTCTGTTTTAGCTTTGTTAAGCCGCAGGCTATATTGACTTAAACGATCACTCCATTCCTGGACTTGATGTTGGAGATCCAGCTAGTTTTGAGCGGCCAACATAACGTCATCAGCGTACAGAATGGCCCAAGGTAACGGTTGTTGTAGATCTGCAGTAACCGTGTCCATGACCATAATGAACAGCAATGGTGACAGGGCCGAACCTTGATGAACCCCAACTGTTACATGGAAGTTTTCCGACGCTCCTGCGGCGGCTTGGACGCAACTTCTTGGCTTCGCGTAGAGCAACTGTACCCAGTTGACAAGGTACTCTGGGATGCAATGTTGTCGGAGAGTCAACCAGATCAAGTCGTGCGGCACACGATCAAAAGCCTTTTCGAGATCTAAGAAAGCAAGGTGCAACGGCTTATTCTTTTCACGATGCTTTTCAACTAAAAGCCGTGTGGCGTGGATTGCATCTGTTGTGCTGCAATTTTTAACAAATCCAGCTTGGTTTTTGGTCAGCTGGGTGATTGCACGTATCCTCTTATCAAGAATGCGCTCGAAGACCTTCATGGTGTGACATAGGAGTCGAATTGGTCTGTAATTAGCACACTCGGCTGGACTTCCCTTCTTTTTGAAGATAGGTATCGTGATGCTATGTTGCCAATCAAGTGGCGTTCGTCCTTCTTTGACTATTTGGTTGAAGAGTCTTGCCAACCAAACCGCTGGATCCCACTTCTGAGAGCACCGTAGCTCCGCCGCGATGTCATCTGGACCAGTTGCCTTCCCTGGTTTCATTTGTTTCAAGGCCCCTGCAACCTCTAAGACATCAATAGGTTTGATAGGACCTTCGACAGCAGTATCGACAGGTATCTGGTTGTGCTGGAATTCCTCTGTTGAGACCTTCTCAAAGTAATTTCGCCAACGTTCTCTCGCCTTCTTCCAGTCGACTAGCAAAACGCCCTTATCGTCATTGATGCCATAGAAGCGTTGGATATCTTGAGATTTATGGTGCCTGGATTTGACGAGGCGATAGATGTCCCGCTCTCCCTTGCGTGTGTCCAGCTTCGCGTAGAGGTCTGCGTACCGAGCCGATTTTGTCGAAGCAACAGTCTTCTTCGCTTCCCTGCGTGCTATTTTGTAAGCATTCCAACGAGAAGGTGTTTTGTCTTCCAGAAACTCGTGGTAAAGCTGCTTCTTCTTGCGTACCGCAGTTTTGACTGCGTCATTCCAAAGCCATGTGTCCTTATCAATCCGACGTCTTCCTGGCTTCGTAAGTCCAAGAATGGCATGCGTGGCTTCGTGAACAGCTTTCTTCATTTTTGTCCAGCTTTCTTCAACGGTTGTAATCGGCGGCAGCGTAAGACGTCTAATGATTTCTTCATTCTCTTTAAATTGCCACCATCTGATTCTCGCCGGTCCTGTTCGTGCCTGTATGACCATTGGCGGCTTTACACGGAGCTTGCAGATAAGTGGTCGGTGTTGGGTCGCAACTGTTTCGTAAGGGACGACTTTAGTGTCCAACACGTCTTTAAGGTCTTTGAGCCTTACCAGAATGTAGTCAATTTGTTTTGTATTTGTGCCGCTGTAGTATGTGATTAGATGTGAATCACGTTTATTAAACCATATGTTCGTAATGACTAGGTCATGGGTTTCCGCATAATCTAGAATTCTCAGTTCGTCGTAGTTCCTCTCACCATATCCGAATCCGCCATGGGTGGCATGGTCTTCTTTCAAGCGACCGACATGTCCATTTAGGTCGCCTGCAACTATGAGGTAGTCCTCTAAGGGCAATTCAGCGGTCTTTTCGTCAAGCAATGCCCAGAAGGCGTCTTTGATCGTTGCCGTTAGGCCTGTCTGAGGAGCATAGGCGCTGAAGAGGTGGATTTTTCTTCCATCGGCGATGTAGACGATTTTCATCAGACGATCATCATACCGCTGGACTTCGGAGACAGAACCATCAAACTGTGCTGATACTGCAATTCCCACACCACTGGTAGTTCCACGTGTACCGTTATAATACAACTTATATCCACACCCAATGTTGTACGCCTTATCCCCACTCCACCGTGTTTCCTGTACAGCACAGGCATCGATGCGCCTCATTTCTAGCGCTTTCGCTAGTTCATTGTAACGTCCAGACATAGTGCCGACATTAAGTGATGCAATTCGGGATGTAGGGGCTAACTTGTTTAGCCGTCGCCGCCCGTGCGACGGTAACCCTTGCATACTTCTCGCGCCAACCGGGCCTCGTCGTCGCGCGTCGCTTCTGGGGGACGCCCTAGCCTTTAGTTCAGATCCTTGAGACAGCATGTCATGGGGATGTGACGAATTCTTTTTACAACCGGCTTGTCACATAGCCTGTCGCCAAGCATTTTATAGCTGCTGTCAGCACATAATGAGGCCGCCCCTAACATGGAGAACAGACGCCTTTCGCAGCCGCCCCACTGGAGTACAGACGCTGCAGCTAATGGGATTTCAATAGCATTTCCTTCTGCTGAGGGCCCATTACCCTCGTACAAGAGCTCATCCGCCCTAATCCGTTGACATAATAAAAAAAAGGAGATCTATTAAAAGAAACGCTTCATATAAAATTTGCTACGGTATCAATACAAAAGATAATTCAAAAAATAGAAATCACCAGCTACTTCAGGAAAAAAGGGGTGTGTACATAACCTAAAATGGTAGTTGATTGATTGTCAAGTGCAAAGATCGGACACCTCACATTAACGTGCCGGTTGTCATGGGCAGAACATAGAAAGCGGTGTAGGCCCGAGTGCTCTTCATATGTGACGGTATATATGCGGCTTTGGAATATCAAGACATGACCCTGTTGAAGCAAGGAACTGCAAACGCAAGTATTCAATCAACGCTCCGTAAACAACATGGCAGCTATCCAAGACATCGCAGTAATGTTCACAAATTAATTAAAACACTCCAAAATAACATCATCTATCTTGAAACCAATATGCACACAGGCTGGAAAAATATTACCTATCATTGAATACACTTGATGATCCCTATAAAAAAGCTTAAAAACCAATTATAAAAACAAATATGTTGCACCACATCGCAAATTGCGTCCCATCATGGCCCACTACAATTTATGTTTTAATAATGCCTGTAATAATAATAATAATAATAATAATAATAATAATAATAATAATGCTAATTTTCAATTTAATTTTATTTATTTATTAATTACTATTTATGTTACATTATTGTGATATGTCTCACGAATCTGATGACAGTACAGATTATCTGTGAGACATATTAATTATTATTTACAACATATATATAGATTATATTTCAGTGCATGCATTTTTTTTGTAATGTTAATGATAAAATATTAATGTAAATAATTAAAGATACAAAAAATTACACTATGGTAGTTATATTAAAAAATTTATGTTATGAGTTAATGTTTGGTTAAGTAATATTTTTTAATGTGACTTATAGCTAGTTGTTTGCTGTTAATGTTTGTCAGTCCAGGTGGTAGTTCATTAAGTAGTGATGGTATAATATAATTTAGTCTCTTGAAACCATAGCTATTTATACATAAAGGTTTAGCATGTTTAGTACTTGTTATGGCTCTTGTTTGTATGTTGTGAGAGACCTTATGCCTGAATCTTGGATCATGGTAGTAGAGATTCAGTACAGTAATTTGAAACAACTCTTTAATATTAAAATAAGGGATATCAGTGAAATATTTAAAGAACCTGTTTTGGCTATCTTGAAGATTATTAATTAAAGTTGTGTTTTGATTTCCCCAAGCTGCTATAGCATATCTTATTTTGCTTTCAATCAGAGCACTGTAAATTGTTTTTTAAGTTTTCCTATCTACATAAAATCGGAGATTGTAGAAGGTGTAGAGGTTTGCTCTTAGGTTTTTTATTATGTTTACTGTGTGTGTGTTCATTTTAAAGTGTTCATCAAGGGTAATTCCTAGGTATTTTTGTGTCGAAGTACTATTTATGAAGGTGTTACATTTGCAACCTGCCAGGATGTTTTGGTGTATGCATGATAAGCTGTGGTGAGTTAGTTTGTATTTTTCTTGTGTGAAGTGATCAACTCTGATGTGCATTATTTTAGATTTGGTTGTATTTATACACAAATTATTGTCATGACACCATCTTGTGATGTTATTGAAGTCTTCTTTAAGTCTATCAAAAGCTGTTTTAGAGTCTTTATGTATGGTATATATAGTGGTGTCATCAGCATAAATAAATATTTTACTGTGTTTAATGGCTTCATTCATGTCGTTTACGAACAGGTTATATAGTGTAGGTGAAATAATGCTGCCTTGAGGGATACCTTGTGTTCCTTCTACTGCGTCACTGATAGTGTTATTGACCATAACTGCAATTTCCCTGTTTTTCAGATAGCTTTCAAATAGTTTGTAAGTCGTGCCTCTTATTCCAATATCGTGTAATTTAGCAAGTAGTTTATTGTGATTTATTGTGTCAAATGCTTTAGAAAAGTCAAGAAAAAGTACCATTATGTGATTGTTCTTATTTAAGGCATTATTTATTACATTGGCAAATTCAGCCAGGAGTAGTTCAGTACTTTTTCCCTTCCTAAAACCGTATAGGTGTCCCTTTAAAATATCATATTTATTTAGGAAATTCTTCAATCTCTTTTCCAAGCATTTTTCCATTATTTTGTGGAGGATTGATAAAATGCATATTGGTCTGTAGTTGCCAAAGTCTAAGTGATCGCCATTCTTATATATTGGTTTAATAATTGTGTATTTCAGATATTTTGGTATTATGCCTGATTCGAATATCTTGTTTATGAGATGTGTTATGATTGGTATAGATTTTCGCATGTTGCCTTTATGTCTTTCAAGCGTATATTGTCTGCCCCAGGCGATTTGTCTGTTTTTAATTCCTTAATTATGTTTTCTATTTCATATTCGTCAGTTTCAAGTAATGTAAAGGAATTCATTAATGTGTTTCTATTTGATTGCCATATGTTGATACTACAGTTATGAGCTAGGCTGTTTATTTTTTCACTAAAAGTATTGATGAATTTATTGACTATCACTTCGTTAGTACAATGTAATATTAAATGTTTGTTTATGACTTCATTGACAGTTTGTGTTTTCCGACCTGTTATATCATTAATGACTTTCCACACTCCTTTATTATCGTTTTTGGAACTATTTATCTTATTTTTATAATATTGATGTTTTGTTTTGTTTATTAGCTTATTTAATTTGTTTCTGAAAGCTTTGTATTCATTTTTTATTGTAATATTATCCTTGTTTCTGAGCTTTGTTTTGTAAAGTCTGTCTCTTTCCTTACATTGTATTTTTAGGTCATAAGTGAACCATTGTTTGCTTTTTCTGTGTTTACGAGTTGTTATGTAAGATGCTTTTTGGTAGATTTCCTTAAATTTGGTTGTTATATTGTTATATATATATCATTAGGATTTTTTAATTCAAGGCAATCTGTCCAGTCTGTGTTGTTAAGGCTTGTGTGTATTATAGTATCGTTCATTAGAGTAATGTACGATTCATTATCTTGTAATTGTGTCTTATTTTTTGGCCAAATTTCTGCATATGTTATGTAGTGGTCAGAGATATCAGATTGTATGACTGCAGAAGTATATTGATCTAGTCTGCTACGATAGTATATGTGATCAATACATGTTCTCGAGTCTAAATTTGGATCATAACGAGTACATTGAGTGATAAGTGGTAGGAAACCATGAGTTGCCATAATATTTGTATATTTGATAGCTGATAGACTGATGTCATTGGATAAAGTATCAATGTTGATATCTCCTAAAATGGCGTATTCGCTGTACTTACTGGTGTGTTGTGTTATATGTGTCTCCAGTTCATCAAGAAAGTCATTTATGTTATTGCTAGGTGGTCTGTAAATGCATGTTAATCCAATCTTTTTGTTCATGTGAAGTATTTCTATTACCATTGATTCATGAGTATTGGAAATGTATGAATTGTGTGTTCTAATAGCCATGTTGTTCATTACATATAAGGCTATGCCTCCTCCAATACGATTTGTTCTATTAGAAAATACATTAAAATTATCCAAAGTAAATAGGTAATTATTAGATTCAAGTATGTTAATTTCTGTTAAGCAAATAATATCCAGATCATTAATTTTCTTGCCTAAGGTTATGGTTAAATAATCCCAGTTTTTTTTTAATATAGATTGAATATTTAGAGAGAGGATATTGATTTCAACATTATTTCTAGTCTTATTACCATTTTCGATGAAATCGGGTATATTGAGAAATGTGAGTTCATTTTGTATTCCAGAAACATTTATATTGCTATCCCAACTGTTCATAATATCAATTAATATAATAATTCAATAATAATTCTTTATTTTTGGCGGGGGAGGGGGAGGGGGGGGGGGGGTTACCTGATTTTGTTAATGTCTTCCTCACGGGAGATTCTCAATATACCAGATTCGTCGTTTTTTCGCGCTAGTATTTTGCCGTTTTTAACCCAAATGAGTATCCAGTTATTTTCTCTGGCCTGATTTTTAGTTTTCCATAGTAGCTCCCTGTAAAATGACGTTAGACTTTCGTTAATGAAAAACCAAGATTTAGTGTTCCCATGAGTGATGAAATTTTGTCCTTTTCTTTTCTGTAAAAATTCATTCTTTTTGGATATGGAGTTGAATTTTACCACTATTGGGGGGATTTTGTTCTTTCTTTGCAGTGGGGGCCTGTAAACTTCCCCTACATCAAACACGTTTAGATCTACTTCTAGAGTCTCAGCAATTTTGTGGACGATTTCATCCAGGCATTCATCTTTCGCGCATGGCACTTCACATATTTCAATGTATTGTTGCCTACCGTTCTGTTCCATTGTGTGCACTTTCTCGTTTAGATCTGATATTATTTTGTCTTGTAGATTCTTTTCGTCTTTTAGGGTTTTTATTTCTGCTGTAAGTGATTTCAGAAGAGTTGCATTTGACTTAGTTTCCTTAATCAACTCATCATATTTCTGCGCAATAAAGTCGGCACTTTTTACACTTTCACTCACTTGGTTTTTCAGTTCACTAATCTGTTTCTTTAATTCTAAAAACATACCTTTGATATCCGATGCGTGTATTATCTCCGTGTCCGGTGTTGAAGGTGGAGTCGCTGTGTCATCAGTGTTGGCAGCAGCTGGTAGGTTCATTGTTCCACTGCTTGCGACAACAGGTGCTGACGTTGTCTTCTTGAAGCTACGGCACTGTGGACACCGCCATGACTCCTTAGCTTGTTTTGCCATACCTTTCCACGTACGTATTGTTACTGATGTACATTCATAATGATATTTCCCTTTGCATCCCGTGCAGTATACATAGTCACCATCACTTGGGAGTCCTTCTTGACAGCGGTCGCAAACCATTTCCTTGCTATACTTAACTTTTTGCGGAGCACTCAGGTACACTTCTACTTCCTCCGGTGTCTCACTTAATAATAATAATAATAATAATAAGCTCATCCTATAAATGAACGAGACTCGTAAAAAGTGAGGACATGACATGGACGTACAGTAATGTGAAGTCTCTGAACAGCCTAATCTACAAAATTACCTCAGTACAGATGGTTCCTTGCTGAGGCCGAACCAGACTGTGATATAAAACGTAGCCGGTATTTGCCGTGATAATGATGTCAAACAATAAATTATAATAATAATAAATTACGAGCCTTACAGTAGTCGCATATGATGTGTAACATGTGACTTGTTATCCCTTGTTAACATTGAGCTCTGTTGGTCATTGAAATAACTACTTGTAAAACTGCAGTGCCAAATCCCGACCGGTTTTCAACAAATATGATATAATGAATATTTTCATACCAAACAACGACAATTTAAAGATGATTTATTGTAGGAGGAATATCTTTAATGGCGCCTCCAAATCTTGAAGTAATTTTGTATGCGATATAGTTTCCACATAGCCGACAGTACCTCGAGTGCTTACATTAAATAAGAATACAGCAAAAGTATGAAGATTTAATAAATCATAATTGTTTTCAGCAAATATGTTATAATGAATATTTTCACACCAAAGAACGACAATTTGAAGATGATTTATTGTAGGAATATCTTTAGTGGGGCCTCAAAACCTTGAAGTAAACCGTATGCGATATACAATCCACATAGCCACATGGTCGTCAGTACGTCGTGGTATCAATCTCCGCCACCGCGCGCGCTCATTGTTTCCGTCCCATCCATTTCCGTTTCATTGTTTCCGTCCCATCCATTTCCGTTTCATTTTTCAAAATCACCCCGTCAAAAAATATACAGATACCGAGTGGAAAGATGTTACACATTTATAATAATAATAATAATAATATACATCGGGGAAAATATTTCGCTCCTCATGAGATGATGGGTTTGGGTTATTTACAATGTAGTAGACTACAGTATTTATCCCAGATGAAGAATATTCGATTTCAGACCAGTTTGTTGCTGTCATGGGAGTAAGTACCGATTCAATTCTTATTTCAATGCTGGGCGAATCGGTTAACTGTCTGGAAACGTATTCTGATCTACTAGTGCGAATATTGTATATTTGAGTTTCAAATTGAACAGTCTTTTTTACTACCCAGATTTAATTCATAGTTGAAAGCTATACAGTAACTTACGAGCAGTTTTGCGTCATACTGCATATTCTGGTTTAATACTCCAATAAGGGGAGGCTTTACGGAATAAACAATGATAATACCGACAGCCATTTGCTTTCATTGATGAAAATTTTATTACAAAAATCTCTTTTGTTACTGTGCAATGGCACACGTTTTTTTTTTATCTGCCGTGGGCGTAGTTTTAGTTTACTGAGTATTAAAATGAAAATATTGCCTGCTGGGGGTTCGTTTAAAATGCATGAATGATACAAATGATTATTCCAGTGCTGTAGGGAGAATATAAATGTGGAAAGCGATTATTCAGTAGAACTGGCATTGGTTTAAATATTTTATTCCCTTGCATTTGGAGCATATGAATCTGTTGAAAGCTTATCAGAAAATCCACTTGCAAATTATAGAGAGTTGGTGCTTTATTTCAGATCCTGAGGTGTCTTTGGTCATGAGTCCCGTATTCTTGTGCGTGTATAGTATGTTTATGATAACCTGTGTTGTTCTTATGACTGCTATAGTGTAGTTGTATTTATGAACATCAAGAAAACAAAATACAAGATTGTCACATAAGAGCCATATATCTTTACCAGCCTAATACCCAACGGTAACCGGGTGAGTTAGCCGTGGTCGTTACGGCGTGGCTGCTGGCAGTCGCTCTCATCCGGGAGGCGAGGAGGTTCGAATCCCCCCGCCGGCAACCTTGAAGATGGTCTTCTGTGGTTTCCCATCTTCCTTCCAGGCAAATGCCGGGGTTGGTCCCTAACTATAGGCCACTGCCACTACCTTCCAACTACTCGTCCTTACATTCACACTTTCCTCCCCAGACAACACTCCACACGCGACGTTCCCTGTAGCTCACCCATTGGGTGTCCGCCTAGAAGCAGCTACAAACTGGCAAGCCGAACATGTCCTCGGACACTCCCGGCACCAAAAAGCCATACGCTAAAAAGAATATTAAAACAAGTAGTTCCGTGAAGAACTATACAGCCTATTTTCATATATCCTACTCATGTTAATTGCCTCTATCAACATACAAAATTTCAGTTTGAAGGTTGTGATAGGTTCATAGATATTGAGAACCATCTAAGTATTTCAGATGGTCGCCAGGCTGGATTTTTATTTTTCTACTATTACATTAAGATTATTGTGTACGTGTGGTAATCAAACTTCAATCGCATGATTAGAACACAAGAGGTAAAAACGAGATTTTAAAATTTCGCACAGCTGCCATCTTGTGATTATGCAAACAATTGAAATAAATTAGATGCCAAAAGATTAACATTTGTATAAGCATTTAACTTGCAACGTTTCTCTACACTCGGATAGTTAATTCGCGAGAAACGTCCATTTAAATAATTACACTTCGCGTCGCCGCCATTTTGGATTTGTGCTCACCAGGTTACTGAAAGTTCTATAGGTGAACATATGTTCATAGCCTCCATGAACATAAAAAATTTCAGTTTGATTGCTGTAAAAGATTCATAGATATTGAGAACCGTCTAAATATTTCGGATGCTCGCCATTTTGGATTGTTATATGTATAGGCCATTGAGTTATGTACCATTGATGAACAATTATTGCCTAGGTTCTTCTTCTTCTTTTCGTTTGGGCCTACTGAGGACCACGGGGCTCGTTTTGACTTCTTGTAAGGAATTTATGTTTCTTCTTAGCCCAGGCAGCTTTCATCTTCTGGCTGTGTGTCTGCTTTCTTTCCTGTGTCCACTTCGGTCTGGTAGCCCCTGTACTCTTCCTGCTGGTGAGAGACACTGGAAAGACACCATGTTGATTCATCTGTCGGAATTGTGATCGATCCTGTATGTTTGTTTATGAAATTCCAAGTTGCTCTAGGTCTGACTTCACTGTGGTGTTCCATTTGTTTTTGGACGCTTTCCCTCTTCCTGTCGTGGTGTAGATCTGGCTGGTAAGTCTATCTGGACCCATGCGTGTCAGATGTCCGTAGAAAGCTAATCGTCTCTTCCTCATGGATGTGAAGATATCTTCTTGATGATCATAGAGCTCATTGTTGTGCCTGATCCTGTAAGTACCACCCTCTTCCCTCATTGGTCCTAAAATCCTTCAAAGTATTTTCCGTTCCTTGAGCTCTAGTTTTCTCAGTGGGCTTTTCCGGTTTATCAGGAGACACTCAGAGGCATATAGAACGGAGGGTCTTACTACTGAGTTGTAATGTAGAAGTTAAAGGTTCTTAGAGAGGCACTTGGATGTGTAGATGCTCGTACAGGAGTGGTAGACCCTTTCCAGTTTCGTGCATCTAGTGTCTATTGCTAAGGTCTCACTCTCGTTTGCTGGAATCCACTCCCCTAGGTACTTCACTGCAGGAACTTTTTGAATTGCGGTGTCTTTCACAAGAATAGTAGATGGGGCTCCCTTTATATTTGTCATGAACACTGTTTTTTGTACATTGACCTTCAAGCCAGTTTTAGCTGCTATGTTATAGAGGCTCTGTAGTTGGTGAGCAGCTTCTTCTAAGTTGTTCGCTAACAAGGTAAGGTCGTCGGCAAAGGCCAGGAAAGGTACATTGAGATTGTCTTTCTTGTACCCAATTTGCAGTCATGTACCTGATGGTAACGTGGTAGTCCATTCCCTGATAATCTTCTCAAGTACACAATTAAAGAGAATACAAGAAATGGAATGGACTGATAGTGGGTAATTCATGGTCTCGGAAGAAAAACAGCAGGAAAATTACGAGATATGGTTGGGGCGATAGAAGAACAAAATCAGTAATTGACTACTTTCTGGTGGATAGGACTAATCGCAGAAAGCTGATAGATGTGACAGCTTTACCAGGAGAAGTATTTGATGGGGACCATAGAGCTGTGGTGGAAAAATTTAGATGGGAAAAGTTGGAAAATCTAAAGGAGATCAGAGGAAGTAAAATAAAAGTATGGAAATTGAAAGACAAAACTGTACAGGAAGATTTTCAGAAGAGATTGAAGCAACAAATCCCAGTTACTGAAGTGGAAAACATAGAAGAGGAATGGTCCCACTTTAAAAAGGCATTTGTTGGTGCAGCAGAGAGTGCTTGTGGTAGGACGTCAACAAGAGTGAATGAGAAGGAGACACCGTGGAGGAATGAGGAAGTGAGGAAAGCAGTGAAAGAAAAGAAGTATGCATGGAAAGAATGGAACCGAGATCAAACAGAAGAAAGCAAAAGGAAGTATAACGACAGCAAACGGAGGTGTAAGAAAGTGGTAGGAGAAGAAAAGAAGAAATGTTGGGAAGAATTTACACGAAGAATGGAAACAGATGTAAGTGGCAGTAAAAGGATGCTGTATGGACTTCTAAGAAATAGGAGGAAAGAAAGAGTTACTACAAAGCTAGTAAAAAAGTAAGATGGAGAGTTGTTAACACACCAAGAAGAGATAAAGGGACGATGGAAGGAGTATTTCGATAAGCTATTGAATGTGAGCAATTGTACTGGTGAGATGGAAGTGACACAACCTGACGACTCTATAACAGAAGATGATATAACAATGCTGGAGGTGGAATTAGCAATACAGAAAATGAAGATGGGAAAAGCAACAGGGGTGGATGAAATCAGTGTAGAAATGATAAAGGCTACTGGACCTGTTGGTATGCAATGGTTGTATCGACTGCTAAAGTGTGTGTGGAAACGGAAATGTGTACCAGAATACCGGGAGAAAGGGCTAATAATACCAGTGTTTAAGAAGGGGGACAAGAAGGTGTGTGATAACTATAGAGGGATCACCCTCATATCAGAGAGAAAGTATGGGAAACCATGGTTAATAAGAGACTGGGAAGAGAAATGTTGGAAATGGTGCAAGCAATGTACAACAACTGTGTTAGCAGGGTACTGACCCCAGTTGGAAAGACAGATTGGTTTAGGAACAAGACTGGACTAAGACAGGGGAGTGTGCTGTCACCTCTCTTGTTCATAATGGTGATGTATGAAATTGTAAAGGAAACAAAGGAAGCATATGGACATAAAGAAATGAAGTTACTGTTATTTGCAGATAATATTGTGGTCTGGGGAAGGTACACCGAAGAAGTGCAAAAACAACTAGATGCACTGAACGAAAATATTCAGAAGTACGGCCTGAAAATCAGTATAGAGAAAAGCAAGACCATGGTGATGACAAGAGGGGAAAGACAAGGAAAGGGCACTGTGAAAATTGGAAGTCAGAGTTTGGAAATTGTGGACACGTTCAAATATCTAGGAAGTGAATTGATGCAAACTGGTAGGTTGGACATGGAGATTGGCAGGAGAGTTTTCAGCAGAGCAATGCATTCTATCAAAGTGTAAGAAAACTTGTTTGGGATAAGGAAGTACCAAGGAAAAGCAAGGAGGTAATGTATAAAGTGTACTATGTTTCCATATTAACTTATGCAGCTGAGACTTGGATCCTGACAAGCAGGCAAGAGAGTAGAATCCAAGCCAGTGAAATTAAATTCCTAAGAAGTATGATAGGAAAGACAAAGAAAGACAGAGTGAGGAATGAAGATGTTAGGAAGGAAGTTGGGATGGGAAAACTAAATGAGAGAATTGAGAAGAATAAACTAAGGTGGTTTGGACATGTAAAGAGGATGGAGGAAAATAGAATACCAAGACAGATGCTGGAGGCAAGGTGCAAGGGTAAGAGAGCAAGAGGAAGACCTAGAACAAGGTGGATTGATTCAGTGAAGAACAGCGTAAGAAAAAGAAATCTGGACTGGGACAAGATCGTGGAAGAAGAATGGTGGAAGGAAAGAGGAAAGTGGAGAAGTGCCATAAATACCCCGACCCGGCGCAGGAGCTGGATAAGGGGAAATGAGGATGATGATGATGATGACAAGAAATGCCATCACCTTGTCTAACTCCTGTTTGGATAGAGAAGCTGTCTGAGAGCTCACCTCTGAACTTGACTTTGGAGTCGTAGTCCTCAGTGTAGCCTGGATTAGTCTGGTGGTCTTCGCATCCAGTCCTAATTCCCATAGAGTGGAGAAGAGGGTCTGTCTGTCTATTGAATCATACGCCTTCTGGAAATCCACTAGTATGACTACCCATCGATGTCCGCCGCAATTCTTGTACCGGTACCTGAAGATTGTCTTGAGGTTCTGTATTTGCTCTATGCATGATCTATTTGCCCGAAAACCTGCCTGATATTCACCTAGTTGGGAATCTAGTTGACTAGTAACTCTGGTTAGCAAGGCCTTAGATATTAACTTGTATGTGACAGATATTAGAGATATGCCTCTGTAGTTATCAAGGTCAATCCTACTACCTTTCTTTTGTAGAGGATGGATCACAGCTGAGGTCCATTCCTCAGGTAAGGTCTCCGTTGCCCAAATGTCCTGTATGATTTGATGGAGGTTTTGTATTGATTGTTCATCAGCATGTTTCCACATTTCTGCAACTATACCGTCTTCACCTGAGGCCTTGTTGTTCTTTAGGCTCTTGATAATCTCCCTTATTTCTTCTATGGTTGGCGGTAAGGAGTCTGGATTTCTGGAAGGAGGGTCATGGAAGGTGAGTCTCTCTTCAGGTTCCTCTGCATTGAGGAGCTTCTTGAAATACCCTGCAAGGGTACTGGTGCAATCTTTGTTGTTGTACTGAAGTTTTCCATCAGGTCCACGAAGATGAAGGGTAGGAGCTTTGTATTGTGTCGTCTGTTTCTGAGTTCTCTGTTCATTATTCAAACTTTCACTTCGATCGCATGATTGCGACACAAGAAAAAAAATTCGCACAGCCGCCATCTAGAAGTTATGTAAACAATTGAACTAAATTAGATGTCAGTGCATTTCAATATGTAAAATCATTTACTGTACCACATTTCACTGCGCTCAGAGAGTTAAATCACGAGAAAAGTCTATTAAATTGTTTCAACTACGCTTGGCCGCCATGTTCGTTTTGTACTTTACAGGTTTATGAATGTTACATAGATAAACTTGTACTAGCACGCTTCATCACCGTACAAAATTTCAGGGTGATATCTCTAATAGTTTCGGAGATATAGAATGTCAGTGAAATATTTCGCACAGCCGCCATTTTGAGGTTATGTAAACAATTGAAGTAAATTAGACTCCAGTGCATTACAATGTGTATAAACATTTGATGTACCAAGTTTCATTACGTTTGGATAGTTAAATCGCGAGAAAAGTGTATTTATAATTCTCAACTTTCCTTGGCTGCCATGTTGGTTAGGAATGGGACCCATCTCTTGTCAGGTTTCCCTCACGAGAGTGCGTGTACGCCGTTCCTACCCTCAGACCACATTTTACAGTTACATAGTAACGTCTGGGTTGTAACTGCAACTGGACGTATTGGATTACGAACGGGAATGTACTGACGGAACACGTCAGGTATGGCACCTGAATCTATCGCTGCGACGAGTGTTGCATGAGGGCTAAGGGACTGGGAAAGAATAAGGTTGTGTACTGGAACAAAGTACATGGAATAATCATGGTCAGTTTTGTACATACAATAGTACATTATGCAACGAGCCTATAATGGCAATAATTAAGACACGAGCGGAGTGAGTTTTATAATTTCCATGTGAGTGTCTTAATTACCATTATAGGCGAGTTGCATGCGACTATTTTTGTTCTACGATAATTATAACTTTATTTATGTTCTAACATAAATATTCATAAATATCTGTCGAGATTCTGTCAGTTGACTTGAGAGAACAGAGTGCATGCACTGGGTTCTCACTAAGGATCGAATACCTTCCAAAGCTTTCTTCTTATTATTATTATTGGGAGTTGTGTGGGCTCAGCATTTGCTCTCTACCCAATATCAAATTCCAAAGCTTTGAAACATTGTTTATCCTGAACTAGCACCAACACGTAGCGTACAGGTACTATGTGGGATCATTTTGTTATTTTGTCAAGTAACATACAATAGGCTGTTACGAACGCTTTAAAATTAAATTGTATCGTATTATCAAGTAGTCATTCTTCAAATTCGATGTGTATAAAATGTCAAATAAAGGAAATTCAATGGAGTCCCACATAGAACAGTCATGACATCTGGCGGAAAAGTTTCGCATAAGAGATCCCTTTACTGAACCGAGAGCTGGGTTATTAATTTCCGTAGATCTAATGTCATATATTTGCTGCCTCCATGACGTTCAAGTGTGGTTATATCAACACCAGCATTCACTAAAATTATACCGGGTGAGTTAGCCGTGGTACTTACGGCGTGGCTGCAGGTAGTCGCTCACATCCGGGAGACGAGGAGGTTCGAATCCCCCTGCCGGCAACCTTGAAGATGGTCTTCTGTGGCTTCCCATCTTCCTTCCAGGCAAATGCCGGGGTTGGTTCCTAACTATAGGCCACAGCTGCTACCTTCCAATTCCTTATCCTTACATTCACACTGTCCTCCCCCGACAACACTCCACATGCGGTGGTACTTGTAGCTCACCCCATGGGTGTCCACATAGAAGCAGCTACAAACTCTGGCGAGCCGAACATGTCCTCGGACACTCCCGGAACTAACAGCCATACGATTTAAAAAAAAACTAAAATTATCATCGAACTCGTACAGAACCAATGTCCTGTGTAGAAATTGGAGTTGGGCGTATTAAGGTACAATACTATTTCTTTTCCCAAGTTCCCCAGTTTATTTATGCAAACATTTGGGATGGTACACACTATCGAAGTTGGTAATTTATATAGGCTAGAAGGATGGTGTGTTGCAAACTTCTGGACGTAGATTCCTAAATATCTTGCATATTTCATAGTACTTTCCTGTTACCGTAAAGGTTTGTGCTGATTTTGTGTTTGGCATTGTAACTACAATGGTTGTTCGGATATCCTTTACGTTGTCAACTTTCAAATCATGTACGGTATTTCATGTCCGACATTTTGGATTTTGAGTGCATTTGCGAAGCCATCCTTACATAATTGGTTACACAACTGTTTCGTTATGAAAATCTTGAGCTCTGATTGGTGGAGAAACTGTATCATTATGAAAACTTGCACTATAATGACCCTCATTATAGTAGGCCTAGAGTTTTCTGACCTACAATATTTACATTTCGCCATGGTCGAACATAAATGAAATAATATCACAAAGGAGACTTATACCTGATTAATATGCTATCCTTGGAATACCACACTCGTGACTTACATTCGTAAATGCTACAGTGGGGTCTGACCGACCTAGTCGAATTACAGTCATGTATATCATAGCTCACCAATTTTATCAATTGTGATTATTCTAGCAGTCTAATTTATAGTTATATAATACTCGTAAATGCCTGATTTGTTCTCTTCCGATTGTTAGGTAGTCATCCCAAAGGCTGGTTTGATTCTCAAAAAGCAACGCCATTAGGTTATGTGGGTAGATGCCCACAAAATACCAAGGCAGCGCTATATTGAGGCGTACTAGATATTTTAATTATTAAAATTATGGTAACAAAGTATGCAGCTACAGCCTAAATATTTCAGATGTTCAGTGCATAAATGCAAATATTTTACTAGCACTGTGAACAACCTTTATCAAGTTTTGTGGTATATTTACAGCAAATATCTTAACAAGTTATAAAACAGTTACTCCAAACGAATAGCACTTACAGTTAATCATAGTTAGGGGTTACAATATCCTTCACATACAGCGTTCTCAATCAACACATGCCATGGCTCGGTGACTTCGACAAAATATCTTCGCGCACTGGGAGGAGTTGTGTCAATTCTTCTGTCACTTCACACATCGCGTTGGTTAGACACCTCAATGTTCAATTTTTTTGCAATAATTGTTTTCTTCATTCTGTGGTGTTCAGTAGGTATACTGAACCGATTTTGAAGGTGAGGCTCAATAAGTGGCATCCCTAAATCTTCCAAAAACTGTCTACTGCATATACCCTTGCTCCAATCCTGGATTGACTGGTTTGAAGAGAATGAAATAATTAAACCATCGGCGTCTAAGACTCCGAATATGGCATGAAGTGGCCACCACATACATTTCCTTCAAGTAAATATTTTGCACAGTTTATCAAAGGTGTCAGTTCCACCTTTGGTTTCATTGTAATCATGTCTGCTCTATTTGAGGATTCATTCACAGAGTCATAAGGAAACGCATTTTGCCTCCTCGATTACGTATCAGGCACTCCAGCATAGTAGAATTATATGACACCCCAGGAAAAAATAAGCATAAATACCACACTGAAGTCTCCATGGCCCTGCTGTTGTTGATTGAGTCTTCAGTCATTTGTCTGGTTTGATGCAGCGCTCCATGCTTCCCTGTCCTGAGCTAATCGTTCCATCTCTACTTAGCTACCACACCCTACATCCGAGGCAATCTGTTTAACATATTCTAACCTTGGTCTACACCTACAGTTCTTGTCCTCGACCCTTCCTTCCATAATTAAGCTTGCTATTCCTGGGTGTCTTAGTATGTGTCCTACCAACCTATCTCTTCTCTTCATTAGCAGTCGCCAGAAACATCTCTCCTCTCCAACTCGTCTTAGTACCTCTTTGTTTGTAACCCTATCTACCCATTGCAAACGCTTCAATTCTCCTCTTTTTATCTGCACCAACAGTCCAACTTTCACTTCCTTAGAGTGCCACGCTCCAGACAAAGGCTTTCAAAAATGCCTTCCTAATACTTGAATCTATATTCGATGTCAACAGATTCCTTTTTTTGAAGAAATGCTTTCTTTGCCTGAGCCAAACAACTTTTCATATCCTATTTGCTTCGTCCATCACAGGTTATTTTGCTTCCTAAGTAACAGAAGTCGCCTACTTACCTTAGCTTTTCAACTGCCAATTTGATGTCCATAAAGGTTTCTGAATTATTTCGGCTGCGTTCCAATATTTCTGTGTTACATTTATTAATTTTCATCATGAATTCTTTCCCCAAGACGGAATACCATTCAAAAACTCATTCAAATCCTCTGTCGTGTCAGCCAATATGACGATGCCATCAGCAAATCTCAGAGTTGAAATTATATCTCCTTGAATCTTCTCTCCCACTTAAATTTTTTCTCCAATTTCCTCCATTGCTTGTTCAATGTAAAGATTGAAAAGTATGGGTAACAAGTTGCAGCCTTGCCTCACACCTTTCTGAATACCAGCGTCTCTCTGATGTCCTTCAGCTCGAATAACTGCTGTCTGGTTTCTGTATAGATTGTAGATCACACTCCTATCGCTGTACTTTATTCCAATCGCTTTCAAAATGTCAAACAATTTAGCCCAATGAACGTTATCAAAAGCCTTTTCTAAGTCTATAAATGCCTTGAATATTCTCATATCTTTCCGTATTCTACCTTCCAAAATCAGCCTAAAACTTAGTAAAGCTTCCCTTGTTCCGACATTTCTCCTGAAACCAAACTGTCTTCACCCAACTCCGTTTCTATCTGGCTTTCCGTCCTCTTGTAAATTATTCCAGACAGGATCTTAGAAGCATGAGTAATCGTATATTTATACAAATAATTCATGTTTGTTGGGCTAATGCCGTGTGAAATTAAATGTGGCCACATTGTTTGATTCCATTGAAAAAGGAGGCAAGGTTCCTCCGAAACGTCTGGTATCTAATTTAATTTCACACGGCATTGAGCCGAAAACCATGAATTATTTGTATAGTAATCCGGGCTGTGAAAGCCTTAATCTAGATAATCGTATATTTATTTCTGACTTAAGAATGCTTGCATACGCTGACAGATCTAAATAACGCTAGCCGAGTGTTGAGAGGTACTCTCCTAATTTACAGACACGTCTGAGTAGCCTGCGATTTCACATAAAAGATGTATTCAATAAGATGTTTTTGCGGCGTTCTTCAGAACCCAGTGTGATGTTCCAAAGAAGCAACAAATTATATTTATTAGATTCTGAGCCGAAACGTCACATAGTACTGAATAGTCTCAACAAGACATCTCATAAAGTTTATACGTAAGTACACTGTAGCGTTCTAAACGTTTATAGGGTATTTAGAAACATGGTTTATTAGTAGTTATACTGTATTTCTCAGGTAATGTATTTTATATGAAGTTTGTATTCCACACCCTTGAGAAACCTGAACATAGATTGCGCGGACCCAGTCGGAGAAGTATATAAAAAAGAAAAGAAAAAACGGAAATTAGCCCCCGATAATAAAAATGAACAGATTGATATCTTTCTATGAACAATTTCTTGGTCTCTTCTAGAACTTGACTTATTCCTTTTAAGTCCCTAATAATTTGTCGGAGCTCCTTTCTCCAGTGACATACTTTCTTGACGTGGGTGTTGAAATCGTTTGGTTTTATGGTCCTGTTACTTGAAACCCTTTCTGTCGTAATGCTAAGACCAGCTGTGTGAACCATATCGTAAAGATTTACTACTAGTAATGCTCTCACCAGCCAGCGAGTGAGAAGCACACAATTGTATACACCTACAAAATAAAGTTATTCGACTTGTAAAGAAATGGCATCTATAAAGGAAGAAGGCCATTTTTGCACACAGCTGCAACCACGCCTAATAATGAAAAGTTCGTATGCTCTCGATTCAATGATAAAATATCACATGAAATTTGAGAAATAACCTGATTTTTTTAAAATATATTATTAAATGTAGAGACAGGCCTATTTAATTGTGTGAGTCCGCCTCGTTGCGAAGTGGCTAGCAGTATTGGCTGTCACCACGGAGGCCCGGGTTCGATTCCCGGCTCTGCCAAAAAAATAATTCTGGTACACTCAGCCTCGTGAGGCAAAAACTGAGAAGAGGCGGGTTAGATTCCTACCTCACTCATCTTGGAAGTGCTTTTCCGTGGTTTCCCACTTGTACTGCATGCTAATTCCGGAATGGTACCTAGCTTAATGCCACGGTCAATTCCTACCCAAATCCTACCTGAATTACAAATACACATACTATTACTGTACTAACATTACAGTAACACGGGTTATCTAACAAACTCTACACACACTCATGTACACGTGCCTACATGATCACGATGTCTCAAAGCCCCTAAAGAATCAGCAACAACTCAATTTGTGTGCTGTTGTTTTCAATCTACGACACCATTAGTGTAACTGAAAAGGCCTAACCAAGTAGAGTTAAAAAGGAACACCATAAAATTATCATGCAATAATAATAATAACAGTATTAATTAATAATAAACATATCAGAGGTTTGCTTTGAGAGAGCCGTTCTCCTGTGGTTCGGATTCCACGTAAAAAGGAGGTCCCGTGGCTCATGATCTCGCGATTAACTGTCACGTTAAACTACAAGCTTGCTTTAGAACACAAAACTTTGAAACGATCTTTGGCGTTATACAACTAAACTTTCTTCGGCTTTTCCCAATTAATTGGGGTCGCCGGAGGCAACCAGGCTCATTTTGGTTTCGGCCAGGGATTTAAGGCCGGATGCCCTTCCTGACGCCACGTGATTTTTCAGGTGAAAGTTGCACCCCGCTGTCAACGGGATTCGAACCCCGGCCGTCCAGGTGAAAGACGAGCATTTAAGTCACTGCGCCATCACGCTCCCCTATCTTTGGCGTTATACAATAAATTGAATTCCCAAGAATACATGGATCATTAAAGAAGTCCTCTAGGTATTGAATTTCGGGTTATAGTGCCTGTGGATGCAGATAAAAGAGTTGGGTTATTAAGGAAGTCCTCTGATAGGGATTCGGGTTAAAATTACCATGCTGAGAAAAATGTTACTCATGGGGACAGTGCGGCTCAGTGAGGAAACTGTAGTACCTCGATGTTTTGGGGTTTCCACCGACATAAACTACGGCGATGCTTATTGAGAACCCAACTAGCCTACGTGATGATATCTTAACAAAAAGTCTTACGACTTCAAAAATTGCTTAATTCCTGTTGTTGAAGTAGGTCTACTGCAGTAAATTTGTTTTTCAGGTTTACAGAACTCTACATTTCAATCATTGAAAAAAAGTTTGATCTCTTAAGTTACTTTATTTGCAAACATAAGCTTGTGGGCTTTGTTATTACTCGTCCCGTGGCGTAGCCGTTGCTCGTTAAATCGAGCCCCACTATCACGAACAATCTATTTATCGGTTAACGATTAATAGATTAATTGGCTAACCGAGGAATCTATTTGTTGGGAATTGGTAATAAAATAGCACCACCGTAGGGACATCTTGCACTAATTTGTATTCTTATGTCTTATCATGAGTGTCTCATTGTTATATTGTCGACTGTATTAACGTCTTTGCTAACTATACACAACATTTGGTGCCAAAACCCGGGAACTTGACGTAGCAGAAGATGTTTCAAAGGCTTTAGCTGTCAATTCTCAATGTGCAATTAATTCCGATTTTAATTCGTCAATCAACGTCTTTGCTAACTATATCATGGGCGCCCGCAGGGAGGGGAAATTTGGGGCCGTGCCCCCCCCCCCCCTCCTGGAATTCCGAGAATATTGTTATTCGATTCGTCATTGTCACCTATTTATTTCATAAATTGAAGTTTCTGATAATCAACTGACAAATGTTACAATAGAAAACTTATTTAATGTTGCTGACGTAATATGTATTTATATTCAAAAATAAATGGTTCTAAAATGTCATGCACTAGACCACCAATGGAAATATAGCTCCATTTTTCAATATGGTTATGCCTAGTGTAAATGCCGTATGTTTACCCAACACTATCAAAAGTGTTAGGCTGGCTTCTACTTTCGCCACCTCACTTTGGCAGTGACGATATGAAAGCACGTTCTGGAGATATTTTTATATATTGCAACACCGATAGCAAATCTCAACCCCTAAAATGAAGTTTTCTTTGCCGACTAGTAAAACACTGGTCCCTTAAGGTCGCACTTACAATATAGGGTCATTTACTGTATTCATGCCCGTAATTACGGGGGAACAAACAGGGTAGCTACCCAGAGTGGCAGTTTTTAGGGGCGAAAAAAAGTATGGAAAACTGTACAAAACCGCTTGGGCATTAAACGCTAAGTTATTAAAGTTTAACCCCCTCCACACTCACACACTTACACACACACACACAAGATAATTATTCATTGTCGCACATTTGCAATGTTGATTATTTAAGAATACACAAAACGGGATTGTGTTAGTCATCTAGGTGTTCTTGCCTTTGAATCTGACTTGAAAGTGAAATTGGACTAATGAAATCCTAATCTTGTTTGCAAATGACAAGGCAGGAGGGAATACCCTTTTATTTAAATAATTGGTGTTTTTGATCTTTTCTCTTTTTTACGTATGGCTTTTAGTGCGGGGACACGTTCGACTCGCCAGAGTTTGTAGCTGCTTCTGTGCGACAAGTACCGTCACGTGTGGAGTGTTGTCTGGGGAGGAAAATGTGGATGTAAGGACGAGGAATTGGAGGGTAGTGGCTGTGACCTAGGCCTATACAGTAGTTAGGGACCAAACCTGGCGTTCGCCTGGAAGGGAGATGGGAAACCACAGAAGATCATCTTCAAGTTTGTCGGTGGGGGGATTCAAACCTCCTCGCCTTCCGGATGTGAGGTGTGAGCGACTGCCTGCAGCCACGCCGTAACGACCACGGCTTACTCACACTTTTTTTTTTGCCATTGGTTGTGTATATCTTTTAAAATTTAAATTCTTTGTATTAGACTAAGTGTTTTTTTTTTCAATTTGTAATTTTAGTAAACACATATTTATAGTGTTTGCCACTCATAGTTAAATACACGCTCAGTGAAGATACTGCCCCATATGTAAGGAAACTTTAATAAATCTACATATTTTAAAGATTTCATATTTTTATTTCCTTTTCCCCAGGGGCTTCAGGAGCCCTAGATATGGGCCTGACGGTGTTGTACACTCGTCTAAATTTGCGTTGTTCTGCCTTACTACGATCGTTATTTGTGCTGCGAAATGCCGTATATTTTTATTCAAGGTGTGCCATAGTACTGAGGTCCATTTCTTGAAAACAGAGCAATTATTTCTACAAATGAACAGCAATCTACCATTCTTGTAGATTCTTAACATGTATTGTTAAATCTTCTACGATCGAAGCAATTTACAGGCTAATAGTTAAATAGTTCTGCGGTGTTTTTGTGCCGTTAACAAAGCGACTGAGATTCGCACTCTCAATCGAATGTAGACGGCAGATTAATTGAGACAAAATGGTGAATTCAATACTGATAGACTTCGTAATGTTGTAGGCTATATGATTCCAACGGAATATTCCTTCAAGGCAATTTTCGAGGCGCAACATGTAGCCTATTTAGTATTTATATGGGCGGAGAAGCTAATTTAATCGTAATTTAATTGGGCTCATAGTCGTATTGACCGACAGAAAGTTACAATTCAATATAGATCAATTAGGTGATAAAGCCAATGTTCAAGGGGGGATTGATAACGACGTGCTCCTGAAAGAATAAAATTCTAGAACAGACAATGGCAGGCTCTTAACTCAAGGAACATTTATGGGACATTCTTAAGTACGAATGTATAATAGTTAAATGATCCTGCGATATTTGTCGTTATCAAAGCGACTAAGTACAAGATTTAGTGAGTTTTATATATTTTACTTAACGGTCAGCAATGACCGACAGTAGTGGACGCTGGCTAAAGCACAGCATTAGGTCATGGGGCCAAGCTCTCTGCTGACTCGGTAGACGCGTGGGTTCGAGCCCCACCGTCGGCCGTCCTTGAAATGGTTTTCCGTGGTTTCCCATTTTCAACACCACACAAATGCTGGGACGGTACCTTCTGACAGGCCACGGCCGCTTCCTTCCACATCCTTGCCCAGTTTCAATCACCATCATTCATTTCATCTCTCATTAACTCCTCTCATTAGGTTAGCGTCATAAAGGGCATCCGGCCGTAAAAACCATCGCCACAATGACATCCATCGCATCTCATCCCAGACCCCGTTGGAAAACGGGAATAATAAGGGGTAGACATACATACATACTTAACGGTCAGCAATAATCAAATGAACTATTTTCTTTCAAAAACAATGATGTGCTAAAACCATGGGCGTCACAAGTAGTCAACGAGTAACGTACAATACGAATTTATCACTTCGCACGAAATTCATTATGCTAAGAAGAGCAATGCGAAGTATTCCTGATAACTTGTTAAGAAGAGGAAAGACGTGATGGATCCGCTGTAATGGCCAGTACAAACTAGATATTTATATTTTTGTTAATGTAGCCAATGACCATGTCATTTTCCTTTTAGGATGGGTCAGGGAAGGAATATTGGAAGGAAATCAGCCGTGGACCTATTGAAAACAACCATCCCGGCATTTGCCTGGTGGTCAAAATGGGAAACGACGAAAACCATTTTCGGGACGGCTGAGGTGATATTTGAACCCACGCTCTCCCGATGCCAGTGAGGCACGAGGTAGCGCGTTAGCACTCTCGGCCACCGCGGCCGGTCAAACTAGATATTTGGAAACAGTGCTATTTGAATTATTTGGCAGATTCAGATGTAGGGATGCTTCCACAGTTTAATTTAACTCAGTAATTTGGAAATAAGAAAATATGTCCTCCAGTTACCGTATTTAGAAAATAGGTGAACTGGATTTACATTAGCATTTGAATGAACTGCTTGATTTTTATATTATTGTCGATACATGGAGATACCACTATTCTTTTTACCTTTTTTTTAAGAACTGAACATTATGATAGTGAATCACAAAAGAAGAAACGCGAACTTTCATGGACAAAAACTGTGAACTAAAAACAAAACATTCCTCCCAATCTTGCCATAAAGCAGCCAACGGTTTCAGACCAGTCAAATAATGAATTTCACGAAGCATATAAGAAATGAAGTGAAAATTAGGGAGGGGGTAATGAAATGAAAATTATAACTTGGCCCCCTCTGGCCCGCCAGATGAATATGCTGATCTTCCTATAGAAAGGCGCATTGGAGGAGACCAGTGCTAGAAGATCATTAAAGATGCCGTGCCGATATGTATCGCACAATTAATGGTACTACTTCCCTCGACCTCTGGCCGGATACTTAGCGGAAATGTTCAGGCGTATCTGTGAAATCCACAAAAGTGAACTTCATTGATGCCTATCACAATACTCTTCCTTGTGATGACCTGATGACACACTTAGCCGCTTCTGGGATTTGGAAACGATTGGAATAACGATCGAACAAGGCCAAGTACCAAGTGCTACTGACACAGCAGTCCTGGCATAATTCCATTCTTCTTACTGTCTTGAAGAACAGAGGAGAGTTGTTCATCTACCCAGAAAGAAAAATATATTCCCTTCTAGCAATTACAATAATGCTGAGAAGCGGTTTCATTTACTGGAAAAGAGGCTAGAAGCGACTGAAAATTTCAGGAACGTTTACGAGGCTAAAAGTTTCACTGATCAAGTCATGCTCTGATTGAAGCAGCACTAAACTCGAGACCCCTGACACAGGACGCAGAGGCGACGTACTAACTCCAGCTCATTTCCTCATTGGTGATCGTCTCACTACAATGCCTACTGGACCGGAACCACGAAGCGGTGACTTTGTACGAGAGTTCAGACTTCAGAAACAACAAGCCGACGACTTCTGGAAGCGTAGGAACAAGGAGTACATTTGGCATCTGCAGAGCTTCCACCAAGCTCGACAGCCTCGTGAAAAGGGCACAAGACTTAGAGTGGGTGACGTAGCTTTGTTGCAGGAAGAGAAGCTACCTAAGCACATGTGGAAGCAGGTACTAGTGGAAGAATTGCTTCAAGGATTAGACGAGAGAATAAGAACGGATGTGCTCGTACCTCGGAAGGCAATCGTTTAACACGGCCTGTCCAGCTGGTCATCCCCCAGGAGGTATACCAGGGTGGGAAGGAAGTTGGGAAACGGTAATAAAAGAGCACCGTACTAATTTTTTGCCTACTTTTCACGTTTTGCAAAAATGAGGAAAAAGTAGACTTATGAGATCGATCCGGGCAAATGTCTGTCTGTCTGTCTGTCTGTCTAGCTGTATGTGTGTGTGTGTGTCCATCATCTCCTAAACGGATGCAGCAATCGAAACCAAATTTGGTATGAGTAAAGATCTATATCTGAATATCTCTAGCCCATATTTGAAAATGATGTCAGTGCTACCAACTGCTGAAAAACGGCACTTGAAATTTGAGATCCATGTAGGATATCCTGGAAGGTAGCATGGGAGCTATTCCAAAATTGGCACACATATAGAAAGTAATATTTCAGTTTAATTTCCAGGAAGCCATACATAGCAGTGTTGCCAATATGATTCTAAGCCAGCTGATATGTCCAATATTTAAATGCACATAACTTCTACACTATCAATTAGATTTCAACCAAATTTTGTATGTAATATGTGTATATAGACAGATATGACTGAGCGTATTCTTACGAGCCACCAGGGCTGCCAACTCATAATAAATGCTCTCTCTATGTTTTCAACCAAATACCAATATAAAAGAAAGTATGCAAGCCGACAGCTTTAAACTATGCACACGTATATCACCTGACATTTTAGATTAATTTGGGGTAACTAATATACGTCAGTGCTACCAACATGATTCTAAGCCTGTTAACTAATATACGTCAGTGCTACCAACATGATTCTAAGCCTGGTGATAGGACACATTTTTAATGCATCTAACTTCTATACTATCAATTGGATTTCTACCAAATTTCGTATGTGCTATGTGTACCATAACAGGTGTGACTATGCGTATTCTTAAGAGCAACCAGGGCTGCCAACTGTTAATAAATGCTGTCTCCATTTTACTGTAATACATAGTTGCTAGAGAAAATATGACTGTATACAGTACGGTACATAACAAGACCTGAATTATGTTACCGTTGGAAGTATATAAAACAAGCATTTTATTACCAAGCATACACGATAGGTTTATTGAATGCACTCATGCTTCCACTTCACGTAACGATAAACGACAAACTTGGAATATCTGTGCAGAATGTGTACGGTATTTGTTGCATTTAAATCTGTCCTCTTGAATAAATATTTTGCCAATAAATCAGATACTGTGTGTTCTTCTACGTGCCTCGAAATATTCCATGGAGCTATCAGTATTGAACCACAGGGTGAGTTGAAAGTCTTGTCAGATACACTCGCATGCATACATGTGGAGGAATAAACTTAATTTTTAGCCCGCTTTCGAATTTTGTAAAAAATAAAAATAGATCAACACGGACTAAATGTTCGTGTGTCTGTGTGTGTGTTTGTGTGTGTATGTCTGTTACCGCCTATCAATTTCCAAAACAACGAAACCTATTTAAATCAAATTCTGTACAACGGTAGCACTAGTAAAGGGCACCTTAGTGTCAAGTTTTATATCGCTGTCATCCTAACAAAACCAAATGGCGGCAATGTGGAATGGGGTGCACTCACCCTAGTGAGGCAAAACTGAGAAGAGGTGGGTTCGATTCCTACCTCATCTATCCTGTAAGTAGTTTTCCGATGTTTCCCACTTCTACTCCAGGAAAATGCCGGGATGGCGCCTAACATAAGGCCTTGGCCGCTTCCTACCTAAATTCTACCTCGGCCACGATGTCGCAAAGCCCCTAAAAGAATCAACAACAACAACAACCTACCTATTGCTCAAATATTTACGAGGAAACCGTCATACTCTCCTCCTTGCCTTCACACTCAGAATAAACTCTGAAATATGGCAACAGAAATATG
Source organism: Meconema thalassinum (assembly GCA_946902985.2). Taxonomy (NCBI): domain Eukaryota; kingdom Metazoa; phylum Arthropoda; class Insecta; order Orthoptera; family Tettigoniidae; genus Meconema; species Meconema thalassinum. The sequence continues at coordinate 143,005,880 of OX336390.1, forward strand.
GCAATCTTGATTATCTTGGACCTTCCTAAACCCTCCAGTCCCCCATTTCACTCCTGAGCGTGAAGTAGGAGCCTCTTTCAGTCTGAAGACCATAATTTAGTTGCCATAATAAGAAAGCGATTAGCGGGTGAAACATATGGACTACTTGTCCCCAAACGTCAATGATAGCCTCAATGTTAATTTCATATTTAAAACCCGAAAGTACTCTTAAAACGAGCACTACTACGATTGACTCTACTGCCAGAAAATTGAATTCTGGTCTTAAAGTTGGAACGAAGTACACTCAGCCTCATAGGACAGAACTAAGAAACGGTGAGTTCGAGTTCCACTTCACCTATTCTATAGGTAAAGCCGTGCGGGGATGCGGATGTCCGGATATCCGCAACAATTTTCGCCATGCGGATATAGTTTGCATGGCTGTGCGGATAGCGTATAAGCTGCGGATAATAATTAGAGTAAATTTGCGGATAGTTTTTAGAATACAACGTTGAACTGGATTTTTTTAAATAATTTTAGTTTTTGCTAAGAAGTGCGTCTTTCACGTTTCTTGTTATTTCCATATTTGCTTTCGCTTGGATTGTAGGCTATGATAATAATAGAGAAGTGAGAGAAGCCAATCATGGAAATGCCCTCTATTACTGTTGACTTTTGCAAAAAACTTGTCCTTTATACCTGCGTGGGTATATCCGACGACGAAGTAGCCACCCAGTGTTTCACTTCGCATTACTCAGAGGGACTAAACTCAGTCGACATTGTCTTGCGAGTCATACATAGACTAGGGCAATGAATTCCTCCTCAAATGTCTAAATGTGTTCAGCGAAATTTGATAACAAACGTGCGGATACGGATAAAAGTCGTGCGGTTGGGGGCGGATGCGGATGCAGGGCTTATGCGGATAACAGTCGAGCGGATGCGGGACGGATGCGAATAACAGTCGTGCAGATGCGGGGCGGATGCTGATAACGTTTTGTTTATCCGCACAGAGCTATAGGTAGTTTTCCGTGGCTTACACCTCTTCTACATTAGGCAAATATTGGGATGGTAACTAACTTAAGTCAACCTTCTACCCAATTACAAATACCAACACATTACTACAGCCATCACAACGACACAGGTTATCAGACAGATTCCACAATCTTGGGTAAGTACAAGGACTTGACCATGCTGTAAAGCCCCCAAATGATTCAACAACATCTTAGTACACGAGCATTGCAGATATTTTTTATTTGTATTTAAAGTGAGCCATGAATAAAACAAAATGAAGAAGGCTGACCTAAATCAATTACTCATCCTTGTGAAGCCTGTTTCCTTTTAGCATATTAGTCCCCCCTAATTACCTGAAATCCATTGTTTGACTAACAGCAGGATCCACTCCTCTCTCTGATATGAAACTAACGGATGCATGTAGAAAATGTAATCGGCGTACGCAAGGACATTGTTACGCCCGTCAGTAGCATGCGAAGAAATTGACCTTAGCGTCAGTATCCTCTGACAAATGATTGATTGCCGTCACATTGTAAGGTCACGGACTTGGGGAGGCTATTTGTTTCACAGCCATTGTTTCTGTCTTACCTTCCCGACAGTTGAAAGGTTGAAATCTTCTTAATGGATTCTTGACTCTACGCAGGTATGCAACCATGAAATTGCTAATGAACTACATACCACAGTATTTTTGCCACTTTTCACGACGTAACTGACACAATAAGGAAGGAAATACTCTTGTTTTATTAAGTTGGTAGTTGAGAATTCAACCTACTGGTAGTTTCTACGTTCCTGTTATCACGCCTAGAAGTAAGGTGGAAATTGAAACGTAGGTCATGTTTGCATTGATACCGTTCAATGTTTCAACAACCTTTGAATGATCTCAATGTTAGGTAATTAAATAGGCTACGCAGTAACTTGGTTGCAGCATCTACATTCAACGAACGTCAGTAAACAGGCCTTCTCCGAAGATTTCATTGATGTAGAATAGGGAATGAATTATATCCCAAAATCCAATCCAAACCCCGTGGCACTACAGCCCATGAAGGGCCTAGACCTACCAAGCGGCCGCTGCCCAGCCATTTGGCCTGCAGATTACGGGGTGACGCGTGGTCAGCGCATCGGGGCCCCTTGGACATTGATCTTAGTCTCCATAACCGGGGCGCTGTTGTAATGTTAATTAATGCCCCATGTTGGTAGCGACAATTGTAGCAGTCTTGCTAGCCCACACGTTGAGCGACAAGTGTATCGGTTTGACTGCCCCTAACTGTTGGGTGATAAATGTAACTGTTTTCCTTTGCCTAAGCTATGTTGTTTTAATGGGCGCCAAGACCTCAACGCAATGCTGAAATCTAAATTTGTATTTAACAACGTCTAGCTCTGGTAGAACACCTTCAAGAATCTATTCACTCAGATCGTGGTATGATTTGATCATTAACCCAACAAACAATTGTATCAGGAGAAGGAATTGGTCTATATCTAATGCTACCTACTGAAAGCAAAGATTGCATTGTAAAAGAAATGAATTTATTATATAAAACAAGTATAGCAAAATTAATAATAATTATAAGTTTAAAATTTAAATTGGAGCGTTGCGATTTTAATATTAGCGATAGAAAATTACGTGAAAACGGAGTCTGATAAATTATTGATTTTACTCTTATTCCCAAGCTATGAAGTTACTGAAATATGAAATATAAAACAAAGAGAAATGAGAGATTGCGTATGTCTGCGTCCTTCGCGCTTACCACAGGAAATTGCCAAAGCATTTCCCTCGTACTGGATGATGCTGTGTGCTTCCCACAGTCTCCTGGACGTCGTCATCTCCGTCGATATTTGATGATATACTTGTAGATTTGGTGACTTTATGGTCCTAACAACGGAGCCATACCCTCGTACAACCAAACTGGTTAAGTTTTAAACAGATAGTTCTCCACTCCACGGAACATTGGAGCGACACCCACTTGCAACCGAACTAGTCAAGTATTTCACAGATTGTCTCCGTTCCACGGCGCGTCGGACGATATCTGCCCCTGTCGGCTCATTACACACGGCGCGCGGATGATGAAGTCGATTTCCGTTCCAACTATCCGCCTTTTCTTGACGCTGCGACCCAAGCTTGCGTAATACTTCTTGACAAGAATCAGCCTGTACCTGAATTTCCAGTGAGTCATGTCTCTCATAATATCCTAACTGACGAAACTCCGTAAAATTCCGTAATCACATAATTTTCTATGATATTGTCGTTCGTAATAATTTGCTTGATAGCGTTTCCTAAGACATAGAAAACCTATCTGTATGCTTATAATTTTTATAAAATGCTCCGAAAATACCTTAATAATAATTATAATAAATTAATAATAATAATAAATTAACATGAAAAATTCTCTTGGCTGAACAATTTGCCGCGTAAATAAATATAGAATGGCTTCCTACTGACTTATGCCAGTGGCATAAAAACCCCTCGAAAAACACGTTACATATTCGCCTCGGATTATCGGATGATTTACCGTGACGACGGTCCATTATCCGATTATCCCAGACACGTTAATAAACTCCATCCAAAATACATATTACATAAATGAAATCACCCTAAATTACAGATATATACACTCATAATTTTTCTTCACGCACTTTGCGTCAAAGTTTGTTGTCACTATGGATTGCACTTTGCAACCAGTCCAATGTTTTACATATAGAATAGTGTTCCACGGATATTTCCGCCTCTCAAATTTCTCTATGTTGGAAAAATAGACATAATTAATGTGTGAGCACTATGTATTTATGATGTCATGTCACACGCATTGAAGGTGTTCTGATATATTTATATCACCATAGAACTTCCTAATTTCACTGGAGGTCCCTTCCTTATGGTGAAATTTAATCTCACTTATCACTGAGCACACGATCACACTATTGTGCCAGCGCATCGTGACCATAATACTTGATCTCTCTTTATAAAAGATGAAATTAATATTGACTTCTGAAAAAAAAACAGTAAATGCGCATTACATATAACACCAAATATTTCTGTGCCGTAATCGCCCTGTCTTCTTAAGTTCCCGTAGACCATATTCTACTTAATACTAGTTCTCAACACAGACCAGTTCTCCTCACACAAATAATACCATTGTACAAATTACCTTAAATTACACACTTACAAATCTTACATGGCGAGGCCGTTAACAGAAATCACGTGTGCTGTTATGTATGAGTTTCATGAAGGACTGTCTCGCATTCTGATGGCCCATCTTTTGTCCCGTGGACGCCTTAAGCAAACATACCCTGTCCAAGCGCTCACCCATCTCTTGGGGACAAATGGGAATTCACCAGCGCTACCAAATTCTGGCCTTGGTGTATCGAGACATTTTAGTGCTCAAGAGCATCCGACAATCCCGTCATATTTCCCTGTACCTTAAAAACTCTCATTTACTTACATACTACTCCCCTGTGTGACTTCTGATACGCCTGCCTGGAAGACCATCTCCTCCCAAGCACCAAATACCACACTTACTCATTTGATAGGCTGGCTCGCCAGCTAAACATCCTCACTTTATGACACATACTTTCGGAGACTATGTATATTATACGTCCCGTATAATCTGTTTCCCTCACTATTCTCCAGCACATATGCTGTTTTGCCAATACGTTTGGAAACTATAAATGTTTCTGTGTCACCTGCTTCCACCCTTGCAAGTGGCTCCCTTTAAATGAACGTCATCACGTTGCTCTACTAGCATATTTCTCAGTGTCTGTAACGATGCCCCGTTGCTACTGTCCACACATGCTAACCCTACTTTCCTCTGGTGTCACACCTCTACTCGACACTCTATGACCTAAAATTGTCACTTCTGACTGACAGAATGACGACTTAGACAGCTTCAAAGTGAACCCTGCCTGATCTAACTTCTGAAAAACTATATCTAAATGACGTAGATGCTCCTCAAAACTGCGTGAACTAATTACCATATCATCTATGTAAATGGTTACAAACTCTCCTGTGTCATCCCCTAATGCGATGTTTAAAGCCCTAATTAAAGCTGCTGAACTACTCTTTAACCCATAAGGTGTTCTACAAAATTGATAAAGGTTATATTTATGACTAAAAGCTGTAAATGGTCTATCTTCGTACATAAGTGGCACTTGCCAAAAACTGGAACTCAAATCCACACAAGTGAAATACTTCTTCCCCTCAAATGTTTGCATTAATTCCTCTATTGACATAGATTTCAGCTGATCTGAACTAATTCTACTGTTAACCAAACGAGCGTCTAAACAAATACGAACCGTGCCGTCGGTCTTGGGTACCGTGATCAAAGAATTAACATATGGACTGTTAGAGTGCTCAATAATCCCATCTTCAAGCATCTGATTAATTTGTGCCTCAACTGCACTCTGATAAGCGAAAGGTACAGGATATCTATGTCCTGTGAATACTGACCTATCAATAACGTTCAATGAATGTGTATAGCAATTGGCCATACCAATGCGATCCTCAAACACTCTCCTATTACACAATAACACATCATAGAGCCGAACACACTGTTCATCCTCTATATTTCCCTGAAATGCAGCATCACGTAACGAGTCCTTTAGACTACCGTTTGTAATCACACTGCCCACAAAACATGGAGAACCCCGCTCTACGGCTGGCGATGTCTCATTTAAAGTACAAATCACACCTACAATACTACTCCTCTGAATATGGTCATTGAACGCTACTTCTACATCAGAATCTCCCCATTTAAATTTCAAACTCCCTACATCATAACATAAGTTACCAGACACTCTACTTAGCCACTCTGAACCCAAGATAACACTGAATACTAAATTTGGAATTACAAGGCAAATCTGCTTCTCTACATGATTATTAATTTTAATGTCTACTAAAACTTGCTTAGAAATTACTTTAGACCTCTTCCCAACAGCTGTGATAACAAAAGTGCTTTTAATTGGCATCTCCTCAAAATTTACTCCAGTTCCTTTCATTTTATCATAAAATGCACTACTTATGCAACTCTTCATACAACCACTATCAATTAAAACATCTGTGTACGCCTCGGACACGTTAAATTTAACTATGGGGCTCTTACTAACCACTTCCTGAATAATACCTTTATCATTTAGTTCATGTAATAATTCATTTCTTACATTTAGGTCATAGGGTTCCTGTATAATTGTATGGACAGGGCATGCTACAGACTGAGATTCTGACCTTACTTCGCAGCCTGGTTCGCGTTTAAAGAACCGCTACAGCTGGCCGTAGTACTACTAACTACTGAACTGGTCTGGTTGTTCTGGGCTGTGTTGTCATTGTTTGGCTGTATATTACTACCACTAGGCTGTCCTCTTCCTTGACCCCTATTCTGGTTGTAATTATTGTCATTATAATTTCTCCCTTGATTTCCCCTGAAATCATTGTTTCTCCCTTGATTTCCCCTGTAATCATTGTTCCTCCCTTGATTTCCCCTTAAATCATTGTTCCTCCCTTGATACTGATTACCATAGCCATTTCCTCTGTTCTGATTTAGCTGATTATTATTATTTCTATTTTGAGCGTTGGCCCCTTCGCCACCGTTCCCTTGAACTTCCTGATGCCTGGCTTCATTAGGCCTATTATTATTATTACCCTGGTTCCTATTGAAATTGTCCTCATAACCCCCTCTCCCTAGTGCATCAAATTTGCTTAACAAATTTTCTACTTGTGATATAGTTTTTACATTCTGGATACAAGCAGCCTCCTTGATCCTATAGGGAAAGTGCCTAAGTAGCAACCTCACCACATCACTTTCCTCCTTCAAGCCATCAAGATATTTACACACTAATACTTGCACTAAAATGTATTCGGTCATGGTGGAGCTTCCTTTAGGGTTATATTTACCACACACTACTCCCTCACGATGCTGCGACTGAATAACCTCATTCCAGAACTTTTCACAGAATTTCATTTTAAAATCATTAATATCAGTAAACTTGTCTCTGTAGACAGCAAACCAATTTCTCGTTTCCCCCACAAACACTTGTTCTAAAATTTCAACTACCTGGCACCACTCAATACTACCATTTTCCAACCTCTCCCCGAATTTATTTTCTATAGTGTTCATGAACTCCATTGGGCATCCCTGTCGATTGCTGAACTTACCCAGTTCTACCTCCCTGTGTGTGCTATTCACAAAAACTGGCCTATTCTGACTATTTTCTTGCCTGATCCTAGCTTTTAATTTTAATTCTAATTCTGCGATTTTCTCCTCAGCCTTCCTCTCAATACTGTTTACTGTTAATTTAATGTTTCCTTCTGATTCTTCTACTTTATCATATAGCTTTGCTTGTTTCTCCTCAATCTTGCTATTGCTCTCTCTATTACTCTCTCTTATATCATTTACTTCTGCAACTATTTGCGAGTGGACTTTCTCAATTCTACCCCCCAGCTGTTCCTTAACCTCTTTAGTTGCTACCTGAATTTTGTCAATTTCTCCCCCCAATTGCTTTTTGACCTGCTGTGTTTCCAGTTGCACTAGTTCTTTTAAATTTTCAGCCTGTGTACTGATTCTAATTTCTAACTCCTCCTGTACTTTTCCTAATTTCTTGTCTACATCTGCAATGATCTCTTTAACCTTCTCTTCCATTACTCCTCTGATTTCTCCTCTAATCTGCTCCATTTTCACACTAATTTCCTTGTTGTTCTTATCTAATTTTGCATTATTCTGTTCTAATTTTTTATTTAAAGCTTCTGTACTTTCTTTTTTTTCCCTACTGTTTTGTTCTAATCTGGCGTTTAAGGCATCTGTACTTTCTTTATTTTCCCTACTGTTTTGTTCTAATCTTGCATTATTCTGTTCTAACTTTGCATTTAAGGCATCACTACTAACTTTGTTCTGATACATAAACTCGAGAAGTAAAGGTTTTAATTCTGGTTGGCCGCCTACACTCCCTGTTTCAGTATCGGGATTTACCTCCGCTAGCCCGGTACTACCATCACTCGACATACTGCTCGTATCATCTCTCTCCAGTTGATGACCACTACGTAACCTCATCTGTTTTTCTTTCTCATCCCCCATAATGATATACACTGATAAAGACAAATAACCCCCAAAATACAGGCACAGAAATATATACCCTTCTCCTTCCACAAATGTTATTAGGTTTTCATCCCCAAGTTGTCGGCGACAATTGTAATGTTAATTAATGCCCCATGTTGGTAGCGACAATTGTAGCAGTCTTGCTAGCCCACACGTTGAGCGACAAGTGTATCGGTTTGACTGCCCCTAACTGTTGGGTGATAAATGTAACTGTTTTCCTTTGCCTAAGCTATGTTGTTTTAATGGGCGCCAAGACCTCAACGCAATGCTGAAATCTAAATTTGTATTTAACAACGTCTAGCTCTGGTAGAACACCTTCAAGAATCTATTCACTCAGATCGTGGTATGATTTGATCATTAACCCAACAAACAATCGTATCAGGAGAAGGAATTGGTCTATATCTAATGCTACCTACCAAAAGCAAAGATTGCATTGTAAAAGAAATGAATTTATTATATAAAACAAGTATAGAAAAATTAATAATAATTATAAGTTTAAAATTTAAATTGGAGCGTTGCAATTTTAATATTACCGATAGAAAATTACGTGAAAACGGAGTCTGATAAATTATTGATTTTACCCTTATTCCCAAGCTATGAAGTTACTGAAATATGAAATATAAAACAAAGAGAAATGAGAGATTGCGTATTTCTGCGTCATTCGCGCTTACGACACAAAATTGCCAAAGCATTTCCCTCGTACTGGATGATGCTGTGTGCTTCCCATAGTCTCCTGGACGTCGTCATCTCCGTCGATATTTGATGATATACTTGTAGATTTGGTGACTTTATGGTCCTAACAACGGAGCCATACCCTCGTACAACCAAACTGGTTAAGTTTTAAACAGATAGTTCTCCACTCCACGGAACATTGGAGCGACTCCCACTTGCAACCGAACTAGTCAAGTCTTTCACAGATTGTCTTCGTTCCACGGCGCGTCGGACGATATCTGCCCCTGTCGGCTCATTACACACGGCGCGCGGATGATGAAGTCGATTTCCGTTCCAACTATCCACCTTTTCTTGACGCTGCGACCCAAGCTTGCGTAATACTTCTTGACAAGAATCAGCCTGTACCTGAATTTCCAGTGAGTCATGTCTCTCATAATATCCTAACTGACGAAACTCCGTAAAATTCCGTAATCACATAATTTTCTATGATATTGTCGTTCGTAATAATTTGCTTGATAGCGTTTTCTAAGACATAGAAAACCTATCTGTATGCTTATAATTTTTATAAAATGCTCCGAAAATACCTTAATAATAATTATAATAAATTAATAATAATAATAAATTAATATGAAAAATTCTCTTGGCTGAACAATTTGCCGCGTAAATAAATATAGAATGGCTTCCTACTGACTTATGCCAGTGGCGTAAAAAACCCTCGAAAAGCACGTTACACTGTCTCGCTGTCAGACAGCTACTCAATTGTTCTCATGAGCCTGCGTGCACCCCGTTCCGGCCCTCAAGTAAGTTTCTAAAAACTTTGATGGGGCCGGGAATGGAAAACAGGGCCTACGGGTGCGAGGCAGGGGCGCAATCCCAACACGATGGGATGTGAAATCCATATGTGACTGACATCTACAGTACAATATACCTCAGCTAGAAAATGTTTATATTATAATTATGTATACTGATTATACCGCTCAAAACTTTACCTATGCCCAAGATAACGGGTTCAAACCCGGCCGAAGCCGTCGGATTTTTTAAGAGCGTTAAAAATCCCTCAGTATGCCTTCCTTCGGAGGGGAAGTAAAGCCGGCGGTCCCATGTCGTAGATTTATGGCATGTTAAAGAACCTTCCACTAATTGCACCTGTGTGAAGCTAAATTGGATAGGTTAAGAATGTAAACAACGCTCTTAGGTTGCTACGTTCGTTGCCAAGAGCCGACTTCGGTGGCGTCTGGTAGCTAAGTTCTGAACTTGGCATAGCAGTCGTTGACGGTGGCGCTTGGCGGCAAAAGTAGGAACTATTTGAAAAATTCTGAGTCGCAGTACTTAAATTAAAATAACAGATACACACATTAATACAGTCATCACAATTAACACCGGTTATCAGACAGATTCTACACACACCCAAAAGACACGGGGCTACATGACCGCGTTGTCGCAGCCCCTAAACTTAAGAACCAACCAACCAACCGAAAATATACAACAACGAATAGTATTTTCTTCTCGCTGTATTTGTAATGTCTTTAATTTACCATGGTACTGGATCTACCCTGAACAAGTAATTCGAATACTGATTTATGATATCGTCCATAACATTACCGCAGTTATCAGAAGCCAAATCTGTAATTATGGAAGAGTCAATAGCTTGATCAATGTTAGACAATAATAGTAATTGAACCAATGAAACATTAACACACTATCAGATTGAGGATTCAATATATGGCAATTGCTCGCGGGTTCAACTAGACCTGTGTGTAAATACCAACCTACCTGACTAGTTCACCTGTAGCAAGTGCTACCGGCTTCCAAGCTGGCCCCGTGCAATCAAGGAAGGAGGGAAGAAAGGGAGGAATGAAGGGACGGAAGGGAGGAATATAGGAAGGAAGGGATGATGGAGGGAAGAAATGGAGGAATATAGGAAGGAAGGGATGATGGAGGGAAGGAAGGGAGGAAGGAGGGAATTGAGGACGGAGGGTAGGAAGGGAGAAAGGGAGGAAGAAAGGAAGGGAGGGAGGAATGAGGGAAGGAAGGGAGGAAGAAAGGAAGGGGGAAGAAATTAAGGGAGGAAGGGAGGAAGGAATGAAGAGAGGAAGGAATGAAGGAAGGGAGGGAGGAGGGAAGGAAGGGAGGAAGAAAGGAAGCAGGGGAGGAAGGAAGGGGGGAAGAAAGGAAGGGGGAAGAAATTAAGGGAGGAAGGGAGGAAGGAATTAAGGGAGGAAGGAATGAAGAGAGGAAGGAATGAAGGAAGGGAGGGAGGAGGGAAGGAAGGGAGGAAGAAAGGAAGCAGGGGAGGAGGAAAGGGGGGAAGAAAGGAAGGAAGGGAGGAAGGAGGGAAAGAAGGGAGGAAGAAAGGAAGGGGGAATAAATTAAGGGAGGAAGGGAGGAAGGAAGGAAGGGAGGAAGGAATGAAGAGAGGAAGGAATGAAGGAAGGGAGGGAGGAGGGAAGGAAGGGAGGAAGAAAGGAAGCAGGGGAGGAAGGAAGGGGGGAAGGAAGGGAGGAAGAAAGGAAGCAGGGAGAAAGGAAGGGGGAAAGAAAGGAAGGAAGGGAGGAAGGAGGGAAAGAAGTGAGGATGAAAGGAAGGAAGGGGGGAAGGAATGAAGGGAGGAAGGAGAGATGGAATTGAGGAAGGAAGGGAGGAAGGGAGGGAGGAAGGTGGGAAGGAGGGAAGGGAGGAAGAAAGGAAGGAAGGGAGGAAGGAGGGAAAGAAGGGAAGAAGAAAGGAAGGAAGGGGGAAGGAATGAAGGGAGGAAGGGAGGAAGGAGAGATGGAATTGAGGAAGGAAGGGAGGAAGGGAGGGAGGAAGTTGGGAAGGAGGGAAGGAAGGGAGGAAGAAAGGAAGGAAGGGAGGAAGGAATGAAGGAAGGAAGGGAGGAAGAAAGGAAGGAAGGGAGGAAGGATGGGAGGAAGGAAGGAAAGAAGGAAACTTGTGACTCTTTATGTCGTGCTCAAAAATCTACGGGATCTTGTTTTTCCGTGGAGTACGAACCACTGGACGTGATATCTCACATCGATAATCCTGCATGCAATAACCCGGAATTGAATTGGTGGGAGGCAAGCATTTTGCCCACCACACACAATCTTGTCAACAAGGCATTAATTTTATGGTTTGATGAATATTTCCTTAGAGAAGGAATTTTAGACGGTAGAAAATACTTAAAGGTAAACGTATATCTATATCTAACATCTTCGCCGAACGCACTGAGGAGCTGAAGCGAGCTGACATCACACGTTTTAAACTCGGTATGGGAGTCGAGCCAAATTTGTGAGACACAAAATGTGTGACGGTCTACCGCACACCTCGCCTCTAAGCGGGCGCGCGCAGCTACTACCCGTATCTCATTGCTGCCTCTGTCAGACGAGAAGTATGTCCATAAAATACTAGCAGTAGTGCCCGGCTTCGCCCGGTGGATATATTTGTTTTATGGATGCTAATGAACAGCCTACTACTGCAGAACTGGCACATGATACTCAAACTAACAGAAAAAAATATTTTAAAATATAATTTTTTGTGGTGGTGGTGGAGGTGGTTGTAGTAGGGGGTAATAAGTGGTACAGTATAATGGACGTAACATTCAGGTCATTTTCCTGTAATGATAATTATGAATAGGGAAACAGCTATTTACTAACTACAGTACTGACACGTGTAATTTACAAACAAATTTAAAAAATGATCAGAAAGAGGAGTAAGTGAAATAAAAGACACTGCCTAGGGCCAATATCTCATTGGCTGTTAGAAATGTAGAGACCAATAGTGTGGTCTTTTGTCGCATAGCGCCGTAGGAAAATAATCAGAACTCTTTGGAAAACTTCGGCTGTCCCGAGCTACTGAGGTAGCAATAGTATCATTTATAGCCACATAGCGCTCAACGATAAGGTTCAGAATAAATGAAGGTAAATTTGAAAGCACCAACGCTTATTGCAGCTGGTAACCTCAATGTACTGCACCAACACCATTGCAATTATACAGTGACATAATATTTTCATGATGTTAACTGTTTAAAGGGGCCTAAGAAATCTTTTTGCACTAATTACTCCCAATGACTGCAATTTATAAACAGCGCATGATGCAACTATTTTCGCAATTCTGCACCAGAACACTGGTAGGGGAGACGTGATGCAGCCCGAACTGCCCGTCAACAATAGACTTATTAAAATACTCTTACAGTTACACTACTACGGACATGAATGGTTCTCGGGCCTTAATACGTGGTTTTCAAGTTAATTTTGTCTGTTATTCTAAATGTAGGGAATGGAGAGCGTTGTAAAAAATATCAAGTGGACAGTGTTACCAGCAGGGTTTCCAAGTGTATGTAAAATTTGGTGCAATTAGGAGAAACGGTGTAGATTTCTGATAAAGTGCCTAAATGCAGGGAACAGAGTGGTCTGTCCAAAATTTAAAGTGGATAGTGTCACCCGCAGGGTTCCAAAGGGTAAGTATACAAAATGTGGTTCAGGTCGGTAAAACGGTGTAGATTTGTGCCAAAGGACCAAAATACAGGGAATGGAGTGGTCGGTCCGAAATTTCAAGCAGACAGTGTTACTCGTCGGGTTCCTAAGGGTAAGTATGTAAAATTTGGTTCTGATCGATGAAACGGTGTATTTTTTGTGCCAAAGGGCCTAAATACAGGGAATGGAGTGGTATGTCCAAACTTTCATGCAGACAGTGTTACTCGCAGGGTTCCAAAGGGTAAATATACAAATTTTGGTTCAGATCGGTGAAACGGTGTAGAATTGTGCCAAAGGGCATAAATGCAGGGAATGGAGTAGTCTGTACGAAATTTCATGTAAATAGTGTTACTCGCAGGGTTCCAAAGGGTAAGTATACAAATTTTGATTCAGATTGGTGAAAAGGTGTAGATTTGTGCCAAAGGGCCTAAATGCAGGGAATGGACTGGTCTGTCATAAATTTCATGCAGGCAGTGTTACTCGCAGGGTTCCAAAGGGTAAGTATACACATTTTGGTTCAGGTCGGTGAAACGGTGTAGATTTGTGCCAAAGGGCCTAAATGCAGGGAATGGAGTGGTCTGTCCGAAATTTCATGCAGGCAGTGTTACTCGTAGGTTTCCAAAGGGTAAGTATACAAATTTTGGTTCAGATCGGTGAAACAGTGTACGTAGCCTATCACTAATCATAACGCCAGCGCATGCGAATAGAGCTCTTTGGGAGCGCTTGTTCTACCGACTTACTGAACAAAAATCAATCTTTATGGTTACCTGAGAGGTGTAGCCTAATGCTACATAGCCTAAACCATTTCCTTTGAATCTGGCTATCATATAAAAAAAGAATTTTTCGAATCGGACTGGTAGTTACAGAGATTAACGCGTTTAAACACATAAACACACAAACACACACTCTCTTCAGCTTTATTATATTACTAGCAGAAGTACCCATTCTTCAAACGGTCTTCGGTATTAATAACCAGATGTTATCAATTGAGCTACTGTTGCAATGTTTAGGGGCTTGGAACCTGTTTGTTGGCAAAGAAAAATGATTAGTTAAAATGTGCTCTCAAACTAACTTTACCTAACGTGTTCTTCCTGGCGTGAAAATAAAATTGAAAACCTCGTAGACGAATCGCAATACACGTCACATACGAACTGACCCTAACCGTTGTGTCAAGTGCCCAACTACAGGAAGACCCCTTTTATAAATTATAAAGACTTGTGGTGCATGAAAATGCAGTTTTTTTTAGCTTCCAATGGCCCAAATTCCTAAAATCAGCAACAAACAGTCTACTATTTCAAATCAGGAATTTTTGAAAATAATGTTGCTCTTTGGAGATATAATACACCTTCTGTACGACATATCGCACGTGTAAGTCGTGTGAAAAAAATCTAGGGTACTCCTTGAACCCCTTAAGCGTATTGATGAATTTTACAGTTTTAGTTGGTTCCGTGTTAACCTTATAGCCATTTGCAACCTTTCACAGAAATATAATAAATGGAGTGGCATTAGTTATTCCAGAAATAGATGGAAAGTTGGATGCCACCTCTTGAGATACTGTTGTCATGGTTAGTGGCTTGCATTCCTTCTTTGGTTTATTGAATGAAATTAGTTTTCTGGGAATATCTAAGAAACTGTTGGGTTTAGAGCCTTAAAATATAGTTTTCGGGGAACCTTTACGGCTCTTGAGGGGCCCCGAGTTTTGTTGCTGACACCAAGGGGTTGAAAATGAGCTTTGTCTCGTCGTTGTACGCCATAATAATGACAATAATTAAAATAATAATTATAATAATATAACAATATAGGGATAGGGATATAATAGACCTTCCGTACCATACTCGCACTTGTAAATCGCGTTAAAAAATTCTAGAGTACCCCTTGACCCCTTAAGCGCATTATATGAATTGATGAATATTTCAGCTTAATTTGGACCCTTTATAACCTTAATGCCGTTTGCAAACATTCACAGTAATGTAATAAATGGAATTGCATTGCGTCTTACAGAAATAGATGGACCTCTGAGATTCTGTTGCCATTGTTACCGGCATGCATTCCTTCATTAATGTATTAAGTGAAATTAGTTTTTTGGGAATATCTCAAAAACTGTTGGTTTTAGGGCCTTAAAATTTGGTTTTCGAGGTCCTTTTAGGGCCCCCGAGTTTCGTTACTCACATTGAGGGGCTGAAAATGAGCTTTGTCTCACCCTTCTACGCTTATTTCAGCATGTATTTTAAAGGGGTAGGCCGCCTGATATGAGAGGTACGGAGAAGAGTTACATCAATGATTAGTGTCGTGCCGCTGATGGAAATCTGTATCAAATTTTACGTTAATACACCCAGCCGTTCTCGAGTTATAAGGACACAAAAATTGTCCACAGACAAACAGACAGACAGACAGACAAAAAAAATGCATGCTTCCGTCACAAAAGTCTGAAACGGGCAAATATGTCAAATTTCCGTGGAAATGCAGAAAAAACAGACAAACATTCATTTTTATATAATAGAGAAGGGATATAATAGACCTTCCGTACCACACCCGCACGTTTAAAACGCGTGAAAAATTCTAGAGTACCCCTTGACCCCTTAAGCGCATTGTATGTATTGATGAATATTTCAGCTTAATTTGGATCCGTTATAACCTTATAGCCGTTTGCAAATCTTCACAGTAATGTAATAAATGGAATTGCATTGGTTTTACAGAAATAGATGAACCTCTGAGATTCAGTAGCCATGGTTACCGGCATGCATTCTTTCATTAATTTGAAAAAATGAAATTAGTTTTCTGGGAATATCTCAAAAACTGTTGGTTTTATGGCCTTAAAATGTGGTTTTCGGGGACCCTTTAGGGCCCCCGAGTTTCGTTTCTCACATTGAGGGGCTGAAAATAAGCTTTGTTTCACCCTTCTACGCCTATTTCAGCATGTATTTTAAGGGGGTAGGGCCCCTTTTATGAGAGGTACGGGGAAGAGTTACATCAATGATTAGTGTCGTGCCCCTGAAGGATATCTGTATAACATTTTACGTTGATTCACTCAGTCGTTCTCGAGTTATAAGGACACAAAAAATTGTCCACAGACAAACAAACAGACATACAGACAGACAAAATTTTTATTTTTGCACTCATCCATCACAAAACAGTCTGAAACGCGCAAATTTCCCAAATTTCCGTGGAAATTCACAAAAAACTGACAAACTTTCATTTTTATATATATATAGAGATATATAGATAACACTTCGAACGTTATAAAGAAACTGGTTTACAGACCTATCCTCATGCAATTTGCGAGTGTTGTAAACCTATGCTCGCCAGTAATATAACTTTGTTAGAGAGGTTTTTACATAGATTAATAAGCAGTCATCATCCAGATCTGAAAAACACATCCATGATTCCATGTTCCTCAGTGTAGATGCCCAATATTGCGGGTTCAAACCTGGCCGAAGTCGACGGATTTTTAGGAGCGTTAAAAATCCCTCAGTATGTTTTCCTTCGGAGGGGAAGTAAAGCCGACGGGCCCATGTCATAGAATTATGGCATGAAAAAACCTTCCAATAATTACACTTGTGTAAAGCCAAAATTTGTAGGTTAGAATTGATAACATTCCTTTAGTTCCAACGTTCACCGCCGGGTGCTGACTACGATGCAATCTAGTAGCCGAGTCCGCAAGCTAGGTGTCGTGGACGGTAGTATTTGGTAGCAAAAGTAGGAACTACTTGAAATTACTGTCTGCAGTCCTTACTTGAATTAAAAACAAATAACACACGCTAATACAGTCATCATAATTAACTCCGGTTATCATACAGATTCTACACACACCCAAAGTACACGGGGCTACATGACCGCGTTGTCGCAGCCCCTAAACTAAGGAACCAACCACCCTCAGGGTAGTGGAGAAACTTAATTAGTTATTATTTTCTTCAAGTCTATCCACACTCCCTCCAGGAAAATCCCCAAATAAATTCTCTGAAATCTCGGAACACGTATCCCAATTACATTCAATTCTACAGGCAAAAACAGGTCTTCAGAAAAATACAATTCACACATTAACACTGGCCACAGTGGCCGGGAGCGCTAACGCGCTAGCAACAGGAGAGAGTGGGTTAACATTACTCGTCAACCATCCTGAAAATGGTTTTCGTAGTTTCCCATTATCACCAACATATTCCTTAAAACAGGCCTACGGCCGACTTCCTTACAAAATTCCCTTCCTTAATTAGACCCAAGCTAGTGGTCACTTGGGCGATAGGCCTGTCATCATCCCCAGTTGTATCTGCTGGCAAATTGTGTTACACTCCAAGACACCATCCTTGTGATGGCAGGCCCGACGAGAGGGTGGGGCAAACAGGGCTGCAGCCCTGGGGCCTGGACTTGCTGAGGGGCTCGGGGCGGTAGAAGAGTCCAAAATAGACAATTTCATTGAACGTAATTTCAAAGAGTTTTGAACTCTTCTGACAAGGTTATATTATTTAATATAACAGCAACTAGTAAGTAGTCTGCAAAACGTCATTAAACACTGGAGTAGTCGCGCGGATTACTATTGTAATCCAGGGGCACATTTTATGCTGCAACGAAGGATTGGCAACACTTATGACCTTGAGCAGTCATCTACCTTCCGGTTACATACTCGCACTGCTGTCAGTCAAGTGGCAGCGGTAAAAGCAAACGCATCGATTTTTGGTGGAATTTTAAATTTGTTTGGATTACAATAGTAATCCGCGCGACTATTTACGTGACTTTCTTTGTTTCTGAAGTAGTTTCTTGTTTTTGTGTTTTTAGTGCTTTTTATTTATATTTTTCATTAAGACTAAGTGGCAATTAATACATTGATCGCCCCCCAGGGGCTCACATCTAGTGGAACGTGGGTTGGCGACCACGGGGCCTCAGCTGAATCCGCCATTGCTTCCACTTACTTGTGCCGGGCTCCTCTCCGTCTTCTTTCCCGTCGACCTCACTTGGTCAACTCTTGTTCTCTTCCGACACCGATGGCATTAGGGTATCCGAGGCCTAGGGAGTCTCTTCCTTTTCCACCTTAATTGGCCCTTGTCTCATCTTTTCTGATACCCTCCGTCTGCGAGGGGTCAGCCTTCTTTTTCTTTTCATGTTATCTCCTGCTTTCTGCTCAAGGCCCTCAAGGAGGCAGGGTGTATGTAGCCCCACCACTTCTGGTGCACCCTAGATTTTGCTACACCCTCAGAGGCTCACGGCTGGTGAGTTTGGGAGTTGGCGACCCCGAGGGATTCCTGAGCTGAGTCTGGTTTTCCCCCTTTTATCCATTACCTGTGGGACGGACCCTCTCCTCTTTCACTTTCCTATTTGCCTTTTATGGCTCTCCTTCCTTCCAAGTCCCTCAAGCCGCATTCTTCGAGGGTTGAGGGCATTTCTTTTCCTCCTGTCCTTTATTTGCCTCATCTCATTTTTCACTACCACCCAAACCATTAGGGGCCGATAACGTAGATGTTAGGCCCCTTAAAACAACAATTATCATCATCATCATCATCATCATCATCATCATCATCGATACATTGATCAATGAGTAATGTCTGAGTTAAATAGTGACCAAATACGCCGCTGGCTTGCAGAAACTGAGAGTGATAATGAAAGTGTGCTTGGAGTAGCCTATCTCATGGAGATGAAGAAGATGACTTCATTGAAGAAGGTCTGACACTGAAAGTGGCGGAAGCAGTTCAGAAGAGAATGACCAGGAAGACAGAAGACAAGAAATTGAGCTGGATAGGCTTGACCGAGAATTTTACCTTGTTTTAAAACGTATGTTTCTGTTAAAAACAAATAAATGTACTGCATTGC
Organism: Meconema thalassinum; assembly: GCA_946902985.2. Taxonomy (NCBI): domain Eukaryota; kingdom Metazoa; phylum Arthropoda; class Insecta; order Orthoptera; family Tettigoniidae; genus Meconema; species Meconema thalassinum. The sequence continues at coordinate 143,024,862 of OX336390.1, forward strand.
AGTACTTCAAGATGGTACCTAGAGCCGTTGGAACCTAGAACTTCACGAACAAGGTGACAAGGAGAAACCTGTGTATATTGAATCATATTGTGCTTGTTACTCTTATCCTAAATATTACTATATGAAAAAACTTGATTTGTATCAGTTTTTTTTTAAATATTCAACTACAAAGGAAACATATGTAAATATAAGCTTAACTTTGTATTTTTGTTATATATAAAATTATAATCTTGAATAGCATTATTGTTTATCCCAAAATTGTGTCTCAGATAAACCCTTAGCCCTAATAAGTAATAATATATTAAAACATAAAAAATATTATTAAAAATATCTATTTTATAATGGATTACAGTAGTAATCCGCGCGACCACTAATGGTACAAAATTTCGCGCGACTACTGCAGTGTTAAAAACACAAAATGAATTTATTGGCAGTCATGATGTTTTTACCTTCTCTTCCAGGAAAATGCCAGTTTCCATTTTAATGTATGGCATATTGAAATTACAGAGTTCCTATAGGGCGGAAAGTCTCTAAATCAATAAGTATTAAAAAAAACTGATTTATTTAGTATGGTTCTGAAAAACGTTTTGCTTATCCTTGAGGGGAGCATATACGGTCACATACAACAAAAGTGACTAAATTCTACGTTGATCAAAATCAAGAAGTAAAAAAAACAATCAATCGGAGACAAAATTAGAGCTTTGAATAACGGAAGAACAAAGAAACTCATATCTAATTAGATATCCTGAATTACACGGATCGTACTTCTTTTCCTGTACTATTGAGACGATTTGGAAGAGTCCTAGAACTGTGTGTCCGTGTTTTCCCCACTTCCAGGATGTCACGGGACGAATAACAAATAAGGGGCCCGGAAGTTCTAGTCTTGGGGCCCACGGTCGCTCTCTACGGGCCTGTGCGACGGTAGAGGAATGCTCCCTCCCAGAGTCCGTGCGTGAAGCCGAGCTGCGAGGATAAGCGATAAAAACGAACATACAAGCACAAATGGCTGATGACCAAAGATGTATTTATTTATTTTTCGTGTCCGAATCAAATTACATTTTGCCAGTAAGTAGCAACAGCTACAGCATTAGTATTTGCAGCCATAAGATTGTCTTTTGAACATATGTCCTCCATCAAGTAGGGGTTCTGGATCTTATAACAAGCTGCAGTCGCAGAACTCATCATTGTTGACGAGCATGTTCCATTTCTTGAGATTGTTCATGCAGCATGAAAACCCCGTCTTCAGCCTATTCAATGATTTCCGAATTCCATATGGCAAGTTGTGAGCAGATGCCATGTTGTCTGATAGAGGTATAATTGGGTCTTTGATTTCTGTCTTCCATATCTTCACACGGGCAGCTTTTTGTGAGCTTTCGAGGGCTGTTACTTCTCTCAAATAGCTATATCTGCACTTAATCTCTGTCGGGCTTGTTGTTGGCCGAAAAGTGGATGCCTTGAATTGGTTTCTTGCCTTTCCTTCTCAAATGCTGCAGCTACTATTCTTCGGACATTTAGTGGAGAAATTCCAATAAGAGGGTCTAAGACATCCAGACAAAATCCTGGAAGTCTCATTCAGAGCTATATCCACCTATTTGGAATGTAACCAAAGTTGTACCAAGTCCCTACTTAAATCACAACAACATTTAATAGTTAATAAATTGCAATAAGAGTGCTAGATCTACACCCCTGTGGTCTAACCTGAGGACGAATAGAAAACTTTTATGAGTAAGCGAGATCCATCGTTTCAGTCATTTGTTTGGCGAATACAAAAGTATTCAAGCTGAGGTTATTGGTATGGACATCATTCTAAAGGGCAAGCCAGTCAATGGTCAACTACTATTCGATTGTTTTTTTACACTGTCGTGATTTTAAAAAGGTATGATTTGTAATATTGAAATGACATAGTTTCCTTAATCCCCCTGGGCCAGCAGATACTCGTAAATGTTTTGCTCATAAGCTTTTAAAAGCAAATAACGTTAAAGATGATGACGATGATGATAATTGTTGCTTTAAGGGGCCTAATATCTAGGTTATCGGCCCCTAATGGTTTGAGTGATAGTGAAGATGAGATGAGAATGAAAAAAAAATCTACAAACTTATATACTAGAAGAAGAAATTGTAAACAAATAGGCTAAAGGAAAAGAAATGCCTTCAACCCTCGAAGAATGAGGATTGAGGAACTTGGACGGAAGGAGAGACATGGAAGGCAGATAGGAAAGTGAAAGAGGAGAGGGCCCGCCCCAAGGTCAGAGGAAACAGGGGACAAAACGGACCCAGCTCAGGAATCCCTCAGGGATGCCAACTCCCAAACTCACCAGCCGTGAGCCCTTGAGGGTGTAGCACTATCCAGGGTGCACCAGAAGTGGTGGGGCTACATACACCTTGCCTCCTTGAGGGCCTTGTTCAGAAGGCAGGAGATAACATGAAAATAAAAAGAAGGCTGACCCCTCGAAAAAGTAGGGTATCAGGAAAGATGAGACAAGGGCCAATTAAGGCGGGAAAGTGAAAGACTCCATAGGCCGCGTAACCCTAATACCGTCGGGGTCGGAAAAGAACAAGAGTTGACCAAGAGAGATCAACAGGAAAGAAGACGGAGAGGAGCCCGGCACAAGTAAGTGAGAGCAATGCCGGGCTGGGGTCCCGTGGTCGCCAACGCATGTCCCTTTAGATGTGAGCCCCTGGGGGATAACTTGAAAGAGTCAGAAATCTTGCCATGTAGACATTATGTCCTAATTGGAGATTAATAATAATATAAACAAGGATAATAATAAGGATATTGGATTGTATATTAAGTTCGTTACGGATCACCCAGCTCAACATTGCGGTAACCAATCGGCTCATGCTGATAGAGCCTTTACGGGAAATTTCCTGCCTCAGCTGTACTGTGGGTTGATATTGTGAAATTTACTTTTGCAATCCGATTATAAAATTACGGTTGGGATTACTGAGAATATACCAGGTTTATTTTCTCGAACAAGGCTATAGTGGCGTGCTTAAGACTCGCGATGTTGGGTAATCAGAGGAGATTCTAGAGCCGCGATAAAGAGATGAGAGGAGCATACTGGAAAACACTGTTAGGTACCGCTCGCTCAGTTTGATCGACCCCATTACACCAACAAGGGGGAAGAAACCATTACCGACGACGTACAAAATGCCTCAATATATCGCACAAGAGTGTTCCTGAGGGGCCTCCAGTAATGGGATGTATTTGGCTACTTGCCATTCTACAACAACAAAACAGTTTGCTTAGAGTCAACATAAGGCAGGCTGGCAATTCATTTAATTAACATATTTCTATTTATTCCTCCTTACGATGTGGCTGCTACAGTGCTTTCGGGGGTGGCAATAAATATGATGCGAATTTTTGAGCATTGTCTTGTCTGATATACAATATCGTTTACCACCTTGTTCAAGAGGTTAGTAGTTCTACGTCAAGGCAGCCCGGGTTTGATTATCGACACTGTCGCGCAGGATTTCGGTCACATTCTGGTAATAATGATTATCGTGTGGCCTTCTGAGAGGCCGAGTGCGGGTCTTTCCAGTTGACGCCCATGGGCGACCTGCGCGTCGAAATGCGGATGAAGTTATGATGATGATGACGGTACATACACCCAGTCCTCGAGACACGGGAATTAACTCCAGGAGATTAAAATCCCTCATGGTCCAGCCGGGAATCCAACCCGGGACACGTCGGGCCAAAGCCTAGAACGCTAACCTTTTAGCAACGGAGCCGGTCCACATCTGGTATAACGACGTTATCAACTCAAATAAAATTTATGAAACTATTTCTGTTAAAACATGTTTTAGGATCTCCCCTACAGTAGGCTGTATTAGTAAATATTATTGCGTACCGACAGTGGTGGCTACGTTCGCTAAAGTGCAACGTTAGGTCATGGGACCAAGCTCTCTGCTGACTCGGTAGACGCGTGGGTTCGAGCCCCACCGTCGGTTATCCTTGAAATGGTTTTCCATGGTTTCCCATTTTCAACTCCAGGCAAATGCTGGACGGTACCTTTTGACAGGCCACGGACGCTTCCTTCCACATCCTTGGCCAGTTTCATTCCCCAGAATTTATTTCATCTCTCATTAACTCATCGCATGAGGTTGGCGTCAGGAAGGGCCGTAGAAACCATCCGCCACAAAGACTTCCATCGCAACTTATCCCCGACACCGTTGGAAAACTGGAAAATTAAGGGCTTGACATACACACTAAATACTATCGCGTCGGTACGTGTTAATACATAGTACCCTCCTATCCCACAGCGTAGTCCGTCAAGTCGTACAGGGGTGGCTTGAAGTCCGCAGATTGAAGATTCAAATTGCAGCACAGGCAGCTGCAATTTTGAGTGTTGTCTTTACTCAGATTATTCCCACTCTCTCCAGGAAAATGCCAGGATAATACTCTATTTCAAAACACGAGCAACTATTAAATCTTAGAAACAAGATGGTGGCTGTGTGCAATTTTAATATTAAGTTTTTATTTTGTGTTTCCTAATCATGCGATCGAAGTGAACGTTTTAATAATGAGCCTGCGCAATAATCTTCATCTAATGGTGTATATCTCTATGGCTTACACATACAACAATCTAACATGGTGGCCATCCGAAATATTTATACGGTTCTCAATATCTACGAATCTATTACAGCAATCAAACTTAAATGTTGTATGTTGATAAACGCTATTAACATAAGTTATTGCTTGAACACCAATAGTAAAGTATCTGCACGAAATAACATACTAACATGCCTAACAGGAAGGACATGGGGTGCTCGCCCCACCACTCTCAGAACTTCAGCCCTTGGACTGAGCTTCTCAGCTGCTGAATATGCAGCACCAATTTGGCTTTCTTCTCCACATTCCGAAGAGGTGGATATAGCTCTGAATGAGACTTCCAGGATTGTATCTGGGTGTCTTAGACCAACACCACTTCAGATGATCTACCCTCTTATAGGAATTTCTCCACCTCATGTCTGAAGAATGGTAGCAGCAACATCTGAGAAGGAACGGCAAGAAACCGATTCAAGGCATCCACTTTTCGGCCAACAACCAGCCCGTCAGAGACTTAAGTCCAGAAACAGCTTTTTGAGGGGGAGTAACAGCCCTCGATGGCTTACAAGAAGCTGCCCGTGTGAAGATATGGACGACAGAGATCACAGACCCAACTATTCCTCTAGCAGAAAAAATGGCACCTGGTCACAACTTGCCATACGGAATTTGGAAATCATTGAACAGGCTGAGGACGGGGGTTTCACTCTGCAAGAACAATCTCAAGAAATGGAACATGCTCGTCAACAATGATGAGTTCTGTGACTGCAGCATGTTACAAGATCCAGAAAACCTGCTGATCTGCCCCTTGATGGAGGACATATGTTCAAAAGACGATCTTTTGGCTGCAAATGCTAATGCTATAACTGTTGCTACTTACTGGCAAAATCTTATTTGAATCGGACACGGAAAATAAAATAAAACATAAGTTCACCTATGGATCATTCAATAACCTGGTGAGCACAAATCAACATGGCGGCGACGCGAAATTTAAATTTTAAATGGATTTTTCTCGCGACTTTTGATCCGAGCGCTGTGAAACGTGGCACGGTATACCTTCATACAAGCCTTAATATACTGATGTCTAACTTAATGGAATTTTATGAGAACTGAAAAATGGCGGCTGGGCATTTATTTAAAATCTCGTTTCCATTCCTCGTGTCCTAAGTAAAACCAGATATATGCAAGATATATGCAAATAGGCTATTTAGTTCTTCATGGAACTACTTGTTGAATATGTTCCTATTATCGTGTTCAGTGGTAGTTTTCATTATCATCCCTCAAATAAATAATAATAATAATAATAATAATAATAATAATAATAATAATAATAATATCGTATGGCCTCGGGTGCCTGGTGCAAGCTTTGTTAATTGACACCCAGAGGGTAGCTTGCATGTCGAATTTCGTCGTTCCTTTGAACGCTATGAATGTCAAGGAGGTTAGATATCTAAACTCCTTGACACTACAGCGCTTTCAGGTAGAGAATGGAGGAACTTTGTGTTGGCGGAAAATCCCGAGATTAATTTTGCCATTGAACACGGCCTACTGAATTCAAATAGGTTCTTTAACATGCCAACAGCGTATGACATGAGTATCGTGATTTTTGTCGCCTTCAAAAATCACTTACCAAGGCCAGGGGCTAACCTGCAATCTTGGGGTTGGTAGTCCGACACTATAACCACTCACCCACCGTGGCAAGCCCTCAAATAAATAAATAAATAAATAAATAAATAAATAAATAAATAAATAACAGTATATTATGCAACGAGCCAATAATGCCAATAATTAAGACACGAGTATGTTTATAAAACGAGTGAAGCTGAAGTAGCACCAACAGATACCGCACAGGCACGATGGTGGATCATTTTGTAATTTTGTACAAATAACACACAATAGGCTGTAACAAACGCTTTAAAATTAAAATGTATCGTATTATCAACTAGTTATTCTTCAAATTCGATGCGCATAGAATGTAACGGAAAACAAATCAATGGAGTCCCACATTGAACAGTCATGACTTCGGGCGGAAAAGATTTGCAAAACAAATCCCTTTACTGAACAGAGATCTGGGTTATAGATTTCCGTGGATCTAATGTCATTTGTTTGATGCCTCCATGACGTGGTTATATCAACACCAGCATTCACTAAAATCGTCTCCGAGATCGTACGAAAGCAATGCCCTGTGTAGAAATTGGAGTTTGCGATATTAAGGTACCCATATTCCCCAGTTTATTTATGCAAACATTTGGGATCGGATATACTTAACATTGTCCACTTTTAAATCATGTAATTCATGTTCGACATGTTGGAATTTCAGTGCAAGTGCGATGCTATCCTAACCTCAATGGTCACACACCTGTTTCAAAATGAAAATCTTGAGCTCTGATTGGAGGAGAGAAACGGTTTCATAATGAAAACTAGTACTATAGTTTTGTGACATAATATTTGCATTTCGACATCGTCGAACACAGATATATATACACACATCAAAAAAAGTTTTGCATCACCTCGGTTCCAAGAGTTCCGGAACCGTTAAATACAAAGGGAATAGAGATCAACACAAACAACATTTCAGCTCGTTTTATTGCTCATGAGACCCACACATTGCATGTTGTACCATCATACAGCTAGACTTTCAGCATTTGTGGTCCAGATTGCAGTACACACCACTACCTCTAATACCCAGTAGCACGTCCTCTTGCATTGATGCATGCCTGTATTCGCCGTGGCATACTATCCACAAGTTCATCAAGACACTGTTGGTCCAAATTGTCCCACTCCTCAACGACAATTCGGCGTAAATCTCTCAGAGTGGTTGGTGGGTCAAGACGTCCATAAACAGCCCTTTTCAACATATCCCAGGCATGTTCGATAGGGTTCATGTCTGGCGAACATGCTGGCCACTGTAGTCGAGCGATGTCGTTATCTTGAAGGAACGCATTCACAAGATGTGCACGATGAGGTCGAGAATTGTCGTCCATGAAGACAAATGCCTCTCCAATATTCTGCCGATATGGTTGCACTATGGGTCGGAGGATGTCATTCAGGTATCGTAAAGCCGTTTCGGAGCCTTCCATGACCACCAGTGGCGTACGTCGGCCCCACATAATGCCACCCCAAAACATCAGGGAACCACCACCTTGCTGCACTCGCTGGACAGTGTGTCTAAGACGTTCAGCCTGACCAGGGTGCCTCCAAACACCTCTCCGACGATTGTCTGGTTGAAGGCATATGCGACACTCATCGGTGAAGAGAACGTGATGCCAATTCTGTGGGGTCCATTCAGCATGTTGTTGGGCCCATCTGTACCGCGCTGCATGGTGTCGGGGTTGCAAAGCTGGACCTCGCCATGGACGTCGGGAGTGAAGTTGCGCATCATGCAGCCTATTGCGCACAGTTTGAGTTGAAACACGACGTCCTGTGGCTGAACGAAACGCATTATTCAACATGGTGGCATTGCTGTCAGGGTTCCTCCGAGCGGCAATCCGTAAGTAGCGGTCATCCACTACAGTAGTAGCCCTTGGGCGGCCTGAGCGAGGCCTGTCATCGACAGTTCCTGTATCTCTGTACCTCCTCCATGTCCGAACAACATCGCTTTGGTTCACTCTGAGACGCCTGGAAACTTCCCTTGTTGAGAGCCCTTCTTGACACAAAGTAACAATGCGGACGCGATCGAACTGCGGTATTGACCTTCTAGGCATGGTAGAACTACAGACAACATGAGCAGCGTACCTTCGTCCTGGTGGAATGACTGGAACTGATCGGCTGTCGTACCCCCTCCGTCTAATAGGCCCTGCTCATGCATGGTTGTTTACATCTTTGAGCAGTTTTAGTGACATCTATGAACAGTCAAAGGGACTGTATCTTGGATACAATATACACAGTCAACGTCTATATGCCGGAGATCTGGGAACCGAGGTGATGCAAAACTTTTTTTGATGTGTGTAAATCATCACTTTGAGTGCTATATGATCACGGGGCTTAAGGAGACTTTGAGACTTCATGAACATTCCACCGGATGAAGCCGGATACTGCATCTGGAACATAACAAGATTGCATAGCTCCGTCAAGTAGGGACTAGCAGGCATGCTTTCTTAATTACGAGGCCCCAGGTTTGATTCCCAGTCGGACAGGAATGTTGATTGATTACCACAAGTTAGTGAAAGCAATCCGAGACCCAACACGGTCTTCCGAAGTTACACTTCTGTACTCAGTACGTCTTAAAAAAAAGGTTAATTGTTTTCCTTAGGAACGGATTTTAAGGGATAGGCTATATTTCATTATATTCAACTTAAAATATCAATGGAACTCTGCCTTTCAAGATTGACGGCTCTCTTTCTTATCGAGACAGCACAAATAAACGAGAGTTCTGACATCCGTCTGAATTTATCTCAAGGAATGGCAGGAGCTTTCCGCTTAGAGCTATATAATAAAACGACCCGGATTCTTTACAAATGCAGTTCTCTGACGTGTCACTTTTCATAATGAATTGAGAGCACACGCTCCTTCACAGAGACCAGAGAAAAATAGTAGAAGCTGTGCGCTCGTTTCAGATAGTCTACAATATGTTATTCTTGGAGCAAGAGCATTCTACGAAGGTGGTTTAACAAATTGGTGACATTGATGTATGCTGGTGCTGATAATGAAAATCCATCTTATCTTTGACGTCGGCAGTTTTAGTTTTTTGGTTCCTCAGTTTTGGGGCTGTGACAATGCGGTCATGTAGCCCCATGTACTATGGGTTTGTGTAGAATCTGTCTGATAACCGGTGTTAATTGTGATGGCTGTATTAGTGTGTGTTATCTTTTTTTAATTCAAGTAAGAACTGCAAACATTCGATTATCAAGAAGTTCCACTTTTGCTACCAAACGCCACCGTCAACGACAACTAGTTCTGAACTTGGTTACTAGATGCCACCACAGTCGGCTCCTGGCGACGAACGTTGGAACCTAAGCGTGTCAGTCAAATCTAACATATAATTTAGCTTCACACAAGTGTATTTATTGGAAGGTTCTTTATCATGCCATAAATCTATGACATGGGACCGCCGGCTCTGCCTCCTCTCCGAAGGAAGGCATACTGAGGGATTTTTAACGCTCTTATAAATCCGACGACTTTTGCCGGGTTGAACCCACGACCTTGGGCATAGAAGCTCAGCCACGGAAGCCGCCTTAGGCAGTTTTAGTAATATCGAACAACTTTGCCTTGTTGAAACACCGGATCCTCTGAGATCCCCGAAGTTAAGCAACTTTTGACGTGGTAAGAACTAGGAATGGTGACCGGTTTGAGGAACCACATCTTGCTGACAGGGAAGGTAAGGTGGAGTGGGAATAAGCTGGTCATTTTACCAGTTTTACCGTAAGGGAACTCCGTGGAAGTTCATACCTGTCTATACCAGTCTTGCCGAGGAGCTCGTATATCTTTGAGGCAGCAGTGAATACCTATGAGTAATAATAATAATAATAATAATAATAGGGTCTAATAATATTGGCCCCGGGGGCCGGGTGCAAGCTTTTTATTTGCGACCAGAGGGCAGCTTGCATGTCGATTTTTGTTGTTGTTCCTTGGAGCGCTATGAAAGTCGAGGAGGTTAGATATCTAAGCTCCTTGACACTATAGCGCATTCTAATAGAGAACGGAGGAACTTCTTGTGTTGGCGGAAAATCCCGAGATTAATTTTGCCATTATGAACACGGCGTACTGAATTCGAATGGTTTTCTTAACATACCAACAACGTATGTCATGCGCGCCGTGATTCTTGTCGCCTTTCAAAAATCACTTGCCATGGCCAGGAGCGAACCTGCAAGCTTGGGGTTGATAGCCCCATACGATAACCACTCACCCACCGTTGCAAGCACCTATGAGTGATTGTCACATTGATAAATGACGAATGTGCTGTAACATCACAGGTTAGGACTGTCCCTTGGCTATAGTTGCCGATCGGGTATGTGACGTGTTCACTCTACAGGAAGTGACTTTTAAATGTCCCAGTAAATCTACTGTCACAGCTCTCTTAAAAGCCAACCGACTGCGCTTGGATTTTTTCCACAATCTTTCTGTCGAGGATATGAACTGTAGGGGCAGACCAAGGTTAGAATACGTTAAAAACAGATTACCTCGGATTTAGAGTGTGGTAGCTATGTAGAGATGAAACGATTAGCTCAGGACAGGGAAGCATGGAGGGTTGCATCAAACCAGTCAAAAGATTGAAGACTCAAACACACAACAAAGTATCACAGAGACTATAAGTAACAAAAGCTTAAGATCAAGTGAATGGTGTAAGGAGTTACATTGAAACTACATTTTGATGTTAGTTATAACCTTCAGCCAAACATCAATAAATGGCAGGTTCAATTCTTGCCCGACAGGAAATGACACTGCTTTTACCGGGACAGGCAAGGATCCCCTAAGGGCAATAGGCTTGGTTTCCGATCGCCATAACTTACATTGCGTGCCTGCTGGGTCGAGGCCATTGCCCATAGGCAAAAGTCCTCAGGCTAGTAACACATACAATGAGACAATTAGTTCGTGAGACGATGTAGGAATCAGTGAAACAGAACTGCAGTTCTTTACTACAGTACTGTATTGATGTTCTTTTATTTAGGGGCTTGGACATAGTAACCATTTCATCCCCCAATACCGGGTGAGTTAGCCGTGGTCGTTACGGCATGACTGCTGGCAATCGCTCACATCCGGGAGGCGAGGAGGTTCGAATCCCCCCGCCGGCAACCTTGAAGATGGTCTTCTGTGGTTTCCCATCTTCCTTCCAGGCAAATGCCGGGGTTGGTCCCTAACTATAGGCCACAGCCGCTACCTTCCAACTCCTCGTCCTTACATTCCCACTTCCCTCCCCAACGGTACTTGTAGCTCATCCATTGGGTGTCCGTCTCGAAGCAGCTACAATACTGGCGAGCCGAACATGTCCTCGGACACTCCCGGCACTAAAAGCCATACGCTTAAAAAAAAAAAAATTCGGGTACACGTAGAATTTGTCCGATAACCTGTGTTGTTGTGATGTCACATAAGTGTGAGACGAGTATTGCGGCCTTGGCCTTAAGTTAGGGACCATACCGATATTTGCCTGTGATAGGAGTGGGAAACAACGGAAGAGAGCTTCTGGGATGAGTGAGGTAGGAATCGTTGTCGTTGATTCATTTAGAAGCTTAGTGACACAGTGGTCTTGTAGCCCCGTGTATGTGTGTTGAATTTGTCTGATAACCAGTGTCATTGTGGTGGCTGTCGTAGTGTATGCATTATTTTGTAGTTGGGAGTTAGGATGGCACCTACCTTAGAGCCACAACCGCTTCCGACCAAATTCCTACCTCAATTGCAAATACAAATACTAGCACATATATCACAGTGACACAGGTTATCAGACAAATTCTAGTTATGTTAATTATTGTTGTTTAAAGGGCCGAAACTAGGAGGTCATCTGCCCCTAAAGACAAATTCTACACACACCCAAGTACACGGGGCTACTGTATTTGATCACTATTTCGCAAAGCCCCCGAAGAAATCAACAACATCAAATCTCACACCATCTGAATGACTATATTGGGATTTATTTGAATTAACCTGAGAATGCACTTTGATTTAGTTATTCAGTTACTTAGTTATTGTCGTTTAAAGGGTCAGAACTACGAGATCATCTGCCCCTGCACTTTAATTTAAGTTCAAATTAATTACCAAAAAGTATTTTCTTGTTTATTTTAAATATTAGTTGGTGACCTGAAGATTTGTCCTTATTCGGTTTCTTTCCAGTCAAGTATTTTTTTAAAATTGTTGTTTTAAGGGGCAGAACTACGAGGTCATCTGCCCCTCTTAACACGGATTAAAGTATACAAATTTGGAATAAAATTTAAAATTTAGAGGTGGATACCTAAATTTGAAAAGACCGAAAATTAATACAACAAAAAATTAAATAAAACTATTAATTATAAAAATAAACAAAAATTACGGAAAAGCCAAAAAAATCGTTTAGTCAACGTACACTGGAAAATTTAGATTGCTGGCCCTAACCCACTTACACTTATAAAGCGGATAACGCGATCAGCAGCCACCGCGTCATCGGCTAATATAAGTTTGAGTGTCATCTGCAAACCAAGGTTTCTTCGTAAGTCAGCAAGATCCCCACTCTCGGTTAGAATGTGGGCCAAGGTGAATACGGCTCCACAGGTACAAAGTGGGGGGGGGGGGTCTTCCCTTCTCATTAGGTACGAGTGGGTGGATCTTGTATGACCTATCCTTAGCCTACACAAAATTACGGACTACCTCCGTGACCGGAAAGAGTTCCCTTGATCGCTCTCAGTTGACTGGGCAGTGGGTCAGCTAGCCACTGACTCTCCCAAAATGCCAGAACTTGTCAAGTACCATCCGTTGATTGCGTGGCTAAATGGTTAACGCACCAGGCTTTAACCCAAAGTGCCCCGGGTTCGATTCCCGGCCGAGCCATTAGGGATTTTAATCTCCTGGGGTTAAATCCCGTGGCTCGAGGACTGGGTGTATGTACCGTCTTCATCATCAATTCATCCTCATTACGACGCGCAGGTCGCCCACGGGCATCAACTAGAAAGACCTGCACTCGGCCTCTCCGGAGGCCGCACGATCATGATCATTATCATTATCATCCATTGTACTTGTGTCATGTAAATCACGTTTTGTTTCTTGATTAGATTAGCCTATACCCTTCAATATACTGTATTGCTCTATTGTTGGTGATGTGTGTATTTCTAACAAGTGCCAGCGGCGCAGTCGGTAAATAGTCGATTATTCCTATTCGATAGTGGCCTTTTGCTATGGTAACACAGGCTAAGTTGTCAATGTTCTTTTGCGTTTTCTTTTCTTTTAATTGTCTCATACATTTTACTGTACAGGGTGAACAAAAAATGCCGCACTTGGAGGTCGGAATGCGATTCCTCATCCAATTGTAAGACATAACTTTCAATAGCAAAATCGGATCGGGTGCTGTTTGAAAACACAAGTATGAAAACAAGAAGCTGGCAACACTCTCACATCCTGCAGTGCATCGGAATGTACTGAGAAAGCTCCGGCAGAGCGCCGAGTTCCTGCGACCTGCTTTTGGCCACGCTGCATGCAGTTACAGCCAGAGCCTCGTTTCTTAACACGCATTTCTGTTAAACCTATCGGCGGGACTAAGTTTTGCAACATAAACTTTTGTCGTGAATTTTGACGACGAACCGCATGCCGAGCTACAAATGCGGCATTTTTTGTTCACCCTGTATATCATGCTAGAAGGTAATTCCGTCAGCCAACTGTGTGTGTTTTTTATGAAGTACCAGCTTGCGTTGCAATGCCAATCAAAGACAAATAGAAAGAAAGGGAGATAATAATAATGTTGTTGGTTTTACGTCCCATTTAGGCGGCTTCGGTGGCGTAGTTGGTAGCATGCTGAGCTTCTATGCCCAAGATAGCGGGTTCAAACCCGGCCGAAGCCGTCGGATTTTTTAAGAGCGTTAAAAATCCCTCAGTATGCCTTCCTTCGGAGGGGAAGTAAAGCCGGCGGTCCCATGTCATAGATTTATGGCATGTTAAAGATCTTTCCACTAATTACACCTGTGTGAAACTAAATTGGATAGGTTAAGAATGTAAACAACGCTCTTAGGTTGCTACGTTCGTTGCCAAGAGCCGACTGCGGTGGCGTCTAGTAGCTAGTTCTGAACTAGGCCTAGTAGTCGTTGACGGTGGCGTTTGGCGGCAAAAGTAGGAACTATTTGAAAATTCAAAGTTGCAGTCTCTACTTGAATTAAAAAACAGATACACACACTAATACAGTCATCACAATTAACACCGGTTATCAGACAGATTCTACACACACCCAAAGTACACGGGGCTACATGACCGCGTTGTCGCAGCCCCTAAACTAAGGAACCAACCGAACCAACCAACTACGTCCCATTTAACAACTGCGGCTTTTAGAGACGCCGGGGTGACGGAATTTTAGCCCGAAGGGGATCTTTAACGTTCCAGTAAATCTACTAACACGGCCCCCTCGCATTTGCGCATTCTCAAATAGCAATTGGCTGCGCCAGATTTCGATCATGCAATCTTGGACACAGCAGGCAAGAACGTTACCGCTGAGCCACGCAGCCAGCCCAAGAAAGAAAGAAAGAAAGATAGAAGCTGAAGTGCCTTTGGATAAACAATGCTCTTTGTTTTTCTGTCTGGTACCCCCGTCCTTATGCATTAGACTGTGCTGAGACATCCATGTCAGGACATGTCACTTCGCGATGAATAAGCAAGCCTTTCTCACACACCTTGCATTGCGGTGTCATAAGTATACAGATTGTGCAATTGGGTTACTGTGGGATTTAAGGCTTCCAGTTAAGTCCCTCACCCTTTTGTTCTTTTAAGGGGCGGAACTACGTGGTTATCTGCCCCTAAAGACAAATTCTACACATACCTAGTACACGGAGCTACAAATGCCATGTTTTGTGGTTCAGATTCTATGTAAAAAAGGAGGTCCCCTGACTCATAATCGCACGATTAACGGTTACATAAAACTAATAGCTTCCTTCCTTTTTCTCTTCCTTTTTAACACACTGAAGTGCCGTATCGTACAGTGCTGGAAATATACATTGCATCGATATTCATTTTATCATTTAGGCTTTTGCCAAAAATTTCTTCAAATACAACTACACATTATTGTTTTTATAGCTTGTGGATTATTTACTCACTCTTCTATTGCTCGAATGTTGTTGTTGTTTCTTATTTTATGTGTTACGACATCGTAGTCAAATAGCCCCGTGTATTTAGGTGTGTGTGTGTGTAATTTGTGTGATAACCTGTCTTGTTATGATAGCTGTACTAGTGTGTGTATATGTCAGTTGGGGATAGGATTGTGAGGGAGGTGGTCGTGGACTTACGTTAGGAACCATCCTTGCATTTGCATGGAGTACAAGTAGGTAAACCAAGGAAAACCAATTCCAGGACGGCTGAAGTGGGAATCGAATCTTTCTCTTCTCAGTTACGCTTCACCAGGCTGAGTGTCTACCCCTTTTCAGCCCTCAGACCACTATACAAATTTCGTGGCAGAGCCGGGAATCGAACCCGTTTGTTCGGAGTGACAGCCAAGAACGCTAGACCATGCACCGCGAGGGATCTCTTGTATTCTTTACTAATCTCCGCAGAGGCCATCTCAGCCACTTCCCCGATTCTACTCCTAGGAAAATTCAGAGATGGTACCTAACTTAACGCCACGACCGCTTCCTACTCAAATCCTATCTCAATTGTAGCATGCTGAGTTTCTATGCCCAAGATCGCGGGTTCAAACCCAACCAAAGTCGTCGGATTTGTTAAGAGCGTTAAAGAATCCCTCAGTATGCCTTCCTTCGGAGGGGAAGTAAAGCCGGCGGTCCCATGTCATAGATTTATGGCATGAAAAAGAACCTTCCACTAACTACACTTGTGGAAGCAAAATGTGTAGGTTAGTTTGATAACGCTATATTAGTTCCAACGTTTGACGCCAGGTGCTGACTGCGATGGCATTTAGTAGCCACGTCCGCAGCTAGGTGTCGTGGACGGTAGCATTTGGTAGCAAAAGTAGGAACTACTTGAAAGAATTAATCGGCTGCAGTCCTTCTACCTGAATCACAGATAACACACATTAATACAGCCATCACAATTAACACCGGTTATCAGATAAATTCTACACGCACCCAAAGGACACGGGGCTACATGACCGCGTCGTCGCAGCCCCTAAACTAAGGATCTTACCAACCAACCTATCTCAATTACAAATACACAGGCATCACAGTGACACAGGATATCAAGACAAATTCTGCATACACCCAAGTGCACGGGGTTACATGACAACGATTTTGCAAAGCCCCTAAATCAATCAACAACAAAGCTAGGGCGTCTTTTGTTGCGTATAATATCACTTTGTGCACGACTGCACGAATGGAATATTCAGTGTCCCTCGGCGTAGCCGTGCTCGTTTAAATCGTACACCACACACGCGAGGGAATCTAACCCGGACGTACGGGGTGACAGCCAAAAATGCTAGCCACTACACCTCGAGCTGGTCCAGTTTGGGTGTAGTTATTATTATTCTATATCATAACATAATGATAATAATAATATCGTATGGCCTCGGGTGCCCGGTGCAAGCTTTGTTAATTGACGCCCAGAAGGGAACTTACATGTCAAATTTTATCGCTCCTTGAAGCGCAAAGAAAGTCAAGGAGGTTAGGTAACGAACCTCCTTGAGACTTGAGCGCTTTCTAGTAGAGAAATAAGGAACTTTGTGTTGGTGGAAATTCCCGAGAAAAATTTGGCTATTATGAACACGGCCTACTGAATTCAAATTGGTTCTTGAACCCTTTATCCTCTGATGGATAAATGATTCGATGTTTTATTTCTACAATTAATTAATATTTCCACCAGCGTCATGAAATAGCCAGACGAAGATGAGGAAACTTCAAGCATTTGTTGGAGACAGAAGGGACATAAAAAAGGAAGCTTGTAGTTTAACGTGACCGTTAATCTCGAGATCATGAGCCACGGGACCTCCTTTTTACGTGGAATCCGAACCACAGGACATGGCATTTCACTTCGAAAATCTCACATGCATTGACCGGGAATCGAACACGGACCGCCTTGGTGAGAGGCACACAGCTAGACCGCTGAAGGGATATACCTGCAGCAGTTTGACAAAAGGCTAAATACTTTAGGATTGTGAAAAGAAAGAGCCTAGCAATGTTTCAGAAGGACAGGTGCTGGCTACGTCAGAATAGAAGGGACGCGTGGTGAGACACGCTTATGGCATGTTCATTGTACTATTCGCGCCTAGAAAAAATATAATGCAGTAACGTGAGTGGCTGATGGTACTACTGGACAATCCTACGAGGCCGAGGTCTGATAAAAACCGCAAAGTTAACGAAAAAGGTGGAACCAATGAGAGATGAATGCTTATGAACCCGCCAAGTCTAGCTTGGGCACACGATAGCTAGCATTAACGCGGGAGATCGGCTAGACAACATCTCTACGATCGATTCTCGAATTAATGGGCATATTCTTGACCTGCGCAATTTTACGAGTTCAGTGATATTTGTTTCATTCCTGTACCACTATTATTTTGAGAATTTTTTATCTAATTCCCCCCCCCCCCCCCCCCCCCTATCGATACCTAGGGCCAGTTCATTTATAAGTGGCGTGATGAGCCAAGAAAATTATTACATTTTGAGCGTCTGAGGACGTAGGTTACTATTACATTTTATGCGTCTGAGGACGCAGGTTCCTTTTACATTTTGTGCGTCTGAGGACGTAGGTTATTATTACATTTTGCGCGTCTGAGGACGTAGGCACATGTACTTTGCGTGTCATGAGGACACAGATTTTTATTAATACAAATGTGTTGTAAATTCAGTGTGATAGATAGTCACAGTACTATTTTGTAGGGACAGTATCATCGACAATTCGCCAACAGACTGTTCTGGGGAAATAAGTACCTAAAACGGTGAATTTAGTAGGCAGATATCGAGTGTGTAATAATCTATAACTTTTTGCATCAGCACGAGAGATGACATCGCTTATCCTGGAAGAAGTTTGGAACTGTCAACACTCCGTCGAGATGTTTGAGATGAGCTAAGCAGCATTAAGTAGGGAGATGGCTGCAGATGTTCGCTGACGGTGACTGGCCGAGGATGAGTACTGAATAATATTCTTATTATCTGACAAGTTAACTTATGGTATATGGGACATATTTGGTTTGTAAATATCTTGCTTGTGTTGATTAACGTAGTGTATTTAGTTTTGGTCTGACACACCTTTTGCATGGAAACAGCTCGCAGAATTTTTCATAGTCGTAAGTTCTTGTGTGTTTGTTTTAACTAACGTAGCTATGTGGACAACCGTGTTTGCATATGTTTACGCAATGCGTTTAAGAAACGTCTCTCGGAGATATGTTGTGTTTCAAAAGTAGGACTGAATTAATATAATCATACAGTAGATTGGAGGGTAAATTAATCTTTGTAATGTTTATTATTGATCAGATTCAGTGAGTTTATTGCCGTTGGAGCAATGTGAGTTGTGGCGAAGAGCAGTCAGCTCTATCGTAGGTTTTAATATTCTTAAATAGATTGTGAGCATCTGATTCAACCGACCTGTGTGAAAAGTGTTATGTCATTCCCAGCAGTGTGTGTGTGTGTATTTCATTGGTCATTACAAGCGGGAATGTCAGCGTAGACTGATTTCTGTCAGCTTGGTGCCAAGTCCATATCGTTACCTTGCGAGGACATATGTGGCTATATCGATTAATGTCTTACCATATGTTTATGTGGTTGAGATTTGTTGCTGTTGATTCTACGAGATTACGGGGCAGTTGGTCAAGTTATTTTTACACACTGGAGCTGGACGATGACAAGAGTTGAGGAGGGGGGAAGTTGCTTTCACAAGGCGGGCTGAAAAGATTGCATCGAGGTCATTAGTGGAGTGCTTGTTGGCTCCGTAATATTACTTGAAATACAGAATAAGAACTGATCAATGATAAAAATTGTTTAAATAAATGGGAGTTGCCTACGAATCACTATAATCTCCGAAGCGTTAGCTTAACGTGCATTTTTGTTCATATAAGGTAATCTCAGCCGGTGAGGCTTTTGTTCTTGTTGGTTCCATTCCATGTTTATGTTCCATATCAGTGACCCGTGCAGTCACGTGCGATGCTGTCTTTTCCTTGTTTGTGTATTGAGCAATTGGCCGTGTTGGCAGCTCATTTGTCAGAGGCGTCATTGCCCTGAAGGAGGGTCTCGAGGGAGATTCCTGTAAATATTAGATTTTAGATTGTGTGTCAGCATTAAATTTAAGGGTTTTTATTAGTGTTGTGTCCTATATCCGTAAACGTTGATTTACGAGATGATTGTTCGTAAGCATCGTGGCTGTTACCCGCTGTAAACGAACAGTCATCCAAGTGCTCATTCCTCGTAGTTAGTCATTACGCGTACATAAAATCCCAATGCAAGTTAGTGGAACTTGGATCCACATTTTTATGAGGGGGAGATCCGGCTGACTCCTCAACGTTGATAGATATTTCTGTCATGGGAAGATTCAGGGAGGAATATTATTATTATTGTTGTTGTCTATATTCTTTTTTTTTTGCACAAATAGTCATTAAATTATGTTATTATTTTACGTCTTGTCACTTCCTTTCTTAATTATAGTTTTAATCCTATGACCCTTCTCTCAGTAGAGCATGTTGTTTGGCGAACGTAAACATCACACTATGAACTGAGCGCGACCCTTTGATCAATATTCTTGCATATAAACACTGCGATACTGAAGGGTTCATAAGAGGTAAACTGGCGCGGCCAAGCGTGGGGCGGTTCACTGTGGTGTAGCTGCAAAGAAATTGCACATGTCAATGTAAGCGTAGTTGGGTTTACAAACTGACGCAACAATGAAGGTGTATTTTGCTGCTGGTTCGCTGCTGGAACACATTTAGTTGGCGTATTTGAGTAAAACTGACATGCCACAAGTGGAGGCAGATATGACAGTATTTTAATCACAGGAAAGTGATATTTTATTATAAGTAATTGAGGCGAAGAGGATACCGCCAACTGTGTGAAATATAAATTAAAATCAGGAGTTTGCAATGTAAAATACGGTTCACGTTTTTGTCTATTGAATTAAAGTAAAAGTAATATACGTGATATCGGGCGCCCAATGATTAAAGTTAAAACTAGATTTGTTTAGAAAGTCAAACTCATGAAAATGTTAGGAGGCTGGTAGCCTTAAATGACAATTAATACTTGTTAATTAGTCAGTGTTAATATCAGATCAGGATAACAATTTAAAGACTGAATATGTGTTTGGGTTTAAATTAAATTGAGTAAAATTAGAACCACTCAGAGATGCAATCGACTAGTGGAATTAAATGTAAAATATAAATGAACAGTAGGGTAAAGAAATTAAATGTGCATGGGGATTGTATGTGTGTGTCAGGGGGCATTGCTTTATGCCATTTCCCTAATGTCTCATATAAAGTGTATAACATGGCAACAGTAGAACAGATTCAAGAAATCATTGAAAATGCGGCTAGGAGGACACAGGTATTGTTGGACACTAAATTGGCGGAACAGAGTGAATCATTAAACACTAAACTATCTGAACAGAGTGAATCATTAAACGCTAAATTATCTGAACAAATAAACAATAGTATGTTAGAACAAAGTGAGTCTATAAACAAATTGCCTGAGCAGAGTGAATCACTAAAAACTGAACTATCCGAACAAAGTGAATCACTAAACACTTAACTATCCGAACAAAGTGAATCACTAAACACAAAACTATCTGAACAAAGTGAATCATTGCGGACACAATTAAACAACAGTAGGATTGAACAAAATGAATATCAGGCGGAACAATCTAGATTATTAAAAAGTGAAATCAATGACACTATAAATTCGCAGTTAGAGGCGCAGAATGTTAAAAACACGAACCAATTAGCTTCGTTAACCGCAGAGATGAAGGATCACACTAATCAACAGATGGTATTGCTGGCCCTAGATGTTAGTAAAAACAGTGAAAAACACTTAGATCAGATTAAGAAATTGGAAATTATATTTGATCAAAAACTTAGCATTCTGGATGAAACGATGTTAGGTAAATTAGAGCAAATTGAACTAGCATGCACTATGAGTACGAGCGAGGTCAAGATAGCTCAGGATAAGATGGAAGGACGATTTAAGGAAATGGAGAAAAGCGGCAAGGTCATTGAGCAACAATTATCAGCGGTAGATGAAAATATATCCGGCATAATTAAAGATATGGACCGTCTCGAAATAAAATCAGCGGAGAAATGGAAAAGCCTAGAAGCGGATCAGGATCAATTAAAGAATACCATCGAAGAAAGGCTGAGCCAGATAGAAAGCAATCAGGATGACACTAAAAGCCAGATTAAGGAGATAGTAAGCACAATTAAGGAGCAAATAAGAAAAGATTGGTGAAAAATGAATATCGATTCTAAAGAGGAAAGATCAACCATCCTTAAGACAGTAGACGAAAATCATACTCGTATTCAAGCATTAGAACAAGAAATTAAGAGTAAACTTAAAGAACAAACATACAGGATCATTAAAGCTGAACTGAGGTCGATAGAACAATCCTCGATATTTAAAACGGGAACAATGAAAGATAAGCAGGATGACTCAAATAGCCCAGAGGGGACGAGCACAGCAGGAAGTCAAACTCAGACAGAGAGCCCATTAACGACAAACACGGAGGGGTTTCGCAAGAATATTGAAAGGAGTTCCACGCCACAGGACGGTCATCAGCCCACACAACCTATCCAAGTAATTCGCTCGAACGATTATAAACCGCAAAAGTACACGGAGAATTCAGGGGTGACACCTAAAGCCTTTATTAAAGAAATTGAAGATCATTACAATGACACTGGGGTACTGAAGCACGTAGGTTAAGGATGATGGAGAGATTTTTATCAGGAAATGTCTTTACATGGTTTTTATGCTTCAAATATACATTTGGAACTATGGCAGATTTTGAAATCGCGTTTCTGCGCAAATACTGGTCGCCGGCATTGCAACAGAGTTTAAGAATGGAGCTTTACTCTAGGAAATACCAAACTACCCAGCAAACGAAATACTCAGATTTCTTTAACATGCAAATGCTAAAATTTCGCGACCTTGATTACCCTTTAAATGAAGCGGATCTGGTGATGACTATAGCGCGGCAATTACCAGTCAACGTGCAACAAGTACTAGTCGCAGCGAACGTTAGTACGGCCTTACATGCAGAACAGATTTTACGCCAGATAGATGAGACTACATATCATAATCATTATAGAGGAGGAAGACAACTGGAGTTAGTAAATACGACAGAGGGCATAAAACCAAAACAGGCGAACACTAAAACGCAGGATATAAATACAAGCACATCCACACCTAGGCGAAACCAGGAAGAGGTAGAAAACAGACCGTACCAACGTAATGAGAATAACTATAACAATAGGTCATATCAAGGCAACAATAGATATCAACAGAGAGGGTATCAACAATGGCGCGAAAATCGAAGAAATTAGGGGCCTTATGGAAGATACGGTAATTACAATGGGAATCAAAGATAGAAAGGAAGGAGAGATCAAAATCAAGGAGAGGCACGTAATTATCGAAATGACTGGGATGATAGGCACGCTCAATCACAAAATTACCTAGAGGAATTACACGCTAGTCAAGGAGGAGAGCAAGGACGATGGGAAAAAGCCATTGGGAACATGAAGAATCCAGATACACATACTGAGGAAGCTGGGAGTCTACTGAGACAAGAGGAATGTCAGGGGCGTGGGTGACAAAAGGATGATGGGAGTCGCAGCGGAGCTAAAAAAATCTAAATTTGGATAAAGGAGACAGTCTACAAATGCAACAGTCGGAAGTTGAAGATGGATGGATAGTAGCGAACATACAAGAATGGATTGCTTTGCCAGAAGATTGCCTGGAGGAGACGGTGAAGCCACGGAACGATGAAATTAGGCAGTTACCCATTATTTACGCGAGGATTGGTGGAATTAATATAAGATGTTTATTGGATACGGGGTCGCAGATCATTCTGGTATCGGAGGCCTTGGTTCGAGAGTTGGGACGGAGTCAGAATATTCCTGTGATTCCCGTACCACAACTCAAAGTGAGGGGTGTTATTTCTGAACGCACCGTCACTTGTAAACGTCAGGCATACTTAGAGCTGAACATATTGGAACACACTTTTGGGCAAACATTCATTATCATGGCAAAAATGAATTTCAATATAATTCTTGGTGCAAATTTCATTTGTGACTATCAAGCAGTGCTAGATTTGCACAAGAACACAGTCAGTTTTAGAGAGTATGATCAACTGAAGAACGTGGGATTGCATATGGATGAAATCACTAC
Organism: Meconema thalassinum; assembly: GCA_946902985.2. Classification (NCBI taxonomy): domain Eukaryota; kingdom Metazoa; phylum Arthropoda; class Insecta; order Orthoptera; family Tettigoniidae; genus Meconema; species Meconema thalassinum. The sequence continues at coordinate 143,048,307 of OX336390.1, forward strand.
CGGAAGAGATGTAAATTCTTGGGCATTAGAAGCAATATCGGAAGAGACGGAAGAGGAGATACGAAAGGCAGAAGATAACATCATAGAAGGAGCTGTTGTGGAACTAGATGAGGAGAGTGAATCCCAGGAGATATGGTCTTTATTAACAGAAGGAGATGACAGTGATGCACAATTTGAAGAGTTACTACAGGAGCGGCTCAATGACATTCAACTTGGGGGTGAACATAGAAAACAATTGGAAGAGATTTTAAGGAAGCACAAAGCAGTATTCGATACAGTACCTGGGAAAATATTAAATTTCAAATATTCAATGCAAGTCGTGGATTGGTCACCTTTCAAAAGTAGATTGTACCCAATTCCGGAAAAATATCGTGGTCAAGTCAAGGTCATTATAGATGAGACGTTACAAGCTGGAGTGATAAGGAAGACACCTACACCTTATCTAAATGCGATTTTGGCAGTCACAAAACCAAATGGATCTATTAGACTTTGTTTAGATGCCAGAAATCTGAACATGAGACTCATTTTTCCTGAGTATGACAGAGCGTCAATTATCAGAGACGTACTAAAAGGCTTTAAGAACAAGAGTATTCATTCATCAGTTGATTTGACGTCCAGTTTCCACCATCTTGAATTGGATGAGAAGTCACAGCTTCTAACTGGCTTCTTATTCGATAACCAAACGTTCTGCTTCGTCCGAATGCCCTTCGGAGTCAAAACAGCGGGCTGTGCTTTAATCCGAGCCCTGGATCGGAATCTAACCGAGGAAGTTAAGGAGATGACGGTGCGCTACATTGATGACATTCTGCTGGCATCCGACAACATTGAAATTCACATGGAAAATTTAGATAAAGTATTAGGCAACCTTAATGCATCAAATTTCAAAGTAAACCTGAAGAAATCGCACTTCTTCAAGAGAGAGATCTTATATTTGGGTCACATTATTGACAAGGAGGAAGTGAAGCCAAGCCCAGCTAAGATCGAAGCGATAAAGAATTTCCCTACACCAACGAGAGTCAAGCACATTCGAGCTTTCTTAGGCGTAACGGGATTCTTTAAAGAAAACTGTCCAGGTTACACGGAGACTGTAGCTCCAATGCAGGAAATGCTAAAAAAGAATAATAAATGGTTGTGGAATGCGGAATGTGAGAAGGCGTTCCAAGCAACAAAACAGCTACTGGAGAATTGCATTAAGTTAGGATATCCTGATTTCAAGCACAAATTTATAATCCAAGCGGATGCTTCACTAATTGGTATAGGTGCCATGCTCTACCAAGTAGATCCAGCTAACCTGCAACATAAAACATATTTGGCATTTGTCAGCCGAAAATTGCGTAAGCACGAGCGCAATTATACTGTAACGGAACTAGAGCTGTTGGCCATCCTTCATGCGCTACAACAATGGAAACGAATAATTTATAGATACCCCATTGTTGTCAGGACTGATCACAAGGCACTAACATTCTTGTTTAAGACGTCGATGGCAAGCGAACGTGTGACACGTTGGTCTATATATATTCAGCAGTTTAGCATTGAGATTGAATATTGTCCAGGGAAGATGAACGTGATTCCGGATGCACTCAGCAGGAACCCAGAGCCTGATGTTGAAGAAACAGCGATGGTACAACACTTGGAGTTAACACCGAAGAATTCTTGCAGGAGTTACGTGAGATACAGCGAGAACAGGAAGCGGAACCATGGGTGATGCTATTAATTCAATACTTTAGAAAGCAGCTACCTACAGGAACACCTGCATTTCGAGAAGCGAAAGCAAAAGAAGGAAGATATGTTTATGTCAACAATTTGCTGCACAAATGGGTAGATAATGACCACACCAAGTTACGCATACTAGTACCTGCATCTTTACAGCGAGGATTGACATGGCATACTCACGAAAGTTACGGACACGTCAGAGTAGACAAATGCGAAGCGACAATAGGAGAGACATTTACATGGCCACGTATGAGAACAACTATATGTGACGTCATTACGACTTGTGATCCTTGTCAGAGGACAAAGCCCAATAACTATTTAATGAGGCAGTATCCTAGACCATTGCTACCTCAGAAACCCTGCGAGGTAGTGGCCCTGGACTGTTTCGGTCCAATCCCGAAAGGTAGGCGAGGTTGCCGTCACTTGCTAGTGTGCATTGATGTATTTTCTAAGTTTGTCGTATTATGCCCCATTCAGAGAACTACATCCAAACCAGTACTCAGTCGTATTCGAAATAGAGTTATTCCAATCCTTGGAAAACCAGAATTTATATTGTCAGACCATGGCAGCTATTTTACAAGCGCCGAATTCAAGAAAGGTATGGAGGACATGGGTATAAAATACGTTTTAAGCAGTATCCGACATGCCCAAGCTAATCCAAGTGAGCGAGCAATAAAATGTGTGACATCATACTTGAGAATCTTCATTCCCAAAGAACATCATAAGTGGGTGGATAAAATTAAGGATGTAGAGACATGTATGAATTCTACCAGGCACGAGTCAACAGGACAGATCCCTATGGTCTTACACAAAAACGAGTATCCAGTGAGAACGTGGAAAAGCATCATTAACTGCCCACAAGATCCCATGATAGCACCTGACCTGCGAATAGAGAGAACGAGAGCCTACATGAGAAAACAAGCAGATCGCAGATTACGGCGATTGAGAAATAAGAGATTTCACCGTGATCTAGAAATCCACCAGCTCGTTTTGGTGAAACGACCCGCTACATCTGATCCAGAGAAGAAGATCTTCAGCAAATTCTGTGAAAAGTTCGTAGGACCCTATTCTATTGTAAGAAACTTAGGAAATAATGCATACAGAGTGAAAGAGTTAAGCACAGGAACAATGTAGGTCTACAATGCAGCCAATTTAAAAACGTATCGAAGAAGTGAACCATGAAAGCGCCGAAATAATGATGCAGTTTAAATATATGGACGTCCTATATCAACCAAGTGTACGGGGGGCAGTTGAGTACGGCATGTGAAGGAGGAAGTGGAGATGGTGTTGACAAACATTAACGAGACGGGCAGAGTGTTGCCTAAGGCATCAGCGCGTCACGCAAGCAGACTGGGAGGGTGAGGTCCAAGCAGGAAATGAAACGAGTAAATGCCATTCAAGACAGGAGCGGCTAGACCAAGCAATAGAAAAGGGGTGATTCTGAAATAAAACAAATTGGCCTACGGAAGTCTTTTAAAAATTATCGACTTTATCATAAGTTCGAAATTTTGTGAGTGGAGCAGTTGTGAACCCTTTATCCTCTGATGGATAAATGATTCGATGTTTTATTTCTACAATTAATTAATATTTCCACCAGCGTCATGAAATAGCCAGACGAAGATGAGGAAAATTCAAGCATTTGTTGGAGACAGAAGGGACATACCTGCAGCAGTTTGACAAAAGGCTAAATACTTTAGGATTGTGAAAAGAAAGAGCCTAGCAATGTTTCAGAAGGACAGGTGGTGGCTACCTCAGAATAGAAGGGACGCGTGGTGAGACACGCTTATGGCATGTTCATTGTACTATTCGCGCCTAGAAAAAATATAATGCAGTAACGTGAGTGGCTGATGGTTGGTGTATTCTTTGAATACACGGTACGAGAGATATAATGTCTATTGCTCTTTGCATGTTCATTTTTTCCTTCCTCCTTGCCAAACACCAACAGTGATCATCTGTTTTCTCCCTGTTGAGCATGTCTCTTATGTCTTCATAAGTATGTTTCAGATATATAACTTCTGTGATCCACCTAGCGCTATCTAGTAGCGAACCTCTGAAGCTACTCAATTCCTCATCGTGCAAGAGGACTTACTTATCCATTTGGCTACCAGATCTCGTTACCATCGTCAGCTATTTTCTCCTTGAGCAAGAGGACTACGTCTACTTCTTTGCTCACCATGCTGCGCTAGTATCATCTATCAACTCCTTGAAGACCAGCTCAGCAAGAGAAGATCAATTTTTTGTTGTAATGTTGGCTATGTTTATATGTTCTCCTTTTGTCTCCTACCCCCTCTCTTTCCCCTTTTTCTTGGACCCTCCGTGCTCCGCTGAGCCTCACTCACTTCTACGTCTGCAGTTGACTCGTTCAGTCAAAGCTCCGCTCGAGCTTAGCCTCCTCAAACCAAGAGGCACACCCTCTTCTACGCCATGTTGGCTAGATAGTCTTCATAAGGAACTCCGACTTCAACATGAAATCGAGATAAGTACCATTTTTAAAAAGTTTTAACCTCATCTTCATGGTTTTAACTTCCAAGTGCTTTTAATTATAGGCAGTGTGAAATTATTTACTTGGGGCAATAATCATTCTTCGTGGGTTTTGCCATGTTGAGCTTTTACTTGTATAAGCCAACCTTACTATAAAAGAGCTTTTCTTAAGCGATTCAAACGAGAAATCCTCTCGCTACGTGGGATATTATCTAATACCCGCTGCCTATAATTTTGAAACTATTTCCTCCGTTGGATTTTTTCAAACCCCATTTTCTGCTAAAGTCGTTCTGGAACCTTCTAGAACTTGTTCTCTATCTGCGAGTCCTGTCATCATGTATTTCTCACGTTCTTGGGAGAATCCTGTTTAAAACTAAATTACTACAATAGTGAATTTTCGTCCTCCGCTGGAACCTCTGGAAAATTCTACGGCGCATTTGATTGTAAATTACAGCTTTTTCAAGAAATAGACTTTCACCTACATAGTGCAATCAGTTATCTCCATAATTGCAATAACTTTTTTTTCTCATAAACTTCAGTGTTTCTCTAGTGAACTTTGCATCCATCTTTACAGACTATAGTGTTAATCAGTGCTTGCTCCACTTTTCTACCGCGTCGCGATCGTCCGGTTATATTAAATACGGCCATGAACATTGTTCCTATATCCAAATGATCTTTCCTTAACCTTCTACTAACAACCATTATTTATAAAAATGTAACTTTCTATAAGGTGTTACTTACGAAGTGCCCTTCCAATTTTGCTAGTTTAACATTAATTAAATTCTGCATAATTTCTTGTGTGATACAAGTTTTAAATTTACATTGTTCCTCCCTTCAAAAGCAGGGAAAACAATTCTCTCAACTCCTGAGTGAGTTATTTTTTGGTCTCGCTAAATGAAAACTGCCTCATTTGACTGGCGAGTCTTATTCAAAGTATAAAAGGTCTAGAACCTTCCTTCTGATTAACTTTTCCGGTTCACAGTAAGTGACCTGCTCTCTTTGTATAAATCTCACAAAGTAATTCTGTTTAAATATAAGAAGTTGTAGGAACTTCCTTTTTATTCCTTATGTTTTCCATTTTGTTATCTTCGAAGTTGTTATTCTCGTTAGAATGTTCTTTCAGAGGTTTCATATAAGTACACTGCTTGTGCTCCTGTAAATGTCAAAACTTTAATTATTCCATTTTGCCTATTTATGAAATCTTACCAAGATTTTAATACACGGTTTAAAAAACCTTAAAAATTGTCAATTGCCTGGAGCAACTGTTTGATGTTAAGAGGTCTGCGACCCTATTTGTTAAAAGGTTCAAATGAACCATGTTCATTAAATTTATATTGCATAATTGTTAATTTCATCAAATTTCTTCTAATTGTAAAATAAACAAATCTTTTCCCTTCTCTTTTTCATTTGCGAATATAAAGTTTAGGCAAAATCCTGTCTTCCTTGACTCTCCTCACTCAATGATATTAAAATCTTTGATAGGGCTTTCACCATTTGTTGCCTTTGAGCAAGAACTCTTAATTTTCACCTTACTAAAGTTCTTCTTAGCGATAATAGCTAATTCTAATTGGCCAGTAAGGCAAGTAAAGTTCGCTAAGCCAACTACCTGCTTGTGGAGACCCTCTCCGAAAACTTATGGTCAGTTTTCTAAAAAATAAGTGTTTCTTTTTGTCTAAACTTTTAGCCGGCTCCTCGCTGAGTAAAAGCTTAGCCATTGTCCAATGCAACCATTGGTTCATTTACCAAGATTACCCAATAAGGCATAATCCTTTATCATATTCCTTCTTAGAGACACTTGGTCGCCCTTACAGGAACTCCATAATTTTGGAAATTGAAAATACCCAACCTGAGTTAAATCATTGGCATTCTTCGAATCACTTTGAAAAACCTAATTTCTTTGAGAAGGTATACAATAAATTTGTTCCTCTCAGTCTTGCCAGACCATCACCCTTCCCCATAGTACTTTTATACGTGCTTGGGAGGAAATATACTAAAGCCTCTCTCTCGCAAACCGCTCAAGTCCTAGCTGCGGTTCCCGTTAGCCTCGACCAAGCTCGTACCTACTTTAGGTATCCGAGAGTTAATTTCCATTGGCAACTACCTTTAAGTGTGTTTTACACTAAACTTATTACTTTTGTGGGACTCTCCTCCTATTCTTCTATCCTTCTTTTCCAACTCCAAAATCTACTTCCTTCTCTTCATCATCTTCCCTTGGTGGGTGGGTTATTCCCTAACCTATAATCTACCCAAAATTTGGTGCCGAAACCCGGGAGAGCCCATTTTTTCTTTTCTCTTTTTAAAATAGTGTCATTTGACAATACTTTGCACATTTCTAATATCTGTGTTGAATATTTCAGCTATAACCACATCGTGCAAAGCCTGTGAACGGGAAAGAGGCCGCTCCTGTCTCCTATGGTGTGTCCCATTCTTTCTACTCATTCGCTGCTGCCAGCTTGACAGCATTTCCAAGGTTCCACAGTTTCGTGAGTTACATTTTCATTTATCTTCTTTAATATGGCTCCCACTGATAAGGATAAGGATGAAAAACTTACTTCTAAACGAGCATCCTATAAAGGGCAAATTACCCGATTCAGAAGGTACATAAAAGAATTAGATCCCTCAGACGCACAATTAGATTTGTTGAAACATCGTGTAAAGGATTTTGAACGTTCTTATAAAAACTACTGTAACATTCAAACTGAAATTGAAACTTGTATGCTCAATCAAACAGAAGATCGTGTCGAAGTAGAGAACTTATATTACGAAAGCATAGGTTCTGCTTTCAGAATAATACGCCAACTCGAAGAGGAGCAGAAAAAGGACGCTTCTGTTCTTGGTTCCCTTCATGAACCCCAAACTTCTTTCCGTGAAGGCACTCACAAGCCCAAACCTACTTTACCGAAAATTGATTTACCCCATTTTTCTGGAGATGAATCCACTTGGGATTCTTTCTATGAATTATTTTGCTCCCTTGTTCATGACAATGAAGACATTCAAGTCATTTACAAGTTCCATTACTTGAGATCTATCCTTCGAGGTCAAGCTTTGCAGTTAGTTGAAGCACTTCCTCTGCGTGCCGAAAATTACCCCATTGCCTTTAACTTATTAAAAGAAAGATATGGAAATTCACGTTTACGTATTCAACGCCATATTAAGGCTCTATTTAACCTACCTGCGTCACAGCACAATGACGTCACTAGTTTGCGTACTTTAATTGACACTACCCAACTCCACGTCAAAGCTTTGTCCCAATTAGAGCAGCCTACTGAACATTGGGATACTTTCCTAATACATTTAGTAGTTTCTAAAGTTGATGCTGCTACCCTCAAAGCTTGGGAAATTGAACTTTCTAAGGAAGACGACTACTCTTATGAGCATTTAGTCACTTTTATAAACGCTAGATGCCAACTTTTAACCGCGCTAGCTAATCAGAGCGAACCTTCATCTCCCAGTTCCAAATTCGAATTAATGTCCATCAAACCCAAAAGCGAACGCTCAGCGTCCAATGCCCAAAAACCCGGGTCCAGCTCATCCAAATTCAAACCAAACATTACTGGTTACCCAACTAGGTCTAGTGAACGTCGTGTTGCTAGCTCTATCGTTTTAAACACGCAAGGTGAACCTCGCAAAAGTTTAAACGAACCTGTAAAGTGCATACTTTGTAAAGATCCCCATGCCCTATACCTCTGTAAATCCTTTAAAGAAATGTCAGTCGATGACAGACGAAAATTAGTCGCTCAAAACAAACATTGTTTCAACTGCCTAGCGCCTACGCATTCTGCTTCTAACTGTAAGTCTACAAGACTTTGCTACCATTGTGAAAAGGCTCATCATACTCTGCTACATCGTCATGATCAGGCAAGGTCATCAACAGCATCCACTTCTCCTAAAAATGATAGTGTTAACAGTTCTAATGCTTCATCATACATTCAAAATGCTAAGTCAATTCGCAGTGCTCAAGTATTGTTGTCTACTGTCCAAATTGACGTTCAAGATAACTTTGGCAACTGGGTCCGTGCACGCGGTCTTCTAGACTCAGCGGCAACTCATGATTTTGTATCTAATTCCTTGATTAGAAAACTAGGCCTACCCATAAACCCCACTTCTATCAATGTGTCAGGCATCAACAGCTCAAAATCGCAAGCTTTACAATTTTCAAAACTAACCATAAGAGATACTTGTCATAGAAACAACTTTCTTAAACTTAATTGTCTAATTCTCAACAGCATTGGAGAAGACACTCCTAGTCATTCGGTTGATATTTCGGGGTTAAACATTCCCTCGCATTTAAGGTTAGCCGATCCTTCGTTTAACATACAAAATCCCATTGACATACTTTTTAGTGCCAATGTCTTTTGGAACTGCCTTCGGAAACAGGTTCGCAAGCTATCCTCAAACGTGGTCGCTAGAGACACCAATTTTGGATGGATTGTCACAGGGCAACTTCCCCATTATTCACCCCAACCTGCATCGCAATGTTACTTCTCCAATACTGACCTGGAACAGTTTTGGAGGCTTGAAAATGTTGATTCTCCTAATGTAACTTCTTCAGAAAATGAATTCTGTGAGCAACTTTTTTTGAACACGACCACTCGTTCTTCTGATGGCCGGTTCGTTGTTCAAATGCCAAGACTACACAATCCCCCCAAACTTATTAACTCTCAGCCTAAAGCTCGAAAAGCTCTCTTTGCTATCGAGAGCAAATTTAAAAAGGAACCCCTCGTCAAAAAGCAGTACACTGAGTTCATGGATGAGTATGAAAGCTTAGATCATATGGAGGTTGTTAACAAATCTGATGATGAATTGCACCCCCCAATCGAAACGGTTTATTTAAATCATCATCCTGTGTGGAAAAACCCTTTTGTAAAAGATAAAATCCGAGTTGTTTTCAATGGTTCATCACCCGACGTTAATGGCAACAGCCTTAACGACACTTTTTATTCTGGTCCTGCTATTCAATCAGATTTATCTGCTATACTTTTAAACTTTCGATTATTTCCCATAGCTGTCATAGCCGACATAAAACAGATGTACCGTCAAGTGTTAATTCAACCAGAACAACGAGATTTTCAAAGAATCTTGTGGCGTGATGAAATCAATAAACCCATTAAGGTATTTCGCTTGAAAACGGTTACCTATGGCTTAAAACCCTCTGCTTTCCTTGCTATCCGATCCCTACACTTGCTTGCCTCACAAGATGGTCATTTATTTAACCCCAAAGCCTCTGAAGCACTAACTACGTCCTTATGTTGACGATTATTTGCAATCCTTCCCCTCTTTGGAGGAAGCTTCTTTTGTATCTTTAGAACTTCAAGCATTACTAAGGAATTGAGGTTTCCCACTTCATAAGTGGAACTCCAACTCCCCTGAGTTTCTCGCCCAATTTCCCATCGAAGACGTAGATCCCTCTTCTGTCGAAATTTGTGGAAACTCTGAATCTGTAAAAACTCTAGGAGTTCACTGGTGCACTAGCACTGACACTCTTATCTATAAAGTTACGCTCGCAGAAGAGCTTCCTAATACAAAAAGACAAATCCTCTCTGAAATTGCAAAAATTTTTGATCCGCTTCAATTTCTTGCCCCAGTTATTGTTATAGCCAAACTCTTCATGCAAGAGCTGTGGTCACTTAAATGTGAATGGGATGACGCTGTCCCTCTTTCTTTTCTGAATCGTTGGCTCTCGTTTCGCAGCAATTTGCTGGATCTTTCCCTCATTGAAATTCCCAGGAATTTAATCAGCTCTCATTCTAATGCATCTTTTTTCCTTCATGTGTTCGCGGACAGTTCCGAAAAAGCTTATGGTTGTTGTGCATATTTAGTTTATCACGATTCACTTTATGGATCTCCGGTTTCTAACCTTGTTTGTGCCAAATCGAAGGTCGCTCCTCTTAAAACTATCACTTTACCTAGGCTCGAACTGTGCGCTGCATTAATGGCTGCAGAACTTGTCAAGAAATTACGGGAAGTATTAAAGGTCGAATTCTCGCAAATCTATCTCTGGAGCGATTCTATGATCGCCCTTTCTTGGATTGCCAAAAACCCCTCTCACTGGCAAACTTTTGTCGCAAATAGGGTTTCCAAAATTCAAACTCTTTCTTCTGGATGTCAATGGAGGCATGTTCCCAGTGCGGATAATCCAGCTGATATCATCTCTCGTGGTTGTTTACCCTCTCAATTGGCAGCTTCCCAATTGTACTGGCATGGGCCCTCGTGGCTAATCGACGAATCTTCCTCATGGCCTTCTAAAGCCCCAGCTACAAACTCCAATTTGCCTGACGCTAAAGTATCTCTACCCACTGCTTCGTGTCTTGTTTCCAACGCATCTCATCCTTTGTTGTCACGCTATTCTTCCTTTCATAAATTACTACGAATTATCGCCTATCTCCTTAGATGGAAATATCTTGTGGTTGACCAGCCTCTTCTCCCTAAACCACACCTTACCAATCATGAATTGAATCTTGCTACCATTAAGATTTTACAACTGACACAGCAAGAAGCCTTTTCTTCTGAATTGTCATTGCTTTCTTCTAAAAGAGATCTTCCCAAATCCAGCCGTCTTCGTGCTTTAGCCCCGTTCCTTGATGACCATGGATTACTTAGGGTAGGTGGAAGGCTCTCGCAATCTTTACTCTCTGAGGACAAAAAGCATCCCGTTATTTTGCCTTCCAAACATCACGTTACTTCTTTAATTATACGTGACTTTCATTATCGTAATCTTCATGTTGGTACACGTACTCTGCTCTGTCTCTTAAGAGAAAAGTACTGGATTATAAATGGAATTCATGAAGTTTCTTCTGTAATTCATAAGTGCATTCCTTGTTTCAAAGCGAAACCTAAAATCAACACTCAATTAATGAGCGATCTGCCCTCTTTTCGTTCTTCTCCAATACGCCCATTCGCTTTAACTGGAGTGGACTATATGGGTCCGTTCCAATATCAACAAAACTCTCCTGAAGCTAAACGCAAATTGTTTGGTAAGCTTTATGTTTCTCTCTTTGTTTGCATGGTTACTGGCGCAATCCACTTGGAACTAGTAACGAATGCTTCTACTTCTTATTTTTTATCAGCTGTCTCTCGTTTCACCGCTAGTCGTGGTGTTCCTTCTGAGATGTTCTCTGATAACGCTTCCACCTTTCAGGGCGCAGCTTCCCTGTGGAAGAAAGCTCTAACTTCCTCTCCTGCCATGGAACAAATCTCTAATTTTTCTTATTCGAAAGGTTTCAAATGGCGCTTCATACCTCCTTACGCTCCGCATCATGGTGGTAGGTGGGAATCTTGCGTAAAGCTCACTAAACGTCATTTAAGAAAAGTCTTAGGTAATCGAATTCTGACTTACGAAGAATTCAATTCTCTGTCTGTTTTGATTGAAGGTGTTGTTAACTCTCGCCCTTTAACTCCACTTTCCAATGACCCTGATGACCTACTTCCACTCATCCCTGGTCACTTCCTTATCGGCACTTCTCTTTCTGCCCCTCCTCCTCTTCCTAATTCTTACAGGGATTCTAATCTACCTATCGCTTGGCGGAAACTTGAAGCCCTCCGTAATTCTTTTTGGAAGAGGTGGAACTTGGAATATTTAACTTCCTTGCAACGGAGGCAGAAGTGGTTTCTTTCCAGTCCCGACATTAAAGTAGGGGACTTGGTCTTGGTTAGAGATATTTCACCCCCCCTAGTATGGATTTCTGGTAGGGTGACCCAATGTTACCCTGGAAGAGATGGGAGAGTCAGGGTGGCCAGAATCTTGACTACAAATGGACCGATCACAAGACCACTGTCTTTGATCGCTCCGCTTCCAATAGATGTGTAACTGCTTATTTGCTCTCTGTTGGTGTTTGTCCCCCCAGTATGGTGTATTCTTTGAATACACGGTACGAGAGATATAATGTCTATTGCTCTTTGCATGTTCATTTTTTCCTTCCTCCTTGCCAAACACCAACAGTGATCATCTGTTTTCTCCCTGTTGAGCATGTCTCTTATGTCTTCATAAGTATGTTTCAGATATATAACTTCTGTGATCCACCTAGCGCTATCTAGTAGCGAACCTCTGAAGCTACTCAATTCCTCATCGTGCAAGAGGACTTACTTATCCATTTGGCTACCAGATCTCGTTACCATCGTCAGCTATTTTCTCCTTGAGCAAGAGGACTACGTCTACTTCTTTGCTCACCATGCTGCGCTAGTATCATCTATCAACTCCTTGAAGACCAGCTCAGCAAGAGAAGATCAATTTTTTGTTGTAATGTTGGCTATGTTTATATGTTCTCCTTTTGTCTCCTACCCCCTCTCTTTCCCCTTTTTCTTGGACCCTCCGTGCTCCGCTGAGCCTCACTCACTTCTACGTCTGCAGTTGACTCGTTCAGTCAAAGCTCCGCTCGAGCTTAGCCTCCTCAAACCAAGAGGCACACCCTCTTCTACGCCATGTTGGCTAGATAGTCTTCATAAGGAACTCCGACTTCAACATGAAATCGAGATAAGTACCATTTTTAAAAAGTTTTAACCTCATCTTCATGGTTTTAACTTCCAAGTGCTTTTAATTATAGGCAGTGTGAAATTATTTACTTGGGGCAATAATCATTCTTCGTGGGTTTTGCCATGTTGAGCTTTTACTTGTATAAGCCAACCTTACTATAAAAGAGCTTTTCTTAAGCGATTCAAACGAGAAATCCTCTCGCTACGTGGGATATTATCTAATACCCGCTGCCTATAATTTTGAAACTATTTCCTCCGTTGGATTTTTTCAAACCCCATTTTCTGCTAAAGTCGTTCTGGAACCTTCTAGAACTTGTTCTCTATCTGCGAGTCCTGTCATCATGTATTTCTCACGTTCTTGGGAGAATCCTGTTTAAAACTAAATTACTACAATAGTGAATTTTCGTCCTCCGCTGGAACCTCTGGAAAATTCTACGGCGCATTTGATTGTAAATTACAGCTTTTTCAAGAAATAGACTTTCACCTACATAGTGCAATCAGTTATCTCCATAATTGCAATAACTTTTTTTTCTCATAAACTTCAGTGTTTCTCTAGTGAACTTTGCATCCATCTTTACAGACTATAGTGTTAATCAGTGCTTGCTCCACTTTTCTACCGCGTCGCGATCGTCCGGTTATATTAAATACGGCCATGAACATTGTTCCTATATCCAAATGATCTTTTCTTAACCTTCTACTAACAACCATTATTTATAAAAATGTAACTTTCTATAAGGTGTTACTTACGAAGTGCCCTTCCAATTTTGCTAGTTTAACATTAATTAAATTCTGCATAATTTCTTGTGTGATACAAGTTTTAAATTTACATTGTTCCTCCCTTCAAAAGCAGGGAAAACAATTCTCTCAACTCCTGAGTGAGTTATTTTTTGGTCTCGCTAAATGAAAACTGCCTCATTTGACTGGCGAGTCTTATTCAAAGTATAAAAGGTCTAGAACCTTCCTTCTGATTAACTTTTCCGGTTCACAGTAAGTGACCTGCTCTCTTTGTATAAATCTCACAAAGTAATTCTGTTTAAATATAAGAAGTTGTAGGAACTTCCTTTTTATTCCTTATGTTTTCCATTTTGTTATCTTCGAAGTTGTTATTCTCGTTAGAATGTTCTTTCAGAGGTTTCATATAAGTACACTGCTTGTGCTCCTGTAAATGTCAAAACTTTAATTATTCCATTTTGCCTATTTATGAAATCTTACCAAGATTTTAATACACGGTTTAAAAAACCTTAAAAATTGTCAATTGCCTGGAGCAACTGTTTGATGTTAAGAGGTCTGCGACCCTATTTGTTAAAAGGTTCAAATGAACCATGTTCATTAAATTTATATTGCATAATTGTTAATTTCATCAAATTTCTTCTAATTGTAAAATAAACAAATCTTTTCCCTTCTCTTTTTCATTTGCGAATATAAAGTTTAGGCAAAATCCTGTCTTCCTTGACTCTCCTCACTCAATGATATTAAAATCTTTGATAGGGCTTTCACCATTTGTTGCCTTTGAGCAAGAACTCTTAATTTTCACCTTACTAAAGTTCTTCTTAGCGATAATAGCTAATTCTAATTGGCCAGTAAGGCAAGTAAAGTTCGCTAAGCCAACTACCTGCTTGTGGAGACCCTCTCCGAAAACTTATGGTCAGTTTTCTAAAAAATAAGTGTTTCTTTTTGTCTAAACTTTTAGCCGGCTCCTCGCTGAGTAAAAGCTTAGCCATTGTCCAATGCAACCATTGGTTCATTTACCAAGATTACCCAATAAGGCATAATCCATTATCATATTCCTTCTTAGAGACACTTGGTCGCCCTTACAGGAACTCCATAATTTTGGAAATTGAAAATACCCAACCTGAGTTAAATCATTGGCATTCTTCGAATCACTTTGAAAAACCTAATTTCTTTGAGAAGGTATACAATAAATTTGTTCCTCTCAGTCTTGCCAGACCATCACCCTTCCCCATAGTACTTTTATACGTGCTTGGGAGGAAATATACTAAAGCCTCTCTCTCGCAAACCGCTCAAGTCCTAGCTGCGGTTCCCGTTAGCCTCGACCAAGCTCGTACCTACTTAAGGTATCCGAGAGTTAATTTCCATTGGCAACTACCTTTAAGTGTGTTTTACACTAAACTTATTACTTTTGTGGGACTCTCCTCCTATTCTTCTATCCTTCTTTTCCAACTCCAAAATCTACTTCCTTCTCTTCATCATCTTCCCTTGGTGGGTGGTTTATTCCCTAACCTATAATCTACCCAATGGTACTACTGGACACTCCTACGAGGCCGAGGTCTGATAAAAACCGCGAAGTTAACGAAAAAGGTGGAACCAATGAGAGATGAATGCTTACGAACGCGCCAAGTCTAGCTTGGGCACGCGATAGCTAGCATTAACGCGGGAGATCGGCTAGACAACATCTCTACGATCGATTCTAGAATTAATGGGCATATTCTTGACCTGCGCAATTTTACGAGTTCAGTGATATTTGTTTCATTCCTGTACCACTATTATTTTGAGAAATTTTTATATAATTTCCCCCCCCCCCTTATCGATACCTAGGGCCAGTTCATTTATAAGTGGCGTGAAGAGCCAAGAAAATTATTACATTTTGTGCGTCTGAGGACGTAGGTTACTATTACATTTTATGCGTCTGAGGACGCAGGTTACTTTTACATTTTGTGCGTCTGAGGACGTAGGTTATTATTACATTTTGCGCGTCTGAGGACGTAGGCACTTGTACTTTTCGTGTCATGAGGACACAGATTTTTATTAATATAAATGTGTTGTAAATTCAGTGTGATAGATAGTCACAGTACTATTTTGTAGGGACAGTATCATCGACAATTCGCCAACAGACTGTTCTGGGGAAATAAGTACCTAAAACGGTGAATTTAGTAGGCAGATATCGAGTGTGTAATAATCTATAACTTTTTGCATCAGCACGAGAGATGACATCGCTTATCCTGGAAGAAGTTTGGAACTGTCAACACTCCGTCGAGATGTTTGAGATGAGCTAAGCAGCATTAAGTAGGGAGATGACTGCAGATGTTCGCTGACGGTGACTGGCCAAGGATGAGTACTGAATAATATTATTATTATCTGACAAGTTAACTTATGGTATATGGCACATATTTGGTTTGTAAATATCTTGCTTGTGTTGATTAACGTAGTGTATTTAGTTTTGGTCTGACACACCTTTTGCATGGAAACAGCTCTCAAAATTTTTCATAGTCGTAAGTTCTTGTGTGTTTGTTTTAACTAACGTAGCTATGTGGACAACCGTGTTTGCATATGTTTACGCAATGCGGTTAAGAAACGTCTCTCGGAGATATGTTGTGTTTCAGAAGTAGGACTGAATTAATATAATCATATAGTAGATTGGAGGGTAAATTAATCTTTGTAATGTTTATTATTGATCAGATTCAGTGAGT
The DNA here is from genome assembly GCA_946902985.2 of Meconema thalassinum. Classification (NCBI taxonomy): domain Eukaryota; kingdom Metazoa; phylum Arthropoda; class Insecta; order Orthoptera; family Tettigoniidae; genus Meconema; species Meconema thalassinum. Next base: position 143,064,398 of record OX336390.1, read on the forward strand.
TTATTGCCGTTGGAGTAATGTGAATTGTGGCGAAGAGCAGTCAGCTCTATCGTAGGTTTTAATATTCTTAAATAGATTGTGAGCATCTGATTCAACCGACCTGTGTGAAAAGTGTTATGTCATTCCCAGCAGTGTGTGTGTGTATTTTATTGGTCATTACAAGCGGGAATTTCAGCGTAGACTGATTTCTGTCAGCTTGGTGCCAAGTGCATATCGTTACCTTGCGAGGACATATGTGGCTATATCGATTAATGTCTTACCATATGTTTATGTGGTTGAGATTTGTTGCTGTTGATTCTACGAGATAACGGGACAGTTGGTCAAGTTATTTTTACACACTGGAGCTGGACGATGGCAAGAGTTGAGGAGGGGGGAAGCTGTTTTCAAAAGGCGGGCTGAAAAGATTGCATCGAGGTCATTATTGGAGTGCTTGTTGGCTCCGTAATATTACTTGAAATACAGAATAAGAACTGATCAATGATAAAAATTGTTTAAATAAATGGGAGTTGCCTACGAATCACTATAATCTCCGAAGCGTTAGCTTAACGTGCATTTTTGTTCATATAAGGTAATCTCAGCCGGTGAGGCTTTTGTTGTTGTTGGTTCTATTCCATGTTTATGTTCCATATCAGTGACCCGTGCAGTCACGTGCGATGCTGTCTTTTCCTTGTTTGTGTATTGAGCAATTGGCCGTGTTTGCAGCTCATTTGTCAGAGGCGTCATTGCACTGAAGGAGGGTCTCGAGGGAGATTCCTGTAAATATTAGATTTTAGATTGTGTGTCAGCATTAAATTTAAGGGTTTTTATTAGTGTTGTGTCCTATATCCGTAAACGTTGATTTACGAGATGATTGTTCGTAAGCATCGTGGCTGTTACCCGCTGTAAACGAACAGTCATCCAAGTGCTCATTCCTCGTAGTTAGTCATTACGCGTACATAAAATCCCAATGCAAGTTAGTGGAACTTGGATCCACATTTTTATGAGGGGGAGATCCGGCTGACTCCTCAACGTTGATAGATATTTCTGTCATGGGAAGATTCAGGGAGGAATATTATTATTATTGTTGTTGTCTATATTCTTTTTTTTTTTTTGCACAAATAGTCATTGAATTATGTTATTATTTTACGTCTTGTCACTTCCTTTCTTAATTATAGTTTTAATCCTATGACCCTTCCCTCAGTAGAGCATGTTGTTTGGCGAACGTAAACATCACACTATGAACTGAGCGCGACCCCTTGATCAAGATTCTTGCATATAAACACTGCGATACTGAAGGGTTCACTGAATTCAAATTGGTTCTTTAACATGTCAACATCATATGACATGCATATCGTGATTTTTATCGCCTTTCTAAAAATCACTTACCACGGCCAGGAACGAACCTGCAAGCTTCGGGTTGGAAGTCCAACACCATAACCACTCACCCACCGTGGCAAGCTATTTCATTATATAAAATTTTGGAACAAACGGGTGTGTGTGTAATTTGTATCATAACTTGTGTTTTTGTAATTGCTGTATTAGTGTGTGTATTTGAAATTTAGATTAGGATTGGGAAGGAGGCAGACGTGGCCTTAAGTTAGAAACCAACCCGGTATTTGCCTAGCAGATAATTGGGAAACCACGGAAAACCACTTTCAGAATGGTTGAGGTTGGAATCGAACCCTCTTCTTTTCAGTATTGCCTCACGAGGCTGAGTGTATCCCATTCCAGCCCTCAGACCAGAATTGAATTTCTTGGCACAGCCATGAATAGAACCTCGGGCCTCCGCAGTGACAGCCAAGCATGCTGGCCACTTCAGACATCCTAGTGGCTGAAATAAACCAACAGCAACCTATCCAGTAGCCTACGTTGGCCTTGTACAACATGAGAACTTACCCAGACAGTTAGTTAGTAATTCAACGTAACTGATTGCTTTGCATTAAACTGAAGATTTGGAAGTAACTGGATCGCTTCCGTAAACTGGATGTCAATTGTGATAGTTCATTCTCCTCTAATATCTCAATTGGCAGTAATAGCAAGGCGAATTGCACGCAACTGCTGGTAGCATTGACATAACGTACGAATGTCAATGTCCAGAGTTATTGTTCTCAAAGTTACTACTTGTCTCGCAGCTAACAAAATGGCGGAGAAATATTGGAGAAAGTTTGTCTGCTCGCTTTGACAGAAAGACATTGTAATAGAGTCGAACAAAGAACGTCAAGTTTTATTTAGATCAGTATCGTTTCGAGGCACAATAATGTTTACTTTGTGTAATCGAGTCTGTAAATTATTTTGATTTACGTAATATTTTGATTCATGTAGCCCCGTGAACTTGGGTGTGTGTGGAATCTGTCATTTTGATGACTGTACTAGTATAATTTTGTTGTTTGTTGTTGATTCATTGAGGGGCTTTGCAACATCGTGGGCATGTAGCCCCCGTGTACTTCGGTGTGTGTGTGGAATTTTGATAGGTGGGTTAGTGCGTGCATTTGTCGGTCTACTAACCCCAAGATTGCAGGTTCGCCCCTGACCGTGGTAAGTGATTTTTGAAAGGCGGCAAAAATACGATACGCATGTCATACGATGTTGGCATGTCAAAGAACCCATTTGAATTCAGTAGGCCGAGTTCATAATGGCAAAATTAATCTCGGGAGTTTCCGCCAGCACAAAGTTCCTCATTTCTCTACTAGAAAGCGCTATTGTGTTCAAGGAGATTAGATATCTAACATCTAACCTCCTTGACTTTCATAGTCAAGGAACTACGAAATTCGACATGCAAGCTACCCTCTGGGTGTAAAATAGCAAAGCTTGCACCAGGCACCCGAGGCCATACGATATTATTATTAGTGCGTGCATTTGTAATTCAGATGAGGATTGGGAAGAATGCGGCCGTGGCCTTATATTAGGGACCATCCCGAAATTCGCCTGGAGTAGAAGTGGGAAACCACAGTAAACCATTTCTGGAATGGTTGAGGTGGGAATCTAACCCACCTAAGCTCAGTTTCTCCCCACAAGGCTGAATGTACCCCGTTCCAGCCCTAGGACCAGAATTAAATTTCTTGGTAGAGCCGGGAATTGAACCTCGGCCTTCGCGGTGACAGCCAAGTTTGCTACTACGCAACGAGGCGGACATTCGTAATTGGAACTGAGTTTTGGGTAGAGGCGGCAGTATTCTTGATTTAAATACCAACCCAGCGATCACCTGGCGTAAAAATGGGAAACCGCGAATTGCTGAGGAAGGATTCAATTCCATCTCCTTTCAGCTTTGGCTCCCAAGGCTGAATGAACCCCGTTTTGGCACTCAGATATGAATTTAATTTCTTGGCAGAGCCGGGAATAGAACCCAGACCTCCACGTCGACAGCTTAGAATACTAATCACTACGCCAAAAGGTGGACTTAAGTAAAGTGGCAAAGGAGTCCGTCCTTGATGAAAAATCATCATTGGTCCGATTCACTAAATTTTCGACCGTTTGAATTGCACCACTTGATGTAGTGACCTTGACCTCCTCTGCTGTGAAACAGGCGTGACTGGAGAAAGTAGCAGTGGACTGTCTCGTCTAACTAATGTTTTGAGATTCCTGATCCTGAGGTGCTGGATACTGCTACAACCCTCAAAAACTTTACGTTGATGAGTTTGGGAGTGCATGACCCCGAGGATTTCCTCAGCTTGCCCATTTTCAGCCTATTATCATTTATGAAAAAAATACACTTATGAGATCACCTTTTGTCCGTGTGTGTTACCCCCCCCCCCCTCCTAATTACCTCTAAACGGATCGAACGATTTCAATGAAACTCGGCAAGGTTATTAATAACTAATTCGGCCGACCCCGAGATTGACCTTCAAATTTTATTACGTTTCGACAAACTACTAATGATATCACCCTGAAATTTTTACGGTGATAAAGGGCACTACTAGACTTTTACCTATGTGACTTTCAAAAGCCTGTTAACTACGTAACGAACATGGCGGCCAACTGAAGTTGAAACATTTAAATAGACTTTTCTCGCGATTTAACGATCCGAACGCAGTGAAACTTGGTACAGCAAATGACTATACAAACTGCAATGCACTGACATATAATTTATTTCAATTGTTTACATAACCTAAAGATGGCAGCTGTGCAAAATTTTTAAATTAAGTTTTTATTTTTTGTGTTCTAATCATGCGATCGAAATCAACGTTTGAATTATGAATGTATACAATAATCCTCATCTAATAGTGCATACCTCTATGGCCAACATATATTAAAATCCAACATGGTGACCATCCGAAATATTTAGATGGTTCTCAATATCTATTAATCTATGACAGCATTCAAACTGAAATTTTGTATGCGTATAGAGGCTATAAACATAAGTTCATCTATCGGACGTTCAATAACCTGGTGATCACAAATCAACATGGCGGCGACGCGAAATTTAAATATTTAAATGGACGTTCCTCGCGATTTAACCATCCGAGCGCAGTGAAACTTGGTACGGGATATGCTTATATAAATTATAATCCACTGGCATCTAATTCATTTAAATTGTTTTCATAACGACATGATGGGGGCTGATTGAAATGTCAAAAACTCGTTTTTATTTCTTGTGTCTTAATCATGCGATTGAAGTTTGAATAAGACACCAACACAATAATCTTCATGTAATAGTACAAGATATAAAATTCCAACATGGTGACCATCCGAAATATTTAGACGGTTCTCAATATCTACGAATCTATTGCAGCAATCAAACTAAAATTTGTATATTGATAGAGGCAATTAGTAGGATACATGAAAATTGGCTATTTAGTTCTTCACGGAACAACTTGTTTTAAAACCTTTTGCCATTGACTTTGGGGTGGGTCTCTTTTATATCTGCCTTTCATGGCTCCACGTCCTTCCATGTTCCTCAAACCCCATTCTTTTAGGGCATTTTATTCCGGAATATTTTATTTACTTATTCCTAATTTTTCATTTTTTCTTCAAGTATGTGGGCGTGTGGTGTTGCAGTGATGCTTGCTTCTTACCAAGGCGAACCGTGTTCGATTCCCTGTCAATACAAATGAGATTTTCGAAGTAAAATATCACGTCCTGTGGTTCATATTCCACGTACAAATGGAGGTCCGTGGCTCATTATCACAAGATTAACGTTACGTAAAACTGCAAACTTCCTTCCTTCCCCTTTGTTCTATAGTAGCCTATGTAAGATACAAGTCAGAGTAGTTGTTTCGATTTTACCAACAGTCATAGCTACGCTCGCTAACGCGCAGCGCTAGACCATGGGCCAAGCTATTTACGGACTTGGTAAACTTGGGTTCGAGCCCTACCATCGGCCCACCATTGGCTCCCCATATTCAACTCCAGGCAAATGCTGCGACGGTACCTTGTAATGGACCACGGTCGCTTCCTTCTATCTCCTTGCCCAGCTTCATTTGTTTTCATTCATTTAATATCTCATAACTCCTCTCATAATGTAAGCGTCAGAAAGGGCATCCGACCGAAAAACACGCCATATATACATTCTTCACATCTCATCCTTGACCCCGTTAAACATAGAAAGATTAAGGGATAGACACACAGTAGTAGTTTTTATTTCATTACCTCCTTATCTTTATGGGAAGATGACCTAAATGTTACATCCCTTAAAATAACAATCATCTTCACCATATGACACACACATATCCTATCACAGTATGGCATTTGCCATTTCCTTCCAAGCCAGTAAATGAAGTAGCAGCAACTACATCATAAATGATTCTAACTTGGAAATGGCTTGAATGAATGTTTACAATATGGCGGTCACAATGGAACGTTTGAAGAGCAATGTAATTTTGAAGCAGAGGACTTTTACCCTTTATTACCAGAGGGCCGCCAGTTAACTTATGCATAGATTCTTGTGACGCATAGGTTTGAAAATGTCATTATCATTTTATTGAAAATCATTTGTATGCCTTACCATTTTCCATTTAATATTGCTAAAAATTTGCAGAAACTTGAAATTAGCGTCAAATAAGGTATCCGACAGAAAAAAAAGAAACCACGGAGACTCACCTCACTTCATTCCTGACCCCAATGAAATGAGAGTATTCAAGGTTAGAAGCACCTTCATCAAAATGATGACGTATTGGCTATCCAGTGTGTATGTACTCAAAGTTAGGCTAATGCTCTTTCTTGAAATTCTGACTTTTTTGTAGCCTACTCCGTAAATTTTGTTAATGTTTTATTTTGTATTTATTATAATAAGTCTTTTTTTCATGTTTAGGTCCCCACCTCTAAATTTTAATTCAATGTAAATGTGTATCAATTTACCTGTGTTAAGAGGAGCAGATGACCTTGCTGTTCCTCCCCTTAAAACAACAATAACATAACATACGTCCGAGATTTATAGCATGCAGCTGTCTTACAGCACCGGCCCTGTGGTGTTGGAGTAGCGCGCTTGCCTCTCACCTGGAAGCCCCAGGTTCAATTCCCGGCTCGGTCGGGGATCTCAGAAACTGACGTGAGGACTGGAATGGGGACAATTGAATAACGAAAACCATGATTAACGGCCGAGGGGACTCGACGCGCTGAACACCAGTCAGCCTTCAATCTGAAGGTCGAATGGCTGGGCAGTGGTCGTTTGGTAGGCATAGACCTTTCGTGGGCTGGGGCGCCATGGGGTTTAATTGTTTGCTGTGCTCGTTTGGTGCGGGAACCAAGAGCTCCCACAGTTTTCCAAAATGTGGTTTATTGTCTTCCGCGGCCATTAATTGTACTCCAGCATTTATATTAGGTTCTTGCCGTGTCTGTTGTAGTGTTTCGACTAGGTGGACCAAGTCAGGATCTTCGGCGAGCTCTTGGTAACCCAGCCCGGACCACCGCTAGGTTGCGCATCTTGTACTACGTTCCTTAAATGGCTGCTGGAGTGATGATGATGATGATAATTGTTGTTTTAAGGGGCCTAACATCTAGGCTATCGGCCCCTGATGGTGTGGGTGATCGTGAAGATGAAAATGAAATGTAAACTTAAAAAAAAAAAAAAAAAACTAATAAGGAAAAGAGGAGAGGATTGGAGGGGAGAGGGGGAGGGGAGAGAGGAGAGGGTCCGCCCCAAAGGGAAGGGACAAAAGGGGAAAACGGACCCAGCTCAGGAATCCCTCGGGGTCGCCAACTCCCGAACTCACCAGCCGTGAGCCCCTGAGGGTGTAGCATTATCTAGGGTGCACCAGAAGTGGTGGGGCTACATACACCCTGCCTCCTTAAGGGCCTTGAGCACAAGGCAGGAGGTAAAAGGAAAAGAAAAAGAAGGCTGACCCCTCACAGAAGGAGGGTGTCAGGAAAGATGAGACAAGGGGCAATTAAGGCGGGAAAGGAAGAGACTCCCTAGGCCTCGGATACCCTAATACCGTCGGGGTCGGAAGAGAACAAGAGTTGACCAAGTGAGGTCGACATGGCTGCTGGAGTAGCCTACATACATTAAACTTCAGCAAATCTATATACTTAGGTACATGTAAAGCTCAATGTTGGTTTGTCTGTTATTCTGTTATTTATACAAATCTACACCGTTTCACCAATCGGAACCAAAATGTGTATACTTACACTTTGGAACCCTGCGAGTAACACTGTCCACTTGAAATTTCGGACAGACCACTCCATTCCCTGCATTTAGGCCCTTTGGCACAAATCTACACCGTTTCAATGATCTGAACCAAAATTTGTATACTTACTCTTTGGAACCCGGCGGGTATCACTGTCTACTTGAAATTTCGGACACACCACCCCATTCACTGCATTTAGGCCCTTTGGCACAAATCTACACCTTCCACTGACCTGAACCAAATTTTACATACTTAGACTACCCTTTGGAACCCGATGAGCAACACTATCTGCTGGAAATTTCGGACAGATCACTCCATTCCCTGCATTTAGGCCGTTTGGCACAAATCTACACCGTTTCACCGATCTGAACCAAATTTTACATACTCACCCTTTGGACCCCAAAGAGTAACACTGTCTACTTGAAATTTCGGACAGACCACTCCATTCCTTGCATTTAGGCCCTTTAGCACAAGTTTACACCGTTTCACCTAATTGAACCGATTTTTTAAAATATTATTTTTTCTGTTAGTTTACGTATCATGTGCCAGTTCTGTAGTAGTATTCATTATCATACATAAAAGAAATAAATCCAGGGGGAAGCCGGGCACTACTGCTAGTCTTCAATGTTTTTGCGCTGGCTGTTGTATTGACATCAGTTAAATATAGCTAATATATGTATGCCTGTATCTGACGTTTTGACTATTCGCTGGTGTTGGTGCTGCCTATAATGAGGAAAGTGTGACTTTACGGAAATCCTGAGTAACGCATAAACGAATGATCAACTGTTTCCAAAATTTTGTACGATGAAATTGCAGTAGACCTACTTGCTGCTCACCAATCAATAATACATTATTACTGGGGTGTGCAAATAAACCATTTGCATATTCATATAGTAACACCAAAGGATACCGGTATTTGAAACTTTTCTCGTGAGCCACGGGTTAAAGACCTCTGATTGAAAAAGAACAGAAGGCAGATCAATGCTTTATTTATGGGGAGCTTTTACAGGATCCTCTAATTAGTTCAGCGTTTTCAGCAATTCGGTGAATATGTGCATGCACTCTGGAGCAACAAATATTCATTCCAAATGCTTTTATAGATCCGGTAAACTTCAATTTGGGTCTGTGTCGATGGTTGTTTGTTTGTTTGATGTCATTACCTTTCATGACTTTACACAAACTGACCTTCTCATTTATGTGGAGACGAAATCACAGAGACATGTTTTACTCTGGACGAGCCCGTTTAATGAACCCGTAGCTGGACCTGTTAGCTACCATTACTGTGAATTATTGAAACTCATTGATGTTGGATAAATGCGCCAGATTGACGTGTTACAAATTGATATGGTTAAAGCATTTAACACGATTGTCATGTTAGTTAGTTATTTATTGAGATTTTAACGGACTGAACTAAGAGGTCTTCTGTCCCGATTGTCATGTCAATATCCTAAGCAGGATAAACCGTTTAGACTTTAATTTCTAAATCGATAGAACTAAATATATACAGTATATTTCAACACGTATTTCTGTGAAGAACTAATACAGCCTGTTTTCATACATTTTGCTGGTCCTTTCCATCATAAAACTCTTCCTTCAAATGACTAGATGCGTGGCTGAGCGGTAACGTCCTCACCTGCTGTTCCCAAGGTTTGAGGATCAATCCTGGTGCAATGAGTTCGCATTTGAGGGTGCACAAATGTGAAGGACGCGTGTCAGTAGATTTACTATCACGTTAAAGATCCCCTTCAGGGCAACATTTCGGCACCCCGGCGTCTTTAATATCCGCAGTAGTTAAAAGGGACGTAACAACAATAATATTATTTTATCTGCCTTCAATTAAATAGTTTCACCATGTGATGGACCAAGTACCTTTTCAATTATTGATATACACTATGAACAAGTATCTATCTGCTGGGTAGTCATCCCGGAGGCTGGTTGGATCCTCAAAATATACCACCGTAGTCTTTGTGGACGTGTCAGAAATGCGTATGCTGAGATGGGCAAGTGTACATACAAGGTTGGACTAAGTGAGAAATGAAGTAAATTAGGAGACGACTTAGCGTGGTGCAAGTTTCTGAGAAAGTCAGAGGAGCTGGCCTCAGATGGTATGGCCATGATCAGAGAAGAGATCAAGATTACAGTAAAAACTCGATTTACCGTCATCGTCGGGACCGTGGTCGTGACGGTTGAGCGAATAGACGGATAACAGAAACACTGTATTATTCCTCCAAAACAAGACCTCGATCAATTATATTATAGACAGATATCACTCTCAGAGTAATGTAATATATTTCGGAGCGAAAAGAAATTAAACTCGATTGTAACAGCAAATAAAAGTATGCATTACATGATAAAAACATCCGTACAGTAGCTACAAATGTGGCAAAATAATGTACAGTACAGTAATACAAACTTACAGGTGAAATAGTTCATGTAGCTTGAAAATAGTCAGTCATTTCCTTCTGCCTCTTTGATGCTCGAGCTTTCACCGCGGCAATATTTCGTATTTTTCGCAGCAGTAGTGTCTGCGTTGCATTGGCCTCTTCTTGACTTTCAAACCATTCTATACACTTGGACAGCATTGTTTCAGCCTCTGAGAGGCTAATAGTTTGTTTTTCGTCATGGTTTGAACATTCGTCTTCATCAGGTACACTCACTTCCTACTAAAATAGAGTAAGTAAGCAAAGCGAACGCGTCACTGCACCTTAAAGCACTTTGTTATTACAGTATTATTATGCTATTACAGCAATGACGGTTAACAGAGATTGACGGTTTGAAGAGTGACGGTTAAACGAAGTTTTACTGTATATGGGCAATAGGATGATGGAAATGCTTCCAGCAGGGAAACGGAGTCGAGGACGACCAAAAAGGCGATGGATGGACAGCATTCAAGAAAGCATGAAACAGCGGGGGCTTGTGGAGGAAATGGTCCGGGATAGAGCAACGTGGAGGAGGAATATCCGCATCAGCGATCCCACATAAGTGGGATTAATCATGCTGGAGAAGAGGAAGAAGAAGAAGAAGAAGAAGAAGAAGTCTTTGTGGATAGAAACCCACAAAAAAAAACAAGGAAGTGCTATACTGAGGCGTATTAGGAAAGGTGAGATGTGAGGTAGTTTGCCATTGCTTTCTCACTGTGCCAGCACTCCAGTACTGACCCTACGAGTGGAACCTTTCACAACATCCACAGACACTGGTTGTGCCCTGAAGGCCATTACTGAGCACCATTCATACCTCAGTAGCTTCCATATAATCACAGCCATGAATGAGACTGACACCTTGGAGAAAAACCACATTTTACTCTAGCCGGTGCCAACAGACAAATACAAATGTACTGCATCCATAAAGAGATGGACTCTAGGCTTATGATCAAGTATTGGCCAATAATAACTCATCCATAACTCAATATTCAAACACCTTGGTCATTTTCGACTATAAACATAGACAAATAAAACTTTTAGGCATACAATTTGTATAATAAATGGAGTGTCATCTATAATTTAAACTTTGTATTGTGAGATATATGTGAAGAAAGCAATACTTCGATTATATTATGGATGCACTCTGCCAGATACACATACATCGGATCATTTAGAAACCAGCCAGATGAATTGATTCCTGAATAATTGACATACGCGACATCTATATTATTAATTGTTAGTCATAAATATAAGGAACCGTAGATTTATTTATTTATTTATTTATTTATTTATCGCATGGCTTTTAGTGCCGGGAGTGTCCGAGGACATGTTCGGCTTGCCTGAGTCTGTAGCTGCTTCCAGCGGACACCCTTATTAGGGTGAGATACAAGTTCCGTTCAATTTCAAGTTGTTCCTACTTTCGCTACCAGATATCAATGATACCTAGTGGTGAACGTTGGAACTTTGATAGAGAGTTCCGACGATATCTAACCTCACAATTTAGCTTCACACAAGTTTAGTCTATGGAAGGATCGTTTACATGCCATAAATCCATGACATGGGACCGCCGGCTTTACTTCCCCTCCAAAGGAAGGCATACTGTAGGATTTTTAACGCTCTTAAAAAATCCGACGACTTCGGCCGGTTTTGAACCCGCTATCTTGCGCACAGCAGTTCAGCATGCTACCAACTATGCTACCGAAGCCGTAGATGAATAGCATAGTAGGCGTTCATTATGCAATGCTTTAATATAATCTTAATATCTGTTTAAAATTTCGCACAATCACCATCTTGAATCTTTCAAATCAATTGAACAACCTTCACCTACCGAGGAGAGTACTTAAAAGACTTGTGCTTCGTCCGGAGATCCGGGTTCGATTCCAGGCTCTGCCAATAAATTTTAATTCTGTTGGGAGGGCTGGAACGGGGTACACTCAGCCTCGAGAAGCAAAACTGAGAAGAGCAGGGTTAGATTCTCACCTCAGCCATCCTGGAAACGTTTTTTCGTGGTTCCCCCCTTCTACTTCGGGCAAATGCTGAGATGGTTCTTAGCCTAAGGCCACGGCTACCTACTTCCCCATCCTATTCCCTATTAAGAAATGCACACACTAGTACAGCCATCACATTAAAATAGGTTATCACACAAATTCCACACACACATACACGGGGCTATATGACCATGATATCGTAGCCTCTAAAATAAGCAACAACAACAAATATACGTTGTTAGAATGTAAGCAAACGCAAAGCGTGGCTGTGACCTCATGATCATTAGCCACATTTGTATGTGGAATACTGTGCCCAAATGGACTTTGGCACAGGCCTTGAACCTACGACATTTCAAGAAGAAATAATATTTGGAGTTTTAGACCGTTTTAAGGGTAACAAAAGGGTTAGTACTAAAGTCACATCTGTATGACGCACAAACCTATGAAGCAATCATAAAATTAATGACTGCAGCTGCACGGTGATGTCACCACAAAGTCAGCAGAAAAAGAGTTACGCAGAGATAAAAAAAAAAAAAATAGACCGAGTGGAAGATCCCATGTACGAGAGAGATAAAAGATATAACTGATAAACGCACAGTCATCAATAAATTGCCAACACTGTCTGAGGGGTGTGGCCAAGAAATGAAGAAAATAATTAAAATTAGCCAGAATTAAGCAAATTCATAGAAAAATCTCTCTGCAAATGTGATTTATTTTAGGAACGAGAATGTTTAAAGTGATAAAATTGGTTAATAGCTGCACAGTTTAGAAAGGCTATGTCAGAAATTTTACGATAGGGACTTTACCAAGCCAGATAGTGGGAGTAGGGGACAAAAAGAATATCCCCCCACATTGATTGAGGAGCTATTTCAGTTTTTATAAATACGTTACCACGATGCGAATTAGGAATTTTTACATGTTAGGAACATTTAAGTCATAAGCTTCAAGATGGTATATTTCTCAAAATGATACTACAAATAGTTCAAAAGTTAAGGTTGGAGAAGAAGCCAAATTAGTTTATTTTTCATGAATGAAATAAATAGACAGCACATGCAGCGCAGAGTGTTCATTCGTTCATTCGTTCAGTTCAGTCTTGGTGAACATCTGAGGAGTCACACCGTCGTTAATTCATCCATTCATTCAGTTTACTCAGTCTAAGCAGGCCCGCGGAGGCGTTGCACGTTCATTCAACGCAGTTCAGTTCATTACCGACCGCCAAGGCGCGTCGTGATGGATCACAGTATTTAGACTATCAGTGCAGTATTAGTTGATATTACGCCAAGTTGGACCCGATTAAGGGCTAAAGAACATTATAATCAGTGGAATGCAGTCTTACAGTCCGACGTGTTACATCACGTCGATACAGCTAACAGCACTTCTAAGTGGAGATGCTTCGTCAAGTTATTCAGTTTAATACCGACCGTATAGGCAGGTCAAGCTGCTTCGCAGTTACTCAATCTTCAGTGTCCGCAGTGACGGAGCACATTGTAGTATACAGTATTTCAGTCTACAGCAGATCCTGAGAGGTCGTGCTAAAACGCGTCATGTTCAGTAGCCAGAGAGAATATGGTACTGTTCGCCACATATAGTCAGTACAGGCCAGTATAGTAGATGTGCGCCATAGTTAACAGTTATGAGTTCAAGACTCTGAAGAGTAAACGCCGTAAAATCGAACAGTTAAAGCTACTGAAATCAAAGCGACATTGGTCAAGCATCACGGAGACATTGAGGGACTCCGAGTTCAAAGAGACGCGAGTTCGAACATTATAGTAACGTCATAGAACGCGAATAAATATCAAGCTACGATATGTCTAGCAAGGACATTATTAAAGACATTCATCAGTAAGATAAAAGCAATTAGGTTCACGAAGAGAAAGTGCTATATGCAGGAACTTATAAACGCCGGTTCGAAGCCCGAACCAGATAGTGAACGAAGTAAGCAAAACATTCGATAGAAAGTGTATGGTTCTCAAGACAGGATACCATAAGAAGCGTGATAAACCGAGATATCGGATTATAAATAACGGACAGAGAGAAACAATTATCGTCAATATTAGAACAGACAGCAAAGTCAAAAATAGACTATATTTAGAAGCAGTGTTCGAGAGACTTATACAATAGATCCAGTGCAGGATAGATGAACTTTGTACGAGCTTTCACGCGTCCGATGCTGATTTGTGGGATTAGCAGCGAATCGTTAGATGTCGATAGGAGTCATCTGGGATCACTGAGATATGGTGTTTGAATGTGTGAATTAGTGAAGTGAAGTGTTGTAAAAGGAAAGACCCTAAAGGGTAGTAAAGTAATTTTAAATATCCACAAGCCTTGGAAGTAAGATGTAACTGAATGATAGGAAGGCTCCATGCCAAAGTAAGTTAAATTCATATTGCAGAACTATCAAATGATAATGAGTGTAGAATCTAAGCAAGAAAATTAGCGTTTATGAAGTGAATTTTTAGTGTTTTGAGTGAGTCTTACTCGAAGAGACAATTCCGAGTAATGTTTATTTGTTTGATTTTGAATATATGATTTTGATTATTACATTTTTTTAGTACAATAAATAGTTTGTAACTGTAATGTTGATTTTTTCCTGTAGTCTTGATAACCTTATTGTGTTTACATATCCGAATGTGAGGTCACTTGTGGGTTGGACGTAACGCACTCCGAAGCCGAAGAGCATAGTCGAGTAGTGACCAAGCATTCTCCGCTCAAGCGGGTACAATACAAACCACATAGACGTGACTTTACATTAGAAAATCTCAAATGGAACTGGGTGGGATTGAACTGGAGGCCGATTGGGATATCATGGAGGGTCGTATCTGGCCCGCGAGCTGTCGATTGGGTGTAAATACTCGAAACCATGCCTCTAATATGAAACAACAACAACAACAACTGTTGGAATATGATAGAATAAAATACCAGCTTTCAACTTTACATCAGCGTCATCTGTGGGTGTGACGCAATGGAAGCTACTGAAGAAGTAAGGGTAGTGCTGAGTAAAGGTATTTGGGGCACCACTGTTGCCCTTGGAAGCTCTGAAATGTGCTACCCCTAGGGTGAGTGTTGTTATACTGGCTTAATGAGGAAACTACCCCACTCATCACGTTGCCAGTACACCTCATTATAGCTCTGCTTTGGTTTTTGGGTTCTCTACCACATGCGTTGTGCTGTTTAAGGATTCGAATTGCTTCGAGCTGGCCAACTTCAGATACTTAAATGGCACGTCATGAAACATACCTCGAGGCCGGATGTGGTTCTCGACGTGTCTGTTGGTAATGACTGCTCTTAACAAACTAAGCGAAAAGGTGAAGTTCCGAGAAAGTGAACTTAATGGTATTGCAATCTTCAGTGATAAGTATTGTGTAGAGTGCTCCAGTATTTGCTAGCGTAAACAGAGAAAGCTCGTGAACTATAGTACATACAACAACGCTAACTCTTGTTGAAAGATACGTACAGGATTTTGCAAGTTATATTCAAAGGTATGTCTTCATTGTATCAACACAATTATTGGATGTCAACATTCTGAATCTTGTGTGGATAACAACTGAACCATAGTCACCATCAGCTGTGTGGCATAGCGTGAAGGTTCTCACCTGTAGTGTCCATAATTACAAGATCATGTTCCGGCGCAGTCTGTTGACATTTCTATGTATTTTTGACAGAATGGCAGTAGAATTATTGCCCCTTTAAGGCCGAAACTCCGACACCGTGGCGTCTCTAAAACCGGGGTAGTTAAAAGAGATTTAAAACTCATAACCTTACAATCTATTATCTAAAACAAAGTGTCCTGACTAACTGACTGACTGACTCACTCACTGACTCATCATCGCCCAGCCAAAGCTATTAAAGTTAGAAACACCAAATTTTGGGGATATGTTCGTTGTATGTCGAATACGTCAATTAAGGAAGGATTTTTGGATAGTCAGGTTCTAAAGGGGTGTTAACGGGGTTAAACCTACATTTCATTGAATAACAATATTTCACGAGTGGTTTCATGTGGGGATGTGATAGGTACTCGGCATATTAACTAATGATTTAAAAATAATCAGACACGTGTCTAAGGTTTTTTCGAGGTGGTGTATATTATGAGGTGAAAGGGGGCGTAGAGATCTTTTACTTGTGTAATTTTATGAAAAAAGAAGAATAAGACTTAAAGTACGGTATATGAAAAATTTTACCATAAAAGAAGGTTGTTGGTTTTGAGAACAACCTTCTTTTATGGTAAAATTTTTCATATACCGTACTTTAAGTCTTCTTCTTCTACTTCTTTTATTCATGGGGCCTCTTGTTTCCAAGTTTCTGTTTAGCGTCGACCTCCAAGATCTTTTGCTACCATGTGTTTCCTTCATTCCCACCTGGATATCCCTGCTCCCTTCACAAAGTTGCAGATAAATCTTTTTGGGTCTTCTAGGATTTTCTCTCTATCTTCACCCGGTAGCCCCAGTGTAAGAAAAAAAGGAAGATTGTAGTTTTACGTGAATCTTGTGATTATGAGCCACGGGACCTCCTTTTTCCGTGGAATCCGAACCACAGGACGTGGCATTTCACTTCGAGAGATTCTGATCCTTCCCAGTGCCTCACATTCAAAAAGTATGTATTCAGCTTATTCTTCTGCTTCATTGCATTTCCTACATACAGGGTCATTCATATAAAGTAAGAACGGCAAGCGGCAGTTTTGTTATTCGCTGCTGCGGTGGCCTTGACCAAGATTGTGGCGCGCCATGGCCCTCTGTTGTACTATTGTAAGCGCGCGCATATTATATACGAGGGTTGTTTTTTTTTAAAGTTCCAATGGACTGTATAAAAATAACAGATTGACATAACAAACTCATTTTACTACCGTACTGAATGTTTGCTTGTTTATTCGTATGTCGCAATATAATCGCCAAAACAATTGAAACATTTGTCGTATAGTTACACCAGCTTTCCAATGCCCTCGGCAAAATATTCTGCCGCCACTGAGGTGGGTACGTATGGACAGTCTCCTGAAGTTCTTCCTTTTTGACGCCCAACCATACCTTCAATTCTCGAAAAATGTGAAAATCATTCACGACCACACTGTACCAACGTTACGATAGACTTTTATAAAGAATTCAAGTGTGAAGTTTTGGACCATCTGCCGTTTAGTCCAAACCAGCACTGAATGATTTTCACCTTCTACGAGAATTGAAGGTATGGTTGGGCTGCAACGCCTCGTCAAAAAGGAAAAACTTCAGGAGACTGTCCATACGTACCCACCTCAGTGGCGGCAGAATATTTTGCCGAGGGCATTGGAAAGCTGGTGTAACGATACGACAAATGATTCAATCGTTTTGGCGATTATGTTGAGACATACGAATAAAACAAGCAAACATTTAGTACGGTAGTAAAATCAGTTTGGTATGTCAATCTGTTATTTTTATACAGTCCATTGGAACTAAAAAAACAGCCCTGGTACTGTATGTACTATGCGCGCGCTTTCAGTACTACAGCAGTGGGTCACTACATGGTGCGCCACAAGCTCGGACAAGGCCACCGCAGCAGCGAATAACAAAACTGCCGCTTGCCGTTCTTAATTTATATGAAAGACCCTGTATATTGTCTCTTATTACTCCAATTCTATGTAGGTGCTTTTTAGGATGGCAGTGTCCTGTCAATAGTCCCACTACCCATCTTATATTTCCTCTGCTAAGTTGTAGCAGTTCATTTTAAGTCTTGATTTTCTATTCATATTATTATTTACGCTGAGGAAGGCCACAATGTGGTCGAAACTGGTACAATAAAAAAATTACAGTCAGTCTCAAAGACTAGACGTTATATCATTTCAAATGACGCATGCTACGAATGCTACACATGTTAGAAAGGCTCAGGAGGGCTTCTCGCTTCGCTCGAAGCCCCAGGACTCTTTCAACAGACTCCATTACCCATTAAATTAGACTTCCCGCGCGGGCACCTCTTAATGGTTCACCCTGTATTTGAGTCTGACATCTTTTACAACTCTTTAAGAGTCACCCATTATTTGAATCTGATATCTCGCAAACCTCTTTAAGGGTCACCCTGTATTTGAATTGAATCTAACAAACTGTACACCTCGTTAAGTGTCACCCTGTAACATGCTCTGACATCCTGCACACCTCTTTAGGAGGCACCCTGTATTCTTATCTGGCATCTTGTATATCTCTTTAGAAGTCACTCTGTATTCTTGTGTGACATCGTGTACACCCTTTTAGGAGTCACCCTGTATTCTTGTCTGACATCGTTTGCACCTCTTTAGGAGTCACCTGTATTCTTCACTGCCATCTTATACACCTTTTTAAGAGTCACCTTGTATTCTTATCTGGCATCTTGTATATCTCTTTAGGAGTCGCCCTGTATTCTTGTGTGACATCTTGTTCACCTCTTTAGGAGTCACCCTGTAATCATGTCTGACATCTTGTGCACGTCTTTAGGGGTCACCCTGTATTCTTCTCAGCCTTCTTGTACACCTCTTTAAGAGTCACCTTGTATTCTTAATTGGCATCTTGTATATCCTTTTATGAGTATTCTTATCTGGCATCTTGTACTGTATTTTGCTCTGACATCCTGCACACCTCTTTAGGAGGCACCCTGTATTCTTGTCTGACATCCTGCACACCTCTTTAGGAGGCACCCTGTATTCTTATATGGCATCTTGTATATCTCTTTAGAAGTCACCCTGTATTCTTGTGTTCGCTTCGCTCAAAGCCCCAGGTTGATCGACGCCCCAGGACTCTTTCAACTGACTCCAATAACCATTAGTAGCTACTGTTCCCGCGTGGCTGCATGACGTCACTCACTCGCTTCCCGCGCGGCTGCATGACGTCACTTCCCGCGCGGCTGCATGACGTCCCTTCCGTCGCCGTCGCCGTCTCCGTAACGCATAACGTTGGCCCCAAGCATAACGATGAATTCGACAAGATCATTTGAAATGATAAAAGTATTAATTAATATTCACTTAAGGTTTTTAATCTTCAGGACTTATTAACTTATAACATTGTTTACAAATTTTAGAACTTAAAAGGTTCATTCTGGTTCCGTATTGATAAACTAATTAGTATAAACAGGTTAAAGGTTCCACCTGATCAATGAAAAAATGAAAATCCACAGCCTGCTTCCAGTCTCCGACCGGGTCAGGAATGGAATGAATGAAGCCCCCATCTAGCGGCGAGGATATGGACTGTGCCGGCTGCCGAGGCCTGACGCACTCCTCTGGGGCAATGATTAAATGAATGACAGATGAAATGAAATGATAGTGGAGAGTGTTGCTGGAATGAAATGTTGGCAGGGAAAACCGGAGTACCCGGAGAAGAGCCTGTCTGCCTCCGTTCTGTCCAGCACAGATCTCACATGGAGTGACCGGGATTTGAACCACGGACCCAGCGGTGAGAGGCCGGCATGCTGCAGCCTAAGCCACGGAGGCTTCCCACCTGATCAATACTTTTATTAAAT
The DNA here is from genome assembly GCA_946902985.2 of Meconema thalassinum. Taxonomy (NCBI): domain Eukaryota; kingdom Metazoa; phylum Arthropoda; class Insecta; order Orthoptera; family Tettigoniidae; genus Meconema; species Meconema thalassinum. Next base: position 143,083,793 of record OX336390.1, read on the forward strand.
ATGATCACTGAGTGGTCATTAGTGGGACATGTTTCGAGACCTAATTAATAGCTTTGGCCCCTTAATCAGCCGATATGACAAAGAACGATGCAAGATTATTTTTTGCGTGACTGTCGTACCGAACCGGTACCGTACATTTGTGCTTTCAATAACATCTAAAGACCACCGTGAGGCGTCTATTGAAAGTGTTTATAGGCCTAGTTCATAAGACTTTTGACATAACTCATATTAGGCGTAAAATATTCCAATCCCTCTTTATGGTGCACCATACAAGATTCAATTTTAAGTGCTACGCGGAACATTTCTCTGGGATCCTCAACAAGAATGGAACATTGGAAGAACACCAAGTCTCTGCTGCAAATTGCATAGCTGATGATTTCCTCCAAATAACCACCGATGAAATACAAACTAATATCACGTCATCTAAGAAGGGTAAGGCGGCAGGACCTGACAAGATATTCATAGAACACATAAAAGAGACACAAGAACTGCTTCTGACCATCTGGACAGACCTATTTAATAAGTGCTTGTATATAGGAGTTCATTCCTGTAAGCTGGAGAACGGCTCAAATGACAATTCAGTACAAGGGGAAAGGAAACACTGAAGATCCCAACTCTTACAGAGGAATAGTACTAGAGCCCACGATATTCAAGGTTTTCTCTAAAATTTTAACAAAAAGACTAGCCAAGGAGGTGGAGATGTACATACCAGATTGCCAATTCGGCTTTCGAGAAAGTCGGAGTACTCTACAAGCAGTGGCATTACTACAAGAAGAAGTGGAACAGGCTCTGAGACACAAGAAAGGCAAATTTCACGTGTTCTTCATAGATTATCGTAAAACTTTTGACTTGGTAGACAGGAATATCCTCATAAATAAACTTAAAGGGATGCTAGGAAACTCGAACCCCGTAGCGAGAATAGTTGAGGTAATCCTAGCATACAAATATATCATTTTAAATGACGGTGTAGTTCTGTCTCAAAAGGTCCGTCAGACAAATGGCGTACTTCAGGGCGATCCTATGAGTCCCCTACTTTTTAACATCTTGACAGCTGACATTATTAACACCGTCCAAGACTACCCAACAGTACGAAGACATGGCTCTAGGATCACATTGCATAAGTGACCTGCGTGCCGCTCTTCAGAAACTTGAATTATGGGCTGACGAAAACAGTTTAGTGATCAACAAAGAAAAAACAGTGCACATGACTCTTAGGAAATGAGGCAAACGGGCGTTGGATGATCATTTAACTCTGCAAGGAGATATGCTAAGAGTAGTAAATAATGTCCGGTATTTAGGAATATATCTACAAACGACATTGTTTTCCTACAGGATACACACTCAGGAAAGGGCTTCAGCAGCTACGAAAGCCACTCATCGAATTAAAAATATCCGAAAACTTTCTTTGCCCACTGCAATGTCATTGTTCAAAACAGTAATAACTCCAATTGCCTCATATGGAATAGAATTAATATGGGCAGTGGCGTAGCCAAGGGGGGTTAGACCCCCCCACCCCCCACCACCCATTGGAAAATCGGCAGGTTGTGATTTGTGTCTGTGGTCATGTACTGTTGTCGCCTTACGGCCCGGGTCCCCATTTGTGGCTACACATGTCTTCATGACAACGTATAACCACAGTCTACCTACAGATCGCGAAGCTTGGCTCATATTTTTCTACCGCGAGACAATAATGCTCTCATGCAGCCAGCAAGAATGTGCCGACTGCGCTATGTTGGTGTATGTTATTGTTGCTGGATTTACTGTAGGTGAGCATTGTGTAAAGGTTATATCTTTAATTTAACATGTGCTTTACAAGAGGAGATGTGCAGTTCAATAAACAGATCTAATATTAGAAGCAATATTTCAGTGTTGCTAAGTAACCTACATGATCGCTTTTCAGTCCGTCAACACGAGTGTATGGTACCCAATTAGATTAGGTGGACAGTTACAATTTATCTCCTAATGCCTGAAATAAAAATACATGAATCTTTTATACACTTAATAAAACACTTCTCACATAAAGGGGGGGGGGGGGTGTTGTATGAGAAGCGTTTTATTAAATGTATAAATAATTATTGTATTATGAATTACACAGGGAAATCAATTGTTACTCCTCGCCCAATCTAATTGGGTGTATTCGTGTTGACCGACCGGGAAGTTGGACTGTTCAAATAGCAAGACGACACCCGAGTTTCCAAAGGACCCTAAAAGGTAAGATTTTAATCTATGGATTTTAGGCTAGTATTATAAATCTTTTCAAGGGGAAGTGATGGTGCAGTGGCTTAGCTGCTCGTCAATACCTGGACGGCCGGAGTTCCAATCCTGGTGACAGTGGGGTGGAATTTTCAACTGAAATATTACGTGGCGTCAGGAAGGGCATCCGGCCTTAAATCCCCGGCCAAAACCAAAATGAGCCTGATTGGCTCCGGCGACCACAATTAACTGGGATATGCAGTAGAAAGTATTATAAAGCTTTTCAATCAAACAACGGAACAAGGTCTTTAACAGGTTATACATCAATAATAATGTTTTGGTTTTAGGTCCCTTTTAACTACTGTGGATTTTAGAGACACCGGGGTGCCGGAAGTTTGCCCTGAAGGGGATCTTTAACGTGCCAGTAAATCTACAGACACGGTTCCATCGCATTTATGCACCCTTAAATGCCAGCTGACTGCCTCAGGATTAGATCCTGCAACCTAGGAAACAGCAGGGAGAACGTTACCGCGGAGCCACCGAGCCAGTCGGTTATAAATCAGAAGCATGTCTCGGTAGGATATCTATGCATGGCTTTGGTGGCGTAGTCGGTAGCATGCTGAACTGCTATGCCCAAGTTCGCGGGTTCAAACCCAGTCGAAGTCGTCGGGCCCATGCCATAGATTTATGGCACGTTAAGGAACTTACAACTACAATTGGTAGTTTGTAGCCAAAATGTGTAGGCTATTGGGTTATACACGCCGTTGGGTCTCAGTGACAGTGGCGCCTGGTAGCTAAAATTGGAACTACTTGACATTGAAATTGGGGAACCTACGGGCGTTCATGTGAAATGCCCTGCTATGGCCATTGGCTGAAAATCAAATTTAATATCTATGCATTTTGAAAATTAAGACATACGGTAAGCTAAGTAAACGTAAAAGATGTCATCTCAAACGCGTGCCGACGTTTTAATTTTCAGATGTAGAAAATGACTTTTTAATAGTCATAGAGCTGATTTAATGAATAAGTATTTTGTACAATAATATAAACTTATTCTCGAATCCTTTGGAAGCAAGCCGATTAATGTCGCCAGGATAATGCTCACAAACTTAGATGTGGTACACTGTTTGTTAATTCTCTTATGTAATACCTGGTCTCCCACATGGCAGCTGTGAAGGTACGGTACACAATTGTTATTGCCGATATTTTGTAAAATTGTCATTGTATTATTTTGTCCAATTCAGGAATGAAAGGTTTCAAACCCACAGAAAAAATACGAAGTAACTACAATTGAGCCATTTAAGACCTTAAGATCTTTTTGTACTTTTCGTTTCACAAATCACACTGGTATTTTTACTTAATTAACTATAATGTTAACGGAATGACTAGCTTTTGATATGGTTAAGAATTTGATATTATATTATACCCATACATTCAACCCGCCCCGGCTTCGCTTGGTATCGTAAACGGGTCACTCAGCGTAAGCTTAAAAGGCGCACGGACGGTAGGTCTCAGACGCAATTCAGAAAAGCCGAGGTGAACAGCGAAACTCCAAACACTTATAGTCTACTCTTCTTTGAAGTCTTAACTCGACACGACTCGACAGTTAATGCTGGCCGAAGCTGGGATGATGGGCTCGCTCGCTAGCTCGTTAGCTCGTTTACTCGCTCCGAAATTAGTAATTTAAATTTCCACTGAATGGAGATTGTTGGAAGAAATTAAAACGTAAAATCACTTGGCGATGTATTAAAAATAAAGATATGCTGTCGCGGACTTCCTTGTAGAACTTTTCATGCTGACCAATTCTTACACTCATAGCACATGGATAGTTTTAATGGTATACCAAGCGTTAGCTTAAAAGGCGCACGGGCGGCAGGTTTTCCTTCGACAAGATTCACTGAAATCGTTACTGCTCGGCTTCCTTTGGTGATAAATGAATGTTTTCTTACAGAAACCTTTCTCGAGAAATTCTTTACTGAATTGTGAAAACCGCATGAAAATCCATTCAGTGGATTTAGAGATTACCCGTTACATCCAGGAATCATGGACTTGGTTTTATGTAGAGATGCCAGCGACTATCATTAAAACAAATACATGAATTTATAACTAGTATGGACTATGAATTCTACGTAAGACTCATTAAATACGTCATACAACTGTAATAGGGATACTTATAGAGGACTGAACTAATAAAAACAATGTATTCTTTTTATGTTTCTATGAATTAAAAGTGTAAAGTATATCAACATTGTGGCTTTTAGGTAGATTTCATTAGAAAGCTAACTATTGCAATGGGTACCATGTTTCGACTTCCAGAAAATTTCGACATATCTTCGCGTTTCACATCCCCCGGACCCCAAAACCACCGTCAGTTCAAAAGTTTATATATAATTTATGTATATATGTATATATGTATCTATATATATATATATATATATATATATATATATATATATATATATATATATATATATATCAGTTTCTTGTGGACACGATAACTGCCGTAATTTTGCACCAATCACTTTGAATTTTTTACATAATATGTATCCCTATAAAATCTCGGTCGAGTTCGTTAATGGACAAAATCGGTCGAAGGGGGTGAAAATGGGGGCCTTTTTTCGAAAAAGTGAAATTTCGCTATAACTCTCTTAATACGTGAAATATCGAATCCATTCAAAGTTCATAATATGTGTCGGATAAGTGCCAAACATTTATGTCAAATAAGTTTTTTGATAGCACCAACCATTGACCAAAGGGGTGGAAAAAAGTGGGTTTTTCGGGAAACATTAATCATATCTCTCTTAATAGACACAATATCAAACCCGTATAAAATGGAAAATATTCCCCTAATAATTACCTAAAACTTTTGTCTGAAAGTATTTTTGATATGACCCACCATTACGCCAAGGGATGAGAAAAATGATTTCGGAATTTTAAACAAGATGTTCAGTAAAGAACATATAGCCTACTTTCTCCTATATGTATGAGTATAGTTATAACTCGTTGTTATTATCAAAGAGTATAATAGAACTATTCTTTGTTGAAGACCTTAGAAACGATTTACCTCTACCAAACGCCACAACCTAGATAAAAACTGCTACCATCATTGAAGAAAGAAAGATAAGAAGTATATCAAGAATGTTATGGATCTGGAGACATAATCGACCGGACTGGCGGCGTGGCTCAGCGGTAACGTTCTCGCTTGCTGGGCCCTAGTTTGCAGGTTCGTATCCTGGCGCAGCTGGCATTTGAGGGTGCACAAATGCGAGGGAGCCGTGTCAGTACATTTACTGGCACGTTAAAGATCCCCTTCGGGCCAAAATTCCGGCACCCCGGTGTCTCTAAAAGCAGCAGTAGTTAAAAGGGATGTAAAACCAATAACATTATTATTATTACGACCTGCCGTGGGCAACATCCAACTTTGAGTTGAGGCATGTCTTTACACGTCTGGTTGTGCATGGCTTTCACAACCCTAATTGAATTAACAAATCTTTCCATGACCCTACAGAGACGTGTGTATACAAACTATGTGGATATTTTCGATAATATAATCCTAACAGAGCGAGTGCATTCTAGCGGCCTGAAGAAGAAACTTTTCAATAAAATCTGGAAGTTACCTTTTCGGCAGCTAGATGTCTCGAGTAAATCTGCTGGCAAATTATGTTTTAATTAAATATATATTTTACACCATAATGTGCACAATATAACGCTTAATAACATTTTCAAGTAACGCAAAATAGGCTGTTACAAACCCTTTAAAATAAAAAGTTAAAATGTATCGTAGTATCATCTTGTCATTCTTCAAATTCGATGCGCATAGAATGATAATGGTATAGTAATCAATGGATCCCCACGTAGACTAGTCGTGACATCTAGTGGTGGAATATCGAACAATATAATCCTAACAGAGCGAGTGCATTCTAGCGGCCAGAAGAAGAAACTTTTCAATAAAATCTGGAAGTTACCTTTTTGGCAGCTAGATGTCTCGAGTAAATCTGCTGGCGAATTATGTTTTAATTAAATATATATTTTACACCATAATGTGCACAATATAACGCTTAATTTTAAAACATCTGAGTCATTACAAAACAATAAACATATAACATTTCAAGCAAAAAACCTAGCTCTGATCGGGTTTGAACCATAGGCATTTGAGCGATAGGCTAACGCTCTACCACTGAGCTAATTGTGTCAACGAATATCGATCTATTTAAAATGCCTTACATAGAACTTGTTAGCAAATAATGATTTATACTAAACGATTTCATCACTGGGGTATATTATTTATATATAAAGCATTTCATACAAAGTTTATTTATTTTTTATCAGTACGCTATATTGCATGCAATACTCAAATTAGTGAAATATAAGTCAGGCACAAGATATCTGCTGCCATCTTGTCTTATTACTGAATCAGTTCAGCTTTTTAAAATCACGTCTGCACTATAGTATTACAAAATAAACTTTTAATTTCGAACCTGCCTCTTCCTTTTGAACAGTTAAAACGATTCTCGGCTCGATAATCGGAACTGGTGGGTCCCATGATATGGATTATAAAGTTTGCATAATTCGCACGGCCGCCATCCTGAAATGGTATGGCGGACGACCTTGTAGTTTGGTCACAAGACGCATCCTATACGAAGGTATGTTGTTACCAAATTTGGTAGAGATCGGATGATTTGGTTAGTCGTTATTTGATTTTACGTTTTGAACGTTTGAGTGGCCGCCATTCAGTTTTAGTAAAGATGGCGGCGATATAAAACATGACACTGAGGTGTCCTTTGCTAGTGCTACCTTTGTACCAAATTTCGTTCAATTCGCATTCACCGTGTTCGAATTGATAGGGGGGGACAGACATTCAGAGTACACACACTCACACACACACAGACACACACACACACACACACACAGACTCACACACACACACAGACTCACACACACACATACACACACACACAGACAGACACACTTTTTTCGCCCTGTGTTGATCTCATAAGTCTACTTTCATTTTTTGCAAAAATCGAAAGTAGGCTAAAAATGCCAAGTGCCATCAGAGGTTACCATAACAACGCTTTTAAATTGATAAGGGATGATCTATCAGAGGTTGCCAAGACAACGCCATTGACGAGATCACATTCATTTTTAGCCTACTTTTCACACTTTTCAAAAATGAGGAAAAAGTAGACTTATGAGATAGGCCTATATCCGGGAAAATGTGTCTATCCTTCTGTCTGTCTATCTGTCTGTCTGTCTGTCTATCTATCTGTCTGTCTGTCTGTCTGTCTGTCCTTCTGTCTGTCTGGCTGTGTGTGTCCCCCCATATCAACTCCTAAACGGCTGCAGCAATCGAAACCAAATTTAGTATGAGTAAAGATGTATACCGGAATATCTCAGGCCCATATTTGAAAAAGATGCCAGTGCTACCAACTGCTAAAAAAAACGCACTAGAAATTTGAGCTCCATGTTGGATATCTTGGGAGGTATACATGGGAGCTATTCTAAAATTGGCACACATGTAGATAATACTATTTCAGTTTAATTTCCAGGTGGCCATACATGACAGCGTTGCCAAAATAATTTTAAGCCTTCTGATAAGTCCAATTTTTAAATGCATATAACATCTACACTATCAATTGGATTTCAACCAAATTTTGTATGTAATATGTGTACATAAACATATATGACTGAGTGTATTCTTAAGAACCACCAGGGCTGCCAACTGTTAATTGCTCCCTATTTTGTATCCAAATATATCAGAAAGTATGCAAGCCGACAGCTTTAAACTATGCTCACGTAAATTACCCGACATTTTACATTAATTTGGAGTAACTTATGTACGTCAGTTCTACCAACATGATTCTAAGCCTGCTGATAGGACCAATTTTTAAATACATGTAACTTCTACACCAACAAATGGATTTCATCCAAAATTGGCACAAAAATATATAATATTTCAGATTATTTCTGACCAGCACTCGCATGACATTGTTGCCAACATGCTTTTACGTGTACTAATAGATCCAATGTCTAAATCCATGTAACGTCCTTTGGACTTCAACCACATTTATTATTCTGTACCTTAGGAGATGGAAGTAAGAATATATTCAGTCACCAGAGCTGCTAACTGTATTGCTCTATTAGGCTACATTATGCCCAGTATACCTTACTTCGAACTAATTAAGACATTTCGATATTACCCACTTAATTTCGTCATTATTCTAGATAGGTTCATATACTGTAGATTAACCTATGGCATGAATCTTAATTTTAAGAAAAGTAGGCTCTTTAGTTCGTCACGGAACTTCTTGTTCCATCTGACTATGAGGGAAGCGGCTAACTGGTAGCATGCTGAACTTCTATGCCCAAGGTGCTGGTTCAAAGCCGGCCAAAGTCGCCGGATTTTCTAAGAGCGCTAAAAATCCGTCAGCATGCTTTCCTTCGGAGGGGAAGTTACAACGTTCGTTGCAAGTTGCTGGTTGCGATGGCATCTAGCAGCCAAGTTCACAGCTAGGTGTCGTTGACGTTAGTATTTGGTACAAAATTAGGTACTACTACTTAAAATTGACCGTCTGCAGACCTTACCTGAATTACAGACTAATACAGTCATCACAAATAACACGGTTTATCAGACAGATTCTACACACTCCCAATGTACACGGGGTTACATGACCACCTTGTCGCAGCCCCTAAACTGAGGAACCAACCAACATCTCTGCGGGAGATAAAATTTTGCGTGAAGAAGTAACAGACTGTTAGATAGTTACACATTAGTTCCAAACCTTGCATAAGGACAGTGTGATCACAAGTATAAAAATTAACCCCAAATGACAAGAAGGTTACCATCCCCATAAGACAGTAAAATGTTAAAAGTATGCATAGAAAGACGAAAAAATGTTAACTAACCTCCAATTGTAAAATACTTTCTCGCAATAAATGAGGTCTGATCCTCCAACGAAAACCTGCATATTTTGCCTATTATAGCCTATCCCCTAGTTTTCCCGGTGAAATCTACCTCCGCCTTCCGGCGTGCCGAGAGGAATTTTTTTCTGTAGTAGTTGGTGATTTAGCGTGACTTATGTTTACAATGGAAATAATCACTCAGGTGAGTTAAAATTGAAAAGCTCTTACAAAAGTGAAATCATCTGTTCCGCGAATAAAGTGCTCAAGGCAGTTGCCAGCTTGCTGGCCGCCGCGAGCGCTAGTGTCGCTTCACTCACAAAGAGGATGCAATTTCGTAGCGCAGCGAGCTTCGCGACTGTGTATTTTAGACTGTGGTAATACAACTTCGTCCTTCCAGGGTTGCCAATCTAACTTTTCCCTCGCGAAATAACTTATAGCTTATTTCAAACTGAGGCAAGTGCCACATAATTTTGAATCCCACACAGCGGGACAATATTAGCCTTTTTTTTTCATGGCGGGAGAGAAGTTATATGTAAATTAATGTAGTTTTTATTAAAAATAACGCGCTTTAATAAAGACTTAGAAAATTCTATGGGTACACTAACACTAATTTTGGGATCATTATTAACATCTTGAGCATGAGATAAGCGTCAGCCGAGTTGATTCATATTACGTAAATATATGTCCAGCAATTCCCCGAATTACGGTTAACTCCCAGTTACGAATGAGTGAAATTTGTCGCCTGAGTAGTGTAAGCAATTAAACCTTTTTCCGGCTGCATGTAGCATTTATAAGGACCTTGGTAGGTGACAAAAATCTTCGAAAATGATAGTTTAGTCATTCAGGGCTAATCGCAATATAAAGCACAGAATCTTGTTGGAAAAAATGAATAAACATGAAAATTAGTACCTGTATTGAATTACTCATAGATCAACATGATACATCGTGAGAGGACATGCCCACTTTAGCTGAGACCTCCGTAAATAATTTCTCTTGTTGAGAGATACGCAGTCTTCATGTTGGTAGCACAGATATATTTGAGTTTATTTGGTCCTGTCAGGGAACAGGAAAGTTCTAGATTTAGAATTGAGGTGAGACATTTTAGTCAAAAATTAACTGATTTTTTTAAAGAACTGATTTGTTTTTGTCTTTTGAACATATTACACGAAACATTCGGGATCAAAATACGTGAAACTTTTCTTGTGTAATAATATCTCATAGAGAAATGGAAATACTTGTACAGTTGTTGTTAATTCAATTGAGGGGCTTGAGTCACCTTGGTCATCAGCCCCGTGTAGTTGGGAGTGTGCTGAAGCTGTCTGGCAACCTGTATTGCTGTGGTGATTGTAGTTGTGTGTGTAAATGTATCTGGGACAGGGATGGAGTAGACGCTCCGGGACTTGAGCAAGGTACTATCCCGGCAATTTCCTGTAGGGAGTGTGGCAAAACCCGGGGAAAAACACACTCAGGATAACCGCTGTCAGCACCTGGATTCGAACCTACGATATCTGTACTTACCACAGCTGCCCTCGCGGCCATGATGCACGCCGCGGGACGAACTGCTTCTAGAATTTGGCTTGAGTACCTATAACCCCTCCCATTGGCCGATCCTGGCTACGCTACTGAATATGGGATAAGCTTTCGAGTAGCGATTTCAAACGATTAGAAAGTGTTAAAGCACGATATCTGAAGAGTGCTTTGGGAGTTGGGATTTATGCACCCTCAAGGATTGTATACGAATTAGCAAGGGAAAGCTTCTTCTTAGAAGACTTGAGACTGCAATTCACGCTGCCATCTACCGGCCCTTACCAAGCGCATCTCGAACTGCGGCGGAGGAAGTGAAATGACATTGACCCTGATTTTTATAGCACTAGCGCAATGATGGATCGACAATGGACGGAGGCAGGACAAGATCTAAGACATGTGGTAACGAGACTTGCAACTCATGGTTTTCACCATAAGATTTGCTTAACTCAAGGTTTTCACCAGCCAGGTGATGATTGCGTATGTTCGTTGTGTAACAAGAGGTGTGACCGTTATCACTTAACTAAGTGCGCAAAAAGAACTAAATCCATCAGAGACTACAGTGAAAACTAAATAGCATTGTAAGATCAAATTGTATTTAGAATGATATTTTCGTGTATTATGTAGGTTAAGTAATGCTCTTTCGAGTGCATCTTATTAAATTTCAAATCATCGCAATCACATGCTTTAAATGCAGTTTTCTGTTTTTCGTTATCCTGTATCGTTCTTTGGGGAGCGGATTCTAGCCAATATTTGTAAATAAGGTTGGCATTGCTTGTGTGTATGGCCACCTGGTATTCCTGGGCCAGCCTGTACCACGGAAAAGAAGAATATATTCTTGCAGGTTCTCAGTGCAATTACGTATTCCCGTGACCGACCTGGCAGCAAGGATATGATTTGGGCTCTTTACATTTTTCATTATGCCTGCACATAAAATGGTGTTCTACGGGTGTTCTCCGATCTCTTCATACCAGCTGATGTAATCGTAGAACATAACCTCGGTCCCAGTCACGGTGTTGTATATAGGCCTACCATTGTCATATGGAACGACGGAGAACGGTAGATAATGAATTAATGATATACACTTTGCAGGTTTATGGGCTTATAGCCCGACGCTATCCAGTCAACTTTAAATCGTTCTGGCAGATACAGCGGTCCTTGCTGAAAATCTGAAATTTCTTGAACAATTGTTTATGTTGGAGTGCCATATTCGTTCATTTTCACCAACTAGGCAACATGTTGATTTTCTAGAGCTGTTGTAGCACTACTCCTCTCCGATCTCAACAATGCACAAGCAAGGCCGCTTCTTATAAGGGGCTGGCTGCGTGCATCAGCGGTATCGTTCTCGCTTGGTGTGCCATGGTTGCAGGATCGAATCCTGGTGCAGCCAGTTGGTATTTGAAGGAGCGCAAATGCGATGGAGCTGTGTCAGTAAATTTACTGGCACGTTAAAGATCCCCTTCGGGGTAAAATTCCGAAATCCCGGAGTCTCTAATAGAACGATGGATGATTTCAGTCCGGTAATCACACACTTTGAAACGTCCATCGTACTAGCAACCTCTGTGATATTGTGAGACTTTCATTCGCTACAAGCCGAGCAGCTGCTTTACCACAAAAATAATAATAATAATAATAATAATAATAATAATAATAATGTTATATAAATAATTCATGCTTTTGGGCTAATGCCGTGTGTATTTTTAATTTAAACCATTCGTTTCGGAGAAACCTTTCTCAAAAGCATGAATTATTTATATAATAATCCGGGCCGTGAAAGCCTTAATATGCAAATAATAATGTTATTGGTTTTACGTCCCTTTTAACTACCATGACTTTTAGAGACACTGGGGTGTCGGAATTTTGTCCGAAGAGGATCTGACACGGCACCCTCACATTTGCTCACCCTCAAATGCCCACTGACTGCGCCAGGATTCGATCCTGCAACCTTGTGAACAGCAAGCGAGAACGTTACCGCTAGGCCACCGCAGCCAGTCTACCACTATTTCAATTGCTCAGAAGAACCTTAGATATACCTTTCAACAGAATTTTCATATTAAACTATAGTATTTTTCTGAACATTATCGATATTAAGTTCAACCAGCTGTCTTCCTAACGGCCGACAATCTGATCGAGTTATCTAGGATCTTTGCGACATCGTGGTCATATATCCACGTACAATTGGGTGTGTATGTGGAGTATGTCTGATAACCTGTGTCATTGTGATGGCTGTGCTTGTGTGTGCATTTGTAATTGGGGCTAGTATTTGGGTAGCAGACGACCGTGTCCTTAAGTTTTACACCATTCCAGCATTTACCTAGAGACGTGGAAAAACGTGGGAAACAACTTTTAGGATAACTGAGGAGGGAATCGAACCAACCTCTTCTCGAGCTTTTGTACTCCCCCTGATCTCAACAAAGCACCTCTTGATCATCTAACATGTCAAGAGTCTTTGGCTTCGAGCTAAGAGAGAAGCCTCCAGCCTTTCTAGCATTTTTCAGCATTTGTAGAATTTAAAATGATATAAAGTCCAGTCTTTCAGCCTTCCGATCAAAATTAAATCCCTTGGCATAGCCGGAAATCAAACCCGGACCTCAGCGATGACAGTCAAGAATGCAGACTACTACGCCGGAAGGTGAACGGTTGTAATTGTTGTAAACATTGGGGTAAACATCGCGATCATTTGCTCGGACTAATGAAGGAGCATTAACCTTTCTCAGAAGATTCTTGCCACGGCTTCAAGTTTCATTCATTCAGTACTACTCAGTATCTTCTTCGGTCTAAGGAGTACGATAATTTGAAACCAACTGTTTGCGTGAACTGTCATGGAAGACCTTCAAATAATAGTCTGTCAATGTACTGAACAAGGTTACCAACATATCGGAAGTGAGTCGTAATCATATCTGGCGTCAGCATGGTGATCTGTAATGACGAAACATTTATGAACTCGTAGTCAAATACAAGGAGATCGTTTTGTGTCCTTGATGAAAAAAACAATGTTATTTGAAGACCGGAACGACCAAAGGTAATTTAGACATTGAGTGATTATTCTTGACAGCTTGAGAGTTACTGTAAACCTATCTTTAAATCATCCGGTTGTTTTCCTGCTTGGCTACGAATGGTCATATCTAAGAGTGTAGCCGACGGCGTAATGTCACGCTCCAGTATTGGATGGGGAGCTGAAAATTCGGAGATACAAGCATCGAATCCCGTTCCAGATAGTGGCCATGCTTAATATGAAATTCCCCTGAAGTATACGAACTCATTCCAGTGACCGACGGGAGGATCCCTCAATGTATTTCAAGTCCGGAGGTGCCTACTCCAAATCCTAGGCCCTAATAATCACAACAGGAGGCGGGATAGTGCAGTAGGCAAGCAGCTTGTCTCTCACCAAGGCGGTCCGTGTTCGATTCCCAGTCAATCCATAGAGATGAGATTATTGAAGTGACACATCCTGTGGTTCGGATTCTACGTTAAAATGGAGGTCCCGTGATGATCGGGAGATTAACGGTCACGTAATAGAAAAACACAACACGCAATCACAATTGCATACACCTTTACCGCACAGTAGGCCTACCGGAGGAAAAAAAATACAAAACAAAACAAAACAAAATACAGTCAGTCTGAAAGACTAGACGTTATATCATTTTAAATGACGCATGCTACGAATGCTATACATGTTAGAAAGGCTCAGGAGGGCTTCTCGCTTCGCTCGAAGCCCCAGGACTCTTTCAACAGACTCCATTACCCATTAAATTAGGCTTCCCGCGCGGGCACCTCTTTATGGGTCACCCTGTATTTGAGTCTGACATCTTTTACAACTCTTTAAGAGTCACCCATTATTTGAATCTGATATCTCGCAAACCTCTTTAAGGGTCACCCTGTATTTGAATTGAATCTAACATACTGTACACCTCCTTAAGTGTCACCCTGTAATTTGCTCTGACATCCTGCACACCTCTTTAGGAGACACCCTGTATTCTTATCTGGCATCTTGTATATCTCTTTAGAAGTCACCCTGTATTCTTGTGTGACATCGTGTACACCCCTTTAGGAGTCACCCTGTATTCTTGTGTGACATCTTGTACACCTCTTTAGGAGTCACCCTGTATTCTTCTCAGCCATCTTGTACACCTCTTTAATAGTCACCTTGTATTCTTATCTGGCATCTTGTATATCTCTTTAGGAGTCGCCCTGTATTCTCGTGTGACATCTTGTACACCTCTTTAGGAGTCACCCTGTAATCTTGTCTGACATCTTGTGCACGTCTTTAGGGGTCACCCTGTATTCTTCTCTGCCATCTTGTACACCTCTTTAAGAGTCACCTTGTATTCTTAATTGGCATCTTGTATATCCCTTCATGAGTCACCCTGTATTCTTATCTGGCATCATGTACTGTATTTTACTCTGACATCCTGCACACCTCTTTAGGAGGCACCCTGTAATCTTGTCTGACATCTTGTGCACCTCTTTAGGAGTCACCCTGTATTCTTCTCAGCCATTTTGTACACCTCTTTAAGAGTCACCTTGTATTCTTATCTGGCATCTTGTATATCTCTTTAGGAGTCACCCTGTATTGTTATCTGGCATCTTGTACTGTACTTTGCTCTGACATCCTGCACACCTCTTTAGGAGGCACCCTGTATTCTTATATGGCATCTTGAAAGGGAGTAGCAGCCTTTCAGCATAAATCAATTCTTTACTAGTCTAATAGACGGTTAAGATATTGATAATATAAGCCAACTAATGGCTACACTGCGTTCTGCTGCACGGCTGAAAGCAACGGGAAACTACAGCCGTAATGCTATTCCCGAGGATATGCACCTCTCTATGCATAATTACACGTGATGATGGCCTCCTCCCTTTTAAAATTTCAATCCGGAGGTAAACTAGTCCCCCGTTCGGATCTCCGGGTGGGGACTACTCGAGAGGGGGTTAACATCACAGAAGTGACAAAGAGGAAATCTGACATTCTACGGATCGGAGCGTGGAATGTTAGAAGTCTGCTAGGAAGTGGAAAGTTAGAAAACTTAGAAAGGGAAATGGATAGGATGAGGTTGGATTTGGTTGGGATTAGTGAAATGCGCTGGCAGGAAGAGCAGGACTTTTGGTCAGGAGACTATAGGGTCCTTAGCACCAAATCAAACAATGGCCAAGCAGGGGTTGGTCTCATATTGAGTAGGAAACTTGGACAGCGGGTGGAATATTATGAGCAATACAGTGAACGGATTATTGTAGCAAAAATCAATACTAAACCTACGTGCACCACAGTGGTACAAGTCTATATGCCTACCAGTCAAGCTGATGATGAAGATGTTGAAAAGGTCTACGAAGAAATAGATGACATTCTGAGGTATATCAAAGGTGATGAAAATGTTATAGTAATGGGAGATTGGAATGCTGTGGTAGGAAAAGGGAAAGAAGGGAAGATAGTAGGAGATTTCGGATTAGGTGAAAGGAATGATCGAGGAAGCAGGCTGATGGAATTCTGCACCGAACATGAGCTGGTCATAGCTAACACCTTATTCAATAACCACAATAGAAGAATATACACATGGATGAGACCAGGAGATACAGGGCGTTACCAAATCGACTTCATTATGGTCAAGCAGAGGTTTCGAAACCAGATTTTGGATTGTAAAACATATCCTGGTGCTGACATAAACTCTGACCACAATCTGGTTGTAATGAAATGCAGATTAAAGTTGAAGAAACTGAAGAAAAGTCAAAAGCCAAAAAGGTGGGCAATAGACAGACTGAAAGTAAAGGATGTAAACGAAAGATTCAAGAAGAGTATAAAGGAAGGACTAATCAAAACCCCTAAACAAACTTCAATTGCAGACGAATGGGCACTTTTGAAGAATGAAATAACAAAAGCCGCAGAAGGAAACATTGGTAGGAAAGAAAGAATAGGTAGAAAACCGTGGATCACTCAGGATATACTAGAATTGATGGATGAAAGGCGGAAACACAATAATCTAAGAGATGAAAAGGGGAAAGCAGAATACAGACGTCTGAGAAATAAGGTTAACAAGAAGTGCAAGGAAGCGAAAAAAGAATGGTTGAAAGAGAAATGTGCAGGTATAGAAAATTGCCTGAAATTAGGAAGAGTAGACACAGCTTATCGAAGGATTAAGAATACTTTTGGGGAAAAGAAGACTAAGTGCTGTAATATTAGGGACACAAATGGAAAGCCTCTAACAGATAGGGAAGAAAAGGTTGAGAGATGGAAAGCTTACATAGAGTGCTTGTATAAGGGAAAGGAGATCGAGAATCATGTAATGGAAAGGTAGGAGGAAATTGATGAGGATGCAAAAGGAGATTTAATATTGAGATCAGAATTTGACAGAGCATTAGAGGACTTAGGCAGGAACAAAGCACCAGGCATAGATGATATACCGATTGAGTTACTACGCTGCATAGGAGATGAAGGTCTGATCAGGTTATTTCACTTGGTGTGTAGGGTTTATGAGACTGGTGAGGTACCCCCTGATTTCAAGAAAAATGTTATCATCCCTATACCAAAGAAAGTGGGAGCTGACAGATGTGAAGATTACCGTACAATCAGCTTGATTACTCATGCTTCAAAGATCCGGTCTAGAATAATTTACAAGAGGATTGAAAGCCAGATAGAAACGGAGTTGGGTGAAGACCAGTTTGGTTTCAGGAGAAATGTAGGAACAAGGGAAGCTGTACTAAGTCTTAGGCTGATTTTGGAAGGTAGAATAAGGAAAGATAAGAGAACGTTCATGGCATTTTTAGACTTAGAAAAGGCTTTTGATAACGTTGATTGGACTAAATTGTTTGACATTTTGAAATCTATTGGAATAAAGTACAGGGATAGGAGGGTGATATACAATCTATACAGAAACCAGACAGCAGTCATTCGAGCTGAAGGACATGAGAGAGAAGCTGGTATTCAGAAAGGTGTAAGGCAAGGCTGCAACTTATCACCCATACTTTTCAATCTTTACATTGAACAAGCAATGAAGGAAATTGGAGAAAAATTTAAAGTGGGAGTGAAGATTCAAGGAGAAATAATTTCTACTCTGAGATTTGCTGATGACATCGTCATCTTGGCCGACAAGCCTGAGGATTTGAATGATTTTTTGAATGGTATGGATTCCGTCTTACGGAAGGAATTCATGATGAAAATTAATAAATGTAAAACAAAAATACTGGAATGCAGCCGAAATAAATCAGAAACCTCTATGGAGATCAAATTGGCCGGTGAAAAGCAGAAGGAAGTAGGAGACTTCTGTTACTTAGGAAGCAGAATAACCAGTGATGGACGAAGCAAAGAGGATATAAAAAGTAGGTTGGCTCAGACAAGGAAAGCCTTTCTACAAAAAAGGAATCTGTTGACATCGAATATAGATTTAGGTATTAGGAAGTCATTTTTGAAAGCCTTTGTCTGGAGCGTGGCGCTCTATGGAAGTGAAACTTGGACTATTGGTGCAGCAGAAAAGAGGAGAATTGAAGCATTTGAAATGTGGTGTTACAGGAGAATGATGAAGATCAGATGGGTAGATAGGGTTACAAACGACGAGGTATTAAGGTTGGTAGGACACATACTAAGACACCCAGGAATAGCAAGCTTAGTTATGGAAGGAAGGGTCGAGGATAAGAACTGTAGGGGTAGACCAAGGTTAGAAGATGTTAAACAGATTGCCTCGGATGTAGGGTGTGGTAGCTATGTAGAAATGCAACGATTAGCTCAGGACAGGGAGGCATGGAGAGCTGCATCAAACCAGTCAAAAGACTGAAGACTCAAACAACAACAACGTATATCTCTTTAGAAGTCACCCTGTATTCTTGTGTTCGCTTCGCTCAAAGCCCCAGGTTGCTCGACGCCCCAGGACTCTTTCAACTGACTCCAATAACCATTAGTAGCTTCTGCTTCCCGCGTGGCTGCATGACGTCACTCACTCGCTTCCCGCGCGGCTGCGTGACGTCACTTCCGTCGCCGTCTCCGTCTCCGTAACGCATAACGTTGGACCCAAGCATAACGACGAATTCGACAAGATCATTTGAAATGATAAAAACGAACCATACTCTTTAAATTGCACAGAAATTATCAACAAAGCAGTCCCAAGACCTTAATTAAAACAACAACATTAAGTATCGCGTGAGATATTTATATGTGATATCGCCGTCGGGATTCGAACCCAAATATTCTGCTGTTCGACCAGACGCATTAGGCCCTAAAATCCACCACGGGCCTCGCTCCATTAGCGACATAGGCCTATATCCAAGTCTTTTAGATGCTGAGGAAACTTTTGTCTAAACAATCGTTTAATGCCAACTCGTTGTGTAGCGGCTAGCGTTCTTGGCTGTCGCTCCGGAGGCCTGAGTTCGATTCCCGGCTTTGCCAAGAAATTTAATCCTGGTCTGAAGGCTGGAATAGTGAAACACTCGGCCTCGTGAGGCAAAACTAAGAAGACGTGGATTCGATCCCTACCTCAGCCATCTTGGAAGTGGCTTTCCATGAATTCCCAATTCTACCTCAGGCAAACGCCTGGATTGTTCCTAATTGAAGGCCACAGCTGCCTCCTTTCCAATCCTCGCCTGAATTACAAAAACACACACCAGTACAGCCATCACAATAATACACGTTATCACTCTAATTCACCACACACCCAAGTACACGGGGTTACAAAACTACGATATCCCAAAACCCAGAAAAGACAACAAGTACGTTCTTACTTCACACTTTCTTTTGTTGACTGCTAATATTTATGAGTCTGTGGATACTTTGGTATCTTCCACGAGATTCTCTTTTGAAACGTCATAACCCACACATAGTAAAGAGTTCCATTCATCAGCATTTATTCCGGCTTTTCGATGTATTATTTGAATTCGTAAGTCTAACCTTACTCAAAATTATTCTATTTCTTTAATTATAATTCCAAATGTTCATTAAATAAAGGTTTTCTTTTTTTTTATAGTGTCCTGGTTTGCACCTATTTTCCCCTCTTTTGATAATACATATCTGTATAGGCATTTTACGACGTGTCTTGTTTAATTTGAGTGCCGGTGCTTTTAAAATTCTCCTTTTCTTTCAAGATTTTCATATATTTTAAATTATGGTAAGAAACAAGTTCTCTTCATTTCTATTTGTTTTGTCCAGTCTGAACGTTCCTCTGTTTTGTTTTCGGGGTTTCTTCATTTATTTTATTTAGACGATATTTAATTTTCAGGCCATTTTAATTAGATTTGTTTCGAATTGTTTAGTACTTTTACAACATTATTACAATTAGCTTCAATTAGTCTCCTTACAATGTAGCCTACATAGTTTCTTTATCTTAATGTTGTGCTGAAGATGAATCCAACGTGATTCCAAACATGCACACTAAATTAAATAACATTTGTGTATTTAATGTCTGTATTGATCCATTGCCATTCAATTACCCATGCAGTTATCTGCATGTTGTTTGTACCTTTCAGCCCTAGCGTCCTTAGAGCTGTATCTATAACGGTACTGGTCCTGACGGCATTTAATTGAGGGGAATGGGTTATTACCAATTATTAACTGACCAGAATGCGGTCTAGTGCTCTGGGCACTGTTGGGAGTACAGAAAGATAGAGACTATTAAGAGGCTTTATTGGCTAGTTATTTAGTATGAAAGGAAATAGGAAAATGGAGTTATTCTATTAGAATACGGGGTCGTTTGTGGCGAGCCCCGGTTGCTTGGTAATAACACAGTATTTGCATAAAGGGGTTCGTTCTTAGTGCGGCACTTTCATATAATTTAGGGATCGATAACCTAGATATTATGCCCCTTAAAACAACAATTATCATCATCATGCCTGCTTCTTAATGAAAATGAAAATCCACAGCCTGTTTCCAGTCGATCGACCGGGTCAGAAATGGAATGAATGAAGCCCCCATCTAGCGGCGAGGATATGAACTGTGCCTGTCGCACTCCTCTGGGGGCAATGATTATATGAATGACAGATGAAATGAAATGAAAGTGGAGAGTGTTGATGGAATGAAATATTGACAGGGAAAACGGGAGTACCCGGAGATAAACCTGTCTGCTTCCACTTTGTCCAGCACAAAGCTCAGATGGAGTGACCGGGATTTGAACCACGGATACCAGCGTTGAGAGGCCGGCGTGCAGCCGCCTAATCCACGGAGGCTACCTGCTTCTTAATGCGGGCGTCAATGTGTTCCATGTTAGTGTCTTCATAGATTTGGTCATTGCGTACTTACTTTTCAGAGTTGGTGAGCGTATGCAATGCCTTGTTTTGGACAACCTGTTGTTTCTTGATGGTAGAGGGAGCTACGTGTATTGATAGGCGTCTTTATCATTTAGATGACCTAATACGTTATTTACAAAACGATCTTAAATTTCGGAGATGTTTTTAATTTCTGAGAGGATTCTACTGTACATTTGAATTCGGCACTATCTCATACCACATAGAAACGGGAATTAAATGGGGGCAAAATCACATACGGTACTCTTCAAGTTCAGTCCTCCTGAGCCTTCCAGAATTGCCACGTTAAGATAGCTTTGAAGCAATTTCAATTACTGGAATATGTGAGCAAAACCTGAAATAAATAACGTTTGATTATGATGTATGTATACAGGGTGATTCTTATTAACGTTTAAAACTCTCTGTGGCGACGTAGAAGGCATTGAGACGAGTAATTTGATATAGGACACTTAGAGTCGCAAGTGTCAGGAAATATCTTAAAAGTGAACCACAGCTGTTAAACATATGACGTCATCAGGTGTCGGCTACGCTCGAGCGGTCAGGCCCGTGCTCTCGTATGCACACCAAATCATCCAAAGCAAACGTTGAATGTCTTATCACTCTGGCTCCGAGTCTGCGTGTGCGACTTGGGAGCGTGGGGTTCGAGGTTCAAATCCGGGGCATATCCATCAGCTTTCTTTGTTCTCTCTCTTCTCCTTTCAAGTGGAAGCAGGACACGGAACCAGAGATATTCAACGTTTGCTTCGGTGTGCGTAAGGGAGCATGGGCTTGACAGCTCGAGCGTAGCAGACAACTGACGACGTTATATGTTTAAGAGTTGTGGTTCACTTTTAAGATATTTCCTGACACTTGCGACCCTAAGTGTCCCATATCAAATTACTTGTCTCAATGCCTTCTAAGTCGCTACAGAGAGTTTTAAACGTTAATAATAATCACCGTGTATATAGACTATACTATATATATATATATATATTGAACCCTTATTAATCTGCGATGAATAAGTATTCATGATTTATTATTATTATTACTGATGCCCAGGCAGTACATGTGGAAATTGACAAAGGGGAAGCCAAGTTAGTGTGTTGCAATGATTACCACAGAGGCAGGCTTGGTAGTTATTCTTAAAGACGACCGGGTAAGCCGAGTTCAAGGACAAATTGTGTAACAACGCGCACCAAAATTGGAGTCATTAGGGGATGGTCACGAGTGAGTTTCAACCGACCTAAGATTGAATCACCCAATCAGATGAGACCACGCCAAAACCACGCAATGGGTGGCGTACCCTGTAAAAAAAAGGCGCGGAAACGCTTATCTAAAGAACCGCCGATCCGAAGTAATTCCGCATAAGTGCGCTGAGACGTTTGAATAAAATGATGAAGATTGATACTAGTCCCATGTGTGTGAGATGAAAACTCTAGAATATTTTTCTTAATTGTCCCCACTCCACCTCATTCTGTCAGTTTCCAATAAATTGATCGAGGAGAAGCTGTTTCGAAGACAACTGTTTTGAGCTCTGGTGAGCAAGGGTCACGCCAGTCTGCGTCGCGATTTACCGCTCTTATTAATCATACTAGTGACAACTTTATTGAGCTCCGGTGAGCAAAGGTTCACGCCAGTGTGCGTCACGATTTTCAGCTCTTAATGGGCAAGACTTTAATAACATTCCAGTTAGTGCTCAAAGCGAGCAAGGTTCACGTAGAGCAGTGGAGATATCTAGCGAGATAAGGACTGCGAGACAGTCATGTTTAAAACTTGTTTTTCAAGCCAGTGACGATGTGTTTAAAGTGTATAATTTATGTAAATTTTGTATTGTATTTTTCAAGTGATAATTGTGCGTGTGTAAGCGAATGCTAAGCTAGGGAAAGTCTTCGATCATTAATCGCATAGGACATAACGTGAGTGAAAGTAGTAACTCACAGCGATTATAGCCAGGCAATTTTTATTAACATTGAACATTTCTGTCCAAGAGACTACGCCAAGATGTCCGACGTTTGGTCAGGAGACGGAATGATGTGCATCGCTTCTTCGACGACGTCGACGATGGAGAGTTAATTTCCCGTAGGGAAATGAGCCGGGACGGAGGTTATATGTTCTGCAAGCTGGTACGGTGATGTACAAAAATTGATTTACTCAATATGTAGTTAGATAAGGCGGGGGAACGTTGTAAATAGTTCATTTATTTCTTTTTCTTGTTTAGATTTTTTTGCACCGACACTTGTTTTTTTAATGTACGTTGGCGCGTGGCCAAAGTTGTTTGTTGTTTATTTTTCTTTGGAGTCATATTTAGTGTACACGGCGCGTGTACCTGATTTTATCCATGCGAATGCGAAACTCATTACATTCGATAAGTGGTGCTTTATTAAAGTTCATATTTTTGATAGAACAGGGAGGTAATTTATGTAAGATGTTTGCTGAACAGGTTATTACTCATATTAGGGTTGCCGAGCGCAACAAATTAAGATGTAATTGTAGAACACCTTAGTTATAATTTTTTTAGATTTTTTTGAGTCCTTTTCAGGTTCGTTAGTCACAGCCTAGAACGGAAGCGCGTGCTGGTGGAAAAATATTTATGTCATTTATTTCAGGTTTCTGTCAAACCCATACGTGTGATTCTGTGTGTGTTCTTGTGTCAAGTGTGTGTTTTGATTCTACGTGATGAGGGGTAGATGGTGCTACCGCCCTCATATTTGTTGTTGTTGTATTTTGATGGATAGGCAGGGCGCTCCCCGGAGGCTACTGTACCTTGTCCAATGCTGATTCTTGGATTTCCTAGGGGGAAATGCTGAGATATATTTTGTTGGTCTGACACACACACACGTATATATTGTGCTTTGGGGCACGCTTCTTCAAGACTCAACCCCGTGCCTTGGGAGGTCGAGGTTATTGACACGTGGGTTGACAGATGTGCAGATTTCCACTTAGCGCCCGTCTAGCCTTGGTGACTTATTTTGTTAGGCAGTCCTGTTGTTCGACTGACCCCTATTAAGCTATCATTAGCAAACCTGTTCTTTTGTGATGGTTATTTGGACCATAATTAATTGGGGAGTTCGCCACGTTTGTTACGAATTATTGCATGTCGTATGGATGGAATATTGTGTTCATGGTGTAAATGTTGGCTTTGAGCCTAGTTATTTTTTCTATGACTCTGATCATGTTAGTTTTTCTGTGTGTGACACCCGTGTGGTGTAGTTGTATTTACTTGTAAAAATGACGGCGGTCATATGTGTTTCTTTTGTTGGTCACGTGTTAACTTACTTGTGTTGATTTTTGAGAAGTCCTAATTTTAGGCAGTAATGTTTTGCTACGGCAGTTCTTGATTCCAATTTGAAGCGGAAATTATGTGTTGTTTATTTAGTATAGGAAGTGTCGGTTTAGTTTTAAGTTGTGTATAGTTGTTCCCCGCGTCTGTTTAGCTCTAAGCAATGCAGATTCGTCTTCTGAAAGTTTATCCGGATGATGACGAATCATGCATTCAATTGTACTCATCGTTAAGCATGTAAAACAGCGCACGCGTATACATTGTCATTGCAGATTGTGGGACATTTGGTCCGATTAATAATCTCTCCTGAGATTAGGCCTAGTTTGTGGCAAATTATTTTATTCAGTGGGAGACATTTTGGGAGTTTTGTTTAATTATTTCATTTTGTAAATAGCTGATCTGTCATTAAATTCATTTGTTTTAACCCTGGCTTCACTTTTACCTGCATGTTATTTTGTTACCCTGCATGTTATGGAAGCGCTTTAACAACAACTTACGAAATGGACTGTTACATCCCCCGAAACTCAGTCTCATAAGCTTCTTTGCAAGGGTTCATAAAACAAAAATGGCTGCCCAAGTGGGAATTGTTGTTGTTGTTGCTTTGCTGATTTCATATTTATTTCGTTGAGAAATGATGCCAGGTCAAGCGGGCAAAAGTAAATTCAGTAAATTGAGGCGATGTTGTACCGCCATGTGCATAAGTAAAATCACTGAGTTCCTAAGGTTAGAAATATTGAACAAGGTTAGAAGTTGATATTGTATTTGTTATTAACTTGTTATGGCGCCCGGCATTAAAATTAGAAAATTTGCATATTATTGAACTCAGTCAAAGCAGGAAGGTGTTGCCTTATATTTTACATTTAGTTAACTTCGGTTAATTGGTGTTGTTCGTAAATTCTGTTTGTTAGGAATTTAAAAGCAGATCACAAGGGAGGTATTTGTTGTTTGGAAATAAGAGTCATTATTCAGTAAATTTTGATTACTGAAATTTTTATTAAATTAGAATCAGTAGTATTTAAATATCATGAGATGTGTGCGTGTGTATGACTGAAATCCGGGTGCATGACCCTGTTTTTCTCTGGTTATATTTGTGTATTGTGCGATGGCTAGCATCGAAGAGATCAAGGTATTGTTAGAGCAGATGTCTATGCAGATGTCCGCGAAAACGGAAGAACAGTTAGAGCAATTGTCCGCGAAAACGGAAGAACAGTTAGAGCAGATGTCCGCAAAATCGGAAGAACAGTTTAAAATTCAGAGCGAGCATAATGATAAACAGTTAGAAATTCAGCGTGAGCACAGTGAATAGCAGTTACAAGACATTAGCGGTAACATAACTACCCAATTGCAGGTCCAGAAATTGGATACCGATAAACAATTAAACGAATTGAACCATAAACTATCAGAACAGGCAATAACACAAACAGAGCAGTTAAAAAAATCACTCATGACATAAACCAAAGTACTAGGGAAGTAGAGAAACTGGCAGATGAGGTAGCGGAAAATAACGCAAAACAATTAGGAGAAATTAAGAAGTTGGAGTCAAAATTCGACAATAAACTATACAATTCGATGAAATGGTGGCCGATAAATTAAAACAAATCGAGGCAGCATGCGTAAACAACACGGCCGGAATAAAAAGCACACAGGATAAATTACAGGAACAGATTAATTCAGTCGATAGTAACGTACTCGAATTAATAAAGGAAATCGATAAGCTCGAAATCAAAACAGAGAAAGAACGTATGCACTTGCGTGAAAACCTAGAAGACCAGCTAAATAAAAATCAAGAAAACTTGGAAGACCAATTAATTAAAACCCAGCAGGTAATACGAGAAGAGGTAGGAGAACAGCTAAATAAAAATCAGGAAAACTTGGAAGACCAATTAATCAACACTCAGCAGCAGATACAAGAAATAGGGGAACAGCTGGAGAAGAATCAGGAAAAGAGCGAAGAAAAAATTAGCAGTTTGAAGGACAGGATCCGGAAAGATTGGGAACAGCAGGTAAACGAAACTAAAGAAGATAGGCTAACAATTTTAAAGCGGCTAGGTGAATACAATTCTAGAGTGCAGGCTTTGGAGGAAAACATGAAGTCCAAACTCCAAGAACACACAGATCTCATAATTAAAAATGAGATAAGGTCATTAGAAAACGCAACTTTATTCTCTGCAGAAAACACAGTAGGCAAACAGGGAAGCATTGGAAGTCCGGTGGGCTTGAAGTTGGCTGAGGATACGAGCCGAGGTCAAAGTCCTAAGATAACGAGCGACACTTTCCAACATTACCGAGGGGAGACGTCAACGCCACAACCCGGCTTGGCACCTGCCCAAGTGATACAGGTAATTAGGGGGAATGATTTCAAACCCGATAAATTCAGGGAGAACTCAGGATCCACTCCCAAAGCATTTTTACGTCAGCTGGATGACTACTTTAACGATCAACATGTCTGTCTCGCAAAACACTTGCGACTTGTGGAAAAGTTTTTGGAGGGCCCAAGCTTAATCTGGTTCCAGAGTTTTA
The DNA here is from genome assembly GCA_946902985.2 of Meconema thalassinum. NCBI lineage: Eukaryota > Metazoa > Arthropoda > Insecta > Orthoptera > Tettigoniidae > Meconema > Meconema thalassinum. Next base: position 143,110,407 of record OX336390.1, read on the forward strand.
AATACACATTTACCGACATGGCACAGTTTAGAGAGGCGTTCTTGAGAAAGTTCTGGAGTCCTTCTTTGCAGCAGGGGTTGAGAATGGATTTATACACAAGGAAATATCACAGCACACATCCCACCAGATTTTCCGAATTCTTTAGCCAACAGCTGGTTAAATTCCGGGATTTTGACGACCCCCCTACTGAGGAAAACATGGTTTTAACCATTGGTAACCAGCTTCCAATGAATATTCAGCAGTTGTTAGTGGCCGGTAATATTAAGACCGCAATTCAGGCTGAAGAGTTACTCCGCCATCTAGATGAGACGAGTATGGTTAGTCCGCAGACAGGGAGAAGGAACATGGAGTGTGTAAACACAGCTGAAGTGGTTCAGGGACACCAAACCAATCACAACCAGAGTAACCAAACAAAAACACAATCTACCGGAACGCAATTTACACCGAGACGGCAAGAGTATGATGGCCGAAACCAATTCAATCAAAATAATTGGAACTTCCAGAATCGCCGAGATAATTATAAACATAATAATCAGAACCAGCATAACCAGTGGACGTACCAGCGAGAGTATACCAACTGGAGGGGAAACCCAAGGCAGGGTAGACCTTACCAAAGGAACGGAGATGGCAGGTGGAACAATACGAGGAACTATCGCCAAGGTAATCAGGGAGACTATCGCAATGATTGGAATGAGCGGTACGTCGAATCACAGAAGTATTTGGATGAGTTAAATGCCGAAGAGATGGAGAAAGAGAAGTGGGGGCGGGCGATGGCGAATAGGCAAAGCCCGGATAATCACCAAGGAGCGGGGGCAGAAAGTTTATTACGACAGCAGGAGAGGCGCGATGACAACCGGCGGAACTCAACGAATGGGTCCCAGGATAAAAAAAAACCTCGAATGAACCAAAACCAGATAGCCTGAGAACGGAGGACACCAGGGAGCGGGAGGAGTTGATTGTTGCAAACATAGAAGAGTGGGTAGCATTCCCGGACGATTGCCTGGAGGAAGTGGTGAAGAACCGAGAAAATGTCATCAGACAATTACCGATTATTTATGCACGTATTGGAGGTATTAGAGTACGGTGCTTAATTGACACAGGTAGCCAGGTGAGCTTAGTCACGGAAGTATTGTTGAAAGAAATCGGAAGTAAACAAACCGTTCCAATTATGCCTGTACCATTAATGAAAGTCAGAGGGGTCATTCCTGTCAAGATCATAGTTTGCAAGCACCAAGCATATTTAGACCTGGAGATATTAAACCACACATTTTCGCAAACTTTCATCGTGATACCGGAGATGAATTATAACGTCATTTTGGGAGCCAACTTTATCTGTGATTTTCATGCTGTAATTGACTTACATAATAATACTGTGAGTTTCAAACAAGTTGAGGGGTTGAATCATGTGGGTTTGAACATGGAAGAAAGTCCACTAGAGAGAGAGGCGAATACTTGGGTTATTGAAGAATGCACTAATGAGGCGATCGGAGGTAAGAAGTTGACCGAGGAACGAGTAAGCCAGACAGCAGTGGTTGAAATTGACAGTCGAGAGATTTCGCAGGAACTTAGGGTACATTTGGCGGAAGAAGAAATTAGCGGATCCAAATTTGAAATTTTACTTCAGGAGCGGCTTAAGGAGGCAATAGTAGGGGAACCTGATAGAAGAAAATTAGAAGAAATGTTGAGACATCATAAAGGAGCTTTCGACACCATCCCTGGAAAAGTTTTAAATTTCCAGTATGCCATGCAAGTTACCGACTGGACCCCATTTAAGAGTAAATTGTATCCGATCCCAGATAAACATTTTGCTCAGGTGAAGGACATCATTAGTAATTTATTAGATTCCGGCATGATAAGAAAAGCAGCAACCCCGTACTTAAACGGAATATTGGCTGTGGCCAAGCCAAATGGATCAATTAGATTATGCCTAGACGCACGAGTTTTGAACAGTAAACTGCTAGTTGAGCATGACCAAGCACCAAGGATCAAGGATGTATTGAAGGGCTTCCGTGGGAAGAAGATTTATTCTAGCGTCGAATTAACAAATAGTTTCCACCATCTTGAACTTGAAGAAAAATCCCAACTATTGACGGGGTTTTTATTCGATAACCAACGTTATATCTGGTCTCGCATGCCCTTTGGTGTAAAAACAGCTGGATGTGCATTGATAAGAGCACTAGACAGGAATCTGACTGAGGAGGTCAAGAGCTTCACTACGAGATATGTTGATGACATACTTATTGCATCAGAAACAATGGAGGAACACTTGGTAAACCTAAACAAACTTCTGGATAACTTGAGAACCATGAATTTCAAAATTAATTTAAAGAAATCGCACTTTTGCCAGAGCGAGATTCTGTATTTGGGTCACATAATTGATGTTGAAGGCGTGAGGCCTAACCCGGCGAAAATTGACGCAATCAAGAAATTCCCCACACCAACTAAAGTAAAACATGTAAGAGCGTTTTTGGGAGTGACAGGGTTCATCAAGGAGAATTGTCCTGGATACACTGGAACAGTAGCACCAATGCAAGAGATGCTAAAGAAGTCAAATCGATGGTCGTGGAATGAGGAGTGCGACAGGTCCTTTAGAGCTACGAAAGACTTACTCGAGAACTGTGTGAAGCTAGGGTATCCAGACTTCGAGAAGAAATTTATAATTCAAGCAGACGCTTCATTGATTGGGATCGGTGCTATGCTGTACCAAGAGGACGCTGATAAACCCAAGAAAAGATCATATTCGGCATTTACGAGTCGTAAATTGAGGAAGCACGAGAGGAACTACACTGTGACAGAGCTTGAGTTGCTAGCGATCTTGTATTCACTTCAACAATGGCGCAAGATGATTTTCGGTTATTCCATTGTTGCCAGAACCGACCACCGTGCACTGACATTCCTATTCAAGACGACGATGGCGAGTGAGAGAGTTACGCGTTGGTCCATCTACATACAGCAGTTCGACATTACTATAGAGCATTGCCCTGGAAGGATGAACATCATACCAGATGCTTTAAGCAGGAATCCTGAAGATGAGAACGAGATAGCAGCGGAAGTTCACCATATAGCACTAACACCTAAGGCTCGTGAGGTTTTGGACAAACTAAAGGAAATTCAGAAGGAACAAGAAGAAGACCCATGGATGATGATGATGATCAAGTTTTACAGGAAGGAACTACAACCAGATTCACCTGAATATCGAGAAGCCCGTGCCAAGGAAGCGAAATTTCACTACTTGAATAACCTTTTGCATAAGTACGTGGATGAGGATCACACCAAACTGCGAATTCTAGTTCCAGCATCATTACAGAGAGGATTGACTTGGCATGTCCACGAGAGCCTAGCACATATCGGCACGGACAAAACAGAAGCGACAATAGGGGAAACTTTTACTTGGCCTAAGATGCGATATACATTGTGGAAGTAATCAGAACTTGTGACGCGTGTCAGCGCACTAAACCAAATAACTTCATTTTGAAACAACCTCCAAAACCATTATTACCTCAAAAACCATGCGAGCTGGTCGCTATCGACTGTTTTGGCCGTCTGGTTAAGGAAAAACGAGGATGCCGACACTTTCTTGTATGTGTCGATGTGTTTTCCAAGATGGTAGTATTATGTCCAATCCAGAAGACGACATCAAAGCAAGTCCTCAGCAGAATTCAGAATAAAGTCATTCCGATGCTTGGGAAGCCGGAATTCATTTTATCGGACCATGATACTTATTTTACGAGCAATGTTTTTAGGCAAGGTCTAGAGAGCCTAGGGATAAAACATGTTTTGTCGAGCATTCGCCATCCTTGTGGGAATCCGAGCGAGAGAACGATTCGCTGTGTTGCCAAGTATTACCGAGTAATGATTCCTAATGATCATAATAAGTGGGTTGACAAAGTAGGAGATATTGAGATGTGCATGAACACTACTAAGCACGAGTCGACGGGTCAAGTCCCACTAGTTGTACACCACAACAGGTTGCCTGAGAGATCTTGGGACAAGATTATTCCATGCCCAAGGGATCCATTATTAGCACATGAGTTGCGAATTCAGTGAACAAGAGAGCACATGAGGAACCAAGCGGACCGAAGACTGAGGAGGTATAGAGGAAAGAAATTTCACCGTGAATTACAGGAACAGGAACTAGTGCTTGTTCGAAGACCACCGATATCTGATCCCAAAAACAAAGTATTTGCAAAGTTCTGTCCAAAATTTATTGGCCCGTTCCGCATCATTAAGAATCTGGGTAACAATGCTTACAGACTTGAAGAATTGAGCACTGGCGCTAAATCTGTCTTCAATAGCGCTAATCTCAAGCCGTATTATAGAAGAGAACCATTTGACGAATAATCAGGACTATGAGTGCAGAATCATTATTGCAGAATTTTATTTGTGAGCCAACACTCAAATGTACGTGGCCGTGTAGCGCCTGGGGAGAGCGTGCTTTGTTTGTAAACAAGACAGCTGATCCAGCAGGAGTGGTAATCATGTGAGAAGGAGGGGAGGTCTGCCGAGACGTATGAATGACATTCCGGCAGGGAGTGCGCACACTAATTGGGTCAGTGGTATGTACACTCAAGCAGACGAGTGAGGTACTTAAGAGATGTTATGGTTACTACTGTGGATATTGTTTTTAAAATCCAAATCAATCACTTGCTTCGAATTTCAAAACCTTGCTGAGGATAAATGAACCCTTATTAATCTGCGATGAATAAGTATTCATGATTTATTATTATTATTACTGATGCCCAGGCAGTACATGTGGAAATTGACAAAGGGGAAGCCAAGTTAGTGTGTTGCAATGATTACCACAGAGGCAAGCTTGGTAGTTATTCTTAAAGACGACCGGGTAAGCCGAGTTCAAGGACAAATTGTGTAACAACGCGCACCAAAATCGGAGTCATTAGGGGGTGGTCACGAGTGTTTCAACCGACCTAAGATTGAATCACCCAATCAGATGAGACCACGCCAAAACCACGCAATGGGTGGCGTACCCTGTAAAAAAAGGCGCGGAAACGCTTATCTAAAGAACCGCCGATCCGAAGTAATTCCGCATAAGTGCGCTGAGACGTTTGAATAAAATGATGAAGATTGATACTAGTCCCATGTGTGTGAGATGAAAACTCTAGAATATTTTTCTTAATTGTCCCCACTCCACCTCATTCTGTCAGTTTCCAATAAATTGATCGAGGAGAAGCTGTTTCGAAGACAACTGTTTTGAGCTCTGGTGAGCAAGGGTCACGCCAGTCTGCGTCGCGATTTACCGCTCTTATTAATCATACTAGTGACAACTTTATTGAGCTCCGGTGAGCAAAGGTTCACGCCAGTGTGCGTCACGATTTTCAGCTCTTAATGGGCAAGACTTTAATAACATTCCAGTTAGTGCTCAAAGCGAGCAAGGTTCACGTAGAGCAGTGGAGATATCTAGCGAGATAAGGACTGCGAGACAGTCATGTTTAAAACTTGTTTTTCAAGCCAGTGACGATGTGTTTAAAGTGTATAATTTATGTAAATTTTGTATTGTATTTTTCAAGTGATAATTGTGCGTGTGTAAGCGAATGCTAAGCTAGGGAAAGTCTTCGATCATTAATCGCATAGGACATAACGTGAGTGAAAGTAGTAACTCACAGCGATTATAGCCAGGCAATTTTTATTAACATTGAACATTTCTGTCCAAGAGACTACGCCAAGATGTCCGACGTTTGGTCAGGAGACGGAATGATGTGCATCGCTTCTTCGACGACGTCGACGATGGAGGGCTAATTTCCCGTAGGGAAATGAGCCGGGACGGAGGTTATATGTTCTGCAAGCTGGTACGGTGATGTACAAAAATTGATTTACTCAATATGTAGTTAGATAAGGCGGGGGAACGTTGTAAATAGTTCATTTATTTCTTTTTCTTGTTTAGATTTTTTTGCACCGACACTTGTTTTTTTAATGTACGTTGGCGCGTGGCCAAAGTTGTTTGTTGTTTATTTTTCTTTGGAGTCATATTTAGTGTACACGGCGCGTGTACCTGATTTTATCCATGCGAATGCGAAACTCATTACATTCGATAAGTGGTGCTTTATTAAAGTTCATATTTTTGATAGAACAGGGAGGTAATTTATGTAAGATGTTTGCTGAACAGGTTATTACTCATATTAGGGTTGCCGAGCGCAACAAATTAAGATGTAATTGTAGAACACCTTAGTTATAATTTTTTTAGATTTTTTTGAGTCCTTTTCAGGTTCGTTAGTCACAGCCTAGAACGGAAGCGCGTGCTGGTGGAAAAATATTTATGTCATTTATTTCAGGTTTCTGTCAAACCCATACGTGTGATTCTGTGTGTGTTCTTGTGTCAAGTGTGTGTTTTGATTCTACGTGATGAGGGGTAGATGGTGCTACCGCCCTCATATTTGTTGTTGTTGTATTTTGATGGATAGGCAGGGCGCTCCCCGGAGGCTACTGTACCTTGTCCAATGCTGATTCTTGGATTTCCTAGGGGGAAATGCTGAGATATATTTTGTTGGTCTGACACACACACACGTATATATTGTGCTTTGGGGCACGCTTCTTCAAGACTCAACCCCGTGCCTTGGGAGGTCGAGGTTATTGACACGTGGGTTGACAGATGTGCAGATTTCCACTTAGCGCCCGTCTAGCCTTGGTGACTTATTTTGTTAGGCAGTCCTGTTGTTCGACTGACCCCTATTAAGCTATCATTAGCAAACCTGTTCTTTTGTGATGGTTATTTGGACCATAATTAATTGGGGAGTTCGCCACGTTTGTTACGAATTATTGCATGTCGTATGGATGGAATATTGTGTTCATGGTGTAAATGTTGGCTTTGAGCCTAGTTATTTTTTCTATGACTCTGATCATGTTAGTTTTTCTGTGTGTGACACCCGTGTGGTGTAGTTGTATTTACTTGTAAAAATGACGGCGGTCATATGTGTTTCTTTTGTTGGTCACGTGTTAACTTACTTGTGTTGATTTTTGAGAAGTCCTAATTTTAGGCAGTAATGTTTTGCTACGGCAGTTCTTGATTCCAATTTGAAGCGGAAATTATGTGTTGTTTATTTAGTATAGGAAGTGTCGGTTTAGTTTTAAGTTGTGTATAGTTGTTCCCCGCGTCTGTTTAGCTCTAAGCAATGCAGATTCGTCTTCTGAAAGTTTATCCGGATGATGACGAATCATGCATTCAATTGTACTCATCGTTAAGCATGTAAAACAGCGCACGCGTATACATTGTCATTGCAGATTGTGGGACATTTGGTCCGATTAATAATCTCTCCTGAGATTAGGCCTAGTTTGTGGCAAATTATTTTATTCAGTGGGAGACATTTTGGGAGTTTTGTTTAATTATTTCATTTTGTAAATAGCTGATCTGTCATTAAATTCATTTGTTTTAACCCTGGCTTCACTTTTACCTGCATGTTATTTTGTTACCCTGCATGTTATGGAAGCGCTTTAACAACAACTTACGAAATGGACTGTTACATCCCCCGAAACTCAGTCTCATAAGCTTCTTTGCAAGGGTTCATAAAACAAAAATGGCTGCCCAAGTGGGAATTGTTGTTGTTGTTGCTTTGCTGATTTCATATTTATTTCGTTGAGAAATGATGCCAGGTCAAGCGGGCAAAAGTAAATTCAGTAAATTGAGGCGATGTTGTACCGCCATGTGCATAAGTAAAATCACTGAGTTCCTAAGGTTAGAAATATTGAACAAGGTTAGAAGTTGATATTGTATTTGTTATTAACTTGTTATGGCGCCCGGCATTAAAATTAGAAAATTTGCATATTATTGAACTCAGTCAAAGCAGGAAGGTGTTGCCTTATATTTTACATTTAGTTAACTTCGGTTAATTGGTGTTGTTCGTAAATTCTGTTTGTTAGGAATTTAAAAGCAGATCACAAGGGAGGTATTTGTTGTTTGGAAATAAGAGTCATTATTCAGTAAATTTTGATTACTGAAATTTTTATTAAATTAGAATCAGTAGTATTTAAATATCATGAGATGTGTGCGTGTGTATGACTGAAATCCGGGTGCATGACCCTGTTTTTCTCTGGTTATATTTGTGTATTGTGCGATGGCTAGCATCGAAGAGATCAAGGTATTGTTAGAGCAGATGTCTATGCAGATGTCCGCGAAAACGGAAGAACAGTTAGAGCAATTGTCCGCGAAAACGGAAGAACAGTTAGAGCAGATGTCCGCAAAATCGGAAGAACAGTTTAAAATTCAGAGCGAGCATAATGATAAACAGTTAGAAATTCAGCGTGAGCACAGTGAATAGCAGTTACAAGACATTAGCGGTAACATAACTACCCAATTGCAGGTCCAGAAATTGGATACCGATAAACAATTAAACGAATTGAACCATAAACTATCAGAACAGGCAATAACACAAACAGAGCAGTTAAAAAAATCACTCATGACATAAACCAAAGTACTAGGGAAGTAGAGAAACTGGCAGATGAGGTAGCGGAAAATAACGCAAAACAATTAGGAGAAATTAAGAAGTTGGAGTCAAAATTCGACAATAAACTATACAATTCGATGAAATGGTGGCCGATAAATTAAAACAAATCGAGGCAGCATGCGTAAACAACACGGCCGGAATAAAAAGCACACAGGATAAATTACAGGAACAGATTAATTCAGTCGATAGTAACGTACTCGAATTAATAAAGGAAATCGATAAGCTCGAAATCAAAACAGAGAAAGAACGTATGCACTTGCGTGAAAACCTAGAAGACCAGCTAAATAAAAATCAAGAAAACTTGGAAGACCAATTAATTAAAACCCAGCAGGTAATACGAGAAGAGGTAGGAGAACAGCTAAATAAAAATCAGGAAAACTTGGAAGACCAATTAATCAACACTCAGCAGCAGATACAAGAAATAGGGGAACAGCTGGAGAAGAATCAGGAAAAGAGCGAAGAAAAAATTAGCAGTTTGAAGGACAGGATCCGGAAAGATTGGGAACAGCAGGTAAACGAAACTAAAGAAGATAGGCTAACAATTTTAAAGCGGCTAGGTGAATACAATTCTAGAGTGCAGGCTTTGGAGGAAAACATGAAGTCCAAACTCCAAGAACACACAGATCTCATAATTAAAAATGAGATAAGGTCATTAGAAAACGCAACTTTATTCTCTGCAGAAAACACAGTAGGCAAACAGGGAAGCATTGGAAGTCCGGTGGGCTTGAAGTTGGCTGAGGATACGAGCCGAGGTCAAAGTCCTAAGATAACGAGCGACACTTTCCAACATTACCGAGGGGAGACGTCAACGCCACAACCCGGCTTGGCACCTGCCCAAGTGATACAGGTAATTAGGGGGAATGATTTCAAACCCGATAAATTCAGGGAGAACTCAGGATCCACTCCCAAAGCATTTTTACGTCAGCTGGATGACTACTTTAACGATCAACATGTCTGTCTCGCAAAACACTTGCGACTTGTGGAAAAGTTTTTGGAGGGCCCAAGCTTAATCTGGTTCCAGAGTTTTAAATACACATTTACCGACATGGCACAGTTTAGAGAGGCGTTCTTGAGAAAGTTCTGGAGTCCTTCTTTGCAGCAGGGGTTGAGAATGGATTTATACACTAGGAAATATCACAGCACACATCCCACCAGATTTTCCGAATTCTTTAGCCAACAGCTGGTTAAATTCCGGGATTTTGACGACCCCCCTACTGAGGAAAACATGGTTTTAACCATTGGTAACCAGCTTCCAATGAATATTCAGCAGTTGTTAGTGGCCGGTAATATTAAGACCGCAATTCAGGCTGAAGAGTTACTCCGCCATCTAGATGAGACGAGTATGGTTAGTCCGCAGACAGGGAGAAGGAACATGGAGTGTGTAAACACAGCTGAAGTGGTTCAGGGACACCAAACCAATCACAACCAGAGTAACCAAACAAAAACACAATCTACCGGAACGCAATTTACACCGAGACGGCAAGAGTATGATGGCCGAAACCAATTCAATCAAAATAATTGGAACTTCCAGAATCGCCGAGATAATTATAAACATAATAATCAGAACCAGCATAACCAGTGGACGTACCAGCGAGAGTATACCAACTGGAGGGGAAACCCAAGGCAGGGTAGACCTTACCAAAGGAACGGAGATGGCAGGTGGAACAATACGAGGAACTATCGCCAAGGTAATCAGGGAGACTATCGCAATGATTGGAATGAGCGGTACGTCGAATCACAGAAGTATTTGGATGAGTTAAATGCCGAAGAGATGGAGAAAGAGAAGTGGGGGCGGGCGATGGCGAATAGGCAAAGCCCGGATAATCACCAAGGAGCGGGGGCAGAAAGTTTATTACGACAGCAGGAGAGGCGCGATGACAACCGGCGGAACTCAACGAATGGGTCCCAGGATAAAAAAAAACCTCGAATGAACCAAAACCAGATAGCCTGAGAACGGAGGACACCAGGGAGCGGGAGGAGTTGATTGTTGCAAACATAGAAGAGTGGGTAGCATTCCCGGACGATTGCCTGGAGGAAGTGGTGAAGAACCGAGAAAATGTCATCAGACAATTACCGATTATTTATGCACGTATTGGAGGTATTAGAGTACGGTGCTTAATTGACACAGGTAGCCAGGTGAGCTTAGTCACGGAAGTATTGTTGAAAGAAATCGGAAGTAAACAAACCGTTCCAATTATGCCTGTACCATTAATGAAAGTCAGAGGGGTCATTCCTGTCAAGATCATAGTTTGCAAGCACCAAGCATATTTAGACCTGGAGATATTAAACCACACATTTTCGCAAACTTTCATCGTGATACCGGAGATGAATTATAACGTCATTTTGGGAGCCAACTTTATCTGTGATTTTCATGCTGTAATTGACTTACATAATAATACTGTGAGTTTCAAACAAGTTGAGGGGTTGAATCATGTGGGTTTGAACATGGAAGAAAGTCCACTAGAGAGAGAGGCGAATACTTGGGTTATTGAAGAATGCACTAATGAGGCGATCGGAGGTAAGAAGTTGACGGAGGAACGAGTAAGCCAGACAGCAGTGGTTGAAATTGACAGTCGAGAGATTTCGCAGGAACTTAGGGTACATTTGGCGGAAGAAGAAATTAGCGGATCCAAATTTGAAATTTTACTTCAGGAGCGGCTTAAGGAGGCAATAGTAGGGGAACCTGATAGAAGAAAATTAGAAGAAATGTTGAGACATCATAAAGGAGCTTTCGACACCATCCCTGGAAAAGTTTTAAATTTCCAGTATGCCATGCAAGTTACCGACTGGACCCCATTTAAGAGTAAATTGTATCCGATCCCAGATAAACATTTTGCTCAGGTGAAGGACATCATTAGTAATTTATTAGATTCCGGCATGATAAGAAAAGCAGCAACCCCGTACTTAAACGGAATATTGGCTGTGGCCAAGCCAAATGGATCAATTAGATTATGCCTAGACGCACGAGTTTTGAACAGTAAACTGCTAGTTGAGCATGACCAAGCACCAAGGATCAAGGATGTATTGAAGGGCTTCCGTGGGAAGAAGATTTATTCTAGCGTCGAATTAACAAATAGTTTCCACCATCTTGAACTTGAAGAAAAATCCCAACTATTGACGGGGTTTTTATTCGATAACCAACGTTATATCTGGTCTCGCATGCCCTTTGGTGTAAAAACAGCTGGATGTGCATTGATAAGAGCACTAGACAGGAATCTGACTGAGGAGGTCAAGAGCTTCACTACGAGATATGTTGATGACATACTTATTGCATCAGAAACAATGGAGGAACACTTGGTAAACCTAAACAAACTTCTGGATAACTTGAGAACCATGAATTTCAAAATTAATTTAAAGAAATCGCACTTTTGCCAGAGCGAGATTCTGTATTTGGGTCACATAATTGATGTTGAAGGCGTGAGGCCTAACCCGGCGAAAATTGACGCAATCAAGAAATTCCCCACACCAACTAAAGTAAAACATGTAAGAGCGTTTTTGGGAGTGACAGGGTTCATCAAGGAGAATTGTCCTGGATACACTGGAACAGTAGCACCAATGCAAGAGATGCTAAAGAAGTCAAATCGATGGTCGTGGAATGAGGAGTGCGACAGGTCCTTTAGAGCTACGAAAGACTTACTCGAGAACTGTGTGAAGCTAGGGTATCCAGACTTCGAGAAGAAATTTATAATTCAAGCAGACGCTTCATTGATTGGGATCGGTGCTATGCTGTACCAAGAGGACGCTGATAAACCCAAGAAAAGATCATATTCGGCATTTACGAGTCGTAAATTGAGGAAGCACGAGAGGAACTACACTGTGACAGAGCTTGAGTTGCTAGCGATCTTGTATTCACTTCAACAATGGCGCAAGATGATTTTCGGTTATTCCATTGTTGCCAGAACCGACCACCGTGCACTGACATTCCTATTCAAGACGACGATGGCGAGTGAGAGAGTTACGCGTTGGTCCATCTACATACAGCAGTTCGACATTACTATAGAGCATTGCCCTGGAAGGATGAACATCATACCAGATGCTTTAAGCAGGAATCCTGAAGATGAGAACGAGATAGCAGCGGAAGTTCACCATATAGCACTAACACCTAAGGCTCGTGAGGTTTTGGACAAACTAAAGGAAATTCAGAAGGAACAAGAAGAAGACCCATGGATGATGATGATGATCAAGTTTTACAGGAAGGAACTACAACCAGATTCACCTGAATATCGAGAAGCCCGTGCCAAGGAAGCGAAATTTCACTACTTGAATAACCTTTTGCATAAGTACGTGGATGAGGATCACACCAAACTGCGAATTCTAGTTCCAGCATCATTACAGAGAGGATTGACTTGGCATGTCCACGAGAGCCTAGCACATATCGGCACGGACAAAACAGAAGCGACAATAGGGGAAACTTTTACTTGGCCTAAGATGCGATATACATTGTGGAAGTAATCAGAACTTGTGACGCGTGTCAGCGCACTAAACCAAATAACTTCATTTTGAAACAACCTCCAAAACCATTATTACCTCAAAAACCATGCGAGCTGGTCGCTATCGACTGTTTTGGCCGTCTGGTTAAGGAAAAACGAGGATGCCGACACTTTCTTGTATGTGTCGATGTGTTTTCCAAGATGGTAGTATTATGTCCAATCCAGAAGACGACATCAAAGCAAGTCCTCAGCAGAATTCAGAATAAAGTCATTCCGATGCTTGGGAAGCCGGAATTCATTTTATCGGACCATGATACTTATTTTACGAGCAATGTTTTTAGGCAAGGTCTAGAGAGCCTAGGGATAAAACATGTTTTGTCGAGCATTCGCCATCCTTGTGGGAATCCGAGCGAGAGAACGATTCGCTGTGTTGCCAAGTATTACCGAGTAATGATTCCTAATGATCATAATAAGTGGGTTGACAAAGTAGGAGATATTGAGATGTGCATGAACACTACTAAGCACGAGTCGACGGGTCAAGTCCCACTAGTTGTACACCACAACAGGTTGCCTGAGAGATCTTGGGACAAGATTATTCCATGCCCAAGGGATCCATTATTAGCACATGAGTTGCGAATTCAGTGAACAAGAGAGCACATGAGGAACCAAGCGGACCGAAGACTGAGGAGGTATAGAGGAAAGAAATTTCACCGTGAATTACAGGAACAGGAACTAGTGCTTGTTCGAAGACCACCGATATCTGATCCCAAAAACAAAGTATTTGCAAAGTTCTGTCCAAAATTTATTGGCCCGTTCCGCATCATTAAGAATCTGGGTAACAATGCTTACAGACTTGAAGAATTGAGCACTGGCGCTAAATCTGTCTTCAATAGCGCTAATCTCAAGCCGTATTATAGAAGAGAACCATTTGACGAATAATCAGGACTATGAGTGCAGAATCATTATTGCAGAATTTTATTTGTGAGCCAACACTCAAATGTACGTGGCCGTGTAGCGCCTGGGGAGAGCGTGCTTTGTTTGTAAACAAGACAGCTGATCCAGCAGGAGTGGTAATCATGTGAGAAGGAGGGGAGGTCTGCCGAGACGTATGAATGACATTCCGGCAGGGAGTGCGCACACTAATTGGGTCAGTGGTATGTACACTCAAGCAGACGAGTGAGGTACTTAAGAGATGTTATGGTTACTACTGTGGATATTGTTTTTAAAATCCAAATCAATCACTTGCTTCGAATTTCAAAACCTTGCTGAGGATAAATGAACCCTTATTAATCTGCGATGAATAAGTATTCATGATTTATTATTATTATTACTGATGCCCAGGCAGTACATGTGGAAATTGACAAAGGGGAAGCCAAGTTAGTGTGTTGCAATGATTACCACAGAGGCAAGCTTGGTAGTTATTCTTAAAGACGACCGGGTAAGCCGAGTTCAAGGACAAATTGTGTAACAACGCGCACCAAAATCGGAGTCATTAGGGGGTGGTCACGAGTGTTTCAACCGACCTAAGATTGAATCACCCAATCAGATGAGACCACGCCAAAACCACGCAATGGGTGGCGTACCCTGTAAAAAAAAGGCGCGGAAACGCTTATCTAAAGAACCGCCAATCCGAAATAATTCCGCATAAGTGCGCTGCGACGTTTGAATAAAATGATGAAGATTGATACTAGTCCCATGTGTGAGAGATGAAAACTCTAGAATATTTTTCTTAATTGCCCCCACTCCACCTCATTCTGTCAGTTTCCAATAAATTGATCGAGGAGAAGCTGTTTCGAGGACAACTGTTTTGAGCTCTGGTGAGCAAGGGTCACGCCAGTCTGCGTCGCGATTTACCGCTCTTATTAATCATACTAGTGACAACTTTATTGAGCTCCGGTGAGCAAAGGTTCACGCCAGTGTGCGTCACGATTTTCAGCTCTTAATGGGCAAGACTTTAATAACATTCCAATTAGTGCTCAAAGCGAGCAAGGTTCACGTAGAGCAGTGGAGATATCTAGCGAGATAAGGACTGCGAGACAGTCATGTTTAAAACTTGTTTTTCAAGCCAGTGACGATGTGTTTAAAGTGTATAATTTATGTAAATTTTGTATTGTATTTTTCAAGTGATAATTGTGCGTGTGTAAGCGAATGCTAAGCTAGGGAAAGTCTTCGATCATTAATCGCATAGGACATAACGTGAGTGAAAGTAGTAACTCACAGCGATTATAGCCAGGCAATTTTTATTAACATTGAACATTTCTGTCCAAGAGACTACGCCAAGATGTCCGACGTTTGGTCAGAAGACGGAATGATGTGCATCGCTTCTTCGACGACGTCGACCTAATTTCCCGTAGGGAAATGAGCCGGGACGGAGGTTATATGTTCTGCAAGCTGATACGGTGATGTACAAAATTTGATTTACTCAATATGTAGTTAGATAAGGCGGGGAAACGTTGTAAATAGTTCATTTATTTATTTTTCTTGTTTAGATTTTTTTGCACCGACACTTGTTTTTTTTAATGTACGTTGGCGCGTGTCCAAAGTTGTTTGTTGTTTATTTTTCGTTGGAGTCATATTTAGTGTACACGGCGCGTGTACCTGATTTTATCCATGCGGATGCGAAACTCATTACATTCGATAAGTGGTGCTTTATTAAAGTTCATATTTTTGATAGGAAAGGGAGGTAATTTATGTAAGATGTTTGCTGAACAGGTTATTACTCATATTAGGGTTGCCGAGCGCAACAAATTAAGATGTAATTGTAGAACACCTTAGTTCTATTTTTTTTAGATTTTTTTGAGTCCTTTTCAGGCTCGTTAGTCACAGCCTAGAACGGAAGCACGTGCTGGTGGAAAAATATTTATGTCATTTATTTCAGGTTTCTGTCAAACCCATACGTGTGATTCTGTGTGTGTTCTTGTGTCAAGTGTGTGTTTTGATTCTACGTGATGAGGGGTAGATGGTGCTACCGCCCTCATATTTGTTGTTGTTGTATTTTGATGGAAAGGCAGGGTGCTCCGCGGAGGCTACTGTACCTTGTCCAATGCTGATTCTTGGATTTCCTAGGGGAAATGCTGAGATATATTTTGTTGTTCTGACACACACACACGTATATATTGAGTTTTGGGGCACGCTTCTTCGAGACTCGATCCCGTGCCTTGGGAGGTCGAGGTTATTGACACGTGGGTTGACAGATGTGCAGATTTCCACTTAGCGCCCGTCTAGCCTTGGTGGCTTATTTTGTTAGGCAGTACTGTTGTCCGACTGACCCCTATTAAGCTATCATTAGCAAACCTGTTCTTTTGTGATGGTTATTTGGACCATAATTAATTGGGGAGTTCGCCACGTCTGTTACGAATTATTGCATGTCGTATGGATGGAATATTTTGTTAATGATGTAAATGTTGGCTTTGAGGCTAGATATTTTTTCTATGACTCAGTTCATGTTAGTTTTTCTGTGTGTGACACCCGTGTGGTGTAGTTGTATTTACTTGTAAAAATGACGGCGGTCCTATGTGTTTCATTTGTTTGTCACGTGTTAACTTACTTGTGTTGATTTTTGAGAAGTCCTAATTTTAGGCAGTAATGTTTTGCTACGGCAGTTCTTGATTCCAATTTCAAGCGGAAATTATGTGTTGTTTAGTTAGTATAGGAAGTGTCGGTTTAGTTTTAAGTTGTGTATAGTTGTTCCCCGCGTCTGTTTAGCTCTAAGCAATGCAGATTCGTCTTCTGAAAGTTTATCCGGATGATGACGAATCATGCATTCAATTGTACTCATCGTTAAGCATGTAGAACAGCGCACGCGTATACATTGTCATTGCAGATTGTGGGACATTTGGTCCGATTAATAATCTCTCCTGAGATTAGGCCTAGTTTGTGGCAAATTATTTTATTCAGTGGGAGTCATTTTGGGAGTTTTGTTTGTTTATTTCTTTTTGTAAATAGCTGATCTGTCATTAAATTCATTTGTTTTAACCCTGACTTCACTTTTTCCTGCATGTTATTTTGTTATATGTTACCCTGCATGTTATGGAAGCGCTTTAACAACAACTTACGAAATGGACTGTTACACCCCCCGAAACTGAGTCTCATAAGCTTCTTTGCAAGGGTTCAATATATATATATATATATTGTTCCAGACTATTGAAGAAGAAAACTAAGGCATGACATGTTTCGCTCATCAAGCGAGCATGGTCAGATCTATATATGTAAGGCAAATAGCTCTACATAGCACTACCAAACCTACAGTGACACCCACAGACAGTCTCTGTCCTTCAATAACAAAAATACAAGAAAACCCGTCAGAAAACGTAGTAAGTGTGTTAATTATTACCTGACGGGTTTTGTCTTGCATATTTGGATCTGATGATGCTCGTTTTACGAGCGAAACATGTCATCCTTTAGTTTTCATCTTCTTCTCCATTTGTTCATAATCGAGAACGTGTCTGGCTGCGTGGCTCAGGGGTAACGTTCTCGCTTGCTGAGCCCAAGGTTGCAGGTTCGAAACCTGGCGCAGTCAGCTGGCATTTGAGGGTGCGCAAATGCGAGGGAGCCGTGTCAGTAGATTTACTGGCACGTTAAAGATCCCCTTCGGGGCAAAATTCCGGCACCCCGGCGTCTCTAAAAGCCAGTGTAGTTAAAAGGGACGTAAAACCAATAACATTATTATTATTAATCGAGAAAGTAGATACACAAAATTAACACTCCAGATTCCTATACACCGAACCAAGAAATTCAATAAATCTTTTGTTTGCACCACCTCACGCTTCTTCAACTTCTTCGATTTATATAAGTTCGTCATCATTGCAAGCTCTCAAAAGACGTCATTCAACCTGCTTCTTGGAGCAGTATACCTCTCACTTCTGATTACTGCATTATGTTAAAATACTCTTAATAATTCAATTCAACTCTTTTTGTTACTATCATTGTTAGACTACTGTTATTTATTGTGAAGGTAAGCGAAATGTTTTATTTTTATAGGCCCTAATCGCATTGTAAGTAGGGCGCTACTCTAAAGGAGCTCTTAAGCTCTAAATGTAGCCGTGGAAATAAATCATACTAATATATAATAAAAATGAGATGGTGTGTGTCTGTCTTTCTGTCTGTCTGTCTGTTACCTAATAACGCAAGAACCACTGGTCCGATTTAAATGAAATTTTGCATGTATGTAGCTGAAATACCAGGTTTACATATAAGATACTTTTAATTTCGATATTTTGCACTATTAAGAAATGGCGACCATTTTAGTGACGTCACTACACCCTTTAGTTTCAAAATTTCATATTTCCATATCAAATAAAAAGATAACGGTAGGAAATAGCAAACTTTTGATGGCACATATGAGCTTTGAAATTTAATTTCCTATCCGAAAGGTCCCTATCACTTTTCGTGTATCTCCAACGGTTAGCGAGTAAAACTTACTTTTGTGACGTCACTACACCCTTTGGTTACAAAATGTCATATTTCCATTTCAAATAAAAAGAGAACGCTAAGAAATAGCAAACTTTTGATGGTATACACGAGCTTTAGCATTTAATTTTCTATCCAAAGGGTTCTTATCACTTTTCGTGTATCTCCGACGGTTAGCGAGTAAACCTAAATTTGTGCAATGAAACACGGTCAACACCGAGCGGTGCAGTATATCTCTACATATATAAATAGAAAATTTGTCTCGTTTTTTTTCTGAATTTCTACGGAAATTTGAGTTATCTACACGTTTCAGACTTTTTTATGATAGATGCTCGCGAAAATAATGTTTTGGTCTGTCTGTCTGTCTGTCTGTTTGATTGTCTGTGGACAACTTTGTTCCCTTATAACTCGAGAACGGCTGGGTGTATCAACGTAAAATTTCGTACAGATATCCATCAGAGGCACGACACTAATCTTTGATGTAACCCTTCTCCGTACCTCTCATAAAAGGGGGCCTACCCCCTTAAAATGCATGCTGAAATAGGAGTAGAAGGACGAGACAAAGATCATTTTTAGCCCCTCGATGTGAGAGACAAAACATTTTAAGGCCCTAAAACCAACCGTTTTTGAGATATTCCCAGAAAACTAATTGCATTTAATAAACTAATGAAGGAATTCAAGCCGGTAACCATAGCAACAGATTCTCAGAGGTCCATCTATTGCTGTAAGACGCAATGCAATTCCATTAATTACATTGGTGTGAAAGTTTGCAAACGGCTAGAAGGTTATCACGGAACCAAATTAAGCTGTAAAATTCATCAATACGTATAATGCGCTTAAGGGGGTCAAGGGGTACACTATAATTTTTTCACGCGATTTACACCTCCGGGTGTGGTACGGCAGGTCTATTATATTCCTATCCCTATATTTCATTATTATTATTATATTATGGCGTACAATGAGGAGACAAAGTCCCTCGGTGCCAGAAACAAAATTTGGGGGCCCTAATGGGTCCTCGAAAACTACATTATAAGGCCCTAAAACCAAAAGTATCTGAAATATTCGCAGAAAACTAATTTAATTTAATTTAACAAACTAATGAAGGAATGGAAATCGCTAACCATGACAACATTATCTCAAGGGGTGGCATCCAACTTTCCATCTATTTCTGTAAGAAGTAATGTCACTCCATTTATTACATTTCTGTGAAAGTTTGCAAATGGCTATACGGTTATCACGGAACCAACGTAGACTGTATAATTCATCAATGCAATTAAGGGGGTCAAGGGGTAACCTAGATTTTTTTTCATGCAATTTTCACGTGCGACATATAGTACAGAAGGTCTATTATATCTCCAAACATTTTCAAAGTGAAATGCCATGCCCTGTGGTTCAGATTCCACGTAAAATGGAGGTCCCGTGGCTTACGATCTCGCGATTAATGGTCACGTAAAACTACAATCTTCCTTTATATCTCCAAACAGCAACATTATTTTCAAAAATTCCTGACTTGAATCAGCATTTTTTGCGGCTTTTAGGAATTTTGGCCATTTGAGACTAAAGAACCTGAATTTTCATGCACCACGAGCCTTTATAATTTATGAAAGAGGTCTTCCTTTGTATGGGGACCTAACACAACGTAGAGGGTCATTTTTTATGTGAGGTGTATTCTTTGCGTTTCGTCTACAAGGCTTTTAATTCTATTTCACGTCAAGACGTACACGTTAGGTGAATTTAGTTTGAGAGCAAATTTTAACTAATCTTTTTTTTTTTTGTCGACATACGGGTTCATCGTAAGGATGATTTTGTTTGATACTGTATGGTAGATATACCCATATTTGGATATCTGGGTGATATGTTGTAGACAATAGAATTGTCTTCTGTCTTTCTGTGTATCTTTATGTACGCCTATAGATCGTGTTCGGAGGCGTGGTGCATCGTAAAATTAGGTATGGTAAACATGAGTCAATACACCAATCATTTATAAAACTCCTCACCGTACTTTTCATACAGTAGAAGGGTGGATATAGGGAAAAACTTCTCAAAATACATGCTAAAATAGGCGAAATATAAAAATTATCCTAGAAGGACGATCAATGCATATGTTGCGCTTCTCAATGTGAGACACAAAATACGCGAGTCTATAAGGGGTCTCCGAAAACCACATTTTAATGCCCTTAAATTAACAGTGTGTGTGATATTCCCAGAAAACTAACTTCGTTCTGATCAAGTTATGAAGGAATGAAAAACCACTAACCATTGCAACAGTAGCTCAATTGATAATGTCTGGTGTTAATATATAACACCGTTCGAAGGACGGGTACTTCTGCTATACTAATATATAAAAATGAGATGGTGTGTGTCTGTCTTTCTGTCTGTTTGTGTGCTACTCAATAACGCAAGAACCACTGGTCCGATTTAAATGAAATTTTGCATGGATGTAGCTGATTTACCAGGTTTACATATAGGATACATTTTATTTCGATATTTTGCACAATTAGAAAATGGCGACCATTTTAGTGACGTCACTACACACTTTAATCAAAACTTCATATTTCCTTATCAAATAAAAAGAGAACGCTAAGAAATAGCAAACTTTTGACGGTATATACGAGCTTCACTTTTCGTTTATCTCCAACGGTTAGCGAGTAAAACCCACATTTATGACGTCACTACACCCTTTGGTTTCAAAATTTCATATTTCCATTTCAAATAAAAAGAGAACGCTAAGAAATAGCAACCTTTTGATGGCATAAATGAGCTTTAGCATTCAATTTTCTATCCAAAAGGGCCTTATCACTTTTCGTGTATCTCCAACGGTTAGCGAGTAAAACCTAAATTTGTGCAATAAAACACGGTCAACACCGAGCGGTGCAGTATACTGAACCCGATGGGGTTATGCTGACTGGAATCGAACATGGTTCTCAGAGACTGTGATCTCAGTAAAAAGGTTCCACCAGGAAGCGAACCAGAGATCTGTACAGGGAGTTTCTTGGTAAAAACCCCTCGAAAGAGATGTATATTTAATCACTGGTGTGATTTTTGATGAAATGGCATTATTTAGTAAAATAATGTAGGAAATAATGAGCAGATTATATCATTATAAGACGATTTGGTGTAAGTTATTGGAGGTTTGAAGCACAGAGGAGGGCAGAGCTGACATTTACTAATCGGCCCAGAATTGTGGGTTGGTCCCAGTGGAGCCACGTCCATCTCTGTCACCCCATTATGTCGTCTGGAGCAGGGGAGAGGCCTGAATAATGACATAGTTATTCCCCGACGGAGAATAGATTTGGAGTAGGGGCGGAGAAATGCCCAGAAAAATCATTGATTACTCGTGATTAGAGTAACGAATCGAGATGAGAGTTGCACACAGGTGAATATCTTGGCAAGAAGATAATTTTAGAGTCTTTTACCTGCGAAATTGGTGCATATTTAGTGATGTGCGTAAGGACTGTAAAACGACCATTGTTCGCGGATGGATGTGAAGATGTTGACGGGGATTTCCCGATTAGGTAGCGTCCCACGCCATGGAGAAAGGAATTAATATTAATTAATTGAACGAGCGATTCCTTTGCACACAGATAGTTTTGGGACCTGTGAAGAGAGAGGAACACAATGATCATGGTTTGAAGACCTGAATCATGCTGTGAGAGGAGCCAAGATTACGCGGGAAGATGTTGCTCTACTTTCTGTGGAAATCCGATATAAGGGAGTAGACCCCAGGAGGAGCCCTCTGTTCTAACTCAGTTGTTACTCACTTGAAGCTCAGTTGAAGCCCAGTTGTAAGTCAGTCGAGACGCAGCCAAGTTCAGTCTACATGCCGCCAAGCGCAGTTACAGCCAGTTACAGCCTTACTCAATTGTCAATTGTAGCACAATGGAAATAAGTTGCAATCAGTATGCAGCAAATATGCAGCAGTACGAGACAGCGTGTAAGCCGCAGACAGAAGTCTTCAGATAAGCTACGTGCAGTCTTCGAGTGAAACTTCAGTCAGCTACAGCCAGGTTGAAGCAAGTTCGTCAAGGCAAAACGCATGACGATTCTATTCATCAAGACGCCGAACAAAGACTGGTATGTGTAATAGAAACAGTAAATATGTTTGTATGAATAATAGTCGTGATACAGGCATAATCAGCAGCACGAACTATGACGTGTTCAGTTATGAAGCACCGTATAGACTAACGGTAGAATTATTGTGTATAATTATTTGTGAAAGTGTTGAACTTTATTAAGCGCAGTGTGTATAGTATTAACTAATCGTGTATGTGTAACTACGATAGAATGCGCGAAAGAAACTCTACTAAGTGTTTGGTATTGCCATGAGAGTACCAGATGTTAACGCTCATATTTGGGAGCCAGCGTATTGATGTAACGCAGGACGCTTACTGTAGGAGTAATGATCGTCATAAAACTGTTGGAGAGTTCCGAGAGCAGATAACCAGACTTTCAATCAGGAGTTGGTAACGTAAAATGCCGTCGACACCTGCAATTTCGATCTATGCTAGGGAATTTCAGCATTGAAGTGTGTATAAAGTGACGAGTGTTCAGTGTAATGTATATGTAAAAATATCATTTAAAGTAGTGTTTGATGAAGTGTTTCACATGTTTGGGGAGTGATAACTTCCTGAAAGGTATGCAACGTGTCGTGTTGGTGATAGAAATTATGTGTAATCAAATGTGTGTAAACAAGAGAAATATGTCGCGTTAAACCCATTATGGCGGGCGACATGGAAGAATATGATTGGTCGGAGCCACCTTAGATGCCTATAGAGATGTAAGTACCCCACATAAATTATGGTTCTGATTATGTAGAAGTATGGACCGATGCATGTCTGTGATTCCGTAAAGGTATTGTGAATTCCTTATAGATGCCAGTAAAAATCAGTTAGGAGGCTGATCCTCCATGTTTAATCAGTAATGAGTTGATTTTTATAGAGTTGAGATGTTGATTTGCATCATTAAGTGGAGTAATTATTCCCACTATGAATTAAGAATGGCAATCAGTTATGTAAATGCAACGAACGCGATTGTTCGAGTTTAAAACGTTTAGCTATGTCGGAAAATTTGGTAATTTATATGAGAATAATAATAAATAATGATTTTTGGTCATTTAGGTCAATGAGATTTATAATAATAATAATAAATGATGATTTTGGTCATTTATGTCAGTGAGAAATGATGATAATAATAATAATGGTTATTAAGAGTATGAATGAACACATCAGGAAACAAGTAAATGTTGTAAGCGAGAATTATTAACGCTAAGTGCAAGACTTATCAATCTAAGCAGGAAGATGTTACAGTGAGATTACATTTCAGTAATTATGGAAAGAAGTTTTATATCAGAATATTGCATATATTCAGTAATGGTACCAGTAATGAAAGAGCTTTTAGTGAATTGAATTTGCAGCTTAATTGAGAAGCTTATAGAGTAAATGTTAGATTTCTCTTAATATTATAGGTCGGAGTGTCGTAGCATGGAGCATTAGGGGCCAGATAGTCTATTCTACGTATGAATTCTCCTATGTCGTGGACATTGTTGGAGATGTTATTTATTCCAGAGTTCTAGTGAATGGACCCTAACTCTGAAGAAAGGATTGAAATGTGTTCCGGATTGGAATCTTTATAAGAGTCGAGGAAACAAGGACACCTCGCAGCTCTATGATTTCCCGAGAACTTTTGATGAGTTATTTACGCTCGTGGGCAGCGAAAACTCATGGCGACAGTGGTTTTCTGCGCCTATATCATACTTGAGACATCGGTCAACCGCCAGGCTCATGCATTGCGAACCCCGAACCTTCATGTTGGATGGACCCATGTGAGGCCATTAATTAATCATTATCCTCGACGTAGGAATAATTACAAAAGCTCATTCAATACCTGTTGGCATAATAGTCAATTAAGATCCTTTGGGAACATGTGTGTCGGTCAGGACACAGTATTTGTCTTGTAAATCTCCACTGCTTAGAGAGAGGGAGGCTTTCAAACTTTTAGAAAGGTCGAGATAATTGGTGAAACGACCCATTCCACTTTCTATTGTGTAGCGACTTCCTTAGCCGCGGGTCGGTGCCAGCCACTCGGACCGCCCAGGCAAGTTATAAAGGGAAGAGATTCTAGACCTTGTTGAAATGACATATAATGCAAGATTGTTATGTTGAGTATTAGAGCCATGTGGTTTGTGAACACATGGATAATTATAAGAGTTTAGTGCTTTTCAGTCGGTCAACACGAATGTACCCAAAAGAGATGGGTTATGCCCTAATCCTGAAATAAATTACATGAGATTAATAAAACACTAGGATGACCAGTTTCGATCGTCAAGCGATCATCATCAGATCCAATACACTTAGGCTATAAAATCTATGTTTGAAATACAGGTGAAAATATTTACAATATGTACAATTATTTAGTTGCAGTATTGGTACTGCACCTGTCAGTGTATGCTAAATGCAGTATATATGTTAGGTGAAATGCTAAATGGTGATGGCTATCCGGAGATTGTACTTTAGAGAGATTATATGGTTGTAAACTATGGTTAAACTATAAAAATTTTTAGGCTAACTACTTATCTGATTGTCTTCCGTACTACAGCTATTCGCAGTTTCCGTGCTCACTTGAACTCGCTGTGCGGTCGAATGCGGTGGTTATCTTAACGACTGGTTTTTCCCTGCCTTCCCCCCCTGTCCCTACGTGCTGTGGGGAGTGATCGCGATGTGTTTATGTGAGGTGTTGCCAACCTAGATAAGATGTATGTTATTGAATGAGGTGGATCTACAACTATTAAAGACCGTGGATTAGTCCTCGCCACGCGTGGAGCATAACCCATTCGAACTAAGCGTTGACGGTCTTATGAGGACGTCCCGGCACCTTTAATACTGCCTCTAATATGGGCCTTGGTTTATTGCAGAAGAAAAGTACATCGTACACCTGATCCAGATAACTTCAACAAGACTTCAACAAAGGGAATAGTAATATGGAAAAGATACGTAGATGATGTAATCTGCATCTACGATACTGAACTAACAAGCGAAGAAACAATTCTCCAATCCATTAATAGCCTTCACCATTCTATCAAATTCACTAAGGAATCCGAAACAGACCGGAAAATAAATTATCTCGATATAACTATTGAACGTAAAGACAACGACCTTTCATATTCCATATTCCGGAAAGCAACACAAACCTCGCATGCAATCGACAATCAGTCTAATCACCCCAGTACGCACAAACTAGCGGGTTTCAATTCAATGGTGCATAGGGCTTTAAACATACCCATGTCAAAAGACAACTATAATAAGGAAATAAGAACGATTATGCAAATAGCAAAGGAAAACAACTTCTCGCCAAGCAAAATAAATCAAATTATAGCCAAACATAAAAATAAAGATAAAACGATTCCCAAA
Source organism: Meconema thalassinum (assembly GCA_946902985.2). Lineage (NCBI taxonomy): Eukaryota > Metazoa > Arthropoda > Insecta > Orthoptera > Tettigoniidae > Meconema > Meconema thalassinum. The sequence goes on from OX336390.1 coordinate 143,136,105, forward strand.
CCGGACAGTAATGAGAAAAAATTTGCGCGTTTCAACTATGTGAATGCGAACACATATAAAATCACTAACCTATTCAAAAAGCAAGGCATAAAGATAGCTTTCACGACGAAAAACACAACCGCTAGGCACCTCCTAAATAGTAATCTAAATAAACGTGACCCGTATTCAAGGTCAGGGGTATATTCTATAACGTGCCAAGACACCGATTGTCAAGCTAATTACATCGGGCAGAGTGGAAGGCGAGTAGACACACGTTATAATGAACATAGAAATGCAATAAGATACGGAACACATTCAGCCGTGTGCGAACATATGTGTGACGCAGGGCATAGCTTTACCAACATAGAGTCGGACCTTAAAATAATCCATCACGAATCGAAAGGCAGAGCTCTTGACATAAAGGAAGCAATCGAGATACACCTAGCCAAACGAAACAATCCCAACAATCTAAATGAACACACGTTCATGGAGAGCTCACCCCTCTTCACGCTACTAAAAAACACACCCTGTCGGAAACAAAACACAATTTAGCGACACAGCCAAGCTAGATAAAAAAGGGGGGAAATTAGGGGGTTTTTAATAGGTAAATGTTATCTGGATCAGGTGTACGATGTACTTTTCTTCTGCAATAAACCAAGGCCCATATTAGAGGCAGTATTAAAGGTGCCGGGACGTCCTCATAAGACCGTCAACGCTTAGTTCGAATGGGTTATGCTCCACGCGTGGCGAGGACTAATCCACGGTCTTTAATAGTTGTAGATCCACCTCATTCAATAACATACATCTTATCTAGGTTGGCAACACCTCACATAAACACATCGCGATCACTCCCCACAGCACGTAGGGACAGGGGGGGAAGGCAGGGAAAAACCAGTCGTTAAGATAACCACCGCATTCGACCGCACAGCGAGTTCAAGTGAGCACGGAAACTGCGAATAGCTGTAGTACGGAAGACAATCAGATAAGTAGTTAGCCTAAAAATTTTTATAGTTTAACCATAGTTTACAACCATATAATCTCTCTAAAGTACAATCTCCGGATAGCCATCACCATTTAGCATTTCACCTAACATATATACTGCATTTAGCATACACTGACAGGTGCAGTACCAATACTGCAACTAAATAATTGTACATATTGTAAATATTTTCACCTGTATTTCAAACATAGATTTTATAGCCTAAGTGTATTGGATCTGATGATGATCGCTTGACGATCGAAACTGGTCATCCTAGTGTTTTATTAATCTCATGTAATTTATTTCAGGATTAGGGCATAACCCATCTCTTTTGGGTACATTCGTGTTGACCGACTGAAAAGCACTAAACTCTTGTTTACTAAGGCAACACTGAAAATATGGCTTCAAACACCACAATGGATAATTATAGTTCATCCTGATGGTTCATTATTCTAGCTATCTGACGAATAGTTACATGATATATTTGTACTGTCACTGGAACCAAGTCATGTAGTTGGTGACTAGATGCCAATCGCCATGAGCGCGAGGTAGTCTATCGTACAATCCGACATAAGCTATAACGTAACGTTTTATCTAGGAATCACAGACAGCATGCGGTGAAACCATATAATTGGAGGATGTGTAGGGGGTAGCTTACATAATTATGGAGTTGCACGTTGATTTTGGTGCAACGTCCAAATAGGTAAATGCATGCAAAGCATTTCATTGGTGAGAAGAAAAATATTAAAACACGCACGGCACACATAATTGTTTAACATAAAGAGATTTAAGGAATAATCCTTGTTGTAATATTAAAGAAGTCACATTGTATGACTGTTATGTTAATGTACAGTTTGTTTTGAAGTCGTAGGTGCATCAGCGCACTAGTATATCCTTGTGAAGTTCACAGAAGGGTAAAGCATTATGGCTAGGTATGACTTTGTTGTGATTTCATATTTGTTTACTTGTGGATTGTGGAAGTAAAAATTTTGTTTGCTTTATTTTATGCTTTTTGGGTATTGTTTTGTGTTTGAAGCCATGATTTATTTTACTGGATTAAAGTTTTAGAATAGAGTTGTGCTTTATCATTGTAGAGTTGATACCTTTTAGCCTCAAATCCAAAATATGCACTGCTAAATTGGGGTTACCGTACACGCCTGAGAGCTGATGCTAGTTGGAGGCAGATGCATATTATCCACCGAGATTACTCACATGGGTACACTACATATATAAAAAAAGAATTTTTTTCTGTTTTTTTTTTCTGAATTTCTACGGAAATTTGAGTTATTTACACGTTTCAGACTGTTTTATGATAGATGCGCGCGAAAATAATGTTTTGGTCTGTCTGTCTGTTTGTCTGTGGACAACTTTGTTCCCTTATAAATCGAGAACGGCTGGGTGTATCAACGTAAAATTTGGTACAGATATCCATCAGAGGCACGACACTAATCATTGATGTAACTCTTCTCTGTACCTATCATAAAAGGGGGCATAGCCCCTTAAAATACGTGCTGAAATAGGAGTAGAAGGACGAGACAAAGCTCATTTTCAGCCCCTCAATGTGAGAGATAAAACTCGGGGGCCCTAAAAACACATTTTAAGGTCCTACGTCCAACCGTTTTTGAGATATTCCCAGAAAACTAATTTAATTTAATAAACTAATGAACGAATGCAAGCCGATAACCATGGCAACAGATTCTCAGAGGTCCATCTATTGCTGTAAGACGCAATGCAATTCCATTAATTACATTAATGTGAAAGTTTGCAAACGGCTAGATGGTTGTTATGGAACCAAATTAAGCTGGCAATTTCATCAATACGTAAAATGCGCTTAAGGGGGTCAAGGGGTGTTCCAGATTTTTTTCACGCGATTTATACCTGCGGGTGTGGTATGGCAGGTCTATTATATTCCTACCCCTATATTATATTATTATTAGTAGTATTATATTATGGCGTACAACGACGAGACAAAGCCCCTCGGTGCCAGAAATAAAACTCGAGGGTCCTCGAAAACTACATTATAAGGATCTAAAACCAACAGGTTCTGAAACATTCCCAGAAAACTAATTAAATTTAATTTAACAAACTAATGAAGGAATGCAATTCGGTAACCATGACAACATTATCTCAAGGGGTGGCATCCAACTTTCCATCTATTTCAGTAAGAAGCAATTTATTACATTTATTACATTTCTGTGAAAGTTTGCAAATATAAGGTTATCACGGAACCAACGTAGACTGTATAATTCATCAATGCAATTAAGGGGGTCAAGGGGTAACCTAGGATTTTTTCATGCAATTTTCACGTGCGACATATAGTACAGAAGGTCTATTATATCTCCAAACAACAACATTATTTTCAAAAATTCCTGAATTGAATCAGCATTTTTTGCGGCTTTTAGGAATTTGGGACATTTGGGACTAAAGAACCTGAATTTTCATTCACCAAAAGCTTTTATAATTTATGATAGAGTTCTTCCTGTGTATGGGGACCCAACACAACGTAGAGGGTCAGTTTTTATGTGACGTGTATTGCGTTTCATCTACAAGGCTTTCAATTCTATTTCATGTCAGGAAGTACACGTTAGGTGAATTTAGTTTGAGAGCACATTTCAACTAATCTTTTTTTTTTTTTTTTGTCGACATACGGGTTCATCGTAAGGATGATTTTCTTTGATACTGGGTGGTAGATATACCCATATTTGGATTTCTGGGTAATATGTTGTAGACAATAGAATTGTCTGTCTGTCTTACTGTGTATCCTTATGTACGCCTATAACTCATGTTCGGATGCTTGGTGCATCGTAAAATTAGGTATGGTAAACATGAGTCAATACACCAATCTATATATATAAAGCACAAAGTTTGTCTGTCTGTCTGTCTGTCTGTCTGTTATGTATACAAATCTACACCGTTTCACCGATCTGAACCAAAATTTGTATACTTACCCTTTGGAACCCTGCGGGTAACCCCAACAACATTAAATTTCGGACAGACCACCCCATGCCCTGCATTTAGGCCCTTTTGCACAAATCTACACCGTTTCACCGATCTGAACCAAAAGTTGTATATTTAACCTTTGGCACCCTGCGAGTAACACTGTCCACTTGAAATTTCGGACAGACCACCCCATTCCCTGCATTTAGGCCCTTTGGTCCAAATCCACACCGTTTCACCGATCTCAACCAAAATTTGTATATTTACCCTTTGGAACCCTGCGAGTACCACTGACCACTTAAAATTTCGGACAGACCACCCCATTCCCTGCATTTAGGCCCTTTGGTCCAAATCTACACCGTTTCACCGATCAGAACCAAAATTCGTATTCTTACCCTTTGGTGCCCTGCGAGTAACACTGTCTGCTTGAAATTGCGGACAGACCACTCCATTCCCTGCATTTAGGCCCTTTGTCCCAAATCTATACCGTTTCACCGATCTCATCCAAAATTTGTATATTTACCCTATGGAACACTGCGACTAACACTGTCTGCTTGAAATTTCGGACAGACCACGCCATTCCCTGCATTTAGGCCCTTTGGCCCAAATCTACACCGTTCCACCGATCTCAACCAAAATTTGTATATTTACCCTTTGGAACACTGCGACTAACACTGTCTGCTTGAAATTTCGGACAGACCACGCCATTCCCTGCATTTAGGCCCTTTTTGCACAAATCTACACCGTTTCACCGATCTGAACCAAAATGTGTATACTTACCCTTTGAAGCCCTGCGAGTAACACTGTCTGCTTGAAATTGCGGACAGACCACTCCATTCCCTGCATTTAGGCCCTTTGGCCCAAATCTACACCGTTCCACCGATCTCAACCAAAATTTGTATATTTACCCTTTGGAACACTGCGACTAACACTGTCTGCTTGAAATTTCGGACAGACCACGCCATTCCCTGCATTTAGGCCCTTTTTGCACAAATCTATACCGTTTCACCGATCTGAACTAAAATGTGTATACTTACCCTTTGAAACCCTGCGAGTAACACTGTCTGCTTGAAATTGCGGACAGACCACTCCATTCCCTGCATTTAGGCCCTTTGGCCCAAATCTACACCGTTCCACCGATCTCAACCAAAATTTGTATATTTACCCTTTGGAACACTGCGACTAACACTGTCTGCTTGAAATTGCGGAGAGGCTACTCCATCCCATGCATTTAGGCCCTTTGGCACAAATCTACACCGTTTCACCGATCTGAACCAAACTTTGTATACTTACCCTTTGGAACCCTGCGAGTAACACTGTCCACTTAAAATTTCGGACAGACCACCCCATTCCCTGCATTTAGGCACTTTGGCACAAATCTACACCGTTTCACCGATCAGAACCAATATTCGTAAACTTACCCTTTGGTACCCAGCGAGTAACACTGTCTGCTTAAAATTGCGGACAGACCACTCCATTCCCTGCATTTAGGCCCTTTGTCCCAAATCTACACCGTTTCACCGATCTCAACCAAAATTTGTATATTTACCCTTTGGAACACTGCGACTAACACTGTCTGCTTGAAATTGCGGCGAGGCCACTCCATCCCTTGTATTTAGGCAACTGGCACAAATCTACACCGTTTCACCGATCTGACCCCAATTTTATATACTTACCCGTAGAACCCGACAAGTAACACTGTTCACTTTAAATTTTGGACAGACCACACTATTCCCTGCTTTTTGGCCCTTTGGCAGAAAACTACACCGTTTCACCGATCTCAACCAGATTTTACATAATTACCCTTTGGAACTCGACGAGTAACACTGTCCACTCGAAATTTCGGACAGACCACTCCATTCCACGCATTTAGGCCCTTTGGCACAAATCTACATCGTTCACCGATCGAAAACAAAATGTGTATACTTACCCTTTGGAACCCGATGAGTAACACTGTCCACTTTAAAATTTGGACAGGCCACTCCATTTCCTGCATTTTGGCCCTTGGCACAAAAATACACCGTTTCACCGATCTCAACCAGATTTTACATAATTACCGTTTGGAACTCGACGAGTAACACTGTCCACTCGAAATTTCGGACAGACCACTCCATTTCTCGCATTAAGGCCCTTTGGTACAAATCTACATCGTTCACCGATCGAAAACAAAGTGTGTATACTTACCCTTTGGAACCCGATGCGTAACACTGTCCACTTGAAATTTCTGACATACCACTCCATTCCCTGCATGTAGCTCAGGAATTCCTCGGGGTTGTCAGCTTCCTAACTCACCAGTCATGAGCCCTTGAGGGTGTACCAGAAGTGGTGGGTCTACACACACCCTGCCTCTTTGAGGGCTTTGAGCAGAAGACAGGAGATATTATGAAAAGGAAAGGAAGGCAGACCCCTCGAAGAATGAGGGTATCAGGAAAGATGAGACAAAGCCAATTAAGGCGGAAAATTGAAAGACTCCCTAGTCCTCGGATCTTCTAATACAGTCTGGGTCGGAAGAGAACAAGAGTTGACCAAGGGAGGCCGACAGGAAAGAGAACTGAAATGAGCCCAGCACCAGGAAGTAGAAGCGATGCCAGACTCAGCTGGGGTTCCGTGGTCACCAACCCACGTCCCACAAGTTGTGAGACCCTGGGGGGAGGGTCAGTTGTGAGAATAGCTTGCTGATTCATTGTGAGGTACTTTCCAGAGCCCGCCGTGTTATCTCCTGCTGTCTATGCTGATGCCAGCACAGGGCCGTTGCGAAACAGTGAGTGATTCCCGGTCAATCTGTGTAGGACGGGGAACCCCGAACGTGTGTCATCATATTTCGTCATCATCTGCGATCATCTCAGGTTCGTGCAGCTTGGACCTATATTCTTTGTCTTTGCCGAGCAGTACGCTCTTTCACTAGACGCATCCAGTACAGGCCTAAGCCAGAAAATAAGGTTGAGACTTTGGAAGACATCGAAGCTAGACACCTGAATTACCTATATTAGTTTTAAAATAACACCATGTTCGTTTAGTAGTCATTTTTTCATTACCTTATTATTATCATCATAAGTGCAAATGACCTAGATGTTACGCGCATCATACCAATAATCACCGCCGCATAAAGTCTTTCTCGACTGTGATTTTTAAAATATTTATTTTTGGTTGGTTGGTTCTTAAGTTTAGGGGCTGCGACAACGCGGTCATGTAGCCCCGTGTACTTTGGGTGTGTGTAGAATCTGTCTGATAACCGGTGTTAATTGTGATGACTGTATTAGTGTGTGTTATCTGTTTTTTAATTTAAGTACAAACTGCAACTTAGAATTCTTCAAATAGTTCGTACTTTTGCCGCCAAGCGCCACCGTCAACGACTACTAGGCCAAGTTCGGAACTTAGCTACTAGACGCCACTGCAGTCGGCTCTTGGCAACGGACGTAGACATCTATGAGCGTTGTTTACCTATCCAATTTAGCTTCACACAGGTGTAATTAGTGGAAGGTTCAATAACATGCCATAAATCTGACATGGGACCGCCGGCTTTACTTCCCCTCCGAAGAAAGGCATACTGACGGATTTTTAACGCTCTTAAAATATCCGACGGCTTCGGCCGGGTTTGAACCCGCTATCTTGGGCATAGAATCTCAGCATGCTACCAAATACGCCACCGAAGCCGCCATATAGTTATTTTTATTACAGTACATTGTGTACATTATACGTTGAAGTGTCAATTCAATACCGGTAGTAGTTTCCCTTATCATCCTCATCATAAGAGCAAATGACCTACAGTAGATGTTACGCCCATTACACCATTAATCACCACACACAATAAGTCTTTCTCGCCTGTGAATTTTGAAATATGTATTTCTATTATGGTAGTTTGTAAGTTTGACGTGTCAATTCAACAGTAGTTTTTATTATCATCCTTATCAAAAGGGCAAATGACCTAGATATTACTCCCTCATTGTCTTTGGGGGCAAATGACTTAGATTTTAAGTCCATTATATTTCTAAGGAGACCTTAAAACATTATCATCATTCCACCGGGCGAAGCCGGGTACTACTGCTAGTCATTTATAAAACTCTTCACCGTACTTTTCATACAGTAGAAGGGTGGATATAGGGAAAAACTTCTCAAAATACATGCTAAAATAGGCGAAATATAAAAATTATCCTGGAAGGACGACCAAAGCATATGTTGCACTTCTCAATGTGAGACAAAAAAATTCGCGAGTCTATAAAGAGTCTCCGAAAACCACATTATAAGGCCCTTAAATGAACAGTGTGTGTGATATTCCCAGAAAACTAACTTCGCTCTGTTAAACTTATGAAGGAATTAAAAGCCGCTAACCATTGCAACAGTAGCTCAATCGATAATGTCTGGTGCGTCTCTAAAAGCAACAGTACTTAAAAGGGACATAACACCAATAACATTATTATTATTATTATTATGTCTGGTGTTAACACCGAATACCGTTCGAAGAACGGGTACTTCTGCTAGTAAATATATAAATCAATCAATCTTCAATAGTCCGTATCACTGGTTGGTTGGTTCCTCAGTTTAGGGGCTGCGACAACGCGGTCATGTAGCCCCGTGTACTTTGGGTGTGTGTAGAATCTGTCTGATAGCACACTGTATTAGTGTGTGTTACCTGTTTTCTAATTCAAGTAAGGACTGCAGACTTTTAAATGTTTCAAATAGTTCCTACTTTTGCCGCCAAACGCCACCGTCAACGACTACTAGATCAGAACTTAGCTACCAGACGCCACCGCAGTCGGCTCTTGGCAACGAACATAGGGACCTAAGAGCGTTGTTTACATTCTAACCTATACAATTTAGCTTCACACAGTTGTAATTAGTGGAAGGTTCTTTAACATGCCATAAATCTATGACATGGGATCGCCGGCTTTACTTCCCCTCCGAAGGAAGGCATACTGAGGGATTTTAATGCTCTTCAAAATCCGACGACTTCGGCCGGATTTACACCCGCGATCTTCGGCTACCGACTATGCCACCGAAGCCGCTCCGAATCAATATATAAATCTTAATCACATGTAGGCTAATTTAGTTGAGTTTTTTTCACATATTCCATGAATTGGGATTATTATTGCCCGACTGAAAGCTACAATATTAATTGCCACGTGACGAAACAATTTTTTCTTCAACAGAGAAGAGTGGTAACCATCGCTGCTGTACCGGCTGATTGACTTATTTGCATGAACACGCTGCCATTAGAGAGTTGCGACGGGTCACTGCGGTGTGGGCTACAACAGCTCCTATACACTTTGATCTTCACGCAATATCTGTGTACACACACACACAGTATAACAATGAACCACCGTTACGCTTCTGAGTCACGCTCAAAGAGATGCAAACAGAAATAAACAAATGACTATAAGTGACTGAAGGAAAGTGAAAAGAAAAACGGAAGTGAACGTTCATTTGTTCGTTTCCTGTAATCTTAAGGCCGAGTAGAGTTCTTGAAATCCTTTTGTTTTGTGAGGTGTGTGTGTGTGTGTGAGCGAGAATTATTGTGGGCGGGTTGACATGCGCACAAGACATTGTTGCGTCACATGATCGCATGGGAACATTATCTCCGCTCTTTCCCTTAGTATATAAGAAAATGCAAGTAGCACTCAACCGGCAAGAGAGAGGCAGACGCGTCTTAATAACAACCATGGGGTTTCTTCAACAGGTGAGTTCTGTGATCTATGGTGGTGAAACATGGGTAGTGCTTAAGAGATGTTCGGAACTCGTGCATTGTCCGGTGCCCGCCGCCAGGAAAATCTCCAAATTTGCTATAGAAATGGCTAATGTTACTAAAATACAGGAGTTGAATATTTTATCGCTAGAGGGTAATATTGCATTTTTAGTAGTGCCAACATTATTGGTTCCAGACCAATAGTTTTCGCCTAGACCAATAATGGTTAATATAAACACCCCTGGTTTTTGTCACGCACAGTGGGGGTAGTCACGTATCAATAATTTATATCCAGGCCAATGGTTTTACCTAGTAGCAAAATCAGTAATTTTCACCAATAATTTCGTCCAGACAGTCGCCAAACCTCGCAGCAGGGGATTTCGGTGAGGTGAAGTTGCAATCCAACATGGCGACGTGTTTTTTGGCAAGTTTATTACTTGAAAGTTAATGTTGACAATTTCCTTATTTTGAGAGTGATTTTGTAGTGCTTGTTAATAGCAGTTGGCTTCAATAACGTGGCACAGTAAGTAGAAACCATTTTCAGAGCGCAACTAACAAAAATAGCGCACTTTGAAAACGGACACCGGAGAAAGCACGAGAGCAGAGATGTTCATTCACTTCTTATTTTCAAAAACCCTTAGGCTGAGCAACCCTCTGTTGGTCTTGGCTTACTAAGCGACCACTACTGCGAGGTGACATGCCTCCTCAACTCTTAATCTTGGTTTTCTTGACTGGGGTCACTGCATCTCAGATCAGGCTGCTAGGCTACTAAATTGTCCTCCCGAGGCTCAGTGAAGTCCGTTCAAATTTCACTTCATTTTCCTCTTCTCTTTTCTTCCCAAAACCTCTTCATTAATTCACTGTGTTTTTCTTGCTTTCCTCTGTCCAGTTTTGCCCTGTTGTTTCTTTTCTTGAGACTTGTTCAAATTCTTGTTTCTGATTTTATTTCTGAATTGATTTCTGTCCTTAATATCGTCTGCGTCAGGAACCAGGGTCGGGGCCTCCTAAGTATGAGGCAAGAATGCTACTTCTATACAAAATTGGGAAAATACTCACAAAATGTGCTTTATGTTCGACGATGTCAATATGTAAATATTATATGTCAGAAAACTGTATCCTGATGGGGGTCATTGAAGTACTACTTTTCATTATAACACAGTTTTTCCAAACAATCAGAGCTCAATATTTTCATTCATTGACCAATTAGGTAAGGATAGCTTCTGACATGCACTCAAAATCCAACATATCGGATATGAATTACATGATTTGAAAGTTGACAATGTAGCCTATATTGGATCAACCATTGTAGTTACAATGCATAAACAAACTGGGAAATATTGCAACTCCGCAACTCCAATTTCTACACATTCGTAAGATTTCGCCGACAATTTCAGTGAATGCTGTTGTTGACATAACCACACCAGAACGTCATGGAGGAAGCATACGTATGACATTAGTTCCAAGGAAATTATAACCCAGCTCTCTGTTCAGTAAAGGGAACTTTTCCGCCAGATGTCGTAACTGTTCTATTTGGAACTCGATTGATTTGCCTTCCGTTGACATTCTATGCGCATCGAATTTGAAGAATAACTAGTTGATAATACGATAGATGTTAATTTTAAAGCATTTGTAAGAGCCTATTTTGTGTTATTTGACCAAAATAACAAAATGATCCAACATAGTACCTGTGCACTACCTGTTGGCGGTACTTCAGGATAAACAATGTTCCATAGCATTGGGATTCGTTATTGGGTAGAGATCAAATGCTGAGCCCACACGATTCCCAAGAAGAAGAATTCAACCGACTGAATCTCGACAGATATTTATGAATATTTATGTTAGAGCATATAATAAAGTTATAATTATCGTCGAACATAAACAGTCGTATGCAACTCGCCCATAATCGTAATTAAGACACTCGTATGGAAATTAAAAAACGAGCGAATTATTGCCATTATAGGCTCGATGCTTATTGTACTATTTCGATACAAAATTCAAAATACAATAACTGAATCCTTTAAAATACAAAATTGTGTTTTGAAATTGAATTGAAAATACTGAACACGTTCATTAAAGTATGCTTGCAAACCATTGATTGAACAATCTTAATGGATTAGATTTTTTTTTTTGCTGGAAATATTAGGTATTTTCAGATATATTTTAAAATACAATTTTGTATTTTCAAGAATTCAGTTATTGTATGTCGTAACTAAAATACATTTTAGGAGTTAGTTCTTAAGTTTAGGGGCTGTGACAACGCGGTCATACAGCCCCGTGTACTTTGGGTGTGTGTACTTTGGGTGTGTGTAGAATCTGTCTGATAACCGGTGTTAATTGTGATTACTGTATTAGTGTGTGTTATCTGTTTTTTAATTCAAGTAAGGACTGCAGACTTTTGTATTTTTCAAATAGTTCCTACTTTGCCGCCAAACGCCACCGTGAACGACTATTAGTTCAGAACTTAGCTACCAGACGCCACCGCAGTCTGCTCTTGGCAACGAAGAGCGTTGTTTACCTTCTTAACCTATACCATTTAGCTTCACACAGGTGTAATTAGTGGAAGTTTCTTTAACATGCCATAAATCTCTGACATGGGACCGCCGGCTTTACTTCCCCTCCGAAGGAAGGCATACTGAGGGATTTTTAACGCTCTTAAAAATCTGACGACTTCGGCCGGATTTGAACCCGCGATCTCGGGCATAGAAGTTCAGCATGCTACCGACTACGCCACCGAAGCCACTGCATTTTAGGAGTATTTTGCCGAACTCTGCTCCTACACAACGCGACCGGCTGGTAATTTTCCAAGTCCTCCTTTAATTAAATTTAAAAAATACTTTGTACTGGCTCTGTTAGTCCACCCGTCATTGATGGCTGGGTAATTTATTTACTTGAGTTATCCTTCTACAATATACGAGCTCTCTTCTACCAACAATTACCTTACCATACTTTGAGGACAGTATCAACACTTCAATGTCAGTGAACATAAACTTCGCTCCTGCTTTTACTCTAACGGATAAATCCCAATAAAATTTATCAATATTATTATACAGGGTGTTTCTTATTAACGTTTAAAACTCTCTATAGCGACGTAGATGGCATTGAGACAAGTAATTTGATATAGGACACTTAGGGTCGCAAGTGTCCGGAAATACTTAAAAAGTGAACCACACCTGTTAAACATATGACGTCATCAGGTGACGGCTCAACTCGAGCGGTCAGGCCCGTGCTCTCTTACGCACACCAAAGCATCCAAAGCAAACGTTGCATGTCATGTTACTCTGGCTCCGAGTCTGCGTGTGTGACTCGAGCGCGTGCGGTTCAAGGTTCAAATCCGGGGCCTATCCTTCAGCTTTCTTTGTTCTCCGTCTTCTCCTTTCAAGTGGAAGCAGATTGTTTGTTGATTTTAAGACACGGAACCAGGTATTTCCGGACACTTGCGACCCTAAGTGTCCTATATCAAATTACTTGTCTCAAAGCCATCTAGGGGCCGATAACCTAGATGTTAGGCCCCTTAAAACAACAATTATCATCATCATCATCAAAGCCATCTACGTCGCTATAGAGAGTTTTAAACGTTAATAAGAGACACCCTGTATATGGCTTCAAATCTTATCTGAACACACGCCATTCTTTAATAAAAAAGAAAGAAAATCTCATATAACTAACAGCCACGCACCAAAATTAGAAACCCTACAGATACATATTATTTCAGTTGATATTTTGTCAAAATAATCAAAGAACAGACGCGTGGTATTAATGTATAGATTTGAAGAGTGCATGATCAACAATGGTAGGTATTCCCTGCGATCACTTCTGTTGTAAGATGAACGTCAACACAATGACATCTTTGAGGAATTTTCTTTTGCGTTGCCATCGTCTTGATTTCTGATGTAGCCTATAGGCCTATGTATGAGGTAGATCTCAACGACGCCTATGTAATCCTAAGAAATTCATCTAGTTATTGATTAGAAAGCATCTGTATTTATGTGGTATGAACAGAAAATGAAAAAAAAGAAAACAGTTTCAACCCTCTACGGCTATCGCTAGATTAAGAGTGGTCCTATCACCTTTCAAGATGATATATTTTGTGCAGTTTACCTCTAGGCTAAATTGTATGAACACAGGTATTACTATCTGGTCTTTTAATCAGTTACAAACAGAATTTAGAATTCAGTCTATAAGCAAGGTGCGATTTTAGCTGGTGAAGCACATCAGGTCACGAATGTCAGAAAATTCTTGGTTTCACTAAATTTGGTGTTTGCAGCTTTATTGAAAGAACATATTTGTTGAAGTTTCATGTAAAGTATATGTTTGTACGTCTGAATGATAGATTAAGAGCATTATTTCACAAATTGGTCTCGCTGATTAATATGAGGATAACTTTCAAAAACTGTTGCAATGAAACAACAAAAATCTGCATTTTCTGGCATTTTCGATTCCCACTTCAGCCAACCTGGAGGTGGTTTCCCATTTCTGCTCCAGGCAAACGCCTGGATGGTTCGTAACTTAACATCAGGGCCGCCTCCTTCCTATCCTCACCTTAATTACAAGTACACACACACTAATACAGCTATAATAATGACACAGGTTGTTAGACAAAATTCCTCAATCACCTAAGTACAGTACATTCGGCTAAATGACTATGATGTCCAAGCCCCTCAAATGGGAGAACTTGCTTCAGAGGACAGGCGTTGTTACGTGATAGACATATGAGTGATCAAGTCATGACTTTGGTGTGCCTTGTCTTTTGCTGCTGTTCAGTCAGTCAACACGATTGTGTCCAATGAATTGGGTGGGGTACAAGTTATAAATATGTAATCACACTCCTGGAAAAAACTACATGTATTAGGGCCTAATTAGTTATCACCCTTAAATGGGCAAAATAGTGTTTTCTAGTGCATGCCAAATTTATTTATTTATTTATTATTACAATGTTTTATTCTAAATTGTATGCACGCGCATATACACCTCAGTTTAGGGGCTGCGACAACGCGGCCATGTAGCCCCGTGTACTTTGGGTGTATGTAGAATCTGTTTGATAACCGGTGTTAATTGTGAAGGCTGTATTAGTGTGTGTTTTCTGTAATTCAGATGAGGACTGAAGACGATCATTTTTCAAGTAGTTCCTACTTTTGCTACCAAATTCTACTTTCAACGACAACTAGTTGAGAGCTTGGTTACTAGATGCTTGGATCCTGGTGACGAACGTTGGAACTTTAGGGCGTTAATCAAATCTAACCTATAATTTAGCTTCACACAAGTGTAATTAGTGGAAGGTTCTACTACATGCCATAAATCTATGACATGTGCCTGCCGGCTTTACTTTCCCCCCCGAAGGAAGGCATACTGAGGGATTTTTAACGCTCTTGAAAAATCCGACGACATCGGCCACAAGGTAGACTCATATATAATGAATAAGTCTTGAAAATCTGCTATAAATTCAAAGCTGCTTGAGCTACTCTGCGGCTATTTGACTGGGATATGAAACTAGTTTTCCTTCATCTATATGTGTACCAACAGAGATTCTAGCTCGTGAAGTTTACACCTCACGATCGTAAGACATAATTTCAAACATTACAGTTGAAATTGAATCGTAAAATAGGAGATCTACTTGCAAATGGCCACTTCTGGAGAATCGTTATCTTTTCACTGCGCGAACGTGTTGGGAAAGAATTTTGAACATTAAGGAAGTGCACGGCCACTTAAGGGTGTGATTACTCCTGCAATTACTCGGGACTATCTCTAGGCAAGTCTCTCGCAGAGCGGAATTAACAATTTGAATCTAATCTTACACATTCTTTACAAGCAAGAAACTACTGTTATTAATGTTGGGTGATGTTAGTCTCAAACAAACGAGCAATTTCTGAACAGCGTAGCAATGAATCCTGCACATTTTAACAGGAATGGGGAGCAATGGTGTTCAGTGTTTCTAGATCGAATCTCGGCGCTGAAAATGGCCGTCCTGAATGTGTTTCTCTTTGTTTCTTCTTCACTACCTTCCGGAAAAGTATAAAAATTGGAAACTAATTTCAAGTTCTGGGATACCCTCCCCAACCATTGAACCTAATAACTACACTTGAACAACTACTACAGTCATCAAGAAAACGGACGTTCTCAGACACATTCAAAACACACAAACAAAATGGTCTTTGGTCGACTTAGAGATTTCTTACACTAAATTAAGAAACAATAGTTGCAAGCTAATTTTGGCATTTATTGATTTATTTTTAGATTGATTGATTGACCCTTTAGTCAGTTGTTGAGTTATACAATTTAGGGTGTTTAATGTCCACCCGACAGCGATAGCTACGCTCGCTAAAGCGCAGCGCTAGGCCATGGTGCCAAGCTCTCCGCGGACTGGATAGACGTTGGTTAGAGCCCCACCGTCGGCCATCCTTGAAATGATTTTCCGCGTTTTCATATTTTCAACTCCTGGCAAATACTGGGACGGTACCTTCTGAAAGGCCACGGCCGCTTCCTTCCATACCCTTGCCGAGTTTCATTCATCTTCATGCATTTCAACTTTCATTAACTCCCCTCTTGAGGTTGGCGTCAGGACGGGCATCCGGCCGTAAAAACCCATCCGCCACATAGAATTTGATCGTATCTCATCCCCGACTCCTTTCGAAACGGGAATAATAAGGGGTAGACATACAGGGTGTTTAATATCCAGGTTTCGGTGGCCTAGTTGGTAGCATGCTGAACTGCTATGCCCAAGATAGCGGGTTCAAACCTGGCTGAAGTCGTCCTATTTCTTGAGAGCGTTAAAATCCTTCAGTATGCCTTCCTTCGGAGGGGAATTAAAGCCGGTGGTCCAATGTCATAGATTTACGGCATGTAAAACATCCTTCCACAGACTACATTTGTGTGAAGCTAAATTTCTAGGTTATATTTCGTTGGAACGCTCTATCAAAGTTCCAACGTTCACCATTAGGTATCAGTGATATCTGGTAGCGTAAGTTGGAACTACTTGAAATTGAAGGGAACTTGCAGCTCACCCTATGGGTTCTATTAATTAAATTATTATTATTATTTAACCATATGGGTGTCCACTTGAAGCAGTTACAGCCTCTGGTGAGCCGAACATGTCCCTGAACACTCCCGGCACTAAAAGCCATACGATAAATAAATAATTTGGACCATAATCCCTTGCGTAAAATATTAACTGCTCCAAAGATGTTTTACGACTGAAAGAATCGATATTTGTTGGTACTCATCAAGTCCATTGTACTGCCAATTTAAGTAGCTATTACCCTAAGCACGATAAACATCACTAGTACACCTCACCAAGGTTATGATGTGGACACAGACAAACTGTGCTTGTGCTCTTCTCAGAATCAAGCGTGTTGTTTTACGTGATGATCATGAACCATCGGGCCTTCTTTTCAAAATGAAACCAAGCCAGTAGACATGATATATCACTTGGAAAATCTTGCATGCATTAACCAGAAAATAATTGAAGCTTGATGAGAGGCAAGCAGTACACTTCTGCTGTTCTTTATATTGCTGACTAAACGAGTTAGATCTTGAAGTAATGACGATGTATCTGTAATAAGTGGACGACAGGAAATTTGTACAAGTTAATAATGTGAATGAGAATTTGCTTCGTGAAAGGTTTCGTAGGTAAGCTATACTGTTGACATCTACAAATTTAAAGTCCAGTGCTATTTCATTTTGTCCGCCGATGTTCTCGAGCACTGCGTGCTATTATTTTTGCATCCCAACCTCGACGGAAAGTGGGAGTTGTTGTTGTTGTTTGAGTATTCAGTATTTTGACTGGTTTAATGCAGCACTCCAAGCTCCCTGTCCTGAGCTAATCTTTCATCTGTACATATCTACCACACCCTACAACCGAGGCAATCTGTTTAAGATATTCTAACCTAGGTCTACCCCTACAGTTCTTGTCCTCGACCATTCCTTCCATAACTAATTCCAAGTATGTATTAAAGAAATCTTTCCAGTCGGTCAACACAAATTGTGCCCAATGGTAGGCCTATATAAATACTTGTTATTTTGTATTATCTTATTTCTTACATGTTAGTGCATGTAAATACTTGTTTCCCGCCAAATGTAATTGGGCACAATTTGTGTTGACCGACTGAAAAGCTTTCCTTAATAGAACTAGGCAACACTGAAAAATGACATCTTTCACTTCAATGCCTATGTATGTGTCCTACCAACCTATCTCTTCTCTTCATTAGCAGTCGCCAGAAACATCTCTCCTCTCTCACTCGTCTTACTACCTCTTCATTTGTAACCCTATCTACCCATCTGATCTTCATCATTCTCCTGTAAGGGGCGTGGTGGCTCAGCGGTCTAGCTGTATGCCTCTCACCAAGGCGGTCCGGGTTCGATTCCCGGTCAATGCATGTGAGATTTTCGAAGTGAAATGCCATGTCCTGTGGTTCGGATTCCACGTAAAAAGGAGGTCCCGTGGCTCATGATCTCAAGATTAACGGTCACGTTAAACTACAAGCTTCCTTTTCATTCTCCTGTAACACCATAATCCAAATATTTCTATTTTCTTCTTTTCTGCTGCGCTAACAATCCATGTTTCTCTTCCATAGAGCGCTATGCTCCAGACAAAGGCTTTCAAAACTGACTTCCTAATACCTAAATCTATATTCGGTGTCAACAGATTCCTTTTCTGTAGAAATGCTTTCCTTGCCTCAGCCAACCTATTTTTTATATTCTCTTTGCTTCGTCCATCACTGGTTATTTTGCTTCCTAAATAACAGGAAGAGAAGAAAGTAATTTCATATTCAATAGGTTCAATTGTGCTCCTTAGTTGTAAAAATGTCAGCATTATTATACATTTCACTAAAATTGCTTGCTTCTTTCTTCTAATTCAAAACCACCTACATTTCATGCTATACATTCCCTGAGAACTGAAATTTTTATTTAACAACAAAAGCACTCGTCTGGTGTTGGTAATTGTTGTTTTAAGGGGGCCCTGATCATTTTTTCACACAACGCTCAAATATCAATGGTGCGTTTCTTGGAAACGAATCATTTATGCGTAGTATTATTTAACTAAAGTGGTGTTGGGGTAGCGCACCTGCCTCTCATCCGGAGGCCCCAGGTTCGATTCCCAGCTCCATCAAGGATTTTAGAAACTGACGTGAGGGCTGGAACGGGGTGCACTCAGCCTCGTCAGAACAATTGCGTAGCTGTCTGACAGTGAGGCAGCGCCCTGGTCACGAAAACCAAGATTAACGGCCGAGGGGACCCGGTGCGCTGACCACGTGACACCCCAGAATCTGCAGGCCAAATGGCTGGGCAGTGGTCGCTTGGTAGTCCTAGGACCTTTATGGGCTGTATTGCCAGAGGTTATTATTATTATTATTATTATTATTATTATTATTATTATTATTATTATTAGTCTATTATATTATTATTTTACTTAACATAGTGGTACACTCGCATACCTGTTACTCAGTGGCAACTACTGTATATAACTTATTTCACTCTAGGTGGGCCCTGATCTTTATTCCCTTGTACCGGTCAATTAATTAATTAATTAATTTTTATATATACTTATAACGGCCACGGTGGCTGAGAATGTGGGTTCGGATATCACTCCAGCTGACCTGAAAATGGTTTTCGAGGTTTCCCATTTTCACCACCAGGCAAATTCCGTAACGGTTCCTTTCCACAGGTACATGGCCGACTTCCTTCCACAATTCGATCTCTTACCCTTCCTTAATTAGACCCAAGTTAGCGGTCACCTGGGCGATCGGCCTGTCACCATCCCCTGTTGTATCTTCTGGAAAAGTGTGTTCAGCTCCCAGACATCTTCCTTGCGATGGTAGAGGAATGATCCCCCGTATAGTTCGTGGGTGAAGCCGATCTGGGAAGATGAAAAGCCATTCAAAATAATACTTGTTTATTTATCTGTACATTAGTTAGGGGCGTGGTGGCGCAGCGGTAAAGCTGTTGGCCTCTCACCATGGTGGACCGGGTTCGATTCCAAGATTTTCGAAGTGAAATGTCATGTCATGTGGCTTGGATTCCACGTAAAAAGGAGGTCCCGTGGCTCATGATCGCAAGCTTAACGGTCACGTTAAACTACAAGCTTCCTTTTTTCTATATATTAGTTGTGATATATCTTGATCCCACAAAGAAACCAAACGGCTTTGACTTACCGAGGAACTTCTGGTGCCGCATCAACAGGCTGAGGACTGACATGGTTGCTGAAATTATTCCAGGTACAAGTGGGGCTGGATCAGCTCACCAATGTGTGAGTGTAACCTGGAACATCTGGTCCAACGCGGTCCTCTTTATTCGTACTCTGACATTCCTGACGATTTGTTCGCTCTCACACCCGATTTATTAACCGAATGGTTGAGAAGGATGGACTTTAAAGTTTGAATATACCTTGTTAGGCCTATGTATAATTGTATAATGTATAAATTACCATGCGATTAAATAAAAATAGTTGTGATCTAAAAGTGTGGTTTTCAACAAATACGTTATTAACATAGTCAATAAGATTTTTTTTCGTGTGAACTCCTGAGAGGCCGAGTGCAGGTCTTTCTAGTCGACGCCCGAGTGCGACCTGCGCGTCGGGATGAGAGATGGAATGGATGAAGGTGAAACTGGGCAAGGATGAGTAAGGAAACGGCCGTGGCCTGTCAGAAGGTACCGTCCCAGCATTTGCCTGGTGTTGAAAATGGAAATCCACGGAAAATCATTTCAAGGACGGCCGACGGTGGGGCTCGAGCGCACTCGTCTACCGAGTCAGCAGAGAACTTGGCCCCATGACCTGACACTGCACTTTAGCCAGTGTAGCCACTGCTGTCGGTAGTCAATAATATGGTTGCTATGACAGGAAGGCACAAACCTCGGGAGAGACACAGGGAAAGGTTGAGACATTACATGACCACGAGGGAGAGTGGTTTGGATTGAGGATGAAAGGGATCTTTTAATATCTTGTTTGAATGCTGTGTAGAGAGAGAATATTATTGAAAGGGAGTCACTAAAGGAAGTCAGGCGGTGGAAAATAGAGCACTTAAGCAGTTCGATATGTGGGCGAGGTAGATGATGTTGAATGGAAAGGAACATCGATTGCGAAATATGTCAACCCCCTAGCACTATACAGCCCATGACGGGCTAAGGCCGACCAATCGACCGCTGCCCAGCCATTTGGCCTGAAGATATTTGGGTGACGCGTGATCAGCGCGTCGGTTCCCCTCGGTCGTTAATCTTGGTATTCGTGATCGGGGCGCTGTCTCACTGTCAGACAGCTACTCAATTGTCCACACGAGGCTGAGTGCACCCCGTTCCAACCCTCACGTCAGGTTTAAAATCCCTGACGGAGCCGGGGATGGAACCCGGGGCCTCCGGGTGAGAGGCAGGCACGCTACCCCAACATCACGGGGCCGGCTTAGTGCGAAATATGTGATTAACATATTCCATTTCGTGTAGTTAACACATACTAGTAATTTGTAAACGACTTCTCAGGACATGTGTCCATTTCGTGGTGCAGTGGTCAGCATTGGTGGCTGTTACCCTTGAGGTCCGGGTTCGATTCCCGGCTCTGCCAAGACATTTAAACCTGGTGTGAGAGCTGCAACGGGTCACACTCAGCCTTGTGGGGTACAACTGAGAAGAGGTGGGCTCGATTCCCACCTTAGCCATCTTAGAAGTGGTTTTCCGTGGTTTTCCTCTTATACTCCAGTCAAATGTCGTGAAGGTTCCTAACTTAAGGCGTAGCCGCCTCCTTCCCAATCTTAGACTAAGTTACAAAATACACACACTGTCTACAGACACCAGACTGACACAGGTTATCAGACAGATTCTACACACCCAAATACATGGCACTAAAATAAGCACCATGTCGCAATGCTCCTAAATGAATCAACAACAGCATCAGCATTTTAGGTCAAATACATTGAGTTGATTTAGGGTCTGTGATTTGGAGAAGTGCTTTTAACGAAGGATTTAAAGCTTTAGCAATTGAAATGAAGAAATTAGATAACTCTTCGATTTAGAAATACTGGTTATAGCAGATAAAGACCAAATTGGCGAAGAGCACTTATATGAGACTTTAGTCTATCATTCTGTCATTATCGCTCGATCCGGACTAGATTCCAATAAGTGGATTTTCATGATCCTAATACTGACAAATTTGTTATCATTACAAGTCGTTTGTAACAGTCTCTTACGGTTGAAGTTCAAAACCAATAATATTGATAATACTAAAGCCAGGCAGATCCATAATGAATTTAAGGATTACTTCCAAAGGTCAAACTTACGAATCATTATGAACTGTACTGCCATTATGGACATCGCTCGATTTGAATAGTTGCTTCTCAAATCAAGTGTTGATGGTGATAACTTGATTCACATAAAGGTACATGTACATGTGAATGACCATGATTTTAACTAAACATCACACACACATTATTACAAGTATGTTTTATATATCCTTGAAATTCACTTTACAGCTGGATAGGACCGCGTACAACAATAAAATTAAATAAAAACAAAATATTAGTATGCTAACTATTTCAATATTTAGCCTACTTTCTCCTTCATATGGAATGTTGTTTCTGTGAGTGCAGAGGTTTGCTTAGGCACCTATATCTTTGAAACTTACCAATAAAATACGTTAATGTATGCATATGTAGACTAGTATGGAAAACATACAGAAATAAATGTATTAGCAGCATGAATTAAAACTTATAAATTAAAATATAGCAATTTTTTGTTGAGTACAACTTAAGCCAAGCCGTTAATTTTTAAGGTAGAAGAAGATTCTTGCAAATATTTGGGCGTTCACGTAAGGAATGATATGAAATGGAGTAGTCATGTAGGATGTGTAGTTTCAAAAGCTTACAAATCCCTGCACTTTGTAATGAGGGTATTAAGAGGAAGTAGTACCTCTGCTAAAGAATTAGGCTATTTGTCACTTGTAAGACCTATTCTGGAATATGCCTCGGCGGTTTGGGATCCATATCAAGTAGGGCTCATCAATGAGTTGGAAATGGTACAAAGAAAGGCCGCTAGATTTGTTCTCAGTGACTTTAATCCCAGGAGCAGTGTGAGCCGTATGTTAAAGAAACTTGGGTGGGAATCACTGGAGGCTAGGAGGATGAAATCTAGACTCTGCGCTATGTACAACACGTATACAAATCAACCAGCATGGGGTGAGCTTAGCAAACGATTGGGAAAGCCCACTTACATGGGAAGGAGCGATCATCCTTTCAAAGTTAAGGGCCGACCACAGCGAACAAATTATGGTAAATATTCTTTTGTAAACCGTGCCATTGATAACTGGAACTCTCTACCTGCCGCAGTCTTAGAGCCTTTTCCCATACATATAGGTGTGTTTAAGAAAAGACTCACTATTTGTGTAAATACTCCAGTTTAATTGTTGTATAATTGTTATTGAATTGTTATATATAATTATTTATTTGTTATGTATATACAATTTGCCACCGGGGGACACACCCCCCATTGCAAATAAATGAATGAATATGAATATGAATATGAATGATTGCAGTGTACTTTTCTTCAATTATCATACTGATCCTATGTACAAAGTTTCAGCCAACTGGCTTTCGTAGTTTTTAATCTATTAAATTAAATTTGTCAAAATATAAACATACGAGAAGCTGGACTTAAATATTAACACTGCTTTACTCTAACGTTTTGGTTCAACCTGATGTGTTTAATGCATTCCATCCCCTTAATCATCTTTGGTCAGAAGTTACCTATCATATTTCTTCCTCATTGTGTATCCTTTTCTGTTATTTGCCTCATTGGAACTCTCCTTGTACATTTTCTCTGCCTCAGTAACTCTTCTTCTGTCAATAGCAGAGAGTGCATACCCTTTGTCTATACACCTCATACCATGGGCTAGTCTAGTGTTCACATTATAAAGCTTCATATTGCTAACTTCTGAGTTATATTAATATTCCTCATGACCACAGACATTGACACAAAGACTAGTTTTGTGGCTAAACCATTTCGAATGTTTGCATTTTCTAACAATTCAATGCTACGTTCACGGTCACTATATTTTCACATTATACACTTCTGTAATAAATTTCAGACAACACTGAGATCATTTGCCTATAGTAGAAGTGGGAAACCACGGAACACTACGTCCAGGTTGGCTCGGGTGGGAATCGAACCCACTTCTTCTCAGTTTTGTCTCACGAGGCAGAGTGTACCCCGTCCCAGCCCTCAGACTAGATTTAAATTTCTTTGCAGAGCCTAGACTTGAACCCGGACCTCTGGGGCGTCAGCCAAGAAAGCTAACCACTACACCACGAGGTGGTCTTTTCATAATTAGGCATCCACCTCTAAATTTGTATTTTTAAACAGTGTTAAGAGGGGCAGATGACCTCGTAGTTGCGTCCCTTAAAGCAAATTTACTATCATGATCATCATCGTCATGATCAAGCGGCCATGGATGTTTAGAAGGTACACTCCAGTAATTTAGCTGGATTTGAAAATGGGAAACCATGTTATACCATTTCAATGACGGCTGAAGGAGGAAGTTTTAATCCACTCGTCAACCGAGTCTGGAGCAGCCTGTCCCCGTGACCTTGCACCTTTAGAGCACGTAACTATCGCAGTCGGTTCTCGTATGATGTGATAACTTATCCCTATGCCTTATTTAACCGGTCTGTTAGGTGGTCAGCCCGAAAACTGGTTGGATCCTCAAAAAGCACCACCGTTAGGTTATGTGGGTAGATACCCACAAAAACCCAAGGCAGCGCTATATTGAGGCGTACTAGGCAAGAAGAGGAGTGAAGTTTGCCATTACTTTCCTCACTGAATCAGAACAGCAGTACTAACCCTATGAGTAGAACCTTTCACAGCATCCACAGGCACTGATTGTGCCCTGAATGCCATTACTAAGCACCACCCATACCTCAGTAGCTTCCATATAATCACAGCCATGAGTGAGACCGAGACATCGGTGAAAAGCCACATTTTACTCTAACCGGTATTCCACCCAAATAATACATTTTTAAGTAAGAATAGAATTTCATTTAACCGATATAAATATTGGTTCAATCATTATAATTATAATACTGTAATAACAATTACATCCTACTGCCCCTATTAACTCATCACTACGTAGCACACCTTTCTTTTGCATGCCGTGACAAAATGTAATTCTGAATAACTTTCTTGCTAGTCATGAACTAATATTAAATATATAATTATCTTTTATACATTTCATTATGCTGTGTGAATACATTTTTCAAAGAATTCGGTGAAGTCGGGGGAGCACGCAAAGGACGTGCCTTACATGCAAATTTTCAGATAACAACTTTAGGCCCTAATTACCTAGAAATACACATTTTATTCTTGTAATTTCTCTCGGAAAAATGGCATGGTTCGAAAGACAATCCATTTAAACTATCGGACCCATCCAATAACGTTTGCATGTGTATAAACCTTTCGCCCGGCTGTAGCCTACTTTTATGCGGGCTGGATGCGACTCGGTTCTGTCAGGGGCTATCGTCTTGTTTATTTGTTTAAACGCACTTTTTAAACAAATGCATATATTTCCGTTGACTTTTCAAGAAAACCAACATTTTTCCTGGCACAAACCGCACCTTCTAACTCCCTCTGGAGGGTTTCGAGAAAAGTACACCTTAGCGTTTTTTATGTATGATTATTTACTGACATTTTAATTTGTCGCCCCAATTGGCTGAAACGAGGTTAAACAAGGAAAATGGTTCCCTCATAATGCCACTGCAATTGGGATGAAAATACTGTTGAGCGCAAATAAATAAATAAATAAATAAATAAATAAATAAATAAATAAATAAATAAATACATACATAAATAAATAAATCTATCGCCAAAATATGCTAGTTAATGCAACACGAGTTATTTTTATTTCATATCGTATATTAATTCTCCGTTGTTACGAGATCATGATGTTCATAGTAATAATAATAATAATAATAATAATAAATGTTATGAACTCAATGGGAATGACAAAAAAAGGAAACTAAATGAATTTCTGACTCATCGTGCACCATTTCATGATTTTCTAAGCAACGAAGGTTGTAGTTGATCATTGATCCGCACCTCTATTCTATAAGCCAATGTAAAATGAGAAATGTTTATGTATAATTATTAATAGTATTATTACTATTGGCATTAATAATAATAATAATAATAATAACAATTGGAATAAGAAGACAACACCGACCAGGATACAAAAAGTCATAAAGGATTTGGAAAGAAATAATATCAGAGAAGAAGCTACACCACAGAGAAATATTTTTAGGCAAAAAGTGCTAAAAATGGAAGGATTCCAAGGGAGGAAGGGAAATAAAACCGGCTCGAAATGGTCCGAGGAAAGGAAGAGTGAGATGATGAAGGAATAATGGAGCAAGAAGAAGGAACCGCAAGGGACAAAGCATTGAAACTGGCCCGTGGACCCTAGACGACCGAAACGATAATAATAATAATAATAATAATAATAATAATAATAATAATAATAATAACAGTACCCCTCCTAATGGACCTTATTCACAGGAATTAACGACAGATCATGAAGATTAAGGATGGGCAAGGGGTTGTAAGGAAGAGGAAAAGACAGTGGCCAATGCGCGCAAATACAGTAAATATAAAAAAGTTCTCGTGAAAAGGAGAAGGGGAACGTTGATAAGTTTCTGCCACGGAATTCTCATTTATTTGTAGAATTATTATCGGTGGTCTTTTAACTGACCGCGATCGCTAAGCGCAATAGGACGCCAGGTTATGAGGCCACGATACCATGATTTTCCATGGTTTCAAATTCTCCAACTCAGGCATAATGCTGGGACGATATTATAATGATAATAATAATAATAATAATAATAATATATTATATAAATTAAAAAAAGACAGGCAGCAAACCAAATGTACTGTTGGAACTTGTAGTTTAAGCCTATATTCAAGTCACCACTGGTGGCGTCAATAGATGGCGCACATTAAATTATACATATTCCTGTAAATACATCCTCTCCTCTTACCATTTAACGTACCGGGCACTCCAAAAACAATCAAGATGAATCTATCTTAACACAGAGTTACGACTTTTTGTTGGATTTCATTGGTTCCAGGTATCAAGAATCTAAATATATCGATAAAAATTAGCTTTTCATGTAATGATATTTACCACATTTAATACTTGACGAGCTTTGGTTGAATAAATATACACATTTTCTTCACTATTTTCCACCCGTTATTTTAACAAAAGATAATACTTTAATTGTTACTAAGAGCATGAGATATCAGAAAGTACGGTATGTACACACTACAATCTAACTTAAGAAGTACTGGTGTACAATCTATGCAATTGAGAGTTGTCTGGTGTTGGGAGTTATCCCTCGCGTTTGGGTAGGGATATTCAAACAAAATCATTGACTTTTCTGCCTGCATTCTTAAAATAAAATGGACTTATGTGATCAATGGGGGTGGAGTGTCTCTCATTGTGTACTGTTTGTGTAACTGTCAGTCAGTTTGTATGCCTGTGTGTGTGTCTTTATGTTTATCTGTGCGTCAGATTTGTATTTGTCCCCCCCTATCAGTTCTTAAACGCATGATCTAAATAGAAAAAAACAGAAAAGATAGCCTCTCTCCCGTGCACCTAAATCGCAGTTTCATTTTGCCGCCATCTAAGCAAAAACAATATGGGGGGCTGTTAAATTAGTGTTAGGGAGTCGGATGCCTCAGCTACAAAATTCTCAGGTAATTTATTTCGAAATGGCAGCCGTGCGTAATTTCAAAGTATTACGGTATAATCAATAACTAACGTTTCAATAGATCAATGCTCATTGAACTGATATTCGAGTAGCTTAAAATGATGGATAAAGTTAACTGAGTTGGAACGTAATAATATTGAATGTCAGGTGCTACCGCCATCTTAAATATATCACGTTTTTACGCGAATTAATGAGACACTTTTTATACACTTCTGAACAAAACGTGGGAGGGGGGTAATTGCACAATTAAGTGTATGTAAAAATTCAGGTTAGTAGATGCTAATTCAATTGAGCACAGTATTGTTGACCAACTTAAAATCAACACTTTTACTAGATATGGAAGGCAATACTTAACAATAACATCTAAATAATCTATACCCTTCAGTAGTACCACAGGGGTAAAGGGGAGGGAGTTGGTAGCCTTTATAATTTGAGGGGACGGTATATCCCTACCCCCCAAACCCCTAATTTCTCTCACTGCAAACCTTGAGTCTGTGTCACTTGACTTGACAATATTACAGAATTAAACAAGAACTAGATGAAACCCGTCAAAACATGACGGACAATGGAAAACAAAATTACTGAAGAAGCTTCTTATATAAGTTACATTCTTTGTACGATTACTTTTTAGCACTATTGCAACTTTAAGGGCGTCAAAAGATAGCACTCTCAGCATTGCAATATATTGCTGGTCATGACTGAAAACGTGATTAGGTCATCATCATCTTGCACAGTTTCCAGCCACTGGCCGGGTCTGTTTGGAACACAAGTCTCTCCAACGTCTTCTGTCTTCCCACCATCTCTCAGCCTCCACCCTTGTCCAGTCTTCTCCTCTCTTCTTCACGATTTCTTCCTCCCCCTTCAGCCACCTGTCTCTCGGTCTCCCTCTTGGTCTCTTTCCTTCCCACTTCGTCTCGTGTATCCTGCTGGGTATCCTCTTCTCCTCCATTCGTTTTACATGTCCATACCATCTAAGTCTAGATTTCTCTATACCAGTCTGTAATGGTTCATCCTTCATTAATTCTCCGGTCCTCTCATTTCTTATTCTGTCCATCTTTGTAGCTCCAATACTGCTTCTCAAGAACCTCATCTCACTGGCCTGTATTTTGCTCTTCTCCCTTCCTTTCATAACCCAGGTCTCCGAGGCATACGTCAGGATAGGGACATTGTACGTCCGATATATGATCTTTTTGCTGTTCTGAGGGACATTCTTGCTCCATAACATGCTTCTCACACTCCTCCGGAATGCTTCTGCCTGTCTCCCCCGCTCATTTATTTCTCTATCGTTTCTTCCATTCTCTTGTATCAGGCTTCCCAGATACTTGAAACTCTCCAATTCCTTCGTCTGTTCCCCACCAATTGTTATTCCCGTTGTGGTTCTTTCCTTCTTCCTTGTTGTGATCACCATCTCACTCTTATTTATGCTAAATTTCATCCCATAACCTTGTATTATTCCTTCCCACACGTCCAACTGTTCCTGTACCTCCTCCTCCTTGTCTCCCCAAATCATCAAATCATCTGCAAGCACCATTGCTTTCATCTTTCCTTCCCCAATTACTTGTGCCACTCGGGTCATTATGTCATCCATCACCACAATGAAAAGTAACGGTGACAGTGCACTTCCTTGTTTCAGGCCGTTTCTCTGTTCCAACCAGTCCGATCTCTCTCCTCCCACTTTCACACAGCTCACGCTTCCCTTGTACATCTCCTTTATCTTCCTTATAGTCCATTTTTATATTCCTCTATCCTCCAGGGACTTCCATACTTTGTTTCTGCATACACTGTCATATGCTTTCTCAATGTCCAGGAAGGCCATCAGTAGATCTGTTCCATACTCATAGTGCTGTTCTTGTAACTGCCTTACAGCAAAAATCAAATCCACTGTGGACCTTCCTGATCTGAAGCCATGTTGTTCTTCCCTCATCCCTCCTTCTATCCTTGTCCTAATTCTCCTTTCCAAAACTTTCTCAAACAACTTTGCACAATGACTCATCAGTGTTATTCCCCGATAGTTTCTGCATTCTGTTCTACTACCTTTCTTGAAGATCGGGACAATTATTCCCTTTTTCCAGTCCTCTGGGGTCTTCCTTTCCTTCCATGCTGTCTTCATCACTCGGTACAACCATTGTATCCCCACCTCTCCTGCTGCTCTCACCATCTCCACACTCAACTCATCCACACCCGGTGCCTTCCCTCCTTTCATCTTCCTCACTGCATCTTCCACTTCTTTCCATGTTAAGTCCTTTTCTGTTTGCAGTTCATCTACTGTACCTCTTCCCCGATTTCTTCCTCCTCGCCGTGGTTTCCATTTGGGTTCAGGAGTTCTTCAAAATATTATTTCCACATTTTCTTCAGTTCTTCCCTATTTTCTATCTCTTGTCCCCTTTTGTTCACTATTCTAACATAATCCGTAGGATCCTTCCGCCTCTTATTCTTTACCATCCCAAACAGGACCTTTTTTGCACCTTCACTATCCTGCTGGTCATGACTGAAAACGTGATGAGGTAAATAGCCCAATACGTTCAAGAGTTTCTCCTTGAGCTTGATTGATTTTGATAAAGTAGGCCGAGCGAATAGGACATTGTTGCCTATTAAAAGAAAATGTACTGTAGGCTACCTGTAAGTGTTTTATCGGAAGGTGTTAAATCAAGTCGTAGGATTTGAGCTCTCTGCCTAATATTACTGCACCTATTATATCCGAATCCAAGCGATTTCTTACAATTAATATATTACCATATATGAGTCCTTGGGAAACGTTCAGATTTCTAAGAAGCATATCTACGGCTTAAACGTTCGAAGTATGTGGAGGCGAATCTCTTAATTCCAAGGAATTGAAAAATTCAATAATAGGGAAATGAAGTAGCTGGCTTTCATCTTCAGTATCCAATCTGTTAACGCTGATGTATGTGTTTGAACTGCTGGATATAAGTTCAATGACTTTTAAATTAATATCATTACATTGTTGCAGCTTGGCAAATATTTTATATTCCAGCAGATCAATTTTACCCTCACAACAGTAAAGACCAAAGTAACCACGCATAGATTTTACGCAAGAGAAATACAATGTAGAAAAATGTTTACATTTGATCGTCAAGGACCTTACAGTACACTGTATTGCATAATATCTGGAATTGTTTCTGAAATGGCCTATTTATATTGGATTTTAAATGTGGCTTCGTATTATTCGATAACACTATAGTGTCCTGCAATAACGGAGCCGCCAAATATTAAATGGCAAATAATACTTCCATTGCCGAAATCAACTACGTAGTTAGACTCAGTACTCTAAACAAATAATCATTAAACAATTGTCTTATACAATGAAGTTCAACATGACCGTCCAGAGACTTTCATACTCAAGTTGGTTGGTGAGGAGAATGCGATGAGACTGATCGCTTAAAATAAATTCCTTATAATTGTTCCTGCCAGCGAAATTTTTTGCGATAGCTTGAAAACGCAGCTCAGAATGACGTTCTTCATTTTGTTATAAACAGTACGAAACCGCTCTAAATAAGCAATTTCCATCACCTGTTATAGGTTATGGCAGTACATTTTGCAGGGGAACATAGAATCACTTCACCAACTACTGGAATGACCATAGGCCTATACTCAATACTCACTTCGATAGTCACCCTAATGGAGGCAGTTTTTGAATTATATGTCCCGTGCATTTCAAAAATCGTATTAACACATGGAGGCCCACCTATTCTTGTCTATCGCCCCGGAGACCCGGGTTACATTTCCTGCTCTGCCAAGAAATTTAATTCTGGTCTCAGGGCAAAATCGGGGTACATTCAGTGTCTTGAGGTATAACTAAGAAGAGGAAGGTTTAATTCCCACCTCGACAATCTTGGATGTGGTTTTCCGTGGTTTCCCACTTCCACTTAAGGCAAATACCGGGATGGTTCCTAACTTAAGGCCTTGGCCGTCTCCTTGCCATTTACCACCTTAATTACAAATACACACAGTAATGCAGCCATCACAATAACACAGGTTATCAGAAGAAAATTTCACACATACACACCCAAGTACACGGGGCTGAGTGACCAAGATGTCGGAGTCCTTCAAACGAATTATATTTGCCAAGTGTCTCTCATGGCGAAAGCAATTGTGGAGACGCGCGAGTGCCTGGAAAACTACTTTTTTCTTTAATATCGACGATGCATAATTATAACTTTTAGTCTAGGACGCTAATAACTTGACCACCGAAGCATTGGGAAGAAATTGCAATATTAAGGTACATAAACAACCTAGCCTACACATTCAACTGTCGGTTAATGTTCCTCAACATTTCCCTTCTTAAATATTCCCCTCCTTTATAATTTTCCGTCACGTGAAAACATGCCATGTCTTGTGTTTTAAATATATCGATGCAATGGTGTTGCCATCTGCTGTCAGTTAATGGAACTATATGGGCGAATTACTGCCATCTGTTGTCAGTTATAGGAACTGATTGCAGATATTTAAACGGCGTACTGCGGACAACAGTTTGCTCTTTTGATCACATGCTGCAATGCAATGGTAAAACGAAAATAAAACGTATTTAGAGGGAATGTAGAAATAAGTATCTTTAACAGACATAAAACCTTACTATTACTCCTTGATTAAACAATATTTCAGTGGTAAAAAAAAAATACTGGCGAGGCCTAGGATCGATCCGGCGCTTCTTGGAACCACAGTCAGTCGCCTTAACCACATGGCTACTCACGCACTCATGTTTAGCAGCAGACGCAGCCATTCATTATATTCAAAAGCCGCTGTTTGAAGGAAATAATCAATTTCATTATCCAAATAAATCAATGTTGCACATTCGTATACGTTCATACTGTTATTATATTTTATTGTCAGAACTTGGTTAATGTATGTTTTCAATTACATGGAAGCTTATTAAATAACTTACATTTTAATGGACTTCTCACCGCCATTTTGTCATGACCCCAGGCGAATTGTGCGCATGCGTGAGGGCCTAGAATTCTGCTATTTTCTATATTAATTTAAAAATATACCGTAATATATTTGTTTATTTTAGAGACACTCTGCAAATCTGCATGCCAAGAGCTTTCGTTAGAATGTCTTACGAAGCCAATCGGTTAAGTCGTTTTCACAATCTCGTGTGTACAAAAAAACAGCTTAGTGTTTTAAATATATAGATACTTGTTACCACAACCATTTGAAACTTTCCTTAGTGCTTGGTTTTCAATATCCCCACTTTTGTCCCGACAGACGGTAAAGTTAACAAGAGTAAGAGAAGGGTTAAATTCGATCTCACCTCCGATTCGTAAATGTATGCTTTTCGAGATTTCAGTAAGATTCCTGCCATTCCTTGAGCCTCCTGTGAGAAGAGAAGAAAAGTCTCCTTATTGAAGGCCTCTATGCTTTGTTCAATACTTTTAGCAGCATTGGTCCTTGTTACAGAGAATAATAAGATACATTGTTTCGTGGAAACACCAAGCAGAAGTTTTCTGTCAGAAATATGAGTTATGGTATTGCCGAACCAAACCACTGAATCATGGATATGATTTTATTCGTCTATGTAAGTACCCTCTTCTACTTGTGTATGGTGATCGCGCACGCTTAAACGAGGGGGGTCTAAGTGCACTTGCACTTGTTGCCTTAGTAACACTGCCCACTCTAATCCCAGATAGACCACCAGCAAAAATAAATATAAATAAATAAATATCATATAAATACGGTAGTTAGTTAGTTATTATTGTTAGTGTTTATAATTGAGGTAGGTTCACTGGACTTTGCAAAAGGTACTACCGACATTGGCTTGGAGTGATTATGGAATTGCCCCACACCCGCAAGAAAAAGTAACACCCACACACCCTCAGAATCTCCAGCGTGAGCTCTGGGATTCGAACTTTCAATCTCCCAATCTTTAGTTCTCCTTTGCAATCGTGGTGCCCTCCCATGTTTCGATTCGTAGCTGGTGTGAGAAATGTGCAGCAGGCTATTAAATATGGCATCCTTCAAACTACTATACTTGTTGATATTTATGGTGGTTTTAAACTCAGTATTCTATTATTGCTCTGTTTCAGTTACTTTCTTTCGCCGCCGCCGTAGCGCTACTTACGCTTCCAACAAATGCAGAAGAGAATCTAGTAAACCAAAAAGTTCATGTTCCTTCCGGTGATCTGAAGACAGCTTCCAGCGGGAGATGTAAGTATCTATTGCAGAGCTTTCGTAACTTTTTCTCATGCCGACACCCATTAGCACACACAATTCTACATGACACCAGTTTACTTATTTTAATTATAAACATAGACTATTTTAATAAAGGAGATTCATTTTGAAGAAATTCAAATTTTCCATAGTACAGTATATACAAAGCAAAGCCAAATCCGTACAGGCCATGGAGGCCCTGGAAGTAGTGGAAGGTAGAGGCTTCCACTTTTTGTGATATCGGCACTAGATGGGATGAAGTTGTCAGCTCCACGACCGGCCGTCTTTGCTCCCAGGAATTACCCTGATACTCATTTCTGGTGTAGGCTGAGTGAACCCCAGGGCTATTTTCGTTTCCACTACCTTTCAGTTAGAAGCTCAGTGCTTCTACCGACTGCGCCACGCAGCCCCCATAGTACGCACAGTATTAGCCTCTAATGGCAATAATTAAGACACGAGTATGTATATATAACGAGCGTAGCGAGTTTTATAATTTCCATACGAGTGTCTTAATTACCATTATAGGCGAGTTGCATACGACTGTTTATGTTCGACGATAATTATAACTATTTTATGTTGGAACATAAATATTCATAAATATCTGTCGAGATTTCGCCAGTTTTATGTACTGAACAGAGCGCATGGGACGCAGAGAATACCCCACTATGACACGAGCCACAGCAGGCCGTGGAAGTCAGCGTAGGTGCGATGCTATCCTTACCTAATTGGTCACACAGCTGTTTCTTGAGCACTGATTGGTGGGAGAAACTGTATCATATTGAAAACTTGTACTATAATGAGCCTCATTATAGTACAGTTTCCTGACATATAATATTTACATTTCGCCATGGTCGAACATTAAATATTTTACAAGTATAATAGGCTATACCTACATAAACATCCTTTCTCATAGATACAAAACGTGCAACTTGCTTTATATCTGGCCGAATGCAGGACACATTCGCACGCATTTCCTAATCTAACATTCTCAAACTTCAACGTTTAACTGTTTGTTTATTATCCATAACAGAAAACGCACTTTCACACGAATATGTAGTAGAAAACTGCAAAAAAAGATGAAGGCTCATTTATTAAGGTGAGAAAAATCTTGTCGATTAGAAACGCAAAAGCTGTCTAATTCTGACTCTTGGTACTAAAGTTCCAAAGTCTAGTTGTTTTCAAGTTCCGCCAGTTCCTCCTCTTCGATACGTTGAAGATCACAAGAGGTGGAGGGTGCGAAATGATTTCTTATCCAGTCACATCGGTTTACATTTAGTGTTGGAAAATAACTCACGACACTCTTGATGGTCGCACGTAACACGGTGACACCCTGTTAGGAAAGCACTGATCTATTGGGTAGTGGCCTACCTTGCCTATATTATTTCACTTTTTCTTACAATATTGCATTTTCTCATATACTGACCGGGACAGCTATGCGCATTGAGGTGCGAAGTCAGAGCGACGGACTATCTACATACTAGGAAAACGTCTGGGTTCGAACCCCACCGTCAGCTGGTCTTGAACTGCTCTTCCATGGCTCCCCATTTTCAACTCTGACAAATATCGGTTTTCACCTCCTAATGGGCCAGTTTCTTCTTTTTGTTTCGTTTAGACCGTCTAAGGACCACGGCATTCAACTCTTACATTTGGAGTGGGCTTTGATGTTTGCTCAGTAGTTACGCATCCTCTGGCTATGTTGTTCCCTCCTCTCCTGGGTCCAGAGGGCACCTGTCTTCTTTCTTGGCGGTTTGTCCTGGAACCTCAATTGCTGAAGCATCTTCCTGAGAGATGTCCGGTCTTTTAAGTCTCTTTCCATCCCTCCAAGTTCTTGCAGATCTTTGCTCACTTCCCACAACGATGGTGACTTGGTCTTCCGCTTTTGCCAGTAACCGAGGAGCGGATCGGTCAACCTGGTAGGATGCGTCCTGTAGACGTGTCCATAAAATGCTAGACGTTGTTTCCTAGCAATATCCGTGATTCTTTTACAGTACGTGTAGAGCTCTTGATTAGGTCTCCTTCTGTATTCATTCCCTTCTTTAACAGGCCCCAAAATCTTCCTCATTATCTTTCTCTCCTGTACTTAATTAATTTTCAATTTCATTAATTTTTACTCCAATTAACTCCTCTGATGAGGTTAACATTACCGTCAAAACCACCCACCATATGGAAGTCTCATCTCAACTCATAATAAGAGGCATAAATACATACACTGTAGTTTTTATTGTCCCGAAGCTTTCTTGAATCGCTTATCCTCTCAGCTCAGCTTACCTACGGATTCTGCAATGGATGGCATTCCACGTTGAAAGGAGATCCCGTAGTTTATGATCGTGAGATTAAGGTTCACTTAAAACGACATGCTTGCAGACATGATGGTGTTGTTGCTGTTGTTGTCGTGGTATCATTTTGGCACTCGGACGTCGTGGTCATCTATCCCGTGTAATTTTGATGTGTGTATAGTCCACACAGGACCGAACAAGAAATCGAACGGAGGCCGTCTGAGCGGAGAACTGCTAAACTCTCGACCACGGCGGTGGAAATTAAAGGTAAATACCAAGTCGGTTGACTACTCAAACTGTAGGAAGTTCGCATCGTTGCGTAGTGGCTAGCACTGTTGAATGTCACTGCGAAGGCTGGGGTTCGATTCCCGACTCTGCCAAGAAATGTAATTCTGGTCTGAGGGCTGGAACGGGGTACACCCAGCCTCTTGAGGCAAAAGTGAGAATAGGCGGGTTCGATACCCACCTCCGCCTTCTTGGATGTGGTTTTCCGTGGTTTTCCACTTCAATTCCAGGTGAATACCGGGCCACGGCCACCTTCTTTCAAATGTATGTATGCCTACCCAACGGGGTCGGGAATGAGATGTAATGGAAATCTTTGTGGCGGATCGTTTTTACGGCCGGATGTCCTTCCTGACGCCAACCTCATGAGAAGAGTTAATGACAGATGAAATGATTGATGGGAAATGAAACTCGGCAAGGATGTGGAAGGTATTGGCCGTGGCCTGTAGAAAATACCGTCCCTGCATTTGCCTGGAGGTGAAAATGGAAAACCATGGTAAACCATTTCAAGGACGGCCGACGGTGGGACTCGAACCCACGCGTCTACCGAATCAGCAGAGAGCTTGGCACCATGACCTAACGCTGCGCTGTCGGTACGGCCGCCTTCTTCCCAATCCTCTTGTGAATTACAAATATATACACTAATACAGCCTTTACAGTAACACAGGTTATCAGACAAATTCCACACAGACCGAAGTACACGGGGCTACATGACCAGGTTGTCGCCAAGCCCCTAAATGAATCAATAACAACAAAAATGCGTAGAAAATGATGTCAGGCGTTGCAGTGGATAGAAGCCAGTGAGTGAGAAGAGCTGTAAAAAGTAACGCACAACAATATGATTGTGTCGCAGTCCCATAATCGTTCCAGTGTTTAATCTCTGTTCACACACTCACTCACACGTAACGATCACGACAACCTTGCCGAACAAGTGAAAGTGCTTTAACACAATGGCCGGCTCCGCCCGTTTCCTGGGGTGGCAGTCAAGGGCTCGACCATAACGGGACGTCTTGGCTTGAGGACCGAGCAGGATGGGTCTTTTCGTGTGAACTAGGGCAGCTGAAACACTCTATTTCAATACATTGTGACACGAGATGTTGTTTGATTCTTCAGTTTTTTGACTCGTTTGGTGCAGTCCTCCATGCCTTCCTGTCCTGAGCTAATCGTTTCAACTCTACATAGCTACCACTTCCTACATCCGAGGCAATCTGTTTAACATATTCTAACCTTGTTCTACCCCTACCGTTCTTATCCTCGACTCTTCCTTCCTTATCTAACTTTGCTATTCCTGGGTGTCTTAGTACGTGTCCTACCAACCTACTGTATCTCTTCTCTTCATTAGCAGTCTCTCCTCTCCCACTCGTCTTAAAACCTCTTCATTTATTACTCTATCTACCTATCTGATATTTGCCATTCTTCTGTAACACCACATTTCAAATACTTCTATTCTCCTATCTTCTGCTGCGCCAACGCAGCTATATCCCCCCCCCCCCAATGAGAAGCGCATTGATGCACTGCTTTTTCCACTTAAGTGGCGATTATCTTTGAAAGCGTTCACTTTTGGCCAATGTCACTGAAAGCGACATTTTTGTACGAGAACAAGTCTCAGATTTACCCCAAGGACAGTATAGTCGGTAGCATGCTGAACTGCTATGCCCAAGATTGTGGGTTCAAACCCGGATGAAGTCGTCGGATTTTTAAGAGCGTTAAAATTCTTCAGTTTGCCTTCCTTCGGAGGGGAAGTAAAGCCGGTGGGCCCATGTCATAGATTTATGGCATGTAAAAGAACCTACCAACATTTGTAAGTTATTTGGTTAGAAACACTATATGAAGTTCCAACGTTCGCCGCTGGGTTTCAGTGACAGTGGCGTCTGGTAGCCAAAGTTGGAACTATTTGAAATTGAACTTGTTGGGGAGCCTACGGGCGTTATACCCCTCTATGGCCATTGGCTGCAATTCAAATATAATAATAAACAGCTACAGTATATTATCACGTATGCGTTTACCTTGTAGTGGAGTAACTTTACTGCCTGAGTAACTTATATTATTTCTTGTTTGCAAAAGAATTTCAGT
The DNA here is from genome assembly GCA_946902985.2 of Meconema thalassinum. Classification (NCBI taxonomy): domain Eukaryota; kingdom Metazoa; phylum Arthropoda; class Insecta; order Orthoptera; family Tettigoniidae; genus Meconema; species Meconema thalassinum. The sequence goes on from OX336390.1 coordinate 143,174,202, forward strand.
CCTCCAAAAACTACTTGAAACGTGGCCCTGAGTTGTAGTGTTTTTTGGTAGTAGACCCTCCTGTCAGCTCATTATTCACCCTGTCAACTAAGAGACTTTTAACCCCCGGGCCACGAGGCGTTGGGAGGCACGGTGGATTCACATCAATGACGGGATGATGATTAATTATATCGCAAGCTACTCCTACCTGCGTCCGGCCATTTGCAAAGTCAAGAGACAAATTGCGCCGCATTGGAGTAAGATGGTCATTGCTCTAATAACGGACTACCTCGCTCGTGGTGTAGTTTCCAGCAATCTTGGCTATCATCTCTGCGATTGGGGTTCATTTCTCTGATCTACCAAGAAATGTAATTCTGATCTGAGAGCTGGAACATGGTACAATCAGCCTAGTGAGGCAAAATTGTGTAGACGTACGTTTGATTCTCTCTTAACCTTCCTATAAGTGGTTTTCCGTGGGTTTCTGACTTCTAATTCAGGCAAATGCTGAGATGCTTCTTAACTGAAGGCTATATCGGGTGAGTTGGCCGTGGTCGTTACGGCGTGGCTGCAGGCAGTCACTCACATCCGGGAGGCGAGGAGGTTCGAATCCCCCGCCGGCGACCTTGAAGATGGTCTTCTGTGGTTTCCCATCTTCCTTCGAGGCAAATGCCGGGGTTGGTCCCTAACTATAGGCCACAGCCGATACCTTCCAATTCCTCGTCCTTACATTCACACTTTCCTCCCCAGACAACATTCCACAAGCGACGGTACTTGGAGCTCACCTCATGTGTGTCCGCATAGCAGCAGCTACAAACTCTGGCGAGCCAAACATAGCCATGATGTCGAAGCCCCTCAAATGAAACTACAAGCGTGAGGTTTTACGTGACCGTTAATCTTGTGATCATGAGCCACGGGACCTCCTTTTTACGTGGAATCCGAACCACAGGAAATTATATTTCACTTCGAAAATCTCACATGCATTGACCAGGAATCGAAGCAATAATTACAGTAACACACACAACAAAAACACAGATTAACAGACAAATTCAACATATACCAAAGTAAGCAGAGCTTATGACCAGGACGTGCCAAGCTCCTAAAACAAGAAAAAACAAAAACAACAACAATCACAATCACTGAAGGAAGCTTCTGCGTTCTTAGGTGTGGTAAAATCCTGGCTTTTGCCTGGAGTAAAAGTGGCAAATCATGGACATCCAATATGAGGATGGCTGACATTGTAATCAATCCTTTCTCTTCTAAGTCATACTGTACTTCACTAGGCTTTAGTGCTCAGATCTGGATTAAATGTGTTTGTTGCCAGTGCTGTTATTCACAACCTGGAATTCGGGTACTTTTAGACTTGGGCCAAGGAAGGTACCTTGATGGTAACCTAAAGTTAACTCGTGGAGCCCATCTGGCCTGGGGCAAGTCTTCGAAACCACTTACAAGACAACGATAGGCCTACTGTTCCGTATTTTTATTCCAGAATTACATTCCTAGGAGGAGCTGCAAAATGAACACGGTTTTTCGAGTTGGTAGCCGATAGTGATATTCACTTCATCACGAGGCATACCCTAGACCAGGGCCATCCAGACAGCGCTCCGGCCGTGCTCTGAGCGCTTTGTTGGAAGGTAGTTTCAGTAGTGGTGGGAGGAGCTTGGCTGGCTGAGCGCACTGAAGTGTGCATCCGATCCATCAGTCGCTGGTCTAGTCCAATGCGCTTTGTTGACAGCGTGTAAGTAAATCAGTTTCGCAGTGGTCATGACTGAACAGCATACACAAACAGGAGTGGTGAAGCAGCAGTCTTTTAAGCAGAATGGGAAATTTCATTTTTCTGTACAGCTTATAAAGGGCATGCCAAATGTTTAGTGTGCAACAGAGACGTAATGTGTTAAAAAGAACACAATTTGTTGTTGAATTTTTCTCTCTAATATGTTCACATTTCAGTTTGGAATAAATCACAATATTCTTTACTTAACACTTGTGTTCGTTTCCTGCACATTCCATGCATCGGAGTACCATTAGATTTGTATATGCGGAAAATTTGTTTTGGCAAAACTGCCCTATTAATATGTCAACAATCCCACAACAGCCGTCGGCCGCACATCTGTACGTACGTATCTAGTCAGCGTGGTCGGAATATCGTCCACCTCCTCGCTGCCACAGTGTAGTGGTGGTAGGGGAAGGAGCGCTAGTCTGACTGCCCAGTGCTCCCCGAGCACGGCCGCGCTCCCGGAGCGCAATGGCTGGATGGCCCTGCGACTAGACTACAACTTAGTGATTAGGGGCGGTGTATAGGCTACGCGTAGCACGGTTCTGAACAACTGTAACCTGCAAGTGCAACTTGCTGAATAAACTTCGAAATTGAGAAACCCTTAAAATATTAATTTAACTAGGTGACCTGTAGGAGAAATCTCGCATGTTCAACCTCCCGCCCGGCTTTACTGGTATGTGGGTTTCTATAAATATGTACAGTACATTTCTTTAAACGCACTTTTTAAACAAATTGTTGATAATTATGAAATCAGAGTGCTCACTGCTGCGGATAATTCTGTTTGAATATTTATTTTCAATGGGTTGTGTGCGCCCCATGTGTACATACTACCCGCCCGGCTTTAGTGTTATGCGGGCTGGACGCGACACAATTCTGCCAGGGGCTATCGTCTTTTATATTTGTTTAAACGCACTTTTTCAACAAATATATATTTCCGTTGACTTTTCCAGAAATGCAAGATTTTTCCTGTACTATTGAGACGATTTGGAAGAATTTGGCACAAAACGCACCTTCGAACTCCCTCTGGTTCAGGAGCTTGAGTTTTTTGTCGGATGAACTTAGTGTATTCTTATTTCTTAACACAACATAATGTGCTGAAACTATTTTGCACACATGTAGAAGATATTGTTTTTGTACCATTGTACTTTAAGGATAAGCCTATTTGGTCTATTTTTGACATTTTAACCTCATATTACAATTTGTATTTATAGGCTTTAATAAATTCCACCTCGTTGCGTAGTGGTTAGCATTCTTCTTCCCGGCTCTGCCAAGAAATTTAATTCTGGTCTGAGGGATGGAACGGAGTACACTCAGCCTCGTGAGGCAAAACTGAGAAGAGGCGGGGTCGATTTTTACCTCAGTTAACTTGGAATTGGTTTTCCATGGTTTCCCCACTTCTACTCCAGGCAAATGCCGTGATGGTACCTAAAATAATGTAACGACCGCTTCCTATCCTAATTTTACCTCAATTACAAGTACACTGGCACAGACATCGTAGTGACACAGGTTATCACACACATTCTACACTCACGCCCAAGTACATGGGGCTACATGACCGCGATGTCGCAAAACCTCTAAAGCATCATCAACAACAACAACAACAACAATAACAAAGAAGCTGGAATTTCACGACTGCGTTTAATTCAAAGAGAGCCTTTATAGGCTACTATTAGATTATGAATTGGACGAATAGTACGAACCAATTTAAAAAATGTGATAGATGCGGGACTCAAACCCACAACGTCAGATTTGTAGGTCATTGCTCTATCACGGACCAAATTTTAGTTCATTGAATCTAGCACATAGTGAAATGACAACAGTATAATAACTAAGATGTAACCATGGCATGAAAATATAAGTGTCTTCGTATTAGCTAAGTGGTGTCCGGTTCCATGGCTAAATGGTTAGCACGCTAGGCTTTGGCCCAAAGTGCCCCGGGTTCGATTCCTGGCCGAGCCATCAGGGATTTTAATCTTCTGAGTTTAATTCCCGTGGCTTGGGGACTGGGTGTATGTGCCGTCTTCATTATCACTTCATCCTCATTACAACGCGCATGTCGCCCACGGGCGTCAACTAGAAACACCTGCATTCGGCCTCTCCGGAGGCCACACGATCATTCATTCAGCTAAGTGGTAGAGCAACGGGGTACATGTGTCATGAGGTTTATGAGTTTGAGTCCCGTATGCATCGGACATTTTAAGTCTCCACCTTCCATTTGAATTGATTGTACTTTTGTACAATACTGGGCCCAACAGCCCAGTTCTCATTTGAAGGACTGCATATCAGAATAAGGCAATGCATTATTTGCTTTCATGTTGACGATGGAGTTAATGCAGGAAAGGATAGTCTCTGACTACAGACGCAGTGCATTGCTGACAAACCTATGTAGACCACACATGATGGAACACTCTGTAACTGTGCCGACAGACGGACATAAAAATGTTCTTGAGAATGCCCTCGGCCACGGTCTATCAAATCAACTGAGAATTGTTGCCGTATTTTGGTCTCACATTCAGCGTGACTAGTCTCTCCGGAAGGAAGTGCATCCTACGATGATCCTCTTCTTGAAGAGGTATTACGAGCCAAGCTCTCAGCCGATCAAATAAAGCTAGACAGGCGCGTCGAGCTAGCGAGAGACTAGCGTCAGACTGTAAGGCTTTCCCCAAACCTTTAGTTCTGAGGGATAGTTGTAGAATTACGCTGAAATAATCTCTTTGAAAAACGTAATTGAGAAGGAGTGATTGCCGAGGTCGTAGGAGATGAGCAGAGGTGAATTTACTTATTTTATGGATGATAATTAATACTACTACAGAACTCGAACGCTCAAGGATAAGAATCGGAAAGCACCAAGGCTTATTACAGCTGATAACCTCAGTATACTGCACCAACACCATCACCCTTATACAGAGGCATAGCCTACTATTGTCATGATGATAATTGTTTTAAGGGGCCTAAGATTTTTTTTGCACTAATTACTCCCCGTGACGGCAATTTATAAGCAGCTCGCAATTCTGCACCAGAACACTGGTAGGAGCGACGTGATGCAGCCCGCATTGCCAGGCAACAACAGACTTAGGTTTCATTGAAACTATTTGGGAGCGCTTGTTCTTCCGACTTACTGAACAAAAATCAATCTTTAAGGTTACCTGAGAGGTGTACCCTAATTCTACATTGCCTAAACTATTCCTCTTGAATCTTGCTATCATATACAAAAAGAATTTTTCGAATCCGACTGGTAGTTCCAGAGATTAGCGCGTTTAAACAAACAAACAAACAAACAAATTCTTCAGATTTATTATATTAGTATAGATAAGCCACGTAAATCTTATTATTAATTTTACCAGGCCTCATGGTGTAGTGGATAGCGTTGTTGAATGACATCCCATAGACGCGGTTCGATTCTCGACTCTGCCAATAAATTTCATTCTGGTCTGAGGATCTGTACTAAAATCGGTTTGTTGACATTCAAACCACCCAAGTACAAACGTGTCATATTGTTAGAATACTATGCTATATTTGTTTTCCAGACAGAGAAATTAATTTTGAAGCAGTCTGGTAACGATTCATTTTCGTACCATAGTAAAATACCTGATTTATGCACCACGAGCTGATCTATAGAAACAGAAGATATATAGAAGACAAGAGTTGATTTGGAACATATCGTACCATTCATTTAAAGCGACGAAATGCTCGCAATCATAGGTTGGTACACCTTGCATTCACTAGTTGTGAGTCCACCTCGTTGCGTAGTGACTAGCATTCATGGCTGTCACCGCGGAGGCCCAGGTTCGATTCTTGGCTCAACCAAATGTTGCCTAATGTTGGAACTGGTAGTTTCAGGTGGCTTCGGTGGCGTAGTTGGTAGCATGCTAAGCTTCTATGGCCAAGGTCGCGGGTTCAAACCCGGCCGAAGTTGTCGGATTTTTAAGAGCGTTAAAATCCCTCAGTATGCCTTCCTTCCTCTGGCGGTCCCATGTCATAGATTTATGGCATGTCAAAGAACCTTCCACTAATTACACCTATGTGAAGCTAAATTATATTGGTTCAGTTTAAACAACGCTCTTAGGTTCCTATGTTTGTCGCCAGGAGCCGACTGCGGTGGCGTCTAGTAGGCAAGTTCTGAACTAGTAGTCGTTGACGGTGGCGTTTGGCGGCAAAAGTAGGAACTACTTGAAAATTCAATATCTGCAGTCCTTACTTGAATTAAAAACAGATAATACACACTAATACAGTCATCACAATTAACACCGGTAATCAGACAGATTCTACACACACCCATGTACATGGGGCTACATGACCACGATGTCTCAAAACATCTAAATCTATCAACAACAACAACAATAACTAGTTGTGAGCGTTAGTAGTGGTGCTGTCTGCAGCATTCTTCTACCCACTGGTCGGCTCGGAGAAACTAAGCTTCTGCCCGGTGCGAGAAAGATAAATACAATGTGATACAAGTTCTCACAGCTTAAACCAATGAATGTAAGCCTGTCTCACCTGGGTAATTTTGAATTTGAATTTATTGTTGATCTTTTACAGACCACGGAGATTACAAAGCCTCTTGATGCAGCGCTCTTCATTCAGAGGGTGGTTAAATACAATAAAAGAAGAACAAACCTGAACTGAAATACGGAACTACTGTATTCAGTTGACTGTAAAATAATGTTATTTATATAGTTAGTTGTCGGCCCCGTGGTTTAGGGGTAGCGCGCCTGCCTCTCACCCGGAGGCCCCAGGTTCGATTCCCGGTTCCGTCAGGGATTTTAGAAACTGACGTGAGGGCTGGAACGGGGTGCACTCAGCCTCGTGAGGACAATTAAGTAGCTGTCTGACAGTGAGGATTCGCCCCGGTCACGAAAACCAAAATTAACGGCCGAGGGGATCCGATGCGCTGACCACATGTCACCCCAATATCTGCAGGCCTAATGGCTGGGCAGTGGTCGCTTGGTAGGCCTAGGCCCTTCATGGGCTGTAGTTAGTTTATGTAGTTAATTGTTATTACTTCTGGATAATCCTTTATTTTTGGCTACTGACAAATGAATCCCTACCACTACATTTGACTTAGAGGCGTGGTGTTGCAGTGGTCAAGCTACTTGCTTCTCCCGATTAACGCATGCGAGATTTCCAAAGGGAAACATCACGTCCTGTGGTTCAGATTACACGTAAAATGGAGGTCCCGTGAAATTAACGGTCAGGTAAACCAACAAGTTTCTTTTCTTTTTCTCAAGCCCAAGCCCAATATTTCACCGTTTACATCAGTAGAATATTGTAAACTAACTTGCGGAACGACCTACAAGTACTGTGCTGTGATCATGGAAAAAGCTATAGCTACAACATACTTTCATGAAAACAATTGAATGTTCACATTCGCTGTGATCATTGCATGGCTGAAGACTACCATGAGTGAAGCGTTCTACCACTCTGATAATTAGACCTTAGTATTTTATTTTTCGCTATCGTTTTACCCTCCAGGGTTGGCTTTTCCCACGGACTAAGCGAGGGATCCCACCTCTACCACCACTGAGGGTAGTGTCCTGGAGCTTGAGACTCTGAGTCGGGGATACAGCATGGGTGTGTGACCACCAGGTGGCCTCACCTGCAAAGCGAACAGGGGCCCGATGAAGGGATGGGAAGAGTGGGAGGATTAGGCAAGGAGGTAGGAAGGAGTCGGCCGTGGCCTTACGGTAGGAACCATCCCGGTATTTGCCCGAAGGCGAAGAGGGAAACCACGGAAAACCACTTCGAGGATGGCTGAGGTGGGAATTGAACCCCGCTCTACTCATTGGGACCACCCGAGGATGAGTAGACCACGTTCCAGTCCTCATACCACTTTTCAAATTTCGTGGCAGAGCTGGGAATCGAGCCGCGGACCTCCGGGGTGGCAGCTAATCACGCTGATCACTACGCGACGGAGTTGACCATGTAGGAGTATTCCAGAGAATACTAACTGAAATACGGAATGAACCTTTTCATTTTTCGGTTCGTGAGAGGGAGATCAATATAATTTACCAGCACGTAGCTGAAGAGAAAAATGCAGGTACTTACGTCACTACCTACTCAAAAAATGAGTGGAACTGAAGTAGTCGATTAGTTGACTGCTTAGCGCTTGACTCAGTGTTTTCCCCTCCACTTTCTTTCTTTCCCCGTTAGTGAAAGCTCAGAAATTCGTCATATATCCCCAGCACAATGTACTTATCTCCCTCGTTTTTTTTTCGTTTCTTTTTACGGAAAAACAAAAATTCAACATTCAAAAACGAACAAGTCGTTTTATCTAACTTTTTGTTTTATTATATTTCAGTCTTTTCCAATTTAGGTGTCCACCTCTAAATTTTAAAATTCCAGTCCAACTTTGTAGTCTATACTTTAATCTGTGTTAAGAGGGGCAGATGACCTTGTAGTTCCGCCCCTTAAAACAACAATAACTAACTTCTTTTTTGATCGTATGGCTTTTAGTGCCGGGAGTGTTAGAGGATATGTTCGGCTCGCCAGAGTTTGTAGCTGCTGCTGCTATGCGGTAACCCATGGGGTGAGCTACAAGTACCGTCACGTGTGGAGGAAAGTGTCAAAGTAAGGACGAGGAATTTGAAGGTAGTGGCTGTGGCCTATAGGTAGGGACCATCCCCGGCATTTGCCTGGAAGGAAGATGGGAAACCACAGAAGACCATCTTCAAGGTTGCCGGCGGGGGGATTCGAACCTCCTCGCCTCCCGGATGTGAGCAACTGCTTGCAGCCGCGCCGTAACGACCACGGCTAACTCACCCGGTATCTCACTCGTACAGCCCACTTATGGGACTTACACATACATCTCAGCAGCTCTGAGACGACCAGACGGGCAGTTGAGTTGGCGAGTCTTGATCTGCGTTACCCAGGAATGGTCAGTTGGAAGGCGAGGTATGTAACATACGCTACAGTCCTGTGAACCGGTCAGGAACTGTCAGTTGCATACGGAAACACAAATTACGGTGAGTGACGTATAGATGAGCTGTCACTGACTTTACCTTCACTGTAAGTCACTGAGAAGACTTGTCAAGTATATAATTATTTTGTTACTCGTACGGACCGGACGTTAATGATTCAGAATGCTGATTATGTCATACACGGTACTGTATATGTTACTGGGCATAATTTCACAACACGAATGAATATATCCCTGCATTTCTTAAGAATCTCCTATAAGTAATGGTAGGTGGTCTTCAAGAAGAATCACTATTCAAATGATTGTTTTTAATGCTTTACAACTGATCCAATCATTGTCAACTTGAGGGAAAAGTCGCTAATTTAGATGAGGTCATTTGCGACAAAATGTTTGAAAAAGACTGGAGAGTCTTCAGTGATTCAGTAAGTGGGCTATACAATAATATACATTATGCCGTATAGTGATAGTACAGTGGTCAAGCTGCTTTTCTCTCACAAAGTCGGACCGGGCTCAATTTCCGGTTAATGCATGTGAGATTTTTGAAGTGAAATGTCACGTCGTGTGGTTCGGATTCTACGTAATACGGAGATACCGTGACTCATGATCGCCAAATTAACGGTCTCATAGAACTACATGTGTCTTTCCTTCCTTCCTTCCTTCCTTCCCTCAAGGGAAATAGACCTATGTGATGACAGTTTCTGTGACATGGCGTGTCAGGGTATGGAGGTAACGGCTGGTATGAAGATGGCTACTATGCCGGCGGATATGGCAACTATGAAACGAGTGGAGGAGGATACCATGGGTAAGGCGACAGAGGTGGCTTTTGAGGAGCGTATGGCGGTTATGGTGGGAGTGGTTACGGATATTTTACCCGTATTTTCAATATTCCATTAGTTTTCTTAAAATTACGGTATATGATTATTCATTTCTGTTGGCAAGACTTGTAAATGTGAGCACAGTCAAAAATCGAAGCAAATCTCCTGCTGTCCGGGTAGGTGCAACCGCCCTCCGACAGAGACACATTTCCAAGTCTGGCTATTCTTTGGCCCAAAGGTTAGATTTTCTTATTGTTGCCATGCTCGGAGACTGGATGAACGAAATTCAAAAATTCACGTTAAACAGAAATAGTTGACGAAGAAAGTGAATCTAACAGTATATAGACTATTGGCAACTCAAACTAACACTTGGGGCGCTGCGGTCGGTCTGAATAAGTAGGGTTTAAAATACTCAATAACACGCGTTTGATATGGAACACTTTTTATTTTTCGGTTATAATCAGTAAATATGGTCTCTAAAGTAATGACAGTGTTATTTTTAATTGTATATATGTATAACTGTGCGATACACGTGATCAAATTTGTGTGTTCCACTGGATTTTTTGGTGTCATTTGCATATTATCAAGCATCAGTTTTTATGGGTGATGTAGATCAGCTGATTCAAATTTACACAGGGCTACACTTCGGACATTATTTCGGTACTATTATGCGCAATATAATGTAAATGTCGATCCTGAGTCAACGCCGAGGACATTCAAATAGAGAAATACGGTACATAAACAAATAAATAACACACCGAAGCTGTGCTACTTTTATCATTCCGAGACTAGCATCCACGCAAACCAGACGCACTGTTCCAAGCTCCGACTTATATCGTGAATTGATGTCAAACTGATGATCCGCCAGCCTTTCCGCCAAGCCTACACCTCGTAATCGCTAAGTTCTTCGATATTCGAGCTATTCCACTACGAGTCATATAGGCCTAATTTGCCACCCCGTGGGCACTGTAGAATGAGTGATTCCGCTACCATTCAAATATTCAACACCAAACCCACCTTTTAACCATCCAAATCAAGCAATTCCTGTCGCCCCCCGAGTTTTAATACAAGTTAAACTCATCCCTTCTCCCTACCAAGCAGCCAATAATTAATTATTTAATTAATTATTCAAGTAACTTCAATCTTACCAGCGCGCCCATCGTAACAGCTGTTTTTAAACTGAATAACCTTCGCTGGCTTTACGTCGCAGGTCTTCTGTCTGTCTACCTCGACAAGTGTTAGATCCTTCCCGGGGTGGAAAGGTATTATCATTAGGTATTATTAGGTATCATCACATTTCGGCTATTGCTATTTGCATCTTTTGGAAAGTGATGAAAACGTATGTCCGCAGCCCTCTTATACATCGACTTACAGCCGTAAACTGAGCAATACACTTTGCTTTTACTCATTTTTCACTCTATCAACGAGTAAAACTTATTACTTATGTATAAAGACACAAACAATTTACCACGATCTGTTGACCAATACAAGAAACCTTATACAAACAGTCACCACGTGACAAATGTACCCTACTTGGTAAGTTTCCCATTTTTACCGCTAGATGTCATATCAGATAGCTGGAGTTGCCAATTCTAATCGAATAGTTTTCAGATATTCGCCTTGTCAATAATTAAATTTAAGTATAGTCAGGGCGTAAATTTAAGTATTGACCGGACGGAAATTTAAGTGCTAACAGTGCGGACAGTTAAGTAATGACAGGGCGGAAATTTTGGAATGATTCAATTAGAATATATACGAATTGTTCGTCAATAAATGCCCTAAAACGGTTCATATATCATAAATATAGAAGAAAATGAAGTAACATAAAATAAAAGAGATACAGATGCACACTTGCGGCGGCTTCTGAAATGACGTGGACATGTCTTTGATCGCCTAGACCAGGGGTCTCCAAACTACGGCCCGGGGGCCACATCCGGCCCGCGGACATATTTTGTCCGGCCCGCGGAGAGCTAGCATACTTGAAAACTCCTTTTAGAGAACATATTTTTTATAGCAAATCAAATTTAGTTTACTGAAGTATTCTAATTTTATGTTGAATAATTATTAATATGACATCTACATTGATATGGTCATGGGCTAACTACTCATAACATTGTTGTAGGCTTATTGTTATTGTTTTTGTGATAAGTTGGATAAAGAAACACAGAATTGTAATGAGTAAAGACATGTATAACATGCAGACATATGAAATACTAATGAGATTTATGTAATTGAGATTTTCCACTGACAATAGTTTGTAGTTGTGGACTAATTTTACTTGTACCAATTATTAAAAGAGATTTAAGATGCTCATCAGTTAATTTAGATCTGTAAACATTTTTTGTGTACTTCATTTTGGAGAAGGTCTTCTCACACAAATTTTTAGTAGTACCAAAAACAGAAAACAGCCCACGAGCAAATTTATGCAAATTATCAAATTGTGTCAGTGGAAGACTCTTATAAAATTCCAACAAAGATGAGTTTTGATATTTGTTCTTAATTATATCACTGCACTGTAGTTCAATCATTTCCATTTGAAGTTCCGGGGCTAGGGTTTCAATGTCAGTATCAAAAGGATCCTGAAAAATCTTAATTTGATTCGCAAAGGCATCGAAGTCCGAGAAACGAGTATCAAAATTTATTTTCAAAGCACTCAAAGTTTCGATTGCAAAATCGATAGGAAACTCAGTCTCAGTGGTGTGGCTGAATATTTCACATGTTTTAAAATGTGAAAAACATTTACTTCGTAGTTGTTATTGAAACAGTATCAATTTCTTCCGGAATGATTTGATATTAGTGTATAAATCAGGAAGATGCTGGTTTTCTCCTTGCAATCTCAAATTCAGTACGTTCACATGTTTTGTCAAATCAACATAGAATGCTAACTTCCACAGCCATGCGTTGTTTTGTAATTCAGTAAGAGGGCGATGCTTTTCATTTAAAAAAAATTCGATCACTGCTCGAAGTTCAAAAAAGCGCTGAAGGACTTTCCCACAACTAAGCCAACGTACGGCAGTATGATAAGGTAAGTCATTTTCTCCAATCTCTTCAATAAATTGTCGGAATTGTCGGTGATTCAGCCCAAAAGATCTCATAAAATTAACAGTTGATATGACTGGTTTCAGAACTTCAGATATATCCAAACATTTTCCGCACAAAGACTGTTGATGAATGATACAATGTAAGACTAATGGTTTTGAACCACCGTCATTTTCTACAGCCTTTGACACAAGAGCGACCACTCCTTTATCTTTCCCACTCATGTTTTTGCCTCCATCAGTTGTACTACATTTCAAGTTTTTCCATCGAAGGTTCTTTTGATTAATGGCCATTTCAACTCCTTTAAAAATATCTGTACCAGATAATGTACAGATAATGACAGGGAAATTAATAATATGCAGTGTTGCCGTTTTGCGGACTTTAGTCCGATTTGCAGCCTTTTTTCAACGTTGCGTACTTTTTCGGACTTTTTTTCATCAGTGGACTATTTCACTTTTTACCACCGGCAACAATGATAATATGGTTTTGGTCCTCGGAACTTACTGGAGCAATCAGTATGGCCCTAAGGCTGGAAAGTTTGGAGACCCCTGGCCTAGACAGCTCACACACAACTACTTGTTTTCCGAGGTCCTGAACCTGACTTCAAGTCAGGCCTACTCAACAGATACGATGTATCCAAGCAAAACTCTATCCTAAAGCCATGTATATGTTTCAAACATCTCAAGTCTCAAGTGTATTTCAAAATCGCAGCTATCACCTTCAGAAACGCAAATGGCTCTGGGTTTCACTCAGCATACAACAGAAATAAGTACCGGGGTAGCTTCTTGTGGGAGAGACAGTCGGGTGTGGAGCTAACAACTCCATCCTATCTAGTAATTAAGTCACGAAGAGTGGAAGCCTTGACCTTCCACTACTGCACAGACCACCATGTGTTGTCTGGGAAATTGGTTTATGATTTTGTAAACGTTTTAAATATTCGTTTTGGAATTTATCATTTATATACGGGAAAATTCCCCTACAGGAGAGCTATTAAACTTGATAACATGATGCCATTTGGAGGTGTGTCTCCTCCGCTCCTCCCAAAATCTCTTCATTCTCGCTGAACGCTCCCTCTTCCTCTAATCCGTCCACTATGTACCAAGTTGTCGTAATGATCTTAGTTCAAACTTAACATTTGCGTCTGGCACTCAGTTCGGTCTTCCATGTTGATTACTTGTAGGTCTCTCTGTACCTCTTTAAGCCATTCTGTGCCACATTTACTTTGTGTTGTGATATCAAGTAGTTTCTTTGGCAAACTGGAGGTGGCCATCCTGTGTATGTGAGTGTAAAATTTGGCTCTGCGTTTTCTAATTTCACTTGTTATCGTATTGGTCTTTTGATAGAGTTCTGTACTAGGTCTCTTCATCCAAATGCCGTTTCTGTTGATTGCTCCGTAGATCTTCCGGAGAATTTATTCGCTCCTGCTTTTCCAGTTCCCTAATCTTCGAATGACCACCGATTACTATTGATTCAGCGGCATATGTTGCTTCTGGAAGAATAACTGTATTATAATGTCGTAGTAATGAAAATGAAAATCCACAGCCTGCTTCCAGTCTCCGACCGGGTAAGGAATGGAATGAATGAAGCCCCCATCTAGCGGCGAGGATTTGAACTGTGCCGGCTGCCGAGGCCTGACGCACTCCTCTGGGGCAATGATTAAATGAATGACAGATGAAATGAAATGATAGTGGAGAGTGTTGCTGGAATGAAATTTTGACAGGGAAAACCGGAGTACCCGGAGATAAACCTGTCTGCCTCCGTTTTGTCCAGCACAGATCTCACATGAAGTGACCGGGATGTAGTAATAATAATAATAATAATAATAATAATAACAATATTTTTATCTTTTTGCAGTGTTCTCATTCGGGCTTGGCCTCGGAGGGGGAGGAGGCTACATTGGATATGGTGCGCCGGGGTATGGAGGCCCAGGATATGGAGGTAACGGCTGGTATGGAAACGGCTACTATCCTGGCGGCGGATATGGCAACTATGGAACGACTGGAGGAGGATATCCCGGGTATGGCGGCCAAAGTGGCTATGGAGGAGGGTATGGTGGGAGTGGTTACGGAGGCTATGGAGGAGGCTATGACGGCTACGATGGATATGGTGGGTATGGAGGAGGAAGCTATAGAGGCACGGGTTACGGGGGGTATGGCTATGGCGGAGCTTATGGAGGAGGAGGAGGTTATGGTGGGGGTTATGGGAACGGATATTCTGGCTACCGTGGGTATGGAGGATATGGTAGTTATAACAGTCCATACCGCTACCGTTACAGTAGATAAAATGTCACCTTAATGAAGAAACCATATTGTATATTTGTAAAATCTGAAAACATAACTACAGAAAAATGAATTTATCATTACGAAAATCTCCTACAGATTCTCCTTCAACTGTGTCTGACTGCGTGGCGCAGGGGTAACGTTCTCGCCTGCTGATTCCAAGGTTTTGGGACCAAATCTTAGCACAGTCAGTTGGCATTTGAGGGTGCTTGAATCCGTAGGGGGAGAATCAGATATAATCTTGTTCTTTTAGCGACAATTTTGCTGGCTAGATATTTGGATATTTCTGCTTACAATGATACAGTTCTTCTGGCGTTGATCTTTCCGTCTGAACTGGGTATCGTATGACGTAGCATTTAAGCTCACTCTGCCTACATATTAAATTATAAAACACAAAGCAAATGAGAACATCTTCAATAATACTTCAGGAAGGGCATCTGACGACTCTCAGTTGTCACACTCGGTAGAAAGTGTGATTACATCATAGAGAATGAGAAAGTGGACTTCTTGATAATATAGTAACTAACAATTTGATGGCCAATGTGAATCTATTTCTAAGGGGGTAAACTCTACGGTATTTAGTCATTTGCAAGGCATCGGAAGGACTGCTTTAAGGTGTAGAAATCTTGCAACAGTCAGCATGAACTGAAACTAAACTTGGGGATGTAACATTGACAGCGTTGAATGTTCCTTATTTATTGCGTGAACCAATTTATAATACTACTTCATGTATTAGTAGTTTTCTTTTCAGGTCTTCAAACTTAATTGTCACAAAAATGATTCCTAACTGTTTTCAATAACTAATGATTTATGTAAAAGTTCCATTTGGAATGCAAGCAAGAGACGTGTATGGTCACTTAAATCTTTCTTCACCCTGATGTTGTATTTATAAAATAAAATGATGTTAAAGCAATAATGTGTTGAGATTTCTTTTCAAGGAAATAAAGATGTTAAAAGGTATAAAGGTTCTTTTTACACTAGACCCTTCCCAACAGGTTCCAAGAATCCGATACACTGTAACTCAATATTTAATTTTAATAACTCTATGACAGAAGCCATGAACACTACACATGCCCTTTTCTTAATAGACTTACAGTACTAGTAAGGTAATCCAAATACTGTAGACCAATAAACAAGCCTCCCTTGTCATTACATTGTTATTTTTACACAATATATTTTAGCACATGTTTTGAAACTTAATCGAATTCTTCGTCAGCTAATTAAAATATGTTTTACCATTACTATTATAAAAAGAAAAGCCAAACTCCGTGGCGCTGCAGCCCTTGAAGAGCCTAGGCCTACCAAGTGACGAGGTAGCTCAGTTCAATTGAATAGCCTAGAGCTGAAGGTTTGAATAGAGCGTTGATTACTTAAGAATAATGTTATGCTGTATGAGGTTTTTCGAGCATAAATGACACGTTGATAATGTACAAATGCCAACGTTCCGTCATAATGTTTGTAGGCTTAGTCGAGTCAGAATGGCTATTAAAGTAGTTGCCACCATTTACACAATCTCTAGAACACAAGGAAGCACAAGCAACCACAGAAGGCAGCTTGTACTGTCTGACTAGGCTATTAGCCTACTTTCGATTTTTGCCAACAATGAAAGTAGACTTATTAGATCTACACTGGTCAAAGGTTGTCAGTCTGTCTGTGTGTGGGTGTGAGTGTGAATCTGCCCCCCCCCCCCTATCAAATCAAACACGACGAAACCGTATTGAACGAAATTTGGTACAGAGGTAGCACTAGCAAAGGGCACCTCAGTGCCATATTTTATATTGCCGCCACCTTTACCAAAACTAAATGGCGACCACTCAAACGTTCGAAACGTAAAATCAAATTACGTCCAAACTTACCATCAGATCTCTACCAAATTTGGTAACATCATACCTTCATTTGGAGCGTGTTGTGCAACCAAACTACAAGGGCAACAGCCGGACCATTTCGTGATAGCGGGCATGAGAATTGTGCGAGCGTTATAATTCATTACTCAGAACCCACCAGTTCCGATTATCGAACCAAGAATGGTTTCAACTGTCGTAACGGACGTGACCCGTACGGTATTTTAAGATCATATTATAATATTACACGCTAGCAGTGACTTTAAATAGCCGAGCCGTCTCGGTTACAAGACAAGATGGAATCTTATATATTGTGTCAATATTTCACTAGTTTGAGTATTGCATGCACTATAGCCTACTGATAGAAATAATATAAACTTTGTATGAAATGCTTTATAATAAAAATATATACCATTGAAGAAATCGTTTAGTCCAAATCATTATTTTCTAAGATGCTGTATGTAAGTCAATTGATAACGATGAATTTCGGTGGACATGGTTGGCTGTGTGGCAAAGCGCTAGTCTTTTTTACCCGTTTGGCCGGGGTTCAAAACCTCTCAGAGTTTTTTTGCTTGATTTTTTTATATTTATTGTTTTGTAATTACTCAGACGTTATAAAATTAAGCATTAAAGAGTGCATATTACAATGTAAAATATATATTTATTAAAACAGCATTCGCCAACTGATCTGCACGAGAGACATCTAACAGCAACCAGCTGAACTTTGAGGGTGACAAACACGGCCAATTGGATGTGAGCTGTGCACTGGTCTGGACGTTGGAACAGCTGTGATTGAAAAGTTTCCATCTATGGCCGCTAGAATGCACTCGCCCTATTAGGATTATCTTAAGCGAAACTTTTCCGCCATATGTCATGACTGGTCTATGTGGGACTCCATTGGTTAGCCTTCCGTTGACATTCTATACGCATCGAATTTGAAGAATGACAAGATGATGATACGATAATTTTTTATTTAAAATCGTAACAGCCTATTGTGTGTTATTTGAAAATGTTATTTGAACTAAAGAACAAAACGATCCCACTTAGTACCTGTACTCTAGCTGCTGGTGCTAGTTCAGGATATTAATTAATACTTTTATTGTAGCTAAATAGCAATCGAATATAAAGAATGAACATGTACACTAAAATTGATTTCTGGGGATTTGAATTGCATAGTCTTTGATTGATTGTTTTCTTTTACTACAGAGCTCTAAGTGGTAGCGTTCACATGCCTGTCTACATACTTGGCATGCACACGTCACTGTAGGCTCATGGAAAGATTTTTTAATACAATTATGGTGGTGAAAACCATGCATAGCCAGATGTGTAAATACAAAGTTGGATGTTGCCCAAGTCCGGTCGATCATGTCTCCGGTTCCATAACATTCTTGAGGTATGTCTTCTCTTTTTTGATGTGTAACAACTTTCCACTCGGTTGCTGGATAGTTTTGTGGGAGTGATTTTGAAAATTTGGGACGGAAGTGAATCGGGCGGAAGTGGATCGAACGGAAGTGAAGAGGCACTGCCAGAAAAATGGGACGGAAGTGAATCGGGCGGAAGTGGACCGAACGGAAGTGGATCGGACGGAAGTGAAGACGCACTGCCAGCTGGATGTACAATTGAAAATGTGTGTATTGGAAACAAGGCAGTGTGTGCTCTGTAGCGCGAGAATGTTATGGCAATACAGTAGGCAGTGCATTTAGCAGGCACTGGTTTGACGAGCACAGTGGCAAATGTTTCCCCGACTTTCATTTGTCATTGAGCAGTTTATGAAGCTTCACGTTCAAGGTTGAATATCACATGGGGTAGGACAAAGACGACAAATGACATTTAAGTAAGCGGCATTATTGTCAAGCTGTGGGTGAGTAGTCAAATATTAAATGCATAACAGAATGTTGTTATATGAGTGGAATAAAAACTGTATTTTCATCATATGTGAGACTAGGTCATTTCATGATTGTAGGAAGCCATGTTTTGATTGTTTACGACGAACTGTATGAGAGCCTTGAGAATAATGAATGTTATAGTTACTGAGGAATGTGCTCACAGTATTTGAGAGTACTGTCGACGTTGTGTGTCACTTTGTTATTATGAATTATTAATGTAAAAGGAAGGAAGCTTGTAGTTTTGCGTGTCCGTTAATCTCACGATCATGATCCACGGTATCTCCCTTTTACGTGGAATGCGAGCCACAGTACATGGCATTTCAATTCGAAAATCTCACATGTATTGACCGGGAATCAAACCCGGTCTACCTTGGTGAGAGACTAACAGCATGACCGCTGCGCCACAAATGTGACAGTAGCATACCTCCAATTCAATCTATACATCCATCATAGTACCAACATGAAAATGGAGTGTAAATTAACATTTTAAGAATGTCCAAGCTGTTTAGTATACGAGTAGGGAAACATGTCAGATGTTACATATCATATGCGACTACTGTAAGGCTCGTATCTTTTTTTTCTTCAATGATGTTAGTAGTTTTTCATAAGATCTGGTGTTTGGTAGAGGTAAGTAGTTTCTAAGGTCTTCAATCAAGAAATGGTTCTATTATACTCCTTGATGAAGACAAAGAGTTATAACTATACCTATACATTTAGGAGAAAGTAGGCAATGTGTTCTTTACTGATCATCTTGTTTATAATATTATACTGTACTAGCGGACCGGCGAAAATTCTCGCATGTTCATAAACCACACTTTCCCCAATAGGTTTAGAATGAGAGACGTAACGAGAAAGGTTGTTATGTTATTCTTTCAACAAAAGGATTAGGCTATAGAACACTATTTAAATTTCAGTTCGAATTCCAAGTTCTACGTTCCCTAACTTAAGAGGGCAATCACTGAAAGTTGGATCATCATAACACTCATCGGTTACTCGATATTTATGAAATTATACGATTTGAGTACTCATTACTTTGATTTAGCCTACTGTTTCTGAAATCCACGCAAAATGATAAAGGAAAGACCTAAGAATAATAAAATGACATGAAACATGCGTCACAGCGGCCAAAATGTGAAGTGGACAGCAATTAAGGAGCGTATTTTCCCACAGCAACAGCATCTGCAAATCGCACACTTCTTACATTTTTTAAAGTGATTTCTTACAGAAATTATAGATATTTATGAAATTAGAGTGCGATTCGTCACTGATAATGTCTATTCTCTTTCATTTGAATGCTCATTTGTCACGATCGGTCGCTTGTGAGCGCCGCAGGAGGGATCTATACTACTGAAATAATATATATGATGATAGGCCTACACAATGACGACATTACTTCTGCCATCCTCAGTCTGACTAGCCAGACTCCGAATGTTATCACTCTTCAAACAAATACCATAAGGTGCAATACCAAGATATAGCTCTATAAGTCAAAATGTTGATGACCCCACTGGATCGGTTATGACTGCACAGTATATCTACATGTCTGCCATACATTCATGCTGTCACGCTCAGCAGGTTCCATGCAGCATGTGAAGATGACTTACTAGATATTTAGCGGTGAGGGGTGCAACATTGTTATTGTGATAGTGCGTGGGGCCAGTCAACCGCGTTTGACAAATAGAAGCCATATCGCAGTTCACACACCAAATACAAAAGAGGAAACAAAATAAAAATATTTATACAAGATGATGGTTATTGTTTCAAAGGGTTTAGCATCTGGGTAATCGTCCTCTAATGGTAAGGATTGTATTGTATTGTTTTGAGGGGCGGAACAGCGAAGTCATCTGCTCCTAATGGTAAGGATGATACTGAAAAATGACAATTTAATGAAGAACTTCTTCTACAGCTACAACTAACACTAACTATTGTCTAACATCTAACTATAATAATAATAATAATAATAATAATAATAATAATAATAATAATATCGTATGGCCTCGGGTGTCTGGTGTAAGCTTTGTTAATTGACACCCAGAGGGCAGCTTGCATGTCGAATTTCGTCGTTCCTTTGAACGCTATGAAAGTCAAGGAGGTTAGATATCTAATCTCATTGACACCACAGCGCTTTCTAGTAGAGAATGGAGGAACTTTGTGTTGGCGGAAAATCCCGAGATTAATTTTGCCATTGAACACGGCCTACTGAATTTAAATGGGTTCTTTAACATGCCAACAACGTATGACATCCGCGTCGTGATTTTTGTCGCCTTTCAAAAATCACTTACCACGGCCAGGGGCGAACCTGCAAGCATGGGGTTGGTAATCCGACACGTTAACCACTCACCGACCGTGGCAAGCTTACATCTAACTTATACACCAATTCTCGACGCGTTATCCGGGGTGCACCTTGCGTAGTGGGGCTACACACACCCATCTTTCATTAGGGCCTTTTATAGAAGACAAAAATACCACAAAATAAAAAGGAGAGGTCTGACCCCGAAGAACGAAAATCGAAAAATGAAGTACTCCCTAATTGTGTCGGGATTGGAAAAGAGCAAGAGTTAGGCTAACCAAGAGGTATCGACAGGAAAGATGACAGAGAGGGGTACCGCACGAATTAGTAGAAGTAATTCCAGACTCAGTTGCGGTCCTACGATCGCCAACGCACGTTGCACTAGTTGTGATCCCTAGTTGTGATACGGCTATTATAGTTTAAGTTGATATTACAGTTACCAACCTTAAGTAATAAATTGTAGACTCTACAACGTAACGATGTCCCATGAATATCTTGTAAAATAATCGCCTTGTTTAAACCAAAATTTGTACGAACAATGTACGCCCTATCAAAATAGGATTTGGTGAGTTACATGCAGATTCAGAGCTGTCTACCGTAATTAGTATGAGGTACCCACATACTATTTACCATAGAAAAATCTCAAAAAATTAGATCACTATTTTATTAAAATATGGTTAGTTAGTTATTGTTGTTTTAAGGGGCGGAACTACGAGGTCATCTGCTCCTATTAAAATATGGTACAGGGATAGGAACGGATAGCGGTAGCTAAGCTCGCTAAGGTGCAACGCTAGACCATGGGACCAAGCTGTCTGCTAACTCAGTAAATGTAGGTTCATATCCCACTGTCGGCAGTCCTTGAAATGCAATTTCATGTTTTTTCATCTACAACCGACAACCGCTTCCTTCAACTCCTTGCCGAGGTTCATATTCATAGCAACTTACATTAACTCCACTCATGAGACTGGTGTCAGGAGGAGCATGAGGCCCTAAATACCACCCGACACATATAATTTAATTGCATCTCTTTTCCGAACCCCTTAAAGCGGCAATAATGAGGGGTAGTCATACATTTTACAGGGTACCTGGTGAAGCTGTGTCTGCATGTATCCAAGATGGCAGCCAAGTGTACTATAAAAACGATGAAATCAATAAATGCGGATGTGATTGAGCGATTGCAACGAAACATAATCTGTGATCTTGAAACTTGAAATTTTGAATATATACAGTAGTAAAATGAATTACTCACCATCTGATAAATTGGACTTCAAAACACAGTTAAGAAATATGGTTTTGTGTAGAGAATTCATCCTGGTGAAGGCATGTGTGCATTAATCTAATATATTCAAGATGTCCGCTGTGTGTTATATATATACACACCGTGGACAGGCCAACAAGGACCACGCAAATATCACTTCTTTATAGGTCTAGTTTCCTTCTTACTCTTCCAGAAGTCTTTCATCCTGGTCGACTGCGCAGCTCTTCTTTCAGCAGTCCATTCTCCTCTGTTGAGATTCTTCTTCTCCCCGACAAGAATGTTTAAGGCAAAAAGTTGTTTTTCTGTACTCTATTCGATTTAGACAATCTTCTTCAGTAATTTTGAATTTTTGAAGTTCTTCTTTCATTTGTTTTAGATAGCCTCCTTGCCCTTTATAGTTCCAGATTTTATCAAAAATTTGTTTGTTTAACCTTGAGCAATCCATGCGGACCATAGGCCTATGTCCGTAGAACTGAAGTCGCCGTTTTCTGATCATCACTTCAAGGTTGTAGATTTTACTATAAATTTCTGCATTGGATCTCAGTCTAAAACCTTCCTGTGTTTTCCTTGGACCATAAATCCTTCTTAAAATTCTTCTATCTTGATCAAATTCTCCATTCCGGTTATATTTGTAGTTTCCATGCCGTACATGATGACTGCTCTAACAACTGTATTAAAATGTCGTAATGTTGCATTGATAGACAGGTTATTTTTATTGTATGTATATTTCTATTCTGTTTTGGTAAACATCACGCAATTAACATAAAACGTGGCGAAAGAGAAGTAGGCTATTGTATAGTCCTTCTCAGTTGCATTTCATTGCCAAAGGTCGTCTGTCAAACAGAAAAAATCTGGCACTTGGAATGGGATGAACAAAGCCTTGTGAGTATAAGACATGAGAGATGGGTTCGATTATTTGTTTTCCAATTTTACTCTTGATAAAATATTGTAGAAATAGTACTTAGCTCGAGGCCATGGCCACCTCCTTTCCAACTATATCCCAGTTACATGAATACACACTGGTACAGTCATCAATGTGACATGGAGTAGTTTATCGCACAGATTCCTCATGTACACGGGGCTGATTGCAATACTGAGAGTGATTGAGCATGATGCTAATGTTAATTATTGCATTATTAATTTATTATTGATTCTTTAATGGACGATCGTTTTCTAAAATATATAAATATTGTAAATGTGAACATTCGTAAATTGTGCTCTTGAAGCATTTATTATAACTTGTGTCTGACGCCATTTTTCACTAAGCACTCCATACTTCCTGTAGGATCCATGGTAAATAAATAAATAAATAAATGAATAATATCACAAGCTCCTTAATGAAACTACATTATAAATAAACATTCATGTTCGTAATAAATGTACATTTCCAAGTAAAAGAAACTGATGATCTTTTTCTGCATATGCAATCGTTATAGTAGAATGGTCACCAAATCTCACTGCTTGCCACAGTGGGTGAGTGGTCAACGTGTCGGTCTACTAACCCCGAGCTTGCAGGTTCGCTCCTGTCCGTAGGAAGTGATTTTTGAAAGGCGGAAAAAATTACGACACCATGCCATACGATGTTGGCATGTCAAAGAACCCTTTTGAATTCAGTAGGCAGTTTTCATAATGGCAAAATTAATCTCGGTAGTTTCCGCCAACACAAAGTTCCTCATTTCTCTACTAGAAAGCGCTATAGTGTTCAAGGAGCTTAGATATCTAACCTCCTTGACTTTCATAGTGCTTCAAGGAACAACGAAATTCGACATGCAAGCTATCCTTTGTGTGTCAAATAACAAAGCTTGCACCCGGCCCCCGAGGCCATACGATATTATTATTATTATTACCATATCACCCTGTATATCTTCTAGAAGTAAAGCTCTTCGTTACATTCTGTATAAATGCAGATTTTGAATGGATATTGCTTTCTGTTATTAGAAGCTGAAAGCGACTCTTGATATTAAAAATGCGTGGTTTATCAACATCCGACTAAAATGTGAATCTCTCCATCGGATATCCCACTTTATTTGCATAATGCAATTGAACGTTACCATGACTAAAATACGGGGGGATTAGCTAAATTTAAATATTAAATTAGGGATGGATTCCAACTGTAACTACTACAGTACACGGGTGTTCCCAATATTCCAATCATACTCAAACTACAAAACACTCGTATGCTTACATTACTCCAGGACAGGGTGTTACCTGGAACCCATAGACCATGACAAAAATCACCGTACATTGCGCAGTAGTATTAGGCTATAAGGCAACTTTGAGGAGCCATTTTTATGGCGCTTGAATCTTTAAGAGTACTGTACAGTGTGCATATTTGTATTTAGTTACATTTCTTATCAAAATTGTGCATTATTATGGTTGGTGCCAGATTGTAGACTGAAAATGCTTGAAGGAGATTGAAGATGGAAGGGAACTAGAGTAATTTTGTAACTCTAGATAATAATAAAAAAAATACGAGCCTTACAGTAGTCGCATATGATGTGTAACATCTGACATAGAAGAAACCTCACGTGAAATTGTTGATACACCGGTATTTTATACTATTATTGGCACAAATATTAATCTATTGTAAAAGGGAGTGTTTTACAGATATTGTAGTTTATAATACGGAACTCATTTTGTTAGATGATTTGTAGCTTCCACCAGCACTAGCCTAAATAAAGAATACGATATGGATCAACTAGATTAATAGACGCGACACAGCGTATAACCTTAAATTCCTTATAAACAGGTCCTCTTCATTCACAGACCAGCACGTAATTTCATATGGATTCTGTTAAAATGAGTCATATTGATATGATAAATATCGTTTAAAATGATAATCTGGCAGCAAAAATATCTACCCCGTCCGGGATTCGAACCCAAGATTCACAGTCATTCGACTACGAAAATTTTGTGCACAAGATGGTGACTTATTTCCTCGTTCCAATAATACTGCATTACGGAATTAAGATTCATTTATTGTTACGTGCAAGAGCCCGTCCCAACGTTTTAAACATGTATCTACCCCTGGATCGAATTCATGACATTTTGAATCGACCGCGTGGTGACTTGATTCCGTTTGTGGACACGAGATAGCACCTGCTGTCGGACTTCGGGATTCCTCCAAGTAGTTCCTTCGTCTCCAATAGAGAGTGTTTGCTGTGTCTTATAAAACTCTTCATATTCATGGCATAATTGAAAGACAATTATATTCTACGTCATGAAACAAATGCCTGTGTGTTCATGATACCGCCAAATTATTTACTTAATAATGACATTGTTGATTGATGTGTCAAGCCTTGATTGGACGATAAATATTTACATGAATGCAGTTCGGTTTTTGACGCGGAAATTCTCCGCCATCTTGTGGAGTCCATGAGCTATCGTGAAGAAACCATCAAGCCGACTGGTCGTGAAAGGTGTCACCGCTGATGGGGGCTCTGGCCCCCATTCTCTACGAAATATAGATTTATTCAAGAAAAAAGGAAATGCTTGTGCTCCTAGGCTATAACTTCATCACTTGCCTTGAAGATGATGTGTGATCTGTTTGTTTTACGGGCTACTAGAAGAAAAGCCTCGTGGGTGTTCGAAGCAGGATACGTGTGCTAACGCCGTCATATTGAGGCAGTTCATATCTTTTAAAATTATTTTAAATGTGTTAATTATTTTATTTTCATTGTGTCTCCACTGAGAAGGATGTAAGGTACGTTACATTATATCTTGATTTTTATTATTGTTATGGAGCTCCGCTATCGTCTTATAGTAATGTTTTAATTCTGTACCTTATTTTGTTTTATAGGCCTAAATTTATTTCTGTTTTTATAATGTTACCAGATATATATTAATTTTGTTATTTTTCTTCGTACCTTCTGGAGACACATTTATAGTTTATTTTACGTTTTAAGTTGTTATTTATTTTTCATTTGGCAATCTTGGGATTGTCATATTATTAATCTAATGTAAGATCCGTCGAGACATAAAACCGACTAGCGTTAATAGTTTTTAGACGTAATTGTTTTCTTCCCTTCTTTCTGCTGATTTTAAATTTAATTATGCTAAATTGTTTGCCGTAATTCGATCGGACATGTGGTCTCCTGTTTTTAGTGGCCATGTTGTGTTTTGTTTTGCCGAAATGCATCCTGGTCTCGAGGTCAGTCTCTTGGCGCCGACCACGAAACTCAGTCGTGTTGTGGTGTTAGCTTAATTTTTTTAAATTTATTCTTGTAGTTTTAACCTTGTGTTTTTGGTGAATGTCCTTGTGTTTTTCTCAGTCACGTATATCGGAGATTTCTTAGTTGATCATATTTTATTTTATTATTTTAATTTTAAATTTTTCGTTTTTGCACCAGTGGCCTGGATCTCTGCATGTCGGATCGGTATTGCATTCCCTTGTAAACTATCATGCCCTTTCTCATTTAATTATGCCTGTATTTTTTATTTTATCCTTGGGCTTTAACATTTTATTTATTTAATTCTTTTCCTTTTTTGGGGGGGGGGGGGGGGGGCTTTGCAAGCAAGCATGTTAAGCCATCTCTTGCCAATTGTAATTTAATGCTGGATGATGCATGTTCTGTTTTCTGGTGAAGGTGTTTCTTGTTAAATTTCAACATTAAATTTTTATTTTAAAATATTAAGCAGCTGTTGTGGCATTGTTTCGCCGGCGACCGTTCCGTTAGTTATTGGGGGGTGTCAGTAGAATAGCCTGTGCGTTCCCCTTCTCCACTTTCCTTCCACCCCTATTGGAGCTCTTCTGTTGGGACTAGTCATCTGGAGGTGATTTGGCTGCGGAAGCGACTCGGACCTCTAAAACAGGTAAGTTGGCCATGCGGCGGTGTCATTCTGGTGAAGCAGAGCGTTGGTTATCGAGTTACCGACGTGCTGCTGGCCATGCCGTACACGTGTCATTTATAATTTGCTTGTTACGATAATATTCCTGCGTGAAATTGAGTTTAAAGTGCCTCTTGTGAGTAAACAGAATGTATTCAGTAATACTGTAGTCAGGGCCGTGGAGAGCCGCCACGGGCCCTGGGGCTGGAGTCAGCCCGGGCCCCCCGCCCCCTCCCCTTCCTCTCTCTCTGTCCCTCATTGATAAGTCATATTCTATTATCCTGGGTTATACTGTAATAACAATAGTAATAATAATGCTGATAATAATCATTATTGTTAATATTATTATTGGTATTGTTATAAAATTGCATAAAGTAATTTAATATTACCAGACGCCTATTTTGCATAAAATAACAAAATCCTCATAATAACACTTTAAAAATAACGAGCTCGTCCTTGTGCAAACAGGAGGCTTTTGCCCTTACGGGATGTCTAGAGGCTAATTTTATTCATTTATTTATTTATTTATTTATTTTATTATGCTCGATTTGCGTGTCGGGAATGAATTTAATGTTTAAGACGTCAGATAATTCCACTGGAGATTAAAATCTTCCGAGCCTGGCCGGGTATCGAACCCAGGAATCTTCGGCCTAAGCCTAGTATGTTAATAATACCGTATTCCACAATCACGCATGGTTTAGGATACCGTATTTGTGAGTGCGACGACCATGGAAGTAGCTGTTGATTTGACTTTAACAGGGGGCAGATCCAGAGGTGGCACTGATAGGACTGCAGCTAATATGCTTCCTAAATTCCTAGAGAAATGAGACTAAATTAACAGTGGCAACTATTGACGTTTTGAATTTGAACTACAATTTGAAATGTGTATTAACCAGGAATCAAACTTGGTTCACCAGGGTGAGAAGCAAGCAGCTGGACAGCTGTACTGTCTTATCCCTATGTAACATGCATAATATGAAATGTTTAAGGGTGGTAAGGTTATGGTTTAATTAAATACTTCTCCAGTTCTGTATTTTATATGTATTGAAATAGCGAATGCTTAAAACTTGGCTACAGTTTTAATTTAATCCACCAATATTTGCATTAATATTCAGTGTCAACTTTCTATCCGTTCTTTGATAGATGCATAGAAAACAGAAACGTGTAACAAGCCACATGGGAATTGCGGGAAATGAGTTAGCTGATCAAGCAAAAGAGGCGGTATCACTACCACCTCGACCAATGGAGGTACCCGCTAGAGATATTCGCTCTCAGTTACGCCTACAAGATAGAGCTATTCTATTTTGATTGCGGGGAATCTTTCTTTTTTAGATCCAAAGTGACGACTACCACTCATTGTCGATTATTTTATTGTTTGGATAACAAATCACCTACAGGTTCTGGCTTTTTGGGAGAGTCAGTGGCTAGCTGACCCACTGCCCAGTAAACTGAGAACGATCAAGGGAACTACTCGCGTGTGGCGGAGCTCCTTCCGGGCCCGGAGAGAGTCCGTCATTTTGTGTAGGCTAAGGATTGGTCATACAAGATCCACCCACTCGTACCTAATGAGAAGGGAAGACCCCTACTTTGTACCTGTGGAGCCGTTTTCACCGTGGCCCACATTTTCACAGAGTGTGTGGATCTTGCAGACTTACGAAGAAACCTTGGTTTGCAGATGACACTCAAACTTATATTAGCCGATTACGCGGTGGCTGCTGATCGCGTTATCCGCTTTATAAGTGAAAGTGGGTTAGGGCCAGCAATCTAAATTTTCCAGTGAACATTGACTCAACGACTTGTTCGTTTTTGAATGATAATGTTTTGATTTTCCGTAATTTTTTGTTTATTTTTATAATTTTTATTTTTATTTAATTTTTTGTTTTTGTTTTATTAATTTTTGGTCTTTTTAAATTTAGATGTCCACCTCAAAATTTTAAATGCAATTCAAAATTTGTATTCTTTAATCTGTGTTAAGAGGGGCAGATGACCTCGTAGTTCCGCCCCTTAAAACAACAATAACTAACTAAAATATCATGGAAACAGTAATGGCCAGTACCGTAATTTCCTGGCCGTCAATCTTTATCTCCATGACCGGGGCACTACCTCACTGTCATGCAGCTACTCAATTATTCTCACGAGGTTGAGTGCACCCCGTTCCAGCCCTCAAGTCAGTCTCTTAAATCACTGACGGAGCCGGAAATAGAACCCGGGGCGAGTGTGAGTCAGGCGCGTCGGCAACAATAATAATAATACCGAAGTTGAAGACGGGAAAGATGTGGACGGAAGAAAGAAAAGAGCAACACCGGCAACGTATGAAGGAACACTGGGCAAAGATCAAAGCCCAGAGAAGCCAGTTGAAATAACGTGGTCCTTAGTTGACCGATACGATTAAAGAAGACTATTATCAATAATAATAATATACTCTCTAATTTCATGCCCATCAATTTTTTATTTACTATTGCTTGTCAGTATGTGTTATCATCTCTGAACATTTAGAATATTTGGCTGAAACTTTTTATTTATCCCGGATGAGGTGTTTAATGACCAAATACATCTTCAGTTTGAATGTTGGTTTGTTTTGGTTTGGAGTCAATACTACTAGAGCGAATGGCATGAACATTCGTATGTAAGTAGAATGCAGCAATAACATAAAACTAGGCTACAAATTGAATTTGTATACAGAGGGATGAGGTGAGTTATAGGAAGCCTCATTTCCCTGCTGCAAGCCAATTGCGCAATCTGTACCCTTCTCTTGACATCGCAATACCAGGTGTGAGAACTTGCTGATCTGAGAATATCACACGGTGACATGTCCTGACATGGAAGTCGCAACATAGTGTACTGCTCGGGTCTAAGCTCTGGGAACTTTCGGGGTGAGGGGAAAGAGCAGGGAAGCATCAGGCGAGAAGAGAAGGGTCTGTCAACAGCCTACCATG
The DNA here is from genome assembly GCA_946902985.2 of Meconema thalassinum. Classification (NCBI taxonomy): domain Eukaryota; kingdom Metazoa; phylum Arthropoda; class Insecta; order Orthoptera; family Tettigoniidae; genus Meconema; species Meconema thalassinum. Next base: position 143,204,042 of record OX336390.1, read on the forward strand.
ATTTCTGTTATTCCTTTCTATTCCAATACTGCTGAAACAGGGCCGTTGCCCAAACCTCTGTAGTGTTACGAATGAGTGAGTGAGTCACCGACCAATGTATTTGGTTCTGTACTATGCAAGGACCGAGAAACCTCATCACTCGTCAACACCACTTCTCATTGTCCGCGATGCACATTCCTGTCAGGTTCACGCAGCTTAGACCCAAGCAGTACAGTACCCTCTTAGCAAGTTGTCAATCTCTTCACACCGATAACGAAATGTTATGCTGGCATGGATCATAATAAAAGGCAAAGGTTGGTCTTGAAACTCTAGCTCATCTGCTGGTTTGAATCCGGCCACGGGCATGGATGTGTTTATCTTCTCATTAATTGTAAGCCCGTTCAATGTCTATGATATAAGATATACATTACATTCATCTTTCCTCATCATGCCAAGACTGGCTGCGCGGAGCAGCGGAAACGTTCCAGCCTGCTGTGCTGACGGTTCAAGGATTGAATCCTGGCGCTGTCAGTTGACATTTGAGGATGCACAAATGTGAGGGAGCCGTGTGAGTAGATTTACTGGCACGTTGAAGATCCCTTGGCGTCTGTAAAAGCCTCAGTAGTTTAAAGGAACGCAAAACCAATAACATCATTACGTTATACAAGACTTATAATACAAGTAAAAATAAATTACATTGAAGCTGGCCGTATGGCTAAAAAGCGAAGGCCAAAAGGCAACAAATATTTCTAAAAAACGTCCTTCTTAGGAATTTGCGTGCTGGTTGATAGATTGTTTTTCTTATGAGCTGTTTAATGTTCATTTTTGTGACCCCAAGTGTCTTCCCTTAAAACTACCTAATTCTAAGCAGAACAATGGACTGGGTACAAATTGCAAAATTACATGGGTGTTGTCCAAACAGGGTTCGATAGTTTAGCCATAATTTCACTAACTACTGTCACCAGTCTATTTGTTTCCCTTAAATCGCAAAACCGACAACGACGGGTACGAAGAGCTAGTCCAAGATAAAAACAAGAGCCAGAGTTAATTTAATATCCAAACATTTCTTTATGTTTTTCTCCTTCCGAATATTAGACAACTGTTGTTCAGGTCCGTCAGCGTAATTTATTATAGCCTACCTGCATTTTCAAATCAAAGACTTCAAACCTATCATGGTTCACTTCCTTCAATTATTGTCTTCTTTTCCTTGTAGCCCGCATTCGATATTTATAACTGAAAGTAACACGTAAGCTAACGCTTATGGGCAGATGACCTCCTTGTTCCGCCCCCTTAAAACATCAACATCAACAACAACGACCATCATCAAACTAACGATGACCTTTAATAGCAATTCACACTCAGAAAATCGTAATGATTTTAAATTTGAGAATATCCTCGTTCTCATGTTAAGGCAAAGGCTGTTCTTTCGACCAAGTCAATTACTCTTTTGCAAGCCGGAGTTATTAACATCTGCGTGCTGCGTCCACATTAGAATATGTCATATTCGCAGCGTTTATCTATTTTTGTGATGCTACTAATGCTGCCAGTTGGCTTACGGAAGCTCAGCTTGTTTCCACTAATATTGTTTAGCATAGAGTATATGGCGATAAAAATAATAATGATATTACATCTAATTATAATATTAATAATAATCATAATTCTACTACTAATAATAAATATAATAATAGCGGCAAATGAGATTTCTCAGTTATTAGGTAATGTCGGATACAAGACGTAAGCCATAAAGTGATAATCAGACAGTTAAAATGGCTTGGTGCGACCGGGGATCTTCGGATCGAAACTTTTTCAAATCGTTTCCCTGCCTATAGGCTACAGTCGTAAGAAATACAGGCCTTCTAACAATAATAATAATGTTTTCTTAGTTCTTTATAGATGAACATTTTCCTTAGTCCACATCTATTTTATGTACGTTCGGCAATGGAAATACTCTTACATCACGCATCATATATATCCGGCATTTATACAGAGCGAAAATGAATTCCAGTGTGGACGAAGATTAAATAAACTATTTTCTTACCTATACAATGTAAATGGAGTGAACGCACGGCACACAAAGATCACTAGAAACAAAGCAACGTGACGCTTCAAACACAATCACAGAGGAGACTAATCTTCAGAATTGCGACAGGTAATGGTGAGGAAATCAGTTTCAAATTTGGTATACAAACGAAAGAAGGCTGTCAAGTAAGTTAAATTTAGAACCGAGGTATGCGCCCCTCACCACAGGTACATATTCTGAGAACTACGGTATTGTATGACTACGTTCGGGTGCTCTGGTTCAGGTGTTTCCAGGGTGCTCTGACTAAAGTATTTGACCTAGCCTATGTTATTGTTCTTGCGCCATTTTGCACAGACGTTGATTGTTTCAGCAAATAATTGTCTGTGATATATTTTAGTCATGAAAGGAATACTTTGCCCGGCCGGGCCCCCCTCCCAGAGCCGGGCCCCGGGGCTGCAGCCCCGCCTGACCCCCCCTCTCGTCGGGCCTGACTGTAGTTCATGAAGGCTAGCTCAATACTCGTATAACCACAACGATTATTATATTGATGACTGAATTACCGTTATGTGGGTTAATATTTGAATAGCCATTGTGCAGAAACATAATACCGGCAATGCCGACTACTTACAATGTTTGATATTAAGGCTTTTTTTTTAAATCGTATTTACCCTCCGGGGTGATGGCTCCCACGGACTCAGCGAGGTAACTCACCCCTACCACCTATCCAGGCAGTGTCCTAGAGCTGGGAACATCTAATCGGAATGGATACAACCGGTGAGGTGGGATTAGCACCTCGCCCAGGCGGCCTCACCTGCAAAGCGAACAGGGGCCTCATGAGGGAAGGGAGGGGAAGATTGGGATGGATAGGCAAGGAAGATGGAAGGAGGCGGCCGTGGCCTTATGGTAGGGACCATCCCGGCATTTGCCCGAAGACGAAGTGGGGAAACCACGGAAAACCACTTCGAGGATGGCTGAGGGGGAATCAAACCCCCTCTACTCATGTGGGCCACCCGAGGCTGAGTAGACCCCGTTCCAGTCCTCGTACCACTTTTCAAATTTCGTGGCAGAGCCGAGAATCGAACCCAAGACCTCCGGGGCGGCAGCTAACCATGCTGACCGCTACGCTACGGAGGCGACTCTTAAGGCATTTTACCATTTAAATACTGATACGAAGACTTCGAACATGTACCATGCATGGCCGTGTACCATGTCATTTGTTTCAATCACTTGACACCAGAGTTCGCATGAGCGTTTTCCGTTCAGTATGTCATATACATTCCACATTGTTCCTCGTACCACTGCCAGCTGGGTCTTTCCACTGCTCGCTGGATCGATACTTCCGTTTTCCACCACTACCAACTAGTGCACTTCCGTTCGATCGATCGAGCGGGCAGTGCATATTTCCGTTTTCCACCACTGCCAGCTCGATCGTTCCGATCCACTTCCGTCCCCAATTTTCAAAATCACTCCCACAAAACTATCCAGCAACCGAGCGGAAAGATGTTACACATCGAAAAGGGGGTTTACTTTCCATTCTGCCATATGTGGGATAAGTTATGTCTAATTCTAATCTTTCGTCTTAAACATTAAGTCCCTTCACGGAACTCGTTTTCCTTCCTTTCTCTAACGGGTCTTTCTTCGTTCATTTATATTTCACGTAGCTAATGGTTGTAAATGGTTGGGGTCTTGTCATGTAGATGAGTGGACGCTTTATTCAACAAGAGTTACCTGTTTATTAATTCAAATAGTCTTTTAGAGCAGCGGAAGAGCTAAGGATATCTAAAACTTCAGTTTATGTCTTTGATATGGTCTTTTGAGGCTATTGAGGCAATATAGACAGCTGAGTGTTTGAAAGGTAACAGTGTACAATGTTTTGGGACAGTCGAATTCACTGAAGAATGAATAATCGTTTAAGCAGATTAATGGAAGGTAAATGAAGTTAAACTAGAGCAGTGGAAGAGAATTTTAATGTTGTAATCAACTACAAACAAATAAAATATTATCGTGTTGGGAGCTTTTTAAGTCTATATTTATCATATGAAAAAATAAGCTTATGACATCACATTTTCTCCGTGTGTGCATGTGCGTACGTGTGTGATCTCTGTGTGTGTGTCCCTAATAAAATCCAAACAGCTGGAGCAATTTCCGTTTAAGTTTATAGGCACACACTACTATTTCATCTATCTTTGACCGTAACTTTCAAATTTGAATACGTTAAACTAATACAACATGGTGGCCACACGAAATATTTCACCGGCATTCTAAATCTCCGAAACTGCTACAAATATCACCCTGAAATTTCGTACGGTGATACAGACTACTAAGATAAGTTTTCCTACTGAATGTATTTTTTTAAACCTGTTAATTACAAATCCAAAATAGCGGCCAGGCGAAGTTAAATTACAGTATTTAAATGGCATTTTCTCGCCATGCTCGCTATTTTCGTTATGGTCCATGAGTATAGCCTATTAGGACATTATTGTACGTGTACTGCACATTATCACTGCTTGTGGCATCATACTAGCCTTGCAGTGACCTTCCCGGCTAGTACTGGTCAAGCGTCTTGATGATGGGTACCATACTAACTGACGAGCCCAATGGTACGCTGGGGCGAAACGCTGGCAATACTGATCTAATCGAATTATTTTTTTCGAAATATTTGATATTTGATGACATGTTATTACCCTCATTCGGAGTGAAATATTTCCTGTATCCTTCAGGAACAGTTATTCCAATATAAATTGGAGTTGGTACAAAGGAATGTTGCAAGAATAGTACTAAACAAATTCTCCCAAACAAACAATGCACCTAATACTGCATGTTGAAATCATTGAGATGGGGACCCCTTCAAACAAAAGACATAAAATATGAATTCTTGTGATATTTAAAGCTGAACTGGATTGATTTACGAAACAGAACCCATCAGCCATTTCATGTGTAGCAGATAAAGCAGGAAGGAAGTTTTTAGTTTTACGTGACCGTTAATCTCACGATCACGAGTCACGCCTATAAAATTCGACCATGAAATCAAAAATTAAGTATAGTTAAAAAAAAGCCAACCCCTGGCACTATACAGCCCATGACTGGCTAAGGCCGACAAAGCGACTGCTGCCCAGCCATTCGGCCTGCAGATATTGCGGTGACGCGTGATCAGCGCGTCGGGTCCGCTCGGCCGTTAATCTTGGTTTTCGTGATCGAGGCGCTGTCTCACTGTCAGACAGCTACTCCATTGTCCTCATGAGGCTGAGTGCACCCCTTTCCAACCATCACGTCAGTTTTAAAATCCCTGACGGAGCCGGGGATCGAACCCGGGGCCTCCGGGTGAGAAGCAGGCGCGGTACCCCAACTCCACGGGGCCGGCAAGTATAGTTAAGTGTTCATTTTTTCAATAGGTGTATTGAATCATGGAATATTTCTCCTAGGTAAAACCTAGAATTTTTTCCTAACAGGTTGAATGAAGTCCAGAGAAAAATTAATACCATAATCAATTAACAATGTGATTATTTTTGGAGAGCAATCGAGACGAATTGATTAATCTGAAAATACCGTGCTTCTTCCAAGTTTTGACTAACTGTAACAGTATATAATGATTACAACACCATCATTATAATTGCTGTCGAAAGAAAAAAAATCCTCTCGGCACGCCGGAAGGCGGAGGTAGATTTCACCGGGCAAACTAGGGGATAGGCTATAATAGGCAAAATATGCAGGTTTTCGTAGGAGGATCAGACCTCATTGATTGCAAGAAAGTAATTTACATTTGGAGGTTAATTAACTTTTTTTTGTATGCATATTTTTATCATTTTATTGTCTTATGGTGATGGTAACCTTCTTGTCATTTGGGGTTCATTTTTATAGTTGTGATCACACTGTCCTTATGCAAGGTTTGGAACTGATGTGTAACTATCTGACAGTCTGTTACTTCTTCACGCAAAATTTTATCTCCCGCAGAGATTTTTGTTGGTTCCTCAGTTTAGGGGCTGCGACAACGTGGTCATGTAATCCCGTTTACACTGGGTGTGTGTAGAATCTGATAAACGGTGTTAATTATGATGACTGTATCAGTCTGTATTTCAGGCAAGGTCTGCAGACGGTCAATTTTAAGTAGTAGTTCCTAATTTTTTACCATATACTAACGTCAACGACACCTAGCTGTGAACTTGGCTACTAGATGCTACAGCAACCAGCAACTTGCAATGAACGTTGGAATTTGCCCTCCAAAGGAAAACATGCTGAGGGATTTTTAGCGCTCTTAGAAAATCCGACGACTTTGGCCGGCTTTGAACCAGCGACCTTGGGCTTATAAGTTCAGCATGCTACCAGTTAGCCGCTTCCCACAGAGTCAGATGGAAAAATGAATGTGATCTCGTGCGATGGCGTTGTCTTGGCAACCTCTGATAGCTCATCCCTCATCAATTAAGAAGCGTTGTCATGGTAACCTCTGATGGCACTTGGCATTTTCTTTAATTCTGAAATCATTTTTCTCATCCCGTGGCGTAATGGTAGGTCAGATCAAAAATTCTTTCAGACAAAGTTTTAGGTAATTATTAGGGGAATAATTTCCATTTTGTACGGTTTTGATATTGTGCCTATTGAGAGAGATATGATTAATGTTTCCCGAAAAACCCACTTTTTTTCCACCCCTTTGGTCAATGTTTGGTGCTATCAAAAACTTTTCAAACATACATTTTTGGCACTTATCCGACACATATTATGAACTTTGAATGGATTCGATATTTCACGTATTAAGAGAGTTATAGCGATATTTCACTTTTTCGGAACCCCCCCCCCCCTTCAACCGATTTTGCCCATTAACGAACTCGACCGAGATTTTAAGGGGATACATATTATGCAAAACATTCAAAGTGATTGGTACAAAATTACGGCAGTTATCGTGTACACAAGAAACTGATATATATGCATATATATACCCATATATATATATATATATATATATATATATATTGTGCCCTTGCAGCAAGAAATATGCAATTGCTCAATTCGGGATTTTCGGGGCTGCGGTAAGTTCTCCCACTCTGTGACTTACATATCTTGGATTAAATAGAGGATACACTTGCAAAAATAACAACAAAATCAACTCCTATTTTAACACATTTAATTAATCAAAATTATGGCGCTACGAACAATAAAACAAATAAACTACTGACCAATATTATTCTACTTGTTCAAAGTGAACAAGGAATAGCATAAAATAAAACAAATATTCTCTTTAAACACATGGTTTTCTTTAAAACCAACAATACATGATTATTTTCACTTCCATAAAGTACCTATCTTAAAGTTCCGTAACTACGAGCTCCTTTGGCTCAATACATTTCCATAATAATGGTGTCATACTTTTGTACACCTCAAGAATTTATTTTTATCTTTTCTTATCATAAAAACAATATATAATTACATTTAAAATTACATGTTAATTATTCACTTCAATATTTGGGCATTTCACATATTCTCAGGATTTACTATCTCTCTCAAGATTTCAAATTCACTACGGTGATCGGGAAACTATTTGTGTACTCCAGAGTCATAAAGATTACATGACAAAGTCAAAAACTATGATTACTCCCGAAATCTAGTCATCTTCATAAAACTCGTGGATTCCTTATTTCCATACAACATTACAATAGGGATTTTATTTAATTCATTTGTCTTATAAGACTATTATCACATAAGAAAACTACTATCTGAACTGGCAAGCGATAATATAAATCTACAAGGTCCTCGGTTCAACGCCCGGGTCATTAACAACTTTAAACACTCCCGGTGTCTTTAACACTTCTTACAAAACGATCTTTACCCACCCTCGCTCTATGAGGGTCAGGCCATTATACTCGAGCGGGATTTATGACAGGAAGAGCGGTTCCCTGCCTAGCCTACGGTTGGAGCTCTCTTCAATGCTTTTAAAACAAACATTCACATTATTCTCAGTTCTAAGGAGAGACCTGGCTTTTACTACACTTATTTTCATTCAACAATATTATTGGTTCATAAACCACTTTCGTAACCTTGGCATTTATTAATTATGAGAGGGTCCTCATTGATTGGGAAGAGTAATACACATTCAACGACAAATAATTAGGGGCTTTAACAACAAGAGGATTCTAGGTTCGAATCTTTTAACATGCCTCGGGAACCATTTCCACATTAGAGGGCTTATACAAAATGCGATTTAGGGTCTAGCCGTAGCTTACAGGACCTACGCTCAATAATACCATATATTTGCTCCCTTTTAAATAATAACACACACAATGCCTCGTGATCTACGTCACAATTAGAGGACTTACAACATATCTCAATTCACTGCAATCAACTACCCTCCATAAGTAATTTACCAAGTACTTTAACTTTTACGCGTTCCTAGCGTGACTTTTTATTTAATTGCGTTCCATTACGCTACACATTACTTTATGGCCTAATGTCTTCCAAAGAACTGATAAATATCATAGTAACAATTGATACATATCTCAATTCTTATATTAATATTTTCCGTTGACAATAAATCGCTCCATTTTTAAGAACATGCATTCACATCATGTCTTATACATTTGTTAAGGCTTCAACGCTCTATATTTTTATATCATTCAATTTAATCTTTATTTAGATATCTTTACTCTGTTATTATTATGATTACTCACATCAAATCTTCATTCCTTACAAAAGCTCAAAATCTATTTCTATCATATAATTCAAATTTACCTTTATGTAAATATCTTTGTTATAATTATATTTATTACGCTTGCTTTTATAACATTCATTAAATACACTGACATTTTATTCCATGCCTTTCTCTACAGGATTTATTATTTCACATAATTATTTATTATTTCTTAAAACTTTATTTTCGTTCAGATCGCGTACTTATTTAGTTATTATTTCTTTAAAAACATCCCTTTTATTCAAAACTCCGGTGGAATTGTACACAAAATTTTTCCCGACACCAAAACATAATGAAAATCTTTACTCACATGTCTAACGTCGTTTTCTGACCTTTATTCTCGTTTGATGTGACATTTTGGCCCACCTTCTTGACTTACTCCATATTGTACAAACTCATCTCATGTACAACAATTTCTTGACACATATTCACTATATTTAACACTGATAACATTTTAATACACTGGTGTATCCGTTTTGAACACACATTAAAACACTAAAAAAAATATTACTCTGGTACATATTATAACACATATCACTTTGCATAAAACGCTTTCACTTTACCTAAAACACTTAAAATGATCCTCTTATCTCTTTTCTTACAATATTTACACTTCACTTCTATCACACGGGCGTATCTCAACGATTTTGACGATTTCTGTCGGCTGTTGACGATCCCTGATGTGAATCCTATCGACCTGCATTGAACGTGTGATTTTACTCGTTCTAAGTCTTTACTTTGCCGTCACCTCTATTTATATATGGTGGTCTATCGCACCCTATAGTTTCTATATCTTGGCCTCCCTTCGAGGACCGTACACTGTCTATCGTACCCTATAGTTTCTATATCTTGGCCTCCCTTCGAGGACCGTATACTGTCTATCGTATATTTTTGACGTTTTCTCACTAGAGTACGTTTTCCCTCTGGTTTCGAACCTAAGTTCCTAAGTTCCTTTTGCTAGAACTTCTATCTTTCACGACCGCAATTACAGTTTATTCTTGTCCTTTACAGGACTTAGTGTCTTTAACAAATGTTTTTACTGGACATAACGCCGTTTATTTGTTGGAGTTCTTATAACTTCGTAACTGTATCGAACTAGTATTCTTCTGGAACTCGAAGTTCCCTACTGATCGCTGTATCTTACTTTGGCGATATTGCTTTAAAGTCCGTATATTTAATGTTCTTTATAATTTAGGACTCTTCAAAGCCTCGAACTGCTAACCATCAGCGTAGCGTACTTGTATCGTAACTGGTCTACACTCGGCGAAATTGTAGCATAACCTCCCACAGGAGTCTCTTGTCGAACTGTGTTTTTGAATTTACTACTTGAAATTGTAGCGTGAACTGCCTACATCAAGACGTGCTATGACGAACTGTGATCAATGTAACCTCCCTCAGGTTCTGGATCGATGTCTGATACAGCTTAACGTCCCCCTCACGGGCTCTTGAATACTGCTTATACGATGTGGTGCAGCACTTCCGCTCACGGAATGCTCGTAGACTGCTTGATTGGCTTGGTGAGGCCAGGAGTTTTATACCTTTCAGTCACAAAAAGATAAAATCCTAGTCCTTTTCGTGACCAACTTTTGAACTAATTGTCGCACAATTATAAAAATCATATCTCCAGAAAGCTCGTCTTCCAAACGTAAAATAATCTTCTTGTGCATGGAAATCAATCGTGCATTTCCGAGATATTAATTAATTTCTCGTCCTCAACTGTGTGGGTGGTGCTGTTCATTTTTAATTCTCCCACTTTTTGGGTCCCGGTGAGTCCCCAATGACGTATACTTGCGTTTGCAGTTTTTTTCCTGGACTATTATTACGAGGTTTTTCTTTACACAAAAATCTCTAATCCAAATTGATTCACCGTACTGTATCTGTTTACTTATTTTTATACTCGTAAACGGGTTAAATTTAATTATTCCTGTTCTGACTCAGCAGCGAGGTTGCCATTTTCCTGCAACGTAAGAGCAATTTCCGAGTCAAGCTTCTTCGTCTTACAGTCCAAACTTTCCACTCGTTCTAATAATATCCATGACTGGCTCCTTATAAATGTCAAGAGGCATGAGCTCATCTTAGGAACACCTGGCCCTAGCGCTTGCACAATGTTAGGCTATAATCCTGGCTTGAAATCTTTCTCCGTTCCCTTAGAAACTGTATGATTCTTTCATTCCTTTCTCAAGAATACATGGATTCGACTCCCTTTTGAAGCCTATGGTACATGGGTTCATCTCTCCCCCCCTTAGGTAAATAAATTTTCGAAAACTTTGAGGAAATTTATTTTGATTATCCAAAAAAAAATCTTATTTTTCCTTTTTAAATGTCTAAGCCATCATAACGTCATCCGTACCTTGTGATTTTTCTTCCTTAAAAATCCCACGATATGTTGATTTCTTTCATATTTTTTTTAAAGTCATATCCGGTAATTGTGTCAGTTGGGTACGCTCTGTCCCTACCCTTTCTTTCCCCTCTTTATCTTTCTGGACTTCAGGTTTCCAGAACCTCATTCTTCTTTACGGGTGTGGTCTATCCCTACCCGTTCCTTTATTTCATCATTCTCCTTCCTTAAATTGAAATTTTCTTCTTCAATAAAATCAATTATTTCTTTTATTTCCCAATATAATTTCTCCAATTCGCATTCGCACTCGAATGTTTGAGCTTTGTTTTCTTTTTCTATCTCATTCTCGTTGCTATCAAAAGTGGATTTTTCATCTCTAAATGTTTCCATAACCAGGGCTTGTTCATTGGCTTCATCGAAGTCTTCGGGAGGGTAATACACTTTTAAATTTTCTGAATTCATGGTCACTTCGTGATTCGTTTCACAGTGCCGAATTCTATAGGCATTATTTCTCAAATCCCTTATTATTTGATACGGTCCGTGGTACATTTTCTGGAACTTTTTGTACACGCGGTTCCCTGGATCCGAAATGGCTGGTCTTTTTACTAACACCATTTCCCCTGCTAATAGTGGCCGATGATACCTCTTGTGCCTATTTCTTCTTTGTCTCCTGTCGGCTTGAGCTTTTAGATGCTCAAAGGCTCTTCTTATACGTACATCTCTTCCATGCTGAGCGTCTGCTGGCCTAGGAATTACCAGACTCCAAGGTCTCTCTGGTTGCTCATTCCGATGTAACGTTATTATCTCTCCCGTAGATTCATGGATTGTGTTGTTTATACAAAATTCGATAATATCCAAGATATCTATCTCCTTCCAATTTTCTTCGGCACAGTATATTCTACAATATTTGGCCGTCTCCCTCATCACTCTTTCTACAGGATTTGCCTCAGGATGGCGAATACTTGACAAAATCTGACGTATTCCAAGTCTTTCTAATTCTTGTCTGAACTCTACACTACCGTGATCCGACAACAAATTCTCAGGTTTTCCCAGAATCGGTATCACTTTTTCTTTGAGTCGTTTTAACACCTGTTTGGTACTAGTCTTCTGTATGGGAGCAAGGACAACCATTTTAGTGAAGACATCCATAGCCACCATTATGTGTCGATTTCCTCTTCTTGCCTTGGGCAAAGGTCCGAAATTATCAATAGAAATGATTTGACCTGGCCTCTCGGGTAACAATGGTATAGGCTTTTGTCTCATCAGAAATGCATTTGGTTTAATCCTTTGACATAGATCACATGTCTTTAACGTGTCCCTTACAGTTTCTCTCAGTCTCGGCCATACAAATGCTTCTTTCAGCATTGAGACTGTTTTGTCGACTCCCATATGTCCGAACGATCTATGGGCTAACCATACTATTTTCCTCTGCAAAATTGCAGGTATAACAATCCTTAATCGTGTATGGTCAGAGTCCACAATTTTATATAATAATCCATTATAAAATGTGTAATTTTGAGCTATCTTATTAGCTTCCGTGTATGCTGGTGTTCCCCTTATCAAACTTCCCTCAAGGAAGGATATGGGCATGTTCATCCATGGATCCTCAGGTTGCCGTTGACTAATGCTCCTTAACTCATTTAGAGTACGCTGATCCCTGTCTTCCAAATCAATAGCCATTACTTCCTCTTCTGTGGACTCTGGCTGTCTACTTAAATAGTCTGGAACTATATTTTCTTTTCCTGGGCAGTATTCTATCTTTACATCAAACTGTTGAATATATAAAGCCCAACGCATCAACCTTTGACTGGATAAATCAGTCTTCATCAAAAAGGTCTTAAAATGACCTGAAACCCATATACGATCTTTCGCCAATATTGCAGCGCGTGCAATATCGCTAACAGCTCGATTTCGCTGATCGTATAATTTTTCTCGTGTGGTTTCAGTCTCCGACTTGTGAAAGCTAGATAGTTTTTCTTATCAGGGTTATCCGTGTTTTCCTGATATAGCATTGCCCCTATTCCAATCTGGGATGCATCTGTTTGAATTATAAATTTCTGATTAAAATCAGGATATCCTAGCTTCACATAGTTTAAGAGCATTTCCTTGGCCTCCACGAATGCTTTTTCTGTTTCCTCCGCCCATTTCCACTTGCCCCCCTTCTTCAGAAGGTCCTGTAGTGGTGCAACAGTTTTTGTGTATGATGGACAATGTCCTGAGAAGAAACCAATCAATCCCAAAAACTGGCGAACGTTCTTCACCTTCAAAGGCCTTGGAAAATCCCTTATCGATTCCAATTTGCATGGATTTGGTTTAACACCATCCTTATCAATCACATGCCCTAAAAATGTTACTTGCCTTTGACAAAAATTTGACTTCTTTAAATTGATTTTAAAATTTGCCCTTCTTAAGTCTTCCAATAATTTCTTCAATTTTTCTAAATGTTCCTCAATATTCTCCGAGGTAAGCAAAATATCATCCACATAACGGATAGTGCAATCTTTCACTTCCTCTGACAGGTTTCGATCAAGCGCTCTTATTAAGGCAGATCCCGCGGTCTTCAATCCAAACGGACATCTCCTAAAACAATAGGTTTGCTGGTCGAACTGAAATCCAGTCAACAAGCTGGTTTTCTCTTCCAGTTCGAGATGATGATACGAAGAAGTCATGTCAATATTTGTGAAAATCTTCTTGCCTTTGAACTTCCTCAGTATTTCTTTTATGGGTGGTGCCGAATCATTTTCTGGTATAATGTTTGCATTAAAATTTCTGGCATCTAGACACACCCTTACTGAGCCATCCGGTTTACTCACAATCACTAATGGACTAACATATGGTGTCGCCATCTTTTCTATAACACCTGCATTCATCATCTCCTGCAGTGTTTTCTTAGTTTGTGGGTAATGTTTTTCCGCAACCGGATATGGTTTTTGTCTGAACGGTGCCCAATCATTGACTTGGAACGCGTATTTAAAATTTTCAATCTTCCCTGGCTTGGAATCAAATACGTCCCTAAAATTTAGTAATAATTCCTTTAATTGTTCCTTATTTTCGAGGCTCACTTTAGCTTCCTCTACTTTCCCTGACAGGTTGGTCTCGAACTCAGTTTCCAAATTATCTTCGAGTTCTATGTCGAGGACTTCAAATATCCTTTCTATGTCCTTACAACCTACTTCCGTTACTTCTTCCACATGCCATACCTGTTCTCCTATTTTCACATCCTGTTCCTGTAGGTTAATGTTTTGTTCATCCACATCCTCTCTTTGAATTCTAATGCAATTTTGCGCTAGGTCTATGATGACCTTGTTCTCACGGATAAAATCAATACCTAATATGACATACGGTAATTGATTTACCAGCAAAAAGCATTGCGAAATTTCAGTGTTACCCATGATCAGATCAATGTATACCTGAAATTTGCATGTTAAATATTTTTCAGGGATAATTCCCTTAATCTTTACACTTGATGTGGGGATTTTTAATACGTGGCCTCTTGTTTCCAATTCATTCAGAAGGGTTTGCGTAATTAAACTTATTGTTGATCCGGTATCAATCAATGCCCTGACCAGTAATCCTTCTATCCTTAACATAATTATGGGTAATTCTCTTTTGATAGGTGGGATTCCTTCCACATCCTCATTAATTAGCTCATCTGGTCTTGCTATCCAATTCGCAATTTCTACCTCCTCCCAGCTCCTGGTATGTTTCCACTTTTGACGATTTAAATTTGGAGTTTTTTTTATCCTGAGGGCTCCCTTTTCCCTCATTCTTTAACTGAGCTTGTAGTTCCAAGCTTTGAGCTCCATCTAGTCGGTCGGGTGATTTCCGGTTCTTGATTGCCTCACCCCAACGGACTTTTTGCCTTTCAGGTTCGTCTGGTCGTTCGTTCATATAACGAAGACTTTCCTGATATCTTTCCTCTATCTCGGCCCGATATTCATCATCCCTATCCTCTGGCCTTACGTTCCTTCTGGGATAATTCTCCCATTTCTTTCTGTTTTCTTGCCTCTGATGGTTATTGTTATAGGGTCGGCTCTCTTGTTGCCTATAACCCGTATTCCTAGGATTTCTTCCTTGATATCCTCCTCTGTAGTATGGCTGTATTCCTCTAGGCTCTTGGTGTCCATACTCTCGACCTAGTCCTTGAGTATCAGTGCTAGTGGACTGATTCCTGGTCGATGGTTTTTCTCTGGTTTCCTGACTGCTGGCCATGTGTACCTGTTCAGTCTGTCTTTGGTGCCTAGGAGTTACGTGTGACGTCGTCATTTCTAATTGACGTAATACACTCTCCACTTCCACAGCACTTCTGGCTTTGGATGAGATTAACAGCCTCTGAATCTCATATGGAAGTTGTCTTGCAATGGCGGCACACAGGTCGTTCTCAGCTGGAGCAATATCAAGTTCGCGGAATTTACACAGCTGAGCGGTAAAAAATTCCGAGTACTTAGTTGGTGCATTTGTGCTGTACTTCCTAGAGTACAGATCTAGCCTCAAATTCTCCTGGACGTCTGCTGCCCAATATCGTTTTAAAAAGGCTTCTCTAAAGCCTTCCACCGTATCGAAGGTGTACCAAAAGCTTCTGAACCAGGTGAGACAATCACCTGCCAACAGCTTCTCAATAGCTCTCAGTCTCCGATCCTGAGGAACCTTCATTTCGTTTAAGTACTCTGCGACTTCCTTTAGCCAGTATTTTGGAGTAATTGACATGTTATTACCCGTAAACTTTACCGGTCTATCCTCATTCGATTTGATAATGTTTATTATCTGACCATTTGTCTGGTTCATGTATGGGGTTGACATCGCCATCGGATATCCGGGGTTCTTATAAGGGCTCTCCCCTCCTAAGTCCCTGTCGGTATCTGTGCCTTGTTCACGGGAATCTACCCATCCTGTCTTTGGAAACTCGTCCTGATTCTCAAATTCTAACTTCCTTTCCCTTTGGGCACTTTCTTCATTAGCCATGAGTTGGATTTCCATTTGACTGTTCCTATGTTCAGTCCTCTCCAACCGGGATCCTAATTCATTTTGAATTCTTTCCTGATTTTTAGCCTATTTTCAATTTTGAAAAAATAGGCTTATGAGATCACCTTTTGTCCGTGTGTGTGTGCGTGTGTGTGTGTGTGTGTGTGATTCGTGTGTGTGTCCCCCCCTAATAAAATCGAAACGGCTGGAGCGATTTCAATGAAACTCGGAATATTCATAGCACTATTCCCGGCGACCTCGACCGTGCCCTTCAAATTTTGTTACGTCTCTCCAATCCAACATGGCGGCTGTGCGAATTATTTCACTAGCATTCAATATCTCCTAAACTATTACCGATATTGCCCTGAAATTGTGTACGGTGATAAAGTGCACTACTAGAAGTTCACCTATGAGACTTTCAAAAACCTGGTGACTACAAAACCAACATGGCGGCCAAGCGAAGTTGAGACATTTAAATAGACTTTTCTCGCGATTTAACTATCTAAATGTAAAGAAACTTGGTACAGCAAATGTTAATACACATTGTAATGCACTGGAGTCTAATTTAGTTCAATTGTTTACATAACCTCAAAATGGCGGCTGTGCGAAATATTTCACTGACATTCTATATCTCCGAAACTATTACAGATATCAGCCTGCAATTTTGTACGGTGATAAAGGATACTGATACAGGTATACCTACGTATATTTCATAAACCTGTAAAGTACGAAACGAACATGGCGACCAAGCGAATTTAAAATATTTTAATAGACTTTTCTCGTGATTTAACTCTCTGAGCGCAGTGAAATGTGGTACAGTAATTGATTTTGCAGATTGTAATGCACTGCCATCTAATTTAATTCAATTGCTTACATAACCTCAAGATGGCGGCTGTGCGAAATTTTAAAATTAAGTTCTAATTTCTTGTGTCGTAATCATGCGATCGAAGTGAAAGTTTGAATAATGAACCTAGGCAATAATTGGCCTTGAATGGTACTTAACTCTATGGCCTATACACATAACACTCCTAAATGGTGAGCTCCCGAAATATTTAGACGGTTCTCAATATCTATGAATCTTTTACAGCAACCAAACTGATTTTTTTTATGTTCATAGAGACTATGAACATATGTTCACCTATAGGACTTTCAGGAACCTGGTGAGCACAAATCCAACATGGCGGCGACGCGAAGTATAAATATTTAAATGGACGTTTCTCGCGAATTAACTATCCGAGTGCCGTGAAACGTTGCACGTTAAATGCTTATACAAATGTTGATCCACTGGCATCTAATTTATTTCAATGGTTTGCATTATCACAAGATGGCTGCTGTGCGTAATTTTAAAATCTCGTTTTTACTTCTTGTTGTCTAATCATGGGATTGAAGTTTGAATACCACACGTACACAATAATCTTAATGTAATAGTACAAAAATAAAAATCCAACCTGGCGAACATCTGAAATATTTAGACGGTTCTCAATATCTACGAATCTGTTACAGCAATTAAACTGAAATTTTGTATGTTGATTGTGGCAGTTAACATAAGTAGGATATATGAAAATAGGCTGTATAGTTCTTCACGGAACTACTTGTTCTTACTGGTTTCCAGTTCTTGTTTGAGTTGGTTTTTGTCGTTCCTGAAGCTATTCCTGATTTCATTTAAGTGTTCTTCTACCTCTTTCTTGATGACCATGACCTGTTCTGTTATAATTTCTGGTTTAACGTCACCTCTGGTATCTAGGTCTTCTCGTATTTCCTTTATCTTTTTCTCCATCTCTTTTTGTCCTTTGTAGACTTTATCCTGGATCTTGTTCATATCCTCTCGGGCCTTTCCTTGTTCCTCGAATATAATTGTTATGTCGGTCATAACCTTATCTATATCTCCCTTTGTGTCTCCCATTTGTTTTGTTAATCCTATTACGGTTTCCTGAATTCCAGTAACCCCTTTATCTATCCTCTCTATTTTTATGAGTTGTTCATCACGATCCCTTTTTCGTTGCGTGCTTTCCTTCTTAAGATTCCCTTCATATTCACCTAACTTCGTAGTCATATCCCCCTCATGCTTCCTCAACCATTCATCTACCTGTCCCGTGAATACGTTAAATTGCCATTCCCTTTTGTTGGCATCGGCCTCACCTTGCTTCTTAACCTCAGTTATTTTTGTCTGTACTTTCTCGACTTTCCCCTCGAGGTTTTCTACTTTCTTTTCCATCCCTCCAAATCTGTCTCCTAACGCATCAATACTACTTTTTATCTCTCCCTGGG
This sequence comes from Meconema thalassinum, assembly GCA_946902985.2. Lineage (NCBI taxonomy): Eukaryota > Metazoa > Arthropoda > Insecta > Orthoptera > Tettigoniidae > Meconema > Meconema thalassinum. Next base: position 143,222,285 of record OX336390.1, read on the forward strand.
ATTTTTCACAAATACTTTTGTTCGATTCTATTTGAGCTTCTAAAATTTGCTGCACACCTTGGATCTGGGTTACAAGTTCCTTTTTACATTCGTCTCCATTTTTTTACAAGTTGTTTCCATAGAACCAATTTTATCCTCGATAATTTTAAAATGATTTTGACATTCATTTATGGATTTTACCGTACTATCGTTCAAGGTATTTATTTGGACTTGCAATCCTGAATGAAATCCTTTATTTTCCTCTTTTAAATCATTTATTTTCTTCCCAAACTCAGTGTCAAAACCTTGAAATTTATTATTTATTTTATCTATCTCAACCTTCAATTCACCGTTCATTGTTACACAATTGGTTTCGATAGTTTCTAATTTAGTTCCCATGTTATCACTATTAGTTTTTAGTGACTCTAAACTTTGATTCATGGATTCAAATTTTTGTTTATTTTCCTCCTGTTGGCTGTCCAACTTATTGTTTATAGATCCTAAATCCTTTTTATTTTCACTCTGTTGGCTATCCAACTTACTCAAACTCTCATTTATGGATTCAAACTCCTTTTTATTTTCATCCTTTTGGAGGCCCAATGTATTGTTTATAGCCTCCAACTTCTCATTGCTATCGGCTTTTATAGCCTCCAAAAGCCTCTGCATTTCCTCACTCAATGCCATCTTATTAGAATATAGTGGGCTACTAATGCCACATCGCTAGAACATGCTTGAGAGATAGTAATCTGAACTTTTGTGTCCCAATTTCTTTAAAAATTTACTTTGGTACGGGTGTTTACTACACCGTACCCTTTTGATATCTTTATTCAAACTCAAAGACCTTTATGGAAGTATTTAAAATTCAAAATTTCGAAAAAACATAAAAAAAATGAAAATTTTGATTTTTCGATAAAACTCGGGTTTTCCCTAGGAAAACTCAGCCCTGCGTACTGGGCGCCATTTAATGTCTGATAGGGGGTTGTTTATAATCCAGGGCTGCTCGGTGTGAGTTTCTAGGGACCCATGCGGTCAGTTAACATTATACGTTGTAGCTACTCCTATCATTACTTTACTTTTACATGAATCGACCGTCTTTAGTGTTCCTCTAATTATTAATCCAAGCACAGTACTTCTATTCACCCCCCTGTGCCCTTGCAGCAAGAAATATGCAAATCACAGTATGCCAGCTTTGCTCAATTCGGGATTTTCGGGGCTGCGGTAAGTTCTCCTACTCTGTGACTTACATATCTTGGATTAAATAGAGGATACACTTGCAAAAATAACAACAAAATCAACTCCTATTTTAACACATTTAATTAATCAAAATTATGGCGCTACAAACAATAAAACAAATAAACTACTGACCAATATTATTCTACTTGTTCAAAGTGAACAAGGAATAGCATAAAATAAAACAAATATTCTCTTTAAACACATGGTTTTCTTTTAAACCAACAATACATGATTATTTTCACTTCCATAAAGTACCTATCTTAAAGTTCCGTAACTACGAGCTCCTTTGGCTCAATACATTTCCATAATAATGGTGTCATACTTTTGTACACCTCAAGAATTTATTTTTATCTTTTCTTATCATAAAAACAATATATAATTACATTTAAAATAACATGTTAATTATTCACTTCAATATTTGGGCATTTCACATATTCTCAGGATTTACTATCTCTCTCAAGATTTCAAATTCACTACGGTGATCGGGAAACTATTTGTGTACTCCAGAGTCATAAAGATTACTTGACAAAGTCAAAAACTATGATTACTCCCGAAATCTAGTCATCTTCACAAAACTCGTGGATTCCTTATTTCCATACAACATTACAATAGGGATTTTATTTAATTCATTTGTCTTATAAGACTATTATCACATAAGAAAACTACGATCTGAACTGGCAAGCGATAATATAAATCTACAAGGACCTCGGTTCAACGCCCGGGTCATTAACAACTTTAAACACTCCCGGTGTCTTTAACACTTCTTACAAAACGATCTTTACCCACCCTCGCTCTATGAGGGTCAGGCCATTATACTCGAGCGTGATTTATGACAGGGAGAGCGGCTCCCTGCCTAGCCTACGGTTGGAGCTCTCGTCAATGCTTTTAAAACAAACATTCACATTATTCTCAGTTCTAAGGAGAGACCTGGCTTTTACTACACTTATTTTCATTCAACAATATTATTGGTTCATAAACCACTTTCGTAACCTTGGCATTTATTAATTATGAGAGGGTCCTCATTGATTGGGAAGAGTATTACACATTCAACGACGAATAATTAGGGGCTTTAACAACAAGAGGATTCTAGGCTCGAATCTCTTAACATGCCTCGGGAACCATTTCCACATTAGAGGGCTTATACAAAATGCGATTTAGGGTCTAGCCGTAGCTTACAGGACCTACGCTCAATAATACCATATATTTGCTCCCTTTTAAATAATAACACACACAATGCCTCGTGATCTACGTCACAATTAGAGGACTTACAACATATCTCAATTCACTGCAATCAACTACCCTCCATAAGTAATTTACCAAGTACTTTAACTTTTACGCGTTCCTAGCGTGACTTTTTATTTAATTGCGTTCCATTACGCTACACATTACTTTATGGCCTAATGTCTTCCAAAGAACTGATAAATATCATAGTAACAATTGATACATATCTCAATTCTTATATTAATCTTTTCCGTTGACAATAAATCGCTCCATTTTTAAGAACATGCATTCACATCATGTCTTATACATTTGTTAAGGCTTCAACGCTCTATATTTTTATATCATTCAATTTAATCTTTATTTAGATTTCTTTACTCTGTTAATATTATGATTGCTCACATCAAGTCTTCATTCCTTACAAAAGCTCAAAAGCTATTTCTATCATATAATTCAAATTTACCTTTATGTAAATATCTTTGTTATAATTATATTTATTACGCTTGCTTTTATAACATTCATTAAATACACTGACATTTTATTCCATGCCTTTCCTCTACAGGATTTATTATTTCACATAATAATTTATTATTTCTTAAAACTTTATTTTCGTTCAGATCGCGTACTTATTTAGTTATTATTTCTTTAAAAACATCCCTTTTATTCAAAACTCCGGTGGAATTGTACACAAAATTTTTCCCGACACCAAAACATAATGAAAATCTTTACTCACATGTCTAAGGTCGTTTTCTGACCTTTATTCTCGTTTGATGTGACATTTTGGCCCACCTTCTTGACTTACTCCATATTGTACAAACTCATCTCATGTACAAAAATTTCTTGACACATATTCACTATATTTAACACTGACAACATTTTAATACACTGGTGTATCCGTTTTGAACACACATTAAAACACTAAAAAAAATATTACTCTGGTACATATTATAACACATATCACTTTGCATAAAACGCTTTCACTTTACCTAAAACACTTAAAATGATCCTCTTATCTCTTTTCTTACAATATTTACACTTCACTTCTATCACACGGGCGTATCTCAACGATTTTGACGATTTCTGTCGGCTGTTGACGATCCCTGATGTGAATCCTATCGAACTGCATTGGACGTGTGATTTTACTCGTTCTAAGTTTCTCTCTCCTACAATGGAAACTACTGGTTTCAGTCTCTCAAAACCGCTTCTATTGTCTATTACTCGGCTTCACTTTATCTGCTTTAAAGAGGCGATAAATGTCTTTACTTTGCCGTCACCTCTATTTATATATGGTGGTCTATCGCACCCTATAGTTTCTATATCTTGGCCTCCCTTCGAGGATCGCACACTGTCTATCGTACCCTATAGTTTCTATATCTTGGCCTCCCTTCGAGGACCGTATACTGTCTATCGTATATTTTTGACGTTTTCTCACTAGAGTACATTTTCCCTCTGGTTTCGAACCTAAGTTCCTAAGTTCCTTTTGCTAGAACTTCTATCTTTCACGACCGCAATTACTGTTTATTCTTGTCCTTTACAGGACTTAGTGTCTTTAACAAATGTCTTTACTGGACATAACGCTGTTTATTTGTTGGAGTTCTTATAACTTCGTAACTGTATCGAACTAGTATTCTTCTGGAACTCGAAGTTCCCTACTGATCGCTGTATCTTACTTTGGCGATATTGCTCTAAAGTCCGTATATTTAATGTTCTTTATAATTTAGGACTCTTCAAAGTCTCGAACTGCTAACCATCAGCGTAGCGTACTTGTATCGTAACTGGTCTACACTCGGCGAAATTGTAGCTTAACCTCCCACAGGAGTCTCTTGTCGAACTGTGTTTTTTGAATTTACTACTTGAAATTGTAGCGCGACTGCCTACATCAAGACGTGCTATGACGAACTGTGATCAAAGTAACCTCCCTCAGGTTCTGGATCGATGTCTGATACAGCTTAACGTCCCCCTCACGGGCTCTTGAATACTGCGTATACGATGTGGTGCAGCACTTCCGCTCACGGAATGCTCGTAGACTGCTTGATTGGCTTGGTGAGGCCAGGAGTTTTATACCTTTCAGTCACAAAAAGATAAAATCCTAGTCCTTTTCGTGACCAACTTTTGAACTAATTGTCGCACAATTATAAAAATCATATCTCCAGAAAGCTCGTCTTCCAAACGTAAAATAATCTTCTTGTGCATGGAAATCGATCGTGCATTTCCAAGATATTAATTTCTCGTCCTCAACTGTGTGGGTGGTGCTGTTCATTTTTAATTCTCCCACTTTTTGGGTCCCGGTGAGTCCCCAATGACGTATACTTGCGTTTGCAGTTTTTTCCTGGACTATTATTACGAGGTTTTTCTTTACACAAAAATCTCTAATCCAAATTGATTCACCGTACTGTATCTGTTTACTTATTTTTATACTCGTAAACGGGTTAAATTTAATTATTCCTGTTCTGACTCAGCAGCGAGGTTGCCATTTTCCTGCAACGTAAGAGCAATTTCCGAGTCAAGCTTCTCCGTCTTACAGTCCATACTTTCCACTCGTTCTAATAATATCCATGACTGGCTCCTTATAAATGTCAAGAGGCATGAGCTCATCTTAGGAACACCTGGCCCTAGCGCTTGCACAATGTTAGGTATAATCCTGGCTTGAAATCTTTCTCCGTTCCCTTAGAAACTGTATGATTCTTTCATTCCTTTCTCAAGAATACATGGATTCGACTCCCTTTTGAAGCCTATGGTACATGGGTTCAATATATATAAACTTTTGAACTGATGGTGGTTTGCGGGTCTGGGGAATGTGAATCGCGAAGATATGTCGAAATTTTCCGGAAGTCGAAACATGGCACCCATTGCAATAGTTAGCTTTCTGATGAAATCTACCTAAATTGCAATAGTTAGCTTTCTGATGAAATCTACCTAAAATAGGCTACATAATTAAAAATACTACCATCAACGACACCTAGCTGTGAACTTGGCTACTAGATGCCACCGGAACCATCAACTCGCAACGAACGTTGGAACTTCCCCTCCAAAGGAAAGCAAACTCAGTTTTTTTAGCGCTCTTAGTAAATCCGACGACTTCAGCCGGGTTTGAACACCTGACCTTGGGCATAGAAGTTCAGCATGCTACCAGTTCCGATACCGGAGTCGCTTCCCACAGACAGATGGAAAACTGAATGTTATCTCGTGCAGTGGCGTTGTCATAGCAACTGCTGATGGATCATCCCTTATCAATTAAAAGTAAAGTTGTCATGGCAACCTCTCTTGGCACTTGGCATTTTCTTATAATTTAAATAATTTTGATCACCCCGTGGAGTAATGGTGGGTCATATCAAAAATTATTTCAGACAAAAGTTTTAGGTAATTAATGGAGGAATATTGTTCATTTTGTACGGTTTTGATATTGTGCCTATTAACAGAGATATGATTAATGTTTCCCGAAAAACCCACTTATTCCCACCCCTTTGGTCAAAGGATGGTGCTATCAAAAAACCTTTCAAACATAAATTTTAGGGCCTTGTCCGTCACATAGTATGAACTTTAAATGGATTCAATATTTCAGATATTAAGAGAGTTATAGCGATATTTCACTTTTTCGAAAAAAGCCTCCCATTTTTACCCTCTTTGACCGATTTTGCCCATTAACGAACTCGACTGAGATTTTAAGGGGATACATATTATGTAAAAAATTCAAAGTGATTGGGACAAAATTACGGCAGTTATCGTGCCCACAAGAAACTGATATATATATATATATATATACATACATAAATTATATATAAACTTTTGAACTGACGGTGGTTTTGGGGTCTGGGGGATGTGAAACGCGAAGATATGTCGAAATTTTCCGGAAGTCGAAACATGGGACCCATTGCAATAGTTAGCTTTCTAATGAAATCTACCTAATGGGCCAAATCCTTTGGATCGTCATCACCAAAATATGTGATTAATTGAGTCACAGAGCTGACAATGTAGACAATTCAGTCCATTTAGCCAACGGCCGAGTCATGTTGAAACAGGGGATCACGTGAGACTACTGATGTTAAGCAGCATTCGGTGTGGTCAGAACTTGGGCGGGTGTCCGGTTCTGGGGGACCTCGCACTGTTAGCGGGGGAGGGGAAGGAGGAGCAGAAAGGAACTGGCCATCCTGCTGAAAGTAAACTCCGGCCCAGACCCACCTCTTTGAAGATGCAAAACTAGCCTTCGGGATGAAAACCTTACTTCTCTGTCAATTTAGTCGCACCTTATGACGAATCGATATGCCATATTCTATAGCACAATGTGGTGATAATCAGCATGTTTTCTTGTTCTTTGAGATCTTTTATATTTTGTCATTGATTATATTTCATTGTTTTTTACTTGTGTACCACCTCGTGGAGTAGGGGCTAGGATCCTTGGCTGCCACCCCTGAGGTTCAGGTTTGATTTCCGAATCTTCCAAGTAATTTAGGCTACGTCTAGACTGAGGGCTCTAACGGGGTTCACTTAGCATCGTGAGGTAGAACCGAGAAGAATTGGGTTCGAATCCTACCTCAGCCATCTTACAAGTGATTTTTCGTTGTTTCCCACTCACACGCCAGGCAAATGCTAAGGTGGTTCCAAATTTATAGCTACGGTCACGTCTCTCTCAATGCTAGTCTCAGTTATAAATGCACACGACATTCTGCAACAGACATCACAATAATACAAGTTATCAAACGAATTCAACACACACCTACATACAAGGGGATAGATGACTACGACGCCGCAATTCCGTTAATCAATCAACAACAACACTCATTTACTCACTTTTTTTTCTTTAGCCTACTTTTCTTTACCCTCCAGGGTTGGTTTTTCCCTCGACTCAGCGAGGGATCGGGAGAAATGGAACTGCGCCCATACTTAGTGGTATTTCCAGATCCTTTTAATTAGGCCGATTGAACTGCGCCCATAGTCAAGTCGGCTGTTAGCCCAAGGTCGGTTTAAGGGGAAGTGATGGACTGTCTCCTACCACTAGCTTCTGCACTGCTGAGAATAAGAGGTAGTCCTCCGTCCCGATAAGCAGCTGTACTACGGTCCTCCGGGGATGGCAGCTAATCACACTAATCACTACATCTCACAGGCGAATAATATTGATAATAATAATAATAATAATAATAATAATAATAATAATGAAAATCCACAGCCCTTTTCCAGTCATTGGACCGGGTCAGGATTGGAATGAATGAAGCCCCCATCTAGCGGCGAGGATAGGCATTGTGCCGGCTTCCGAAGCCTGTCGCACTCCTCTGGGACAATGATTAATGAATGACAGATGAAATGAAATGATAATGGAGAGTGTTGCTGGAATGAAAGATGACAGGGAAAACCGGAGTACCCGGAGAAAAACCTGTCCCGCCTCCACTTTGCCCAACACAAAACTCACATGGAGTGACAAGGATTTGAAGCTCGGAACCCAGCGGTGAGGGGCCGGCGCGCTGCTGCCTAAGCCACGGAGGCTACAATAATAATAATGATAATAATAATAATAATAATAATAATAATAATAGTCGCCTCCGTAGCGTAGCGGTCATCATGGTTAGCTGCCGCCCCGGAGGTCCTGGGTTCGATTCCCGGCTCTGCCACGAAATTTGAAAAGTGGTACGAGGACTGGAACGGGGTCTACTCAGCCTCGGGTGGCCCAAATGAGTAGAAGGGGTTCGATTCCCACCTCAGCCATCCTCGAAGTGGTTTTCCGTGGTTTCCCACTTCGTCTTCGGGCAAATGCCGGGATGGTTCCTACTTCAAGGCCACGGCCGTGTCCTTCCCCCTTCCTTGCCTATCCATCCTAATCTTCCCCTCCTCCCTTCCCTCATGAGGCCCCTGTTCGCTTTGCAGGTGAGGCCGCCTGGGCGGGTGCTGATCACACCTCACCAGTTGTATCCCCTCCGACCAGATGTTCCAGGCTCCAGGACACTGCCCATAGAGGCGGTAGTGGTGAGTTCCCTCGCTGAGTCCGTGGGAACCACCAACCTAGAGGGTAAATCGACTAAAAAAAAAATAATAATAATAATAATAATAATAATAATAATTATTATTATTATTATTAATCTGGCTCCGGATGGTAGCACCCTGTGAGGGACCCTGCCTAGGGTTACTAGGTGAAAATTTTAAATCCAGACACGTCTGTGTGGTAACCACCGGTACTCTGGTCGGCGTCTGTTAGCTCTGTGAGCTCGGCTGTGATCCAGTCTTCTGGAATTCAAAACTCCAGTCGTAATTCTGTGAGATCCCTTGGGGTTTCACCACCACAACTTGAACATAAATCAATAATCATGACAGAACGACGTGAACGAAAACACTACCCTGGGCCCCAGTCAATAAAACTGGGTATTGTACCTGATCATCGGATTCCAGGGGATCAGGTATGTCATGAAGAGGAGAATTGCTTCTCAAAAAACCTCAAAACTAAGAGAATATTTTACATGGGAACACTCAACGTAAACACACTCCTGAAACTAGGTTAAGTGAAACAACTAACAAACATCATGGACACATTCAATATCAGAATACTGGGTATACAGGAAACGAGATTCTCAGATGAGAATCACTTCGATTCGGGAAGTTACAGAATATACAAGGGGAAACCAGCCATAACTATTCCAGGAAAAAATCTCAAACTCTTCGGAACAGGTTTTGTAGTCCACAACTCAATATTGGACTCTGTAATAGATTTCACCTCAAAATCTGAAAAAATTTCCACACTTACGATACGTTCTGGTAACAAAGCGTATACAATAATCAATGCTCATGCCCCCACAAATAACTACAATAACAAAAATCCACAGATGATGAAAGAATTCTGGGAGGACTTAGAAGAAATCACCAACAAAATCCCCACTAAGCATGTAAAATTATTGCTTGGTGATTTTCATGCACAATTAGGCCGCGAAAGAAAATTCAGAGACACAACAGGAAAACATACAGCGCCCCAGAGGACAAACAAGAATGGAGAGAATTTGATAAACTTCTGTAGGAATTTTGACCTCAAAATCATATCAACACAATTCCAGAAACCCTACAAGAAACTATGGACTTGGAAATCTCCAAACAGCGCCCTCGGAGAATTTCAGATAGACCACGTTGCGATATCTACAAAAAACACCAGAGAAGTTATGAATATACGAACGAGAAAAGTTTTTTTCGAATCTGATCATCATCTACTACAAATAAAGGCTAAGTTTATACCAAACATACAAACTAAGAGAACAACCAGAATTTTCAGAACAGACCCAGAGTATTTACAATTAAACAAGAAAGAAATAACACAAGGTCTTAAGAAAATTGAGAGTAACAACTGGACGGACATGTCCGAAAACATGAAAGAACTGATGGAAAAAAGTTAACAGCCATAGAACACCCGAAAAATGGGAAGAATTCAACAAGATACAAAAAGACTCCTCGAGAATAATCCGCAGAGAAAAAAGAAACTACGATAACAACAGACTCAAGGAGATAGAAGAGGATTTTACCAAAAATAACACACGAAACTTCTATAGAACATTCAGAGAGAATATGACAGGATATCGACCACCGAGCTTATGCTTCAAAAGACAAGACGGAACACTGGAGACAAACCCGAAAAAGAACTGTACGATACTGGCACAATATTTTGACTCACTGCTTAACTGTGATAAACCAACACACAGATTACAGTTCGAAAAGCCAGAACCTAACATTGATTCCAAACCTCCAACACTTGAAGAAATCGTGGAAATAATAAAATCACTAAAGAACAATAGAGCGCCTGGAGAAGACGGATTGATTTCGGAAATCTGGAAATTAGACCACGAAAATGTTACACCAAAAATAAACAAAATCATCGAAAACATCTGGGAAACAGGGAAGGTACCAGAAGAATGGAAGTCAGCTCTAATACACCCCCTCCACAAGAAGGGAGACAAAACGAACCCTAATAATTATAGAGGGATTTCACTATTACCCGTCGCATACAAAATTTTCTCCAAAGCCCTGTTAAAACGGATAGAGCCTCAGATAGATCCACAGATAGGAGAATACCAAGGAGGGTTCAGGAAGGGAAGATCGTGCAGTGAGCAGATTTGGTGCCTGAGAACAATACTAGCAACGAGAAAAACCAGGAACACAACAATCACATTCGTCGACTACAAAAAAGCGTACGACTCCATAGATAGAGAAACACTTTTTAAAACATTAGAAGAAATAAAGGTCGACAATAAGTCCAGAAAACTAATCCAAGAAACATTAACAAATACAATATCCAAAGTTCAATTCATGGGAGAGATCTCGGAACCCTTCGAAATTAATACAGGAGTGCGACAAGGTGATGGTTTATCACCCATTCTATTCAACTCAGTTTTGGATAAAATAATCAAGACATGGGAAAAAGGAGTCAAAGGCATAAAAATGGCAAAACACCAGAAAAGGACAGTCAACATTGAGTGTCTGGCCTTTGCCGATGATGTAGCGATTATAACAAATAACAGAAAAGAAGCCAAAGAAGCTCTAGAGACGCTACATGAAATCTCTGCCAAAACAGGGTTACAAATCTCATACGAAAAAACACAGTTCATGGACACAACATCTACAGACAAGCACCCACTGGAAACCAAGTATGGAAAAATAACACAAGTGGAAAGTTTCAAATATCTAGGAGAGATTATACAGAAAACAGGACTGAACTTGGCATCCAATGAAGACACGATCGCTAAATTGCAGAAAGCATACCGACTTACATGGAACCACTACAATAAAAAAAAGTATTTCCATCAATGCCAAATTACGACACTACCGTACAGTAGTCTTACCAGAGGCCTTATACTCTTCAGAAACGACAGCAATCAAGGGGCGAACAAAAATCAAGGAATTAGAAAAACAAGAGAGAAAAATTCTGAGAAAGATCTACGGGCCAGTTCAGAAAGAGGGAATATGGATGAAGAGACCGACAATAGAACTGTACAAACAGACAGAGACGATTACAAACAACATAAGGAAAAGAAGGGCAAAATTTTATGGACATATACATAGGATGACCGAAGACAGACTGACCAAGAAATTTTTTAATATAGTTACGAATACCACACTAAAAACCAATTGGGTAAAGGAAACCGTGGAAGACCTCAAGAAACTAAACATCTCTACAGAAGACATCGCAGACAGGAGCAAATACAGAGAAAAACGTAGACTACAGAAGTTTGAGCAAACTCCCAAAGAGAGACAACCAGCAAAGAGGTGGACAGAAGAGAGAAAGAGGAAACATAGTGTGTATATGAGAGGTTTTTGGGAAAAAAGAAGAAAGGTCCAAAATGAAACATGAAAATTGATTGTGTTGTAACGCTCTCCTTATGGGGAGGGAATTAACGAATAAATAAAATAAAATAATAATACAACTCTCTCTAATCCACCATAAATAACTACCCCTCTAGTTATATTATACAATACAAAATATAATAATCTTCTAAATGGTAAGATTACCTCAAACTAGATTATTAAACATTTGCAATAACAAAACTATTTTCAAAATATGGTTAGGTTGTCGAAAACATCCCAATGTACCAGTTAATGCTAATATTGCTAGAACAAAAATTAAATATTAGTGTGTTTTGAAATCTGTACCTGTTTTATGTATCCCAGGCCAACACTAATCTCTTGTCCGCAATCTGGACAGGGTATATTTAGTTGTTCGCAATCTGGACGGTTTTTGACTTGTTCGCAATCAAGACACAGCCGATTTGAAATGAGTCACTTCAAGTACACACCACTCGACACAACATAATTCGGTAGAGGGGTGGGAGGAGGGAAGCTACCTCACCGCTCTCAATGGGCGCAGTTCCACAGCCAATTTTTGAAGGCTGATGCTAATGACCAGGGTCATTAGTGAAGCTTGGGCGCAGTTCCATACAACCCGAGGGATCACATCTTTATTGTCTCCGGGGCAGGCGACCTCACCTGTAAAGTTAACAGGGACCTCATGAGGAATGGGAAGGGATGGGAAGATTGGGAGGGATATGCAAGCAAGAGGGAAGGAGACGGCCGTAGCCTTACGTTAGATACCATCCCGGCATTTTCCTGGAGTCGAAGTGGGAAACCACGGTAAACCACTTCGAAGATGGCTGAAGTGGGAATCGAACCCCCTCTACTCATTTGAACCACCCGAGACCGAGTAGGCCTCGTTTCAGTCCTCATACTACTTTTAAAATTTCTTGGCAGAGTCGGGAATCGAACCTCGGTCCTCCACGGTGGCAGATAAGCATGGAGGCGACCTCATTTACTTACAAGCAGCAAGTTCAGAGATCAGAGGTTCAAATCCCAGCGCTGAAAGTGACTATCTTGAGTTCGTTTACTTTTCACGTTTTTCCACATTCCCTTCAGGCGAAAATCAGGATAATATATTATTTCAATAATTACACAAACTACTACAATCAAGAGTCTTCAGTCGGTCCACACTAGTAAACTCAATCATAACATGCGACTAAATGGGCAGAGAAGAAGGATTTTCACCTCCGAAGAGTTTGTGTTGACTGACTGAAGATCAATTCTGTTGATTGATTATACAGGCAACACTGAAAAATGGCGTCTAACATTTCAATACAAACAATTACAGTCACCACAGAATAACAGGTTATCTAACACTTTGCAACGAGGGTATTAAAAGGAAGTAGTGCTCTGCTAAATAATTAATATATTTATAAATCAGAATTTTTCTAGCCAATATGCCATCAATTAGGATATTTGTAAGACCTATTCTGGAATACGTCTCGGTGGTCTGGGACGCATAAAATGTAGGGCTCACCAATAAGTTGGAAATGGTGCACAGAAACCCGACAGGTTTGAGTTCACAGTGACGTTAATCCCAGGAGCAGTGTGACCCGTAAAAGAAACTTGAGTGAGAATCACCTGAGTCCAGGAGGATGAAATCCAGACTCCACGCTCTGTTCAACACGTAAACAAATCAACCTGCGTGGGGTGAGCTCAGCAAACGTATGAGGAATACTAACATTCTTTCAAAGTTAAAGACCAATCACAGCGTACAAATTATGGTAGGTATTCTTTCGTAAAATGCGCTATTGATAACTGCAACTCTCTACCTGCTGCAGCCTTAGAGCCTTTCCTCAAACATGTAGGTGTGTTTAAGAAAGAAACTGAAGATTTGTGTAAATAACACCAAATCCCCGTGGCACTAAAGCCCATGATGGGCCTAGGCCTACCAATCGACCGCTTCCCAGCCATTTAGCCCGCAGATTATGGGGTGACGCGTGGTTAGCGCGTTGGGTAACCTGGGCTGTTAGTCTTGGTCTCTGTGACTGGGACGCTGCCTCACTGTTAGACAGCTATTCAATATTGTCCTCACTAGGCTGAGTGAACCCCATTCCAGCCCTCAAGTAAGTTTCTAAAATCCCTGATGGAGCCGGGAATCGAACATGGGGCATCCAGATACTAGGCAGGCGCGCTACCCCTAATTTGTGTAAACTCCAGTTCAATTATAGTTGCTTGCTTGTTATGTATATAGTTGGTTGGTTCCTTAGTTTATGGGCTGTGACAACGTGGTCATGTAGCCCCGTGTACTTTGGGTGTGTGTAGAATCTGTCTGATAACCGGTGTTAATTGTAATGACTGTATTAGTGTGTGTTATCTGCTTTTAATTCAAGCATGGACTGCACGCGATAATTTCAAGTAGTTCATACTTTCGCTACCAAATGCTACCGTCCACGACACCTAGCTGTGAACTTGGCTACTACTAGATGCCGTCGCAACTAGCACCTATCGTCGAACGTTGGAACTGAAGAGCATTAATCAATCCTAACGTACAAATTTTGCTTCACACAAGTTTAGTTAGTGGAAGGTTCGTTTACATGCCATAAATCTCTGACATGGGCCCGCCGGCTTTACTTCTCCTCCGAAGGAAGGCATACTGAAGGATTTTTAACGCTCTTAAAAAATCTGACGACTTCGGCCGGGTTTGAACCCACGACCTTGGGCATAGAAGCTTAGCATGCTACCAACTACGCCACCGGAGCAGCCGTTTTACAGTACATGTACAATTTTCCACAGGTGGAAACACCGCCAATTGCAAATAAATGAATAAATGAATTTTAAAAAAATGAAAAAAGGAAGGAAGATTGTAGTTTTACGTGACCGCGAATCTTATGATTATGAGCCACGGGACCTCCTTTTTACGTGGAATCCGAACCACAGGACATAGCATTTCACATCGAATTAAAAAAATGAACACGCACCTAAGTACAGGGCTGATGAAAAAGACGTCCCAAACCCCTGAAATGAAATGAAAATCCACAGCCTGCTTCCAGTCTACCGACCGGGTCAGGATTGGAATGAATGAAGCCCCCATCCATCGGCGAGGATATGAACTGTGCCGGCTGCCGAGGCCTGACGCACTCCTCTGGGGCAATGATTAAATGAATGACAGATGAAATGAAATGATAGTGGAGAGTGTTGCTGGAATGAAATTTTGACAGGGAAAACCGGAGCACCCGGAGAAAAACCTGTCTGCCTCCGTTTTGTCCAGCACAGATCTCACATGGAGTGACCGGGATTTGAACCACGGACCCAGCGGTGAGAGGCCGGCGTGCTGCCGCCTAAGCCAAGGAGGCTTAGACCCAAACCCCTCAGAGGAATAAAAAAAATAAAAATAAAAAAAATAAAAAAAAACAACGTTCAATCAAAAGAAAAAACATTGAAGTATAAAAGGTGCATTCATCAACTGAAGCTGGTAATAAATAGCTCATTCTGGTTATCCGAGACTAAGGGAGAATGTTTACTAATGCCACATTCCATAGTAGTGGCACGCTTTACCCATTAATAAGGCTTGGTTATGTTCATTTTGGGCTACAACATTTCTCAGTTTTTTTTTAGCGTATGGCTTTTAGTGCCGGGAGTGTCCGAGGACATGTTTGGCTCGCCAGTTTTGTAGCTGCTTCGAGACGGACACCCAATGGGTGAGCTATAAGTACCATTGGGGAGGAACGTTGGAATGGAAGGTCGAGGAGTTGGAAGGTAGCGGCTGTGACCTATAGTTAGGAACCAACCTCGGCATTTGCCTGGAAGGAAGATGGGAAACCACAGAAGAACATCTTCAAGGTTGCCGGCGGGGGGATTCGAACCTCCTCGCCTCCCGGATGCGAGCGAGTGCCAGTAGGCATGCCGTAACGACCACGGCTAACTCACCCGGTTTCTCAGAAATGAATAGGTACAACGAGGAATAGTACTTAAACTACTGAGACCATTGATATAGAGCCTAATAGTTGTACGCAGAATAAAATTGGGCGGCTTCGGTGGCGTAATTGGTAGCATGCTGAGCTTCTATACCCAAAATCGCGGGTTCAAACCCAGCCGAAGTCATAGTTTTTTTTTCTTTCTATTTAGTCAATTTACCCTCTAGGTTGGTGGTTCCCACGGACTCAGCGAGGGAACTCACCACTACCGCCTCTACGGGCAGTGTCCTGGAGCTTGGAACATCTGGTCGGATTGGATACAACTGGGGAGGTGTGATCAGCACCTCGTCCAGGCGGCCTCACCTGCAAAGCGAACAGGGGCCTCATGAGGGAGGGGAAGGGATAGAAGATAGGGATGGATAGGCTAGGAAGAGGGAAGGAGGCGGCCGTGGCCTTGCAGTAGGTACAATCCCGGCATTTGCCCGAAGACGAAGTGGGAAACCACGAAAAACCACTTCGATGATGGCTGAAATGGGAATCGAACCCCCTCCACTCATTTCGACCACCCGAGGCTGAGTAGACCCCGTTCCAGTCCTCATATCACTTTTCAAATTTCGTGGCAGAGCCGGGAATCGAACCCAGGACCTCCGGGGCGGCAGCTAACCATGCTGACCGCTACGCTACGGAGGCGACCCATAGTTTTTATTAAGAACGTTAAAAATCTCTCAGTATGCCTTACTTCGAAGGGGAAGTAAAGCCGGTGGACCCATGTATTAGATTTATGACATGTAAAAGAACCTTCCACTAACTACAATTGTGTGAAGCTAAATTTGTGGATTAGATTTGATTACCGCTGTATTAATTCCAACATTCGCCGCCATGTGGCAGTTTTGGTGGCATCTAGTAGCCAAGTTCGTGGCTAGATGTCGTTGACGGTAGCATTTCGTAGCAAAAGTAGGAACTACTTGAAATTGATCGTCTGCAGTCCTTACCTGAATTATAGATAACACACACTAATACAGCCATGGGGAGCGTGATGGCGCAGTGGCTTAGCTGCGAATCCCGGTGACAGTGGGGTGAAATTTTCACCTGAAAAATCACGTGGCGTCAGGAAGGGCATCCGGTCTCTAATCCCCGGCCAAAACCGCAAATGAGCCTGGTTGGCTCCGGCGACCCCATTACTTGGGATAAGTCGAAGAAAGAACACCCTAATACAGCCATCACAATAATTTACACCGGTTATCAGACAGCTTCTACACACTCCCAAAGTACACGGGGCTATATGACCGCGTTGTCGCTGCCCCTAGCCTGAGAAATCCACCAACGAATAAGGTTAAACATGTAAATCTGCAAATAAATGGATCACCTCAACGGTACAGTAACCGATATTATCTCTGAAAGAGAGACAATGGTGTATTTTATACAGATTTCGTACATCTGGTTTGATGAAGGAAACTGTTTTGATTTTCCTATTACGTAATACATTTACCGTACATCCCTATAAAATAGTGTTTTTAATTCATTTAGGGGCTTTGTGACATCGTGATCATTTATCCCCGTGTATTTGGGTGTAGGTAAGGATTTGGCTGACAATCTGTGTTATTGTGATGGCTGCTTCAATGTTTGTCTTACCGGGTGAGTTAGCCGTGGTCGTTACGGCATGACTGATGGCAGTCGCTCACATCCGGGAGGCGAGGAGGTTCGAATCCCCCCGTCGGCAACCTTGAAGATGGTCTTCTGTGGTGTCCCATCTTCCTTCCAGGCAAATGCCGGGGTTGGTCCCTAACTATAGGCCACAGCCGCTACCCTCCAACTCCTCGTCCTTACCTTCTCACTCTCCTCCCCAACGGTACTTGTAGCTCACCCATTGGGTGTCCGTCTCGAAGCAGCTACAAAACTGGCGAGCCGAACATGTCCTTGGACACTCCCGGCATTAAAAGCCATACGCTAAAAAAAATAATAAAAAAAAGTTTGTCTTCATAAACTGGGGTTAGGATTGGGGAGGAGGTGGACGTGGCCTTAAGTTAGATACCATCCCGGCATTTGCCTGAAGTGGAAGTGGGAAACCTCGGAAAACCACTTTCAAGATAATAATAATAATAATAATATCGTATGGCCTCGGGTGCTGGGTGCAAGCTTTGTTATTTGACTCCCAAAGGGTAGCTTGCATGTCGAATTTAGTCGTTTCTTGAAGCACTATGAAAGTCAAGGATGTTCGATATCTAAGATCCTCGAAGTCTATAGGATGATAGATATCTCCTTGTACACTATAGCGCTTTCTGGTAGAGAAATGAGGATCTTTGTGTTGGCAGAAACTCCCGAGATTAATTTTGCCATTATGAACACGGCCTACTGAATTCAAATACGTTATTTGACATACCAACATCGTATGACATGGTGTCGTAATTTTTGCGCCTTTCAAAAATCACTTAGCACGGCCAGGAGCGAACTTGCTAGCTTGAGGCTGTTAATCCGACACGATAATCACTAAAACCACCGTGGCAATCTGAAACCCACGGAAAATCACTTCTAGGAGGGCAGAGATGGGAATTGAACCCACCTCTTCTCAGTTCTGCCTTACGAGACTGAGTATACTCCGTTACAGCCCTCAGACCAGAATTCAATTTCTTGGCAGAACTGAGGATTGAACCCAGAATTCTGAGGCGACTGCCAAGAATGCTAGCTGCTGCACCATGAGGTGGACTAATTAAATCTCACCCATAGGTCGAATAGTAGAGATTTAAATCTCACCACAGGTCACATAGTGGAACTTCGGTTCCCGCTAATAGATGGCAGTGTTAAACAAGTAGTCAATATTTGAAAGTAGATCGCCTTGATGTTTTCAATAGAAAGATCTACACCACGTTAGTTAAGACTATAGAATATTGATAATAATGGTAATAATTTTTAATATGATTATTATTATAACTATTAGTATTCTACTAAACATGAGGCCACACATGCCCAGTTCCCACCTTAAAGAAAATAACTATAAACGTTTAAAAGGCTTGTCAATAATGGCGTGCTATGAAAATAACAATCATTTGGCCGTCAATGTGTGTGGAATGTTCAGAATTGGCTTGATGCTTCTAAAGCAAGATGTAAATTTCATTGAATAAGAGAGTTTAGATAGTCATGAAAGAAAAAATCTTATGAGTTAAAAAAAAGTTGAAAAACGGGCAACAGCCTAAGTTCATGCCAAGGACAGCTTACGGTGGGCATCGAATCAACTCGACGACTCTTGTGTATTGAACGGTGTCCCGTTTCAATGTTATTACTTTATTTTTTATTAATATTACTCTGATTTTTTAAAATACTTATTGTGCCATGCTATTGAGGCTAACTGCTTTTAAGAAACACACTTTCACATTCAAGTAATAAACTAACGAAAATACACGTCGCCATGTTGGACACGGATTTCTGCCAACTTCAGATGAAATTCTAAGAACTGAATTTATGTCGCAAATATGTAGTAATTTATTTTCTATGTTAAATTTTTGAATCACTTTCCCTTAATTTCTATCATGTTTACCGTCAATCCCTCAATTTAGCTATGTTTCCTTTGCAGTATGTGCAAATTACACAGTAACAAGATGCATTTATAGAATACCATCAGGCAATTTCCGGTATGTCACAACTGAATGTCCAACTTCTCATTCCATGGCACTGTAAAGAAGTGCTCCATGTTACTTGGATAATCCCGGAGCTGCCCCTCACTAACAATGAGGGAAATGGTCTGACCTGTGACAGTACAGTCATATTAAAAATAATTATTGTACCTCGAATTGATTTCGAAGTGAATCAAATAGCAATAAGCTTCGCTTAAGAATACTATAGGCCTAAATTGGAATACAGAAATAGCACATTAGGAAAGGTGTTAATCTAATAAATTGCTACTAAAATGGATAAACGTATTAAAGTCCAACCGATTAATGCATAAACATCCAGGATGTGGAATGTTAAAGGGCTTGTATGCCTTTTTACTACTTCGGCTTTAAAACGACCTGGAACTTAAATGTGAACTGTGAGAGTGACTGAGAAGAAAATTTATCGTGTTGTAAGCCAATTTTAGCCTATTATTATTTATGACAAAATATGCTTATTTGATCACTTGTTGTCCGTGTGTGTGTATATGTCTGTGTGTGTCCCCCTAATAAAATCTAAACAACCACAGGGATTTCAATGAAACTCGGTAAGTGCACACTACTACCTCGTCTGATCTCGAGCATGCCATTCAAATTGTAATATGTTTCACCAATCCAACATGGCGGCCACGCGAAATATTTCACTGGCATTCTATACCTCCACAACAGTTAAGTACAAATCGAACATGGCAGCCAAGCGAATTTGAAACATTTAAATTGAATTTTCGCGTGATTTAACCATCCGAGCGCAGTGAAACTTGGTACAGCGAATGTTTATACACATTTTAATGCACTGACATATAATTTAGTGAAATTGTTTACATAAGCTCAAAATGGCTGCTGTGAGAAATTTTAAAATTTAGTTCTTATAATCTCTTGTGTCATAATCATGCGATCAAAGTGATAGTTTGAATAATGAACCTACGCAATAATCTTCATCTAATGGTACATGACTCTATGGCTTACACAATATAAAAATCCAACATGGCGACCATCCGAAATATTTAGACGGTTCTCAATATCTGCAAATCAATTACTGAAATGTTGTATGTTGATCAAGGCTATTAACATAAGTTAACCTATGGATCATTCAATAACCTAGCGAGCACAAAACCAACATGGCGGTGAGGAGAAATTTAAATATTTACATGGATTTTTCTCGCGACTTTTCATCCTAGCGCTGTGAATCTTGGCATGGTATATCTTCATACAAGCCTTAATATACTGATATATAATTCACCGTAAATTGCTGATGATATCGTCATCTTGGCCGACAAGCCTGAAGATTTGAATGAGTTTTTGAATGGTATGGACTCCGTCTTACGGAAAGAATTCATGATGAAAATTAATAAATGTAAAACAAAAATACTGGAATGCAGCCGAAATAAATCAGAAACCTCTATGGAGATCAAATTGGCAGGTGAAAAGCTGAAGGAAGTAGGAGACTTCTGTTACTTAGGAAGCAGAATAACCAGTGATGGACGAAGCAAAGAGGATATAAAAAGTAGGTTGGCTCAGGCAAGAAAAGCATTTCTACAAAAACGGAATCTGCTGACATCGAATATAGATTTAGGTATTAGGAAGTCATTTTTGAAAGCCTTTGTCTGGAGCGTGGCGCTCTATGGAAGTGAAACTTGGACTATTGGTGCAGCAGAAAAGAGGAGAATTGAAGCATTTGAAATGTGGTGTTACAGGAGAATGATGAAGATCAGATGGGTAGATAGGGTTACAAACAAAGAGGTATTAAGACGAGTGGGAGAGGAGAGATGTTTCTGGCGACTGCTAATGAAGAGAAGAGATAGGTTGGTAGGACACATACTAAGACACCCAGGAATAGCAAGCTTAGTTATGGAAGGAAGGGTCGAGGACAAGAACTGTAGGGGTAGACCAAGGTTAGAATATGTTAAACAGATTGCCTCGGATGTAGGGTGTGGTAGCTACGTAGAGATGAAACGATTAGCTCAGGACAGGGAGGCATGGAGAGCTGCATCAAACCAGTCAAAAGACTGAAGACTCAAACAACAACAAACTCAATTAGGTAGATTTCATTAGAAAGCTAACTATTGCAATGGGTACCATGTTTCGACTTCCGGAAAATTTCGACATATCTTCGCGTTTCACATCCCCCAGACCCCCAAACCACCGTCAGTTCAAAAGTTTATATATAATTTATGTATGTATATATATATATCAGTTTCTTGTGGACACGATAACTGACGTAAATTTGCACCAATCACTTTGAATTTTTTATCGAATATCTATACCTATAAAATCTCGGTCGAGTTCGTTACTGGGCTAAATCGGTCGAAGGGGGTGAAAATGGGGGGGGGGGGGGGGCTTCTTTCGAAAAAGTGAAATATTGCTATAACTCTCTTAATATGTGAAATATCGAATCCGTTCAAATTTCATACTATGTGTCTGATAAAGCCCAAAAATTTATGTTTGAAGAGGTTTTTATAGCACCAACCATTGACCAAAGGGGTGGGAAAAAGTGGGGTTTTCGGGAAACATTAATCATCTCTCTCTTAATAGGCACAATATCAAAACCGTACAAAATGGACAATATTCCCATAATAATTACCTAAAACTTTTGTCTGAAATAATTTTTGATATGACCCACCATTACGCCAAGGGATGAGAAAAATGATTTCGGAATTATAAGAAAATGCCAAGAGCTATCAGAGGTTGCCATGGCAACACTAATTAATTGATGACGGATGAGCCATCGGACGTTGCCATGACAACGCACTTGCTCGATATCAGATTCAGATTTCCATCTGACTAAGTGTGAAGCGTCTTCGGTGACGTAACTGGTAGAATGCTGAACTTCTATGCCCAAGGTCGCGGGTTCAAAGCCGGCCGAAGTCGTCGGATTTTCTAAGAGCGCTAAAAATCCCTCAGTATGCTTTCCTTTGGAGGGGAAGTTCCAACGTTCGTTGCGAGTTGCTGGTTGCGGTGGCATCTAGTAGCCAAGTTCACAGCTAGGTGTCGATGGTAGTATCTGGTAGCCACATTAGGAACTACTGCCTGAAATTGACCGTCTGCAGTCCTTACCTGAATTACAGACTAATACAGCCATCACAATTCACACCGTTTATCAGACAGATTCTACACTTACCCAAAGTACACGGGGTTACATGACCGCGTTGTCGCAGCCCCTAAACTGAGGAACCAACCAAAATCTCTGCGGGAAATATAATTTTGTGTGAAGAAGTAACAGACCGTTACATAGTTACACATCAGTGTCGAAACCTTGCATAAGGACAGTGTGACCACAGGTATAAAAATGGACCCCAAATGACAAGAAGGTTACCGTCCCCGTAAGACAATAAAATGTTTAAAATATGCATATAATGACGAAAAACAAAGTTAATTAAGCTCCAATTATAAAATACTTTCTCGCAATAAATGAGGTCTGATCCTTCTACGAAAACCTGCATATTCTGCCTATTTTCGCCTAACCCGAAGTTTGTCCGGTGAAATCTACCTCCGCCTTCCGGCGTGCCGAGAGGACTTTTTTTTTGATAACAAGTGGGCCCTCATCCTTTATTTCTTGAGGTCTTTAATTGGTCAAAATCTTGTTGACCGACTGAAAAACATTACATTTCGATGAAAAAGAACTAGAAATAACTATTCTTTCAGACTATATAATGTCCCATTACTTTTGGGCCTCTTACCTGTAATTGCTCGTCGTTCCATGAGTGATCAATGTTTCTTAAAGAACTCGCTACTGTAGCAGTAATGTTACGTGAGTGACGCATAACTCTCTTCAGCTTGAGCAACAGTCCAATACGCGCACCACTTAGCATGTTTTGTCTTTAGGAAACAAACAGCCGACACTGTTCTGCTCTACAGTAAATGGTTATGAAAGGCGAAATAATTAAAGGGACGTATTTCCTTCAAGGTTGTCGTACTTGTCAATACAAGGCTTGTTGGAGCTGTCATACAAATTTGAATTAGGCACGTTTCTTGACAGAGATATGTATATAAGTCACTGACTACTCTTTTCTGAGGACATTATCTTCTGGACACCGAATAGGAACGCCAGCAACGTAAAACCTCATAGCAGTATGAATTCGACGACTGAAGGAATATACGTGAGTACAGTGTTGTTATGTCTACTTATTTTGAAAAAGGTTTCCTTCTTTTTAAGAATGTTTGCTTTTCTACTTCAAAAGTTTAAGAAACATAGATTATTTCATTACTTTATGAAAGGTCCCCCTTTTTTGTGTGTGGAATTTTACATACATTTACAGACATTTCATTTTGAGACTGTTTTGCCATTCGGTGTCCTGTCTAGTCTGCAAGCCTCTAAATGCGATCAAATCGCCTCCATGTTCCCTTATTAGCAGTTAGCATTGCAGCCTCCTCTGCTTCTAGTTCTACACCTCTCACTTTGAAATCGTTGAACACTGAATCTGACCATCACGTCCTAGATCTACCTCTGCGTCTTTTACCTTCTACAGCCGAACTCATTACCCTCTTAGGTAATCCCTCCTACCCCTTTTTCTTCACATGACTCCACCATCTGTGTCGGCCCAGCTTTATTTAGCGTGTTCATTTCTAACGTAGCAATAGCCTCCGTGGCTTCGGCAGCAGCACGTCGGCCTCTCACCGCTGGGTCCGTGGTTCAAATCCCGGTCACTCCATGTGAGTTCTGTGCTGGACAAAACGGAGGCAGACAGGTTTTTTTCCGGGTACTCCGGTCTTCCCTGACAAAATTTCATTCCAACCACACTCCCCACTATCATTTCATCTGTCATTCATTTAATCATTGCTCGTGAGGAGTGCGTCAGGCTTCGGCAGCCGGCACAATTCATATCCTCGCCGCTAGATGGGGGCTTCATTCATTCTATTCCTGACAAGACTGGAAGCAGGCTGTGGATTTTCATTTTTCATTCATTTCTAACGTAGCCGTCATTACAAGCATCTTCCTGCCATTGCTTCCATCTATTTGTCCCAGCAATCATTCGTGCTACCGTCATATCAGTTACCTGTAGCTTATGTATCAGAAATCCTGAATCTACCCAGCTCTCACTTCCATACAGCAAGTCGGTCTAAATATTGAGATGTAGGGAGAGTTTGCTCGCAACATTAACGTCTTTCTTGTATTTATATTTATTTATCGTATGGCTTTTAGTGCCGGGAGTGTCCGAGGACATGTTCGGCTCGCCCGAGTCTGTAGCTGCGTCCAGCGGTCACCCTTAGGGTGAGCTGCAAGTTCCGTTCAATTTAAGTAGTTCTAACTTTCACTACCAGATGTCAATGATACCTAGTGGTGAACGTTGGAACTTTTATAGAGCGTTCCAACGAAATCTAACTTAGAAATTTTGCTTCACACAAGTTTAGTTAGTGGATGGATCATTTACATGCCTTAAATCTATGACATGGGCTTTACTTCCCCTCCGAAGGAAGGCATACTGAAGGATTTTAACGCTCTTAATAAATCCGATGACTTCGACCGGGTTTGAACCCGCGATCTTGGGTACAGTAGTTCAGCATGCTACCAACTACGCCACCGAAGCCGCAAACGTACATTAGCCGATGACGCGGTGGATGCTGATCTCGTCAGTGTTTTATAAGAAAGAGTGGATTCGGGTCAGCAATCTAAATGTACATGTGGTTATTGACTCAAAAACTTGTTCTTTTTTGAATTTCTGATTTTAGTTTTTCCGTAATTTTTGTGTTATAAGCTAATTATTAGTTTTATTTTAATTTTTGTTTTATTATTCTTAGGAAAGGGCAGATGATCTCGCTATCCCACCCCTTAAAACAAAAATAACTAACTACATAAAGATATTACATTATTTTAAACGATATATATATATATATATATATATGAATTTTCGGTTATATTTTTGAATATGGTAGCCACTTGCCTTGTATATTTAAGTAGTGTAAAAGGTGACAACCATTGAATTTGAAAATCCACATTACAGTATCTCCTTCCTGTTTGAGTAGCCGTATCGTTGTTTTGGTTCAAAAGTGGTTGGTATTACTGCGTGAATAACAAGAAAGGTTTTTGTTTTATAGGCAATACCTGGCAATTAGCTACGGAGTTTTGAAGAGTGGCAAAAATACATGGCACTAGAGTCATGCGGTGTGGGCTCGTAAAAGATCTCTCGTATCCCATTTGGTAATTATAAAACAAAATAAATTAAATCTGTTCCACAGGACACCCAATAAAATTCTAGTTTTCACTGTCAGATGGCAGTTTTTAACAGTTCCTCAAGATATTAGCCATTCTGTTATGGTCCGTATTGATACATGCACTTTTGAAATAAATCTTATCTCTAACTATATGAAAGAACTGGAAACTAGTCTTGTGAATAGTAAAATGAATGTTCGCCTCGTTGCGTAGTGGCCCCAGAGGTCCGTGATTGTTTCCCACCTCAGCCATCCTGGAAATGGATTTCCGTGGTTTCCCACTTCTACTCCTGGCAAATGCCGGGATGGTTCCTAACTTAAGGCTATGACCTCCTCCTTCCCAATCCTCACCTGATTTTTAAATACACAAACGAATACAGTCATCTCAATGACACGGGTAATCAGAAAAAAAAAAACCCTCGCTGTCACAAAGCCCCTATATCAGGCGTTCGCAACCAGGTGCTCTTTAACCGTTTATGGGATCGTGGTCTCTAAGGACAGTTTATGCTTTCAAAAAAGCTGATAGTTGAATCTTTGAGCCAAATTTCGAAGAATTTTCATGTAGACGTGATAGTATTTCTAAAAATCAAATATTATACACGTATCTACTTGACGTAATGTGCTGGAAAAATTTAAAAAAACCATTAACAATTAAAGTGTAAAAATAAGATATAACTATAGATATAAATATCATAAAAATAAAATTACAATAATAAAAGAAATATTAAAATTAAAATTGTAAACATAACTATAAAAACATTATGAAAATAAATGTAAAAATCAATTCGAAATTAGTTAATTAATTAATTCAATAAAAATATCAAAATTAAATCTATAACAACATAAATTGAAAATTGAAAATAAATATATCAACATTAAAATTTGAGAAATAAAAAATAACATTATTTATAATTATAATAAACTAGCTGAAGTACCCGTTCTTCGAACGGCTTTTAGTCCTTGCTGACCTAAATCATTAATATATATAATCACACATTCCTAATGTAGTTATGTTATTTCCATGTTACCAACTACATGCGTATACTACATGCATTTTCATTCACCAAATTATTAATCAGAGGTAGGAAAGTGAAAATCCTTAGCCTGCTTTCAGTCGACCGACCAGGTCAGGGAATGGAATGAATGAAATCCCCATCTAACAGCAAGTATATGAACTGTGCCGGCTGCCGAAGCCTGTCGCACTCCCCTGGGGCAATGATTAAATGAATGACGGATGAAATGAAATGATAGTGGAGATTGTTGCTGGAATGAAATTGTGACAGGGAAAATCGGAATACCCGGAGAAAAGCCTGTCTGTCTCCGCTTTGTAGGTGAGAAAGTGCGTGTATATCATACTAATATATAACAAGTAGTTCCGTGAAGAACTATACAACCTATTTTCATATATCCTACTAATGTTAATTGCCACTATCAACATACACAATTTCAGTTTGATTGCTGTAATAGATTCGTAGATATTGAGAACCGACTAAATATTTCAGATGGTCGCCATGTTGGATTTTATATATGTAGGTCCTAGAGTTATGTACTGTTACATGCAGATTATTGTGAACGTGTAGTATTCAAACTTCAATCGCATAATTAGGACACAAGAAAAAACAAGGAGATTAATTTTTTTTCACAGCTGCCATCTTGAGGTTATGGAAACAATTGAAATAAATTAGATGCCAGTGGATTAACATTCGGATAAAGATTTACTGTACCAAGTTTCACTGCACGCGATTGGTTAAATTGCGAGAAACGTCCATGTGAATATTTATAATTCGCGTCACCGCCAAGTTGGATTTGTGATCACCAGGTTATTTAAAGTCCTATAGGTGAACTAAGTTCATAGCCTCTATGAACATTAAAAAATGCAGTTTGATTGCTAAAATAGATTCGTAGATATTCAGTATCGTCTAAATATTTCGGATGGTCACCATGTTGGAATGTTAAATGTATAGGCCATAGAGTCATGTACCATTAAAGGAAAATTATTGCGTAGGTTCATTATTCAAACTTTCACTTCGATCGCATGACTACATCACAAGAAATAAAAACTTAATTTTAAAATTCGCACTGCCGCCATCTTGAGGTTATGTAAACAATTGAACTAAATTAGATACCAGTGGATTACAATGTGTATAAATATTTCCTGTACCAGGTTTCAGTGCGCTTGGAAGATTAAATCGCGAGAAAGGTCTATTTAAATTTTCAAATTCGCTTGGCCGCCATGTTCGTTTTGTAGTTAACCGGTTTTTGAAAGTCTCATAGATGGACTTCCAGTAGTACCCTTTATCACCGTACAAAATTTTAGGGAGATACCGCTAATAGTTTCAGAGATATAGAATGCCGGTGAAATATTTCGCACATCCGCCATCTTGTGATTATGTGAACAATTGAACGAAGTTAGATGTCGGTGCATTACAATGTATATAAACATATACTGTAGCAAGTTTCATTGCGTTTGGTTGGTCAAATCGCGAGAAACGTCTATTTAAAAGTCGCAAATTCGCTTGGCCGCCATGTTGGTTTTGTAGTTACCAGGTTTACAAAAGTCACATAAGTGAACTTATAGTAGTTCCCTCTATCACCATAGAAAATGTCAGGGTAATATCGGTAATAGTTTCGGAGATATTGAATGCTGGTGAAATATTTCGCACAGCCGCCATGTTGGATTGGTGAGTCGTAACTAAATTTGAAGGGCACGGTCGAGGTCGCCGGAAATATTGCTATGAACTTTCCGAGTTTCATTGAAATCGCTCCTGCCGTTTAGATTTCATTAGGGGGAGACACACACACGAATCACACACACACACACGCGCACACACACACGGACAAAAGGTGATCTCATAAGCCTATTTTTTCAAAATTGAAAATAGGCTAAAAATGAGATGGTGTGTGTCTGTCTTTCTGTCTGTCTGTCTGTCTGTGTGTTACTCAATAACGAAAGAACCACTGGTCCGATTTAAATGAAATTTTGCATGGATGTAGCTGATTTACAATGTTTACATATAGGATACTTTTAATTTCGATATTTTGCACTGTTAAAAAATGGCGACCATTTTAGTGACGTCACTACACCCTTTGGTTTCAACATTTAATTTTTCCATTTCAAATAAAAAGAGAACGCTAAGAAATAGCAAACTTTTGATGGCACATGTTACCTTCAAATTTAATTTTCTATCCGAATGGTCGTTATCACTTTTCGTGTATCTCCAACGGTTAGCGAGTAAAACCCACATATGTGACGTCACTACACTCTTTGGTTTCAAAATTTCATATTTCCATTTCAAATAAAAAGAGAACGCTAAGAAATAGCAAACTTTTGATGCATACACGAGATTAGCATTTAATTTTCTATCCAAAATGTCCTTATCACTTTTCGTGTATCTCCAACGGTTAGCTAGTAAAACCTATATTTGTGCAATAAAACACGGTCAACACCGAGCGGTGCAGTATATCTCTACATACATAAAAATTAAAGTTTGTATGTTTTTTTGCAATTTATACGGAAATTTGAGTTATTTACGCTTTTCAGACTGTTTTATTATGGTTGCGCGCGAAAATAATTTTTTGGTCTGTCTGTCTGTTTGTTTGTTTGTTTGTCTGTGGACAACTTTGTTCCCTTATAACTCGAGAACGGCTGGGCGTATCAACGTAAAATTTGGTACAGATATCCATCAGAGGCACGAGACTAATCATTGATGTAACCCTTCTCCGTACCTCTCATAAAAGAGGGCCTACCCTCTTAAAATACATGCTGAAATAGGAGTAGAAGGACGAGACAAAGATCATTTTCAGCCCCTCAATGTGAGAGACAAAAGTCGGGGGCCCTAAAGGGTCCCCGAAATCCACATTTTAAGGCCCTAAAACCAACCGTTTTTGAGATATTCCCAGAAAACTAATTTCATTTAATAAACTAATGAACGAATACAAGCCGGTAACCATGGCAACAGATTCTCAGAGGTCTATCTATTGCTGTAAGACGCAATGCAATTCCATTAATTACATTGGTGTGAAAGTTGGCAAACGGCTAGAAGGTTATCACGGTACCAAATTAAGCTGTAAAATTCATCAAGAAACAAAACTTGGGGGCCTCGAAAACTACATTATAAGGCTCTAAAACCAACAGTATCTGAAATATTCCCAGAAAACTAATTTAATTAAATTTAACAAACTAATGAAGGAATGGAAATCGGTAACCATGACAACATTATCTCAAGGGGTGGCATCCAAATTTCCATCTATTTCTGTAAGAAGCCATGTCACTCCATTTATACCTTGCCACGGTGGGTGAGTGGATAGCGTGTCGGTCTACTAACCCCAAGTTTGCAGGTTCACTCCTGGCCGTGGTAAGTGATTTTTGAAAGGCGGCAAAAATACGACTCGCATGTCATACGATGTTGGCATGTTAAAGAACCCATTTGAATTCAGTAGGCCGTGTTCATAATGGCAAAAATAATCTTAGGAGTTTCCGCCAACACAAAGTTCCTCATTTCTCTACTAGAAAGCGCTATAGTGTTCAAGGAGCTTAGATATCTACCCTCCTTGACTTTCATAGTGATTCAAGGAACAACGAAATTTCGACATGCAAGCTACCCCCTGGGTGTCAAATTACGAAGCTTGCACCCGGCAACCGAGGCCATACGATATTATTATTAGGCTACTCCATTTATTACATTTCTGTGAAAGTTTGCAAATGTCTATAAGGTTATCATGGAACCAACGTAGACTGTATAATTCGTCAATGCAATTAACGGGGTCAAGGGGTAACCGAGAATTTTTTCATGCAATTTCACGTGCGACATGTAGTACAGAAAGTCTATTATATCTCCAAACAACAACATTATTTTCAAAAATTCCAGAATTGAATCAGCATTTTTGCGGCTTTTAGGAATTTGGGCCATTTGAGGCTAAAGAACCTGAATTTTCATGCACCACAAGCCTTTATAATTTATGAAAGAGGTCTTCCTGTGTATGGGGACGTAACACAACGCAGAGGGTCATTTTTTATGTGAGGTGTATTGAGTTTCGTCTACAAGGCTGTCACATCTATTTCACGTCAGGAAGTACACGTTAGGTGAATTTAGTTTGAGAGCACATTTTAACTAATCTTTTTTTTTGTCGACATACGGGTTCATCGTAAGGATGATTTTGTTTGATACTGTATGGTAGATATACCCATATTTGGATATCTGGGTGATATGTTGTAGACAATAGAATTGTCTGTCTGTCTTTCTGTGTATCTTTATATACGCCTATAAATCGTGTTCGGAAGCTTGGTGCATCGTAAAGTTAAGTATGGTAAACATGAGTCAATACACCAATCATTTATAAAACTCCTCACCGTACTTTTCATACAGTAGAAGGGTGGATATAGGGAAAAACTTCTCAAAATACATGCTAAAATAGGCGAAATATAAAAATTATCCTAGAAGGACGATCAAAGCATATGTTGCGCTTCTCATTGTGAGACACAAAATTCGCGAGTCTATAAGGGGTCTCCGAAAACCACATTTTAAGGCCCTTAAATTAACAGTGTGTGTGATATTCCCAGAAAACTAACTTCGTTCTGATAAACTTATGAAGGAATGACAAACCGCTAACCATTGCAACAGTAGCTCAATTGATAATGTCTGGTGTTAATATATAACACCGTTCGAAGAACGGATACTTCTGCTAGTTGGAAATAAATATCAGCTTCTATGTAGTAAAAGTTACATAACCTGTCTTAAATATTGATCACCCATCGTTTAACGTCTTCATACTATATTTGAACATATAAACATTATGCTAAAAATACATCAAACTTGATAGCAATTATCGTATCCGCATTGAGTAATAATGCGGAAAGTACGTACCGTCATGATAAAGAGTAACAGTAACGGAACAAACTTCAATCATCCCAAGTAATAATAACAAAAACAAATTAATCACAGAAAAAAATTCTAAGTTTATGCCGTGACTTGAGCGTGATTACGCCTAGTAACTCCGAGATGGTTCATCAGCGGGCTCTTGTGATTTATTTGCGGACTACCAAAGGAGTAGAAAAATGTGCGATACCTCAATTCATATTTAGAACACCTCAGCTGCTATACTGCGAGTGCTAAAGGCTAAAGCAGTCTTTCACCTACCTATAAAGGCTTCCAAAATGATTGTATATTGAATACCAGGGCCATGGAATTAAAACTCAGCAACTTTTCTAGGTTTACGCCGTGTTTTGTGCGTTTTTTTTTATTGGCCGTGAAAGTCAAAATACCTACTTTATTGAAATGAATTTGCCCAGTTCTGCAGTAAGATTAATAAACTAATGTGACAGTCGTTAGTCTCCGACACATTCGTCTGTGAACTTGGGTTTCTGATTATAGTAAAAAACGACAAAAAGCAGATAAATATTGACCAACTGAAATATTCATTTAACGAAAAACAAATCGATAAAAAGGATGAAAGCGTACCGTGCAAAGTAGAAAGCACTATAACATTGTGAAACAGCGTAAAGATCCAAATACTCACATACTATAACCGGCACAAAGAGTATGAAATTAGACTCAAAATCACGTCTAGTTTCGGACCCCACAAACTACCTCTATAAATAAAACAGTTCATGTAGAGACTAACATTACGGTGACCAGACGTCCTCATTTTCGCGGACATGTTCTCCAATTTACGTCTCTGTCCTCTGTCAGCGAACAATTTTTGAAATTGTCTAAATGTCCTCCTTTTTATTAATTAATTAATTTACTATATCATCGTATGAATGTATGTATGTATGTTTTAGTTTTTCGCAGTTTATATTGGCGCCATGGCAATAGTTTAATTTTTTACCGAAGCGCAGCGCTACTATTTTTGTTTCCGATCTACGCTGGGTTTGGGAAAGTGTTTCTGTGTTTGTGCTCCGTTGAATGGCAGTCTTGCGGCGTGGTAGTGTATTTGCCAGTTTAAAATTTGCTCGCATTCAAGATGCCTACATGGAAGTGCAATTTTACAGATGCTTTGAAAACCAAATATCCTGTTTTCAAGCTTGGACGTAATGATTTTGAGGCAGAATGTAAAATTTGCCCAACTGCAACTTTCGTCTCGGTAGCAAATCATGGTAAGCTCTATAATTTATTGTTTTAGTTAATAAATTACAAATATTAAAACAGCGTTATTTATATACAATTTTCATTTAATTTCGTAGGTTCTCAACATTTGGATAGCCATATTTCTTCAAATAAACACAAAAAAAAAGTGTACAAGGCTGCGGCAGTTCGCAAACTATCGACAAGCTTTTTTCGTATCTTATATGGTTTTATTACGTTTAGATTTGTCCTCTTTTTTCCCTTAATGTCCTCAATTTTTTCCTTTGTTGTCCTCTATTTCACAGTATTGGATACGGTCACCCTAACTAACATAGACTAACATCGCTCGGCGTTGATCGTGTTTTAAAATACATATTTTGGTTTTACTCGCTAACCGTTGGAGATACACGAAAAGTGATAAGGACCTTTCGGATAGAAAATTAAATTTTAAAGCTCGTAGTGCCATCAAAAGTTTACTATTTATTAGCGTTCTCTTTTTATTAGAAATGAAAATATGAAAATAGTCGCCATTTTGAAATACTGCAAAATATCGAAATCAAAAGTAGCCTATATGTAAGCCTGGTAAATCAGCTACATCCATGCGGAATTACATTTAAATCGGACCATTGGTTCTTGCGTGATTGAGTAACAGACAGACATACAGACAGACACACAGACACACACCATCTCATTTTTAGCCTACTTTTCACATTTTGCAAAAATGAGGAAAAAGTAGACTTATGAGATCGGCCAAATGTGTGTCTGTCTGTCTGTCTGTCCTTCTGTCTGTCTGTCTGGCTGTGTGTGTCCCCCCCTATCAACTCCTAAACGGCTGCAGCAATCGAAACAAAACTTGGTAGGAGTAAAGATCTATACCTGAATATCTCACGGCCATATTTGAAAATGATGTCAGTGCTACCAACTGCTGAAAAATCGCAATTGAAATTTGAGCTCCATGTTGGATATCTTGGAAGGTATGAGTGGGAGCTATTTCAAAATTGGTACACGTAGAGATAATAATATTGCAGTTTAATTTCCAGGAGGCCATACATGGCAGTGTTGCCAAAATGATTATAAGCCTGCTGATAGGTCCAAATTATAAATGCATATAACTTCTACACTATCAACTGGATTTCAACCAAATTTCGTATGTGCAATGTGTACATAAACAGATATGACTGAGCGTATTCTTAAGATCCACCAGGGCTGCCAACTGTTAATAAATGCTCTCAATTTTTAAAATCCAAATACCCATCTATCAGAAAGTATGCAAGCCGACAGCTTTAAACTATGCGCACTTATAGGACCTGACATTCTATATTAATTTGGAGTAACTTATACACGTCAGTGCTACCAACATGATTCTAAGCCTGCTGAGAGGTCCAACTTTATATACATCTAACTTCTATACTATCAGTTGGATTTCAACCAAATTTCGTATGTGCTATGTGTGCCATAACAGAAATGACTATGCCGATTCTTAAGAGTAACCAGGGCTGCCAACTGTTAATAAATACTGTCTCTATTTTTGATACCCTAATATCAATATATCAGAAAGTATGCAAGCCAATAGCTCAAAACTTTGCACACGTATAGTACCTGGCATTCTAGATTAATTTGGAGTAACTAATATAGGCCTACGCTAGTGCTGCCAACATGATTCTAAGTTTGCTGATAGGACCAATTCTAAAATGCATGTAACCTATATACTAACTAATGGATTTAATTCAAAATTGACACAACAATAGATAATATTGTTTCTGATTATTTCTGACCAATACATGTATGTCATTGTTACCAACATGATTTTACGCGCGTTGTTAGATCCAATGTTTAACTGCATGTAACGTCCATGCTATCCATTGGACTTCAACCAAATTTTGTATTCTGTTCCTTAAGAGATGGAATTAAGAATATATTCAGTCACCAGGGCTGCCAACTGTAGTTCTCTATTAGGCTACATTATGCCAGTTATACAGTATTTCGAACTAATAAGAAATTTCGATATTACCAACTTTATTTCGTCATTATTCAAGATAGATCCATATAGATTAATCATTGGCATGAATCTTAAATTTTAGGAAAAGTAGGCTCTTTAGTTCTTCACGGAACTTCTTGTTATATATTAGTATGATTAAATAAATTAAAATGAAGATACACATAAAAGTAAAAAACAAGAAGTTCCGTGAAGAACTATACAGCCTACTTTTCATGCCAATGATTATTCTACAGAATATGAACCTATCTAGAATAATGACGAAATTAAGTTGCTAATATCGAAATTTCCAATTAGTTCGAAATACTGTATACCTGTATACCTGGCATAATGTATCCTAATAGAGCACTACAGTTGGCAGCCCTGATGACTGAATATATTCTTAGTTCCGTCTCTTAAGGTACAAAATACAAAATTTGGTTGAAGTCCAATGAATAGCATGGACTTTACATGTAGTTAAACATTGGATCTAACTGCGCGCGTAAAATCATGTTGGCAACAATGTCATGCATGTATTGGTCAGAAATAATCTGAAATAATATGATCTATTGTTGTGCCAATTTTGAATGAAATCCATTAGTTAGTATAGAAGTTACATGCATTTTAAAATTGGACCTATCAGCAGGCTTAGAATCATGTTGGCAGCACTGACGTACATTAGTTACTTCAAATTCGTCTAGAATGCCAGGTACTATACGTGTGCAAAGTTTAGAGCTATTGGCTTGCATACTTTCTGATATATTGATATTAGGGTAGGTAACAAAAATAAGGACAGCACATATTAACAGTTGGCAGCACTGGTTGGTCCTTAGAATACGCATAGTCATATATGATATGGTACACATAGCACATACGAAATTTGGTTGAAATCCAAATCATAGTATGGAAGTTACATGTATTTAAAATTGGACCTGTCAGCAGGCTTAGAATCATGTTGGTAGCACTGACGTATATAAGTTACTCCAAATTAATATAGAATGTCAGGTACTATACGTGTGCATAGTTTAAAGCTGTCGGCTTGCATACTTTCTGATATATTGGTATTTGGATCAAATAAATTAGGAGCATTTATTAACAGTTGGCAGCCCTGTTAGGTCTTAAGAATACGCTCAGTCATATCTGGTTATGTACACATACAACGTATTTAATTTGGTTGAATTCCAATTGATAGTATAGAAGTTATATGCATTTAAAAATTGGACCTATCAGGAGGCTTATAATCATTTTGGCAACACTGCCATGTTTAGCCTCCTGGAAATTAAACTGAAATATTATGATCTGTACGTGTGCCAATTTTGAAATCGCTCCCATTCATACTTTCCAAGATATCCAACATGGAGCTCAAATTTCAATTGCGTTTTTTTAGCAGTTGGTAGCTCTGACATCATTTTCAAATATGGCCGTGAGATATTCAGGTATAGATCTTCACTCCTACCAAATTTTGTTTATATTGCTGCAGCCGTTTAGGAGTTGATAGGGGGTGGGGGCACACACACAGCCAGACAGACAGAAGGACAGACAGACAGTCAGACAGACAGACAGACAGACAGACAGACAGACATTTGCCCGATCTCATAAGTCTACTTTTTCCTCATTTTTGCAAAATGTGAAAAGTAGGCTAAAAATGTTTTGCCCTATAAGGAGTTAAATGGTATTTGGTGCTTTCATTATATGAGCCAAAAAGTTCTCGCGAGCACAATATCTCCCGTGATCCATTCTTCATTTCAAATTTTGTTGCACGAACCGGAATAATAATGTTTTCATTACAAGCTTTGACTTTCAGATTTTTTTCATTTTTTGATATGGTATTTTTAATCTACAGTAAATAATAATAATAATAATAATAATA
The DNA here is from genome assembly GCA_946902985.2 of Meconema thalassinum. Classification (NCBI taxonomy): domain Eukaryota; kingdom Metazoa; phylum Arthropoda; class Insecta; order Orthoptera; family Tettigoniidae; genus Meconema; species Meconema thalassinum. Next base: position 143,258,584 of record OX336390.1, read on the forward strand.
ATAATAATAATAATAATATTTTTTTTTTTTTTTTTTTTTTAGGGGAAGAAATGCATTTACGCACAGAGTGTCGGGCTCCTGCTCCTGAGTAGCAGACTACCGACTAAAACTCCCCCGTTACTTCTGAACACTAGCCTGGAACCGTTTAGCACATTACTTCAGGCTAGAGTCATTTTATATTTGCCTGTAGGGCACTCTTCCGTAATGAATCATCTTCAGTGGCGATCCAGATCCGTCTTCTTTGTTCGGAGGATATCTTCAACAAAGCTTGCTACCAGTTTCCAGTTTTCCTCATTTTGTAGCATCACTGCAACACTATTGTCCGGGGATATCTCTACATCAATGCGATCTTGAAGAGACTGCCTATTTTGGACCCACCGTCCACAAGAGAAGGTGTGATTAGCATTATCTAATTCGTTGATACAGTAGATGCAATCTGATGAATCCACCTTCCCCATCTTCTTAAGGTAGGAACAGAAGTACCCATGGCCAGTCAAGAACTGAGTGAGATAGTAACCAACCTCACCATGTTTCCTCTCTGTCCAAACCTGCACCTGAGGGATCATTCTCTTAGTCCATTGGCTTTGATCTCCTTGCTCCCATTTGATCTGCCAATTTTGAAAGGTTTGTACTCTTGCCGATCGTCTTGCATTTTGTAAACCCATATCAGATTTCCTCAAGTAAATGTTCTTGCGTTCTTTCGCAAGAAAAAAAAATCGGAATAATCCCGGCAATAACGAGAACTGCTTCCTCAGAGACCGTGCGATATGCAGATGCCACGCGCAAAGCCCCCCGCCTCTGCACTTGCGCCAGTGGCTTCCTATAAATTTCCTTATCCAGGGCATCCGCCCATATTTCCGCTCCATACAGCAGAACTGAATGGATGGCTGTCATCAATAGTCTTTTCTTACTAGATTTTGGCCCACCAACATTGGCCATGAGCCGACTGAGGGACGTTACTCCTCTGGCTGCCTTATCTGCAGTCCGTCTAATCTGTTCTCCAAAATTCATTTTACTGTCGATCATGATGCCCAGGTATTTTGCTGCTGGCTGCGTCTCTACTTGAATTTGTCCTACCTGTATTGGAAGTATTGTCTGAATTCTCTTCTTTGTTAGGATGACAATTTCCGTCTTACTAAGTGCTAGAGACAGACCATGTTCCTCCATCCATCTATTGATTTTGCGCATTACCATATTGAGTCGCAACTGTGCCTGCTCGACACTTCTTCCTGCTACAAGAGCAGCAACATCATCTGCATATCTTACTAGAATAGTTTCTTCAGGCATTTCAAGCCTCAACAAGCTGTCGTATGTAACATTCCAGAGATCAGGTCCTAGAATCGAACCCTGGGCAGCCCCAGCCGTGACTTGTACTCTACGGATCCCTTCTGTAGTATCGTAGAGCAGAGCACGATCTTTCAAGTAAGAGTCTAAGATCCGAAGGAGATACCTTGGAACATGGAATGAAAATTCTAGAGCATCCATGATATCTGTCTATTTGACAGAGTTGAAAGCGTTTTTAACATCCAGTGTAACAAAAAGAATCACCCGGCGAGAGTAATGATTATAACTCTCCGCTCTTCGTACTTTATCGGCGACTTCTTGCACTGCATCCAGTGTCGACCGGCCTACCCTGAATCCAAATTGTCTTGGTGATGAATCGCCGGCTGCGATTATTGCTTCAAGCAATCTCCGTCTTATGAGTTTCTCAAATAGTTTGCCTGTTGTGTCAAGCATACAAAGTGGGCGGTACGATGATGGTAACTCAGGGTCACCCATGCCCTTACTAATGAGCACTAAGCGACAGATCTTCCAGCGAAAGCTAAAGATTCCTGCTTTCAAGCACACATTGAACATTCTCAACAATAACAACAACATATCTTGATCAACTATTATTTTCAGAACCTCATTAGGAATCCCATCCGGCCCCGGAGCCTTGTTGTTCCGTAAAGAACGCGTTGCAACCCGAAGTTCATCTTCAGTAAACAGTGGGAAATCTAGATCACTTTCAAAATTCCTCTCAGGTCTTGTGGGATGAGTTGGAAAAAGTTTTTGAACAATGGTGTTCATAATATCATCCTCCATGATGCACGATGTTCTGTGACTTCCAAGTTTCTGTGTTACAATTTTGTAACCCAAACCCCATGGATCAGTGTCAATATCTTCCTGAAGCTTTCTCCAACTCTGAACCTTGCTCGTAGTTATGGCTTTCCGAAGTAGCTTCTTTGCTGCTTTATGCTCCGCTGATTTTTCATTAGCTTCTTCCCGATTTCTTGCTCTTTGGGCAAGACGGCGAAGCCTGAGGCAGTTCTTCCTTAATTCTGCTATCTCTCTGGTCCACCAGTATACAGGGCTCTTTCGGTGACGTGGTACTGAGGAGGGCATCGAAACATCACAAGCTGACGTAATAATTTCCATGGTTGCAGAAACCAGATCCTCAACCTCAAACTCTCTCCGTTCTTCAGCACTTCGAATCTGTTCTTCACCCTTCCCAATGATATCTTTGAACTTGTCCATGCTAATCCTATTTACATTCCACCGTTGACATTTCTGGGGAGGTACTTCCCGTCCCTGAACATTTGATTGAAATTCAAAGGCGATGAATTGATGATCGCTAGCACAATAACCTTCCAACACTTTCCATCTCTTAATGAATGGCACAATTACTTCTGATGCCAGGGAGACGTCCGGAATTGTTCCTTCACATCCTGGACGTCGGAAAGTTGGAACTGTACCAATATTTAATATTAGAAGGCCTATCCTGGATGCCATCTCTAAAATGTACTTACCCCGGGAATCTGTACTTGGCATACCCCATTCCACTGCTTTGGCGTTAAAGTCTCCAGCCACTATGACACTATCTGTGGCGTTTAGAATTGCATCTTCCAAAGAATTTACTTTGCGGCGGAAGTGCTCAATTGCCTCATTAGGAGTTAGGTAAACACTAAAATAGGTGACCCTTCTGGTCTTCACCCAAACATAACCATCAGAACTTCCATGATCCTTTATAATAACTTTTTTAGAATCCAACACCCAGATTGCAGAAGTGCCAAGTGTGTCACTGAACCAAAGAGATGACTCTTTATCTTTATACTGTTCGCTGATTAGCAAGAGATCGCTTTGCTTCTCTGTGACTAGCTGATATAGCAGATCATTGGCTGTCTTACTTCTATGTAGATTGGCTTGAAGTATACGAATCATTTGAACCTCAGTGCCTTTTCTTTGTCCAAAGCTTCTCTGAAGACCTTACACTGGCCAGATCCCATAGCATGTGCTAAATCTTTGATAAAACCTCGTTCTTCACAAAGAACACATTTCTTTGAGGCCGTACATCCTCTAGCTTTGTGACCTGTCCCGCCGCAATTGTAGCAAAGTTTACTTCTATCTGTGCCTTTGCAGTTGCTAGCAACATGTCCATAGTCCAGACATCTATAACAACGAGATACCATGATCCTCCGTCTAATCCTGCAATTGACCCATAACAATATTAATAATAATAGTAATAATAATAATAATGATAATAATAATATCATATTGCCTCATGTGCTGGTTGAGAGCTTTGTTAATAGACACCCCGAGGGCAGCTTGCATGTCAAATTTTGTTGTTCCTTGGAGCACTATGAAAGTCAAGGAGGTTAGATACTGTATCTAAGTTCCTTGACACTATAGTGCTTTATAGTAGAGAAAGGTGGAACATTTGTGTTGACAGTAAATTCCGAGATTAATTTTGCCATTATGAACACGGCATACTTAATTCAAATAGGTTCTTTAACATGCCAGCAACGTATGACATGCGTGTCGTGATTTTTGTCGCCTTTCAAAAATCACTTACCATGACAAGGACCGAACCTGCAAGCTTGGGGTCGGTAGACCGACACGATAACCACTCACCCACCGAGGCAAGCATCTACAGTAAAATAATGGGACATCCCTGTTTTGTGGCTAATAGGAACGGTGGTGATTTGTCTCGACTGTCCACGCGTAAATGTATCTTACCTGCAGCAGTTGCAGCATGCCTGGTGAGTGGTGAATCCCTATCTATTTCAGCCCTTGTAAGGGAGAGAGAGATAGGAAAAGGAAGGAGGGGCGCATGCTTGTCGCATTCTTTTTCTTACGTTTCGGTCATCTATGGAACACGATATTTGAACTGTTTTCTCCCTCAATCACTCACATTTGCCCAGTATTCGCGCGTTCTTCTTCGGTGAGCTTCCTTTCGTTCTTCGGTCCACATCCTGCCCGTTTCCATATTGGGTTTTGGCTGAAAATTCTTTATTTCCCAAAGTTTCTTCTACAAAGGATCACGTTCCAAGATGTCCCCATGTAATATCCCCAGTTCTAGTAGGTATTTTTTCCAAGTCTTAAAACCAAATCCCTTTGGTTTCCTTTCCCACAAAGTAGGCACAGATTCAATTGGACAATCTTCCATAGCTCATTCGTGTCAAGTGGCCATAAAAAGAGATTCTCTTTTTGTGTACGGTGTCTGTTATCTTCTCCACGTGACGATATAGTTTATCGTTGTGTCGTCTTCAGTACTCTCCTTGTTCTTTGACTGGGCCCAATATCTTTTTCAAGATCTTCCCCCCTTTGGGTTCCAGTTGTTCTGCCAGGTCTTTCTTATTCATCGCAAGGCATTCTGATGCATATACTAGTGCCTGAGTTTGGCATCGAAGGGTACTGATCGTTTATTGTAGGAGTGTTTGGTTAGATGGTGAGGCATTTCCATTTTGTTGATTCTTGACACGAAAGCTCCTTTTTCACAAATGTTGGGCTATATAATGCTTGTTGCAATTTTTTATAATCGTTTCGGTTTTCTATGGACCACGTTATTTCACCTGCCTTTTCCCTCGGTCTTTCACATTGGCCCAGTATTCACGCATTGTTCTTCGGGGAGCTTCATTTCGTTCTTAGGTCCACTTCTTGTCGGTTTTCAATATGGGTTTTGGCTGAAAACTCTGTATTTCCCCGAGTTTCTTCTTCAAAAAGTCACGTTCCAAGATGTCCTCATGTCATATCCTCAGTTCTTGTAGGTTTTTTCCACCTCTGGAAACCAGATCTCTTTGGTTTTCTTTCCCACATAGTAGGCACAGATTCGATTGGACAATCCTCCGGAGCTGATTCGTGTTAAATGGCCATCAAAGGAGAGTCTTTTTTGCTTGTTGCACTATTATTATTATAATTATTATTATTGTTATTATTATTATTATATATGGTTTAATTGTGTCTGGGTACTTGGAATGGCATGAGGGTGGTGCTCACAGTGTCAAAAAGGTTGAGAACGCCTACCCTAAATTAATCAGTATCAACAACAAAACACCTTACACGACCTTATAAAGTCATTGCGCAGTGAGCAGTATTATCGAACCTTGAAATGAAACATTTGATGATAGCTTTGAAGTAATGGAGTATCACAACTTGTAACAGCGAACAAATTAAACCAATTTTTCTCATTCAGTAGTACGTGACAAGCTACACATGTTTATTGCCCTCATTTCACAATACAAAGGCTAGCAAATTACTTTGATAATACCCGGATGGTGGGCAATAAAATAACAATATGGTCGTATTAGTTCGTGGAACTGTGCCATATTGGTGCGGTTAATCAGTCTCTGCTATTGCAGGGGGGGAACTCTAATGTGTATGTCATTTGTGATACAATTGTAAAACACGGGAGAACAATTTAGTAACAACTCTGGCAGATAATATTCATATAATGTTTATGGTTCCTGGAATATTGGTGATTGATGTTCCATTATATCATGTCTGTGAACCCAGCCAACTGTCAGGCATTACTGTCTACTGCTACGTACTGACAATGTACTGCGATGTAAGTGGCTTCGGTAGCGTAGTTGGTAGCATGCTGAACTGCTGTTCCCAAGATCGCGGGTTCAAACCCGGCCGAAGACGTCGGATTTTATAAGAGCGTTAAAATCTTTCAGTATGCCTTCCTTCGGAGTGGAAGTAAAGCGGCGATCCCATGTCATAGATTTATGGCATGTAAAAGATCCTACCACTAATTAAACTTGTGTGAAGCTAAATTTCTAGTTTAGATTTCGTTGTAACGCACTATCCAAGTTCCAACGTTCATCACTAGGTGTCAGCGATATCTGGTACCCAAAGTTGGAACTACTTGAAATAGAACGGAACTTGTAGCTCACCCTATGTGTGTCCGCTTGAAGCAGCTACAGCCTCTGGTGAGCCGAACATGTCCTCGGACACTCTCGGCACTAAAAGTCATGAAAAATCCACAGCATGCTTCCAGTCGACCGACCGGGTCAGGGAATGGAATGTATGAAGCCCCCATCTAGCGTCGAGGATATGAACTGTGCCGGCTGCCGAAGCCTGTCGTACTCCCCTGGGGCAATGATTGAATTAATGGCAGATGGAATGAAATGACAGTGGAGAGTGTTGCTGGAATGGAATTTGTAACAGGGAAAACCGGAGTACCCGGAGAAAAACCTGTCTGCCTCCGCCTTGTCCAGCACAAATCTCACATGGAGTGACCGGGATTTGAACCACGGACCCAGCAGTGAGAGGCTGGCGCACTAAAAGTCATACGCTAAATAAATAAATAATTGTGTTGCATTTTAAAGGCTAGGTACTGTTGCTCCTGTCGTCTCATTTTAGGGCCTGGACATCGGGGTCATTTAATCCCTGTGGGGTATATACGAGTATAATAATTTTATTATTGACTAGCAGTAGTGTCCGTCTTCGCCTGGTGGATTTATTTGTTTTATGGATGATAATGAGTACTACTACAGAACTGGAGCGCTCAAGGATAAGGATCGGAAAGCACCAACACTTATTGCAGCTGATAACCTCAGTATACTGCACCAACACTATCGCCCTTATACAGAGGCATACTATTGTCATGATGATAACTGTTTTAAAGGGCCTAAGAAATCTTTTTGCATGAATTACTCCCCGTGACTGCAATTTATATGCAGCTCGCAATTCTGCACCAGAATACTGGTAGGGGCGACGTGATTCAGCCCGCATTACCAGGCAACAATAAACTTAGGTATTATTGGAGCTATCCGGGAGCGCTTGTTCTTCCGACTTATTGAACAAAAATCAATCTTTATGGTTACCTGAGAGGTGTAGCATAATGCTACATAGACTAAACTATTCCTCTCGAATCAGGCTATCATATACAAAAATAATTTTTCGAATCCGACTGGTAGTTCCTGAGATTAGCGCGTTTAAACACATAAACAAACACACAAACTCTTCAGCTTTATTATATTAGTATAGATTTTAGCCCATAAGAAGCGCTTATGAGTAGTTCTTCTTCGATGCTCTCTTATATTCCCAATATCTCTTCAGCCCGGGCTGCTACTCTTTCCTTTCTCTCCTGTAAGAGGGTTTCCTACATATAGACACTTTGGGAGGCGGGGACCAATAGTTAACCATATTACCAAATTTGGTGCGATATTCGACGACAAGGTCAGAAATCCCTGCAGAATCGAAGGAAGCAATATCGGCCCATGAATGTTCCTTACAAGGGAAGTATCAGGTAAGACAAGTCGAAACCTATCTTGAAACTTTGTGGATGCAATCGTTTTACTATAAGAGGACAGCGTGTGGAAAATCAGGCGCCAGACTGAACTGCAAGGCTCCAAAATCATGTGGCGAATCGCTCATATAAATTAATGGGAAGTAGCGAGTACCGTACATGTTGTAATGGACAGCCCTGTCGACCCAAACACCCAAGGCCTGTGTAAAGCAGCCGCACGCTCCAGTCAGCATATACGCCCCACCTCACTACTACTCCGAGTGCCACAGGGATGTCCAGCTCCTCCAGACGTTCTGCTTGGGTATTAGGATGTTAGGTACAATTTAGGAGCCTTGCATTTCAATCTGATGACTGATTCACCTTACGTTGTCTTCTTATAGTACAACAATTTTTGTCCACAAAGTTTCAAGAGAGGTTTCGACCTCTCTTATCTGATAGGCTACTTCTCTTGTGAGGATACGTCGTTCGACCTTCGGTCTTTCCTGTTTATCAGGAGGGTCTTTGCAGCGTACAAAAGCTCTGTCCTGACAAAGTTTTGTAGTGACAGATTTTGACATTCTTCGAAATGCACTTCTTGTTGTAAAGGTTGCGAGACAGTTGGTAGGCTGAGTTGAGTCTGCTACGTATTTCTAAGATGGAGGTGGCGTCTCTACCATTGGGGTGGACCTGTTCACTCAGATAACGGAAGTGATCGACTGTCTCGATCGTTCCATGGATGGTCGTCAAAGGGACTTTTCCGGGTTGCCGATTCTCGAAGCACTTGGTCTTGTCGTACGATATCTGCAATTCTGACTTCAGCGTTATCTCGTGCAGGGCTTGTACAGCAATGACAGCATCCTTAGAGTTGTTTATCGCGATGTCAACTGCGAAAGCTGGGCTCCTGATCTCTATCTTTCTGGTCCTGGCTCCAACATCAACAATAATACCACTACTACTACTACTACTTCTAATAATAGATGGGTTGATGGACAGTGGCGAATGAGAGCAAATGAGGACTTGTACCACAACACAGACTCTATCACAGCATCAATTAAGAAGATACGGCTACTATTTTACGGTCACCTTTTGATGATGACCGATGATCGATCAACGAAAAGAATATGGAGTTTCATCAAGTCTAAGGCAACAAGGCCGAGTGGTTCGAGGAATGCGAAAAAGATCTCAGGCAAATTGGTACTCTAGACCGAGAAATTCATGACAGGAACACATTTAGATGATTGGTGAACAGCTACCAAGGTTTTAAAATGGTATCAACTTCCGGACGATGGAGAGGACCTTTGTCCGAAGAACATAAACAGGCACTCGTCGCTGGGGTCAGAAGATACTGGTAGGAAGTCAAAGCCGGAACAAGAACAAGACCTAGACACTAAAGTGAAGTTGGTTGTTACCAAACAGTCCATAGAGGCTCAACTCAATGTTATATATAAAAAGAATAATAATAGTAATAATGATAATCAATTTGGTGGTTGAAGCCATTTTCAGTGTTGCCTTAGCAAACAAAAGTTTGATGATTTTCAGTCGGTAAACACGATTGTACCGTGCATCAAACTTTTGTTAATGATAATAATTATATACTTACAACGCTAAGGTGCAGGTTTCATAAAACTCAAGCTCTAAAAGCAGAGGGAGTTAGAAGGTTAGGTTTCTACCAAAATCCACCAAATCGTCTCAATAGGACAGGAAACATATTTAATTTCTTGAAAAGTTAACGGAAGTATATTTATTTGTTTATAAAGTGTTTCTAAACAAATAGACAAGATGGTAGCCCCTGCTGAAACTCTGTCGCTACGAGCCCGCATAACAGTAAAGCCGGGCAGTGATATATACAAATAGCCAATCGTAATAAATGAGTATTCCAAAGAAAGAGAATAATTACCCGCAGCAGTGAAGAATTGCACTCTGATTTGATAAATATCGACAAATTTACGTGTAAACCAATAAACCCGGCCAGAACTATGTCCCGTCAAGCTCGCAAAGCAGTAAAGCCGGGAGGGGGGTTTATACACATGCGAGAGTTTTTGCATGGGTCCGCTAGTATTAATTAATACTGATAACTTGTGTTATTCTGTGTCTATTGTAGAGTGTGTGTGTTTGTTATTGAGACTGGGTTGGGAAGGAGGCAGCCATGGGCTTAAATTAAGCACCATCCCGGCATTTGCCAGGAAACCTGATAATACCACTTATAGAATGGCTGAGAATGGCTCTTCTTCTAATTTTTTCCTCGCGTGTCTGAGTACACCTTGTTCCTCTTCTCAGACCAAAACTGAATTTCTTGACGTAAACGGAAATTGAAGTCGGACTTCGGGGATGACAATCAATAATGATAGCCATTACACCATGTGGTCTCTCCGTACGAGTGTGTTTACTGGTGTACGGTGTGGGAAGGAACCAGGCGTAACCTCACGTTAGGAGTAAAAGTGGTGTTAAAACACAGGTTACAGCTGGGTGGGAAGTAAATCCACCTCTTCTGAATTGATCTGTCGAGGTTGAGTTCACCCTGTTCCAGTCTCCAAACAAGTTGGTGGTTGGTTCCTCAGTTTAGGGGCTGCGACATCGCGGTCATGTAGTCCAATGTACTATGAGTGTGTGTAGAATATGTCTGATAACCGGTGTTAATTGTGATGGCTGTATTACTGTGTGTATCTGCTTTTTAATTCAAGTATGGACTGCAGACATTGAATTTTTTCCAGCAGTTCCTACTTTTGCCGCCAAACGTCACCATCAACGATCAACTAGAACAGAACTTAGTTACCAGATGCCACCGCAGTCGGCTCCTGACGACGAACGTAGGAACCTAAGAACGTTAGTCAAATGTTTAACCTATATAATTTAGCCTCACAAAGGTGTAATTAGTGGAAGGTTCTTTAACATGCCATCAATCTATGACATGGGACCACCGGCTCTCCTTCTCATCCGAAAGAAGGCATACTGAGGGATTTTTATCGTTCTTAAAAAATCCGACGACTTCGGCCGGGTTTGAACCCGCGATTTTGGGCATAGAAGATCAGCATGCTACCAACTACTCCACCGAAGCTGCTCTCCAAACAATAATTAGATTTGTAGGGAGAGCTATGAGTCCAATCGGGGACCGTTGGGACAGGAGTTCCGGAACGAAAGACAACAAAAGGTGGTCCTGTGAATTAAGAGAACCATTGGCTCCTTCGGGACGTTAAATAAGAAACTATTTTACATCCCTTTTCTGTTTTCGGAATACGACTGGACAATCATTTTCACGGGTTAAAAATAGATATTTACTAAACACATTGCATACATACAGTAGAAAGAGAATTAAAGATTGAAAATGAAAATCCACAGCCTGTTCCAGTCGTCCGACTGGGACAGGGATTGAATGAATGAAGTCCCCCCATCTAGCGGCAAGGATATGAACTGTGCCGGCTGCCGAAGCCTGTCGCACTCCTCAGGGACAACGATTAAATGAATGACAGATGGAATGAAATGATAGTGGAGAGTGTTGTTGGAATGAAAGTTTTCACGGGGAAAACCGAAGTACCCGGAGAAAAACCTGTCTGCCCCCGATTTGTCGAGCACAAATCTCACATGGAGTGGCCGGGATTTGAACCACGTACCCAGCGGCGAGAGTCCGGTGTGCTCGCAGAATTACACTTCTGTAATCTGCATAAAATGTGAGTGATTTGTTCTTGCTGGACATACAGTACAAGAATGTGATACAGTTGTAATGACAAAAGAGAGTTCAGACACATTGGTTCGATGCCTGGTCACAAATTCTATAGTGGAAGCCATAGTGCACGGTTCTTGTGAACACGCTACGTAATGCAAAGTTTGTCTCCTTCCACTAGTTTGTATTCATGGTGGATGTTGTACAGAAGTCACGATCCACAGTTGTAGCCTTTTTCTCCTTCTCTCTGGCGTGAGTTAACTTGCCGCTATGTTCGATATTAATTTCTTGATGAAATAGTTGGTCTCGGCCTTTAGGCACACTAGTTTAGTCAGTGTTGTTCTTGGTAGCCGAAAGGTTCGTCTAATGTAGGCCTACGTAGCTTTCACAGCAGACAGTCTCTTCACATTTAAAGAGGAACATCTTGTGGTGGAGCGACTAGCATTCTAGGCTGTTGCCCCAGCGGTCCGGGTTCCATTTTCGACTCTGCCAAGACATTTATGGTCTGAGGGATGGAACCTGGTACAATCATCCGCATGAGCCAAAACTGAGAGGAGGTGGGTTCGATTCCCACCTCAGCAATCCTGGAAGTGGTTTTCCATGATCTCCTACTTCTACTTTAGGCACGAAGTAGTTAATTCCAGATAGTTCCCCAGCCCATAAAGATATCCACGTTAAAAATAATGTGGGATTATCAATATATTACACATCTTCAGGTAAAAAACAGAATTGTTCCCGTCTTTTGTACTTTTGTAATTCTCTTTGTTTTCTCCTTTCAGCCGTTTATTTCTTGTCAAGTATTCACAGCGGAAAACATTTTCTATTATTATTTCCTTAGAACTTCAAATCTCGATCAATGATACACAGTCCTACACACATTACGGCACTACCATCTAAGCGGCTTGACAACGTGGTGATGATGATACCAAAGTAACTCCAAACAGTGTGTACCAATCGATACATCACGGAAAATCCACCACAGACATGGCATAATCCCTAGAAGAATTTCTTGCAATTAAACCTCCATTGGTCGCGTGGATTACTATTGTAATCCTGGTTTATTTTGTTTTATCTATAAGCATAATCCACTAGATTTTGGTACATACTGTTCAGTACTTTCCCTAGAAGGTCTCCCCATTACAATCACCGTGAAATATTACATCAATGACCACTAGCCTATCAGTGGCATACCAAAGAGTTAACTTGGATTACATCTGTACTCAACGCGACTATTTACGGAACTACGCCTGAACTGCGTTGGTATGTGTGTGCACTGGAAAAATGAATATTTTATAAACACCTATTTGTAGAAAAATGCTCATCTGTTCGCAAATATTTATATATATTTACTCAATACGGGAAATATGACCGATTTACTTACAAAAGTTCAAATTAAATACGCTTTACATGATGTCTTCAATATTAGTATATTTATCATACCCCATCCTTCTTATGAAGCATCTTCGGTGGGGTAGTTGGTAGCATGCTGAGCTTCTATGCCCAAGTTCGCGGGTTCAAACCCGGACGAAGTCGTTGGATTTTTAAGAGCGTTAAATTCCCTCAGTATGCCTTCCTTCGGAGGGGAATTTAAGCCAGCAGTCCCATGTCATAGATGATAAGGAACCTTCCACTAATTACACTTGTGTGAAGCTAAATTATAGGTTAGATTTGACTAACGCTCTTAGATTCCAACGTTCGTTGCCAGGAACCGACTGTGGTGGTTTCTTTAACCAAGTTCAGAACTAGTTGATCGTTGACGGTGGCGTTTGGTAGCAAAAGTTGGAACTACTTGAAAATCGAATGTCTAGAGTCCTTACTTGAATTAAAAACAGATAACACACACTATAATACACCATATTATTTCAGTAGTATAGATCCCTCCTGTGGCGCTCACAAGTGACCGATCGTGACAAATGAGCATTCAATATACATTACCAGTGACGCATTGGAGTCTAATTTCATAAATATCTATAATTTCTTTAAAAATGACTAAAAAAAACTGTACGAAGTGTGCGATTTGCAGATACTGTTGCCGCAGGAAGATACGCTCCATAATTGCTGTCCACTTCACATTTTGGCCGCTGTGACGCCAGTTTCATGCCATTTTAACATTCTGAGGTATTTCCTTAATCATTTTGCATGGATTTCAGGAACAGTAATTTAAAGGAATGAGTACTCAAATCGTATCATTTCATAAATATCGAATAACCGGTGAGTGTTACGCCTTAGCTGTCAATTAATCGACTCATCACACAAATGACATTAGTAGTGACGAATTGCATCCTAATTTAATACACTTCAATTTTTGTAAGAAGTGTTGCGATTTGCAAATACTGTTGCTGTTGGAAAATACGTGACAACATTGCTGTTCAGTTCGCATTTTGACCGTAGGGACGCCTGAAACGTAAATAGTGTTCTATAATCATTTGGTTCAAATAAAAACATAACAACCTTTCTCCTTAAGTCTCTTATTATAAACATATTGGGGAAAGTTTGGTTTATGAACATGCGAGATTTCTCGCACGGTTCCGCTAGTCAAAATTAACACCGATTATCAGACGGATTCTACACACACCCAAAGTACACGGGGCTACATGACCGCGTTGTCGCAGCCCCTAAACTGAGGAACCAACCAACCTTCTCATAATATTGAAAATCAAAGCCTAGCTGATGATATACTGATTAGAATTTGAAGTACGATTGTAATCCACACGACTACTGGTGTTACATGTTCGAGTGCAACCACCCAAAGGTTAATGTGTAAACATCACGTTGATCGCTACCGTGCATCTATTTTTACGGGCATGATAATAGTTCTCTCTATTGATGGGTTGTAAATACAGTACAATGTTAATAGTTTCCAGCAATTACGTTGCTGTCATATTATAAAATAGCGTTTACTGTCTCATCAATCTTTGAATCATTATTTGTATAAAACATTTTAAACCATAATGGCTTTCTAATAATGAAGAGATTACCGCACGCTTAATGACTCCCTGTGCGTAATCCGATAGAAAGAGCATCGTCCTACACACAGTATCCATCTACCGAATTATTACTATGTATATTGCGGTGGTTTAAATATGGCAATATCGTGAACAATATAACATGCCATCCATTTTAAAATGAAAATGGCATGATTGATAATGATTACGCTATTATTTTAATGAAGAAATAAGGTAATTATTGTAGTAAATAATTTGCATCACTTTTATATAAATTAGGATTATATTAACGCTAACAAAATTGCTAGAGTAAAGGAATTTAAATACTCAGGCGAATGGGTTACAGAAAATGGCGATGTAAATAAATCTGTAACATCAAGAATCCAGAAAATGGAGGTTGCTTTTCAATACACAAACAAGAAGTTCCGTGACGAACTCGAGAGCCTACTTTTCTTAAAATTTAAGATTCATGCCAATGATAAATCTATATGGATCTATATAGAATAATGACGAAATATATTAGTTAATATCGATATTTCTAATTAGTTCGAAATACTGTATACCTGGCATAATGTAGCCTAATAGAGCACTACAGTTGGCAGCCCTGGTGACTGAATATATTGTTAGTTCCATCTCTTTAGGTACAGAATACAAAATTTGGTTGAAGTCCGATGGATAGCATGGACGTTACATGCAGTTAAACATTGGATCTAACAGCAAGCGTAAAATCATGATGGCAACAATGTCATACATGTATTGGTCAGAAATAATCTGAAATAATATGATCTATTGTTGTGCCAATTTTAATGAAATCCATTAGTTAGAATGATGTAACATGCATTTTAAAATTGGACCTATCAGCAGGCTTAGAATCATGTTGGAAGCACTGACGTATATTAGTTACTCCAAATTAATCTATAATGCCAAGTACTATACGTGTGCAAAATTTAGAGCTATTGGCTTGCATACTTTCTGATATATTGATATTAGGGTAACCAAAATAGAGATAGCATTTATTAACAATTGACAGCCCTGGTTGCTCTTAAGCATACGCATAGTCATATCTGTTATGGTACACATAGCACATACGAAATTTGGTTGAAATCCAAATGACAGTAACTTATAAAAGTTACATGTATTTAAAGTTGGACCTCTCAGCAGGCTTAGAATCATGTTGGTAGCACTGACGTATATACGTTAAACGAAATTAATATAGAATGTCAGGTACTATTAATACGTGTTCATAGTTTAAAGCTGTCGGCTTGCCTACTTTCTTATATATTGGTATTTGGATAAAATAAATTGAGAGCATTTATTAACAGTTGGCAGCCCTGGTGGGTCTTAAAATACGCTCAGTCATATCTGTTTATGTACACATAGTACATACGAAATTTGGATGAATTCCAATTGATAGTGTAGAAGTTACATGCATTTAAAAATTGGACTTATCAGCACGCTTATCGTCATTTTGGCAACACTGCCATGTATGGCCACCTGGAAATTAAACTGAAATATTTTTATCTATACGTGAGCCAATTTTGAAATAGCTCCCATTCATACCTTCCATGATATCCAACATGAAGCTCAAATTTCAATTGCGATTTTTCAGCAGTTGGTAGCACTGACATAATTTTCAAATACGGCGTTGAGATATTCAGGTATAGATCCTTACTCCTATCAAATTTTGTTTCGATTGATGCAGCCGTTTAGGAGTTGATAGGGGACACACACACACAGCCAGACAGACAGACAGACAGACAGACAGACAGACAGACAGACAGACATTTGCCCGGATCGTTCTCATAAGTCTACTTTTTACTAATTTTTGCAAAATGTGAAAAGTAGGCTAAAAATGTTTATAACAAACAATGCTTGTCATGGAATAGTAAAATTCGCCATTATTTAACAGTGATTAAACTGGAAGACAAATTTCTGCAGAACAAACGTACAAGACCAAAGTGGTACAAACAGATGGAGAGGGACCAAGTGGAGATGGGATCGCCAGATCTGATAAATAGAAATGTAATCAGGAATATTGTTCACACAAAGGGATTTAAGGAATATCAGAAGAAACCAACACGACGTGCATGGTCGGAGGAACAGAAACTACAACAATTCATGCATATGAAGAGCTATTGGGCAAGGAGGAAGGCTCAACATACGTTGATTCCGCGTGGTCCTAAGTGACCCATCCACGAGAAGAAGAGGAAGAAGAAGAAGAAACCACGCGGAATCAACGTATGTTGAGCCTTCCTCCTTGTCCAATAGCTCTTCATATGCATGGATTGTTGTAGTTTCTGTTCCTCCAACCATGCACGTCGTGTTGGTTTCTTCTGATATTCCTTAAATCCCCTTGTGTGAACAATATTCCTGATTATCGCTGTGTATGTGACAGTATGTGTATAATATTATTATGATGTTGGTTTTAAATTATCCGAGGCCTAGGGAACTTTTCACTTTCCCGCCTCAATTGACCCTTGTCTCATATTCCCTGATACCCTCATTCTTCGAGTGGTCAGACATCTTGTTATTCTTGTCATCATTTCTCAAGGCCCTGAAGGAACCAGCGTGTGTGCAGCCTCACCATTTATGGTATACCCCCGATAGGGCTACACCCTCTAGGAGTCATGACTGGTGAGTTTGGATGTTGCAACCCCAAGGGATGCCTGAGCTGGGTCTGGGATTTCCCCTTTTCCCAGTGATTCTATGGCGGGCCCTCACTTATTTCCCTTTCCTATTTGCATTTCCTAGCCTTAGTTCTTTCCAAATCCTTCAATTCTCATTCTTTGGGGATTGAGGGCATTTCTTTTTCCTCTCTTTTCTTTCCCTTATTCCTTTCATTGTATCCTTTTCTTCTTCTTCCATCCCGTAAGTTAGTAGTAAGTTTATATCTAGCGTTCGTTTATCATTTTCACCCAAGCCATTAGGGGTTGATAACCTCGATGTTAGGCCCATTAAAATACTAATTCATTATTACCAACATATTGTGATGTTGATAAAATGCCATGTTTCTTCTTTCTATAGAAAAATGCTGCTAGCTAACATATAAACCCAGTCTACAATTCGGTACATCGAAGGGAAAAACAAGATTATTTTGATTTTTGTGAATTTAGGCAGATACGTAATTATTTGACCCATTCCGACAATCGACAATGTCCAATTGCACTCGGCAAAGTGTTTCCGAATTAAGAATGAGGTACTTTGATTTAAACAAGGTGTTTTGACAGGTAATATCTAATGGTCTGCCCACTGTAAGGTTTTGAAATCTAGTTTATAATGTTTGCTCTTATTTATTTATTTGTTTATGAATGTATTTATTTCTGAAAGTACACAGGTCATAAGCCTTCTTAAAACTATAAAGCAGATAATTGTAAATATAAATAATAATTGTAAGAAAAAACTCTAGAAGACGTTCAAAGAAATCTCTATGACAACATATTACTTTTACTGTGAACATCTTTCTGCTTCTCCTACAGCTGGCGCTGGTGGTATGTATTCTGGTATGTTGCACAACAGCGGAGGAGAATGGAGTAGATAGAACGAGATCCTCTGAAGCAGACTTACAAGTCGCAGGATCCAGCCTTGGTGAGCACTTGTTATAGAGTTATAGATTATTACTGCATTGCCGTCTAAGTTTACTGATGTACTTTGCTAGAACTGTTCAGCACAAATGGAATCAATACTAATAGCTTGCAACAGTATGTCAAAAACATAGAAATGTCTTTGCGGCCATTCTTTCAGTGTTGCCTATACAAACGGTTATTTGTAGCTCTTCAGTAGGTCCCACAGGAGTAGCAAACTGTGCACTACCTCCCTTCTGGTGAAGCGCACGTGCGCCTCTTAACTGCGAGAGCTAAACGCACAAGTCGCTTTTCACCTCCCTTTACCGGGTGAGTTAGCCGTGGTCGTTACGGCATGGCTGATGGCTGTCGCTCACATCCGGGAGGCGAGGAGGTTTGAATCCCCCCGCCGGCAACCTTGAAGATGGTCTTCTGTGGATTCCCATCTTCCTTCCAGGCAAATGCCGGGGTTGGTCCCTAACTATAGGCCACAGCCGCTACATTCCAACTCCTCGTCCTCACATTCAAACTTTCCTCCCCAGACAACACTCCACACGCGACGGAAAGTGTAGCTCACCCATTGGGTGTCCGCCTAGAAGCAGCTACAAACTGGCGAGCCGAACATGTCCTCGGACACTCCCGGCACTAAAAGCCATACGCTAAAATAAAATAAAAATAAACCTCGCTTTAAAGGCTTCCAAAAAGATGGTATATTGGCTTTTTTTCTGTCTGGGCGTGGACACCAAGGGCCCGCTGATGAGCCAGCTTGCTGTTCGTAGGCGAAACCCCACACAAGACACGGCATAAACCTAGAAAAATTACTGAGTTTTAATTCACTGAAAGCCAATATACCACCTTTTTGGTAGTCTTTATAGGGCCTTACTTCCCCTCAGAAAGAAGGCATACCGAAGGATTTTAACACTCCTAAAAGTTCGACGACTTCGGCCGGGATTGAAACCGTCATCTTGGTCATAGCAGTACAGGATGCCACCAACTACGCCACCACTGAATAATTTTCAAAAATATTGGTCCAAAATTCTGGACATTTTCTTAAAACGTACGGTATATCTTAAGGGCAAGAGAAGGCCGTGAAATGTTCTTGTCATAACCAAATACTGAGAAGTTGGACTGTACTGATATATACTCTCAGTATGATTGACTCAGTAATAAATTTTTTGTCCGGCTCGTTACATAGTAGCCAGAATTCTTGGCTATCACCGTGGAGGCCAGGGTTCAATTCCCGGCTCTTCCAAGAAATTTTGTTCTGATCTGAAAGCTGTAACGGAGTACACTCAGTCACGTGAGGCAAAATTGAGAAGAGGCGGTTTCGATTCCCACCTCAGCCGTCCTGGAAGTAGTTTTCCGTGGTTTCCTGTTTCTACTCCAGGTAAATGCCGGGATGGATCCTAAATTAAGGCCACGGTTGCCTCTTTCCCAATCCTCTTCTGAATTACAAGTAGCAAACTTTGAAAATTGAATATCTGCAGTTCATACTTGAATTAAAAACAAATAACACACACTAATAGAGCCATCACAATACAATTAACACTGGTTGTCGGACAGTTTCTACACACACTCAAAGTACACGGGACTACATGACCGCGTTTTCGCAGCCCCTAAACTGAGGAACCAACCAAACCCTCCCCAACCCCCAGGAAAATGCTGGAGTGGTGCATAACGGAGAGTTTTATCACTTCGTTCCCAATCCTGGCCACACATGTTACACACACACTGACATACACGCACACACACAAGTACATGAGACTAACTAACATCACAGCGCAAACCTTTAAATAAAACAAGGAAACAACAAAAACAATGATTAATTTCATATTTGATTCCCATATTGATGGGGGAAGCCACTCGAGTTCCAAACAGAAAACAAGCAACTGGTTTAAAATACCGAGCTTCAGTGTAAGTAATGTTCATTAATCCTCGTTTATGAATCTGAGCGTGAAATTCTGTGTAACGAACCGAAGAGCACTTGAGAATAACACAGCGGATTCATTGCGTGCTTTTCAATCTATGAAACGCTCCTGAATTCACAAATAATACATTGCTGTGGAGAACTCTTTGTGCTGGGCGAGCAGATTTACATATCAGGACTCAAAATAAAAGCTAAAGAGGTGTGCGTATTATTATACTCGATGCTAGTTTTCCAACATTTAATTTTTTTTCTTTTTATGACTTAATGCAGTAAAAATGTTTGCATGGCTTTTTTTTTTCAAAAGATTAATCAATAGAAAACCGAGAGTAAAATGACATTTTTTAGAATTTCCAGAATGCAGAATGCTAATGCAGAACGTCACACGACTCGTTTTTGATTACGTTATTCTAGGTTTCATGCAAATTTAGTGCAGAAGGATTCGAAGTCTTTTATTAATGACAAGGATGATAGACTCGCCCTAAGCTAGCTTGTAAACTGTCGCCACAGTAGTTGAATGGACATGGTTGGAAGAAATTAAAAAGTAAAAACTCTTTTAGTGGGCGATGTATTGAAGATAGACGTATGCTCTCACGGACTTTTTTGTAGAACTTTCCATGCTGAACAATTCTTACACTCATAGTATTTATATATTTTTAATGGTTTGCCTAGCGTAAGCTCACAAAGCGCTCGGACGCCAGGTTTTTTTAATCGACTTTTTCACTAAAATCGTTACTGGTCTGCTTCCTTTGATAATAAATAAATTATTTTCTACATAAATCATCCTCGATATATCCTTTACAGAATGGTGAAAACCGCATCAAAATCCATCCAGTGCTCTCGAGTTTACCCGTAACAAAAACAAATCGGGGACATTGTTTTGTACTAAGGAGAGATGGTCTGCTAAACAAAAAAGGAGAAACAGAGGAATTAGAAAAGAAAGAACGAAAGTGACTTGTACAACCAGGCGGAGAAACTTACGGACACGATGCGTAAGAGAAGGATTACATTTTATGGCCACCTCACACGAATGAGCAACAATAGATTAACCAAAAGGCTATTCACTTACATTAGCAAATTAAAGTCCACCACAAAATGGGTTGAGGAAACACGAGCAGATCTCAAAGATGATGGCATCACTCAAGAAGATATTCTCAACAAATCACTGTTTCGAAGGAAGTTTGATTAATTTAAAGGGTTTCAGGAAAAACCTAGCTCAAAAACCAAGTTCTTCTGGTCTGAAGAAAGAAGGAGGTACTCAGCGAACGGAAAAATTCTGGGAGGAGAAGAAGAGATTGGCAGGTCGGCCGATTGTTCAACGCGGTCCACAGTAGGCCAAAATCGGCAGAAGAAGTAGGTGGTCTGCTCTTGAACTATTCAAAGATTCGTGGGTGATGTATTCAACTCACTTGATTTAGAGGATACATTTCAAAGTCAATTAAAATAGAGAAAACTGACTCAGCTCAGGTATCCTTCAGAATCTCTAATTTCGAAAAAAATTCCACGTAATTCCTTATGGGAATAGTGTTGTAAGTCCTTAGGGGAGAAAATAACACTAAGTAGGATAATACAAATAAAATAAAATGATTGTGAATGAAAGATTTTGACTGATTTAAATCCACTAATTTAGTCTAATAATTTGCACACCTCTGTAATACATTGCATGGAGGGGACAGAGGAAGCAATTATAACTTAGCTGATGACCTCGTTAATAGGATCTCAAGCTAAGTTGAATTGGCCTCTGTAAGATAGGGCATCAATTAGCTTCAAGGTCCACCTCGTGCCATAGTGACTAGCACACTTGGCTGTCGCCGAGGAGGTCTGGATTCTATTCCCAGCTCTACCAAAAAACGTTAATTCTAGTTTGGGGGATAGAACTCTCTCTCCCTTACCATTTGTCCGGTACATTTACCTCTTCCAGAACTCTATTAAAATTAATCCTGCATATCCTCCTTTTCCAGAACCCCCCTCAAAGTCCATAATTTTAAAGTGTTTCATCCATCTGATTCGGATATCATCGTCCTTAATCTGTACTCTACCAGGCTTGTAATCACCGCACGCATTACTATGTCTAAATCCTATTTTACCTTTTATATTGTACACGATATTCTTTGCTATTTCGTAGATCTGAACAAAACCGTTGAATAGATATTCAAGCATGACTGTCATAAGTTACAATATATTTTAAATTGATAGAAATTATGACATTGAAACTCTAAATTTCTAATGTTGATAACGAACTCCTTACATTTAACTTAACGAAGCATAGTTTCAATAAGGATAGCTGTTCTGTAATATTATTGGAAGATGAGAGTAAGGTAACTATTATGTAGTCTACTATTCATAATTGGGAACATTATCATCCTCGCAACTTGAGGCTCAACGACTACGATGAGTTGCTGCAGCACACGTCAGTACGGAGATAGTACGGTAGTTCGAGATCACACATAGGACTGGTAGATATAATAATAATCATCATCAATCATCATTGTACAGTTCCTGTTTCCCGGGTACTGTTTATTAGCCTCTTCCACTTCAACCTGTCCATATACAACTTGTCATGGAGAACATTATCCACTGTCCATCCTCCGGTCGCTAGATCAACCTTGATCATGTCCATCCATCGGGTTCTAGGTCTTCATACAAATCTTTTTCCATCCACCTGTCTTTCCAAATTTATTCTGGCTGATTTTGTAGGCTATATCCTCATCACATGCCCGTACCACCGTAGTGTAGATGTGCTGACTTGTTTCTACACTCCTCGTTCTTTAACCTGTCCATCCATTAATAATAATATTATTATTATTATAATAATAATAATAATAACAATGAAACTTTATGCAACAGATGGCCTCGATGGGGATAACGGTAGCAGCCTCTCCAAGAACATCTAAGCAACCAAGGTTGTACTTCTTGATTAATTAATAATTAATTCGTACTTCCATTCTATAAAGTACGTTTGTGAAGCCTCCGTGGCTTAGGCGGCAGCACGCCGGCCTCTCGCCGCTGGGTTCGTGGTTCAAATCCAGGTCACTCCATGTGAGAACTGTGCTGGACAAAACGTAGGCAGACAGGTTTTTCTCCAGGTACTCCGGTTTTCCCTGTCAAAATTTCATTCCAGCAACACTCTCCACTATCATTTCATTTCATCTGTCATTCATTTAATCATTGCCCCAGAGGAGTGCGTCAGGCCTCGGCAGCCGACACAGTTCATATCCTCGCCGCTAGATGGGGCTTCATTCATTCCATTCCTGACCCGGTCGGAGACTGGAAGCAGGCTGTGGATTTTCAATTTTCATTCTATAAAGTACGTTTAAACAAATAAATGAGACGATGACCCCTGCCAGAAATATTTCACATCAAGCGCGCATAACAGCAAAGCCAAGCGGGTGATACAGTATATACACCTACAGCGGTCACAAGTCTACTAAACGAAAGAGCATTCAAATGAAAGAGATTTTCCCAGGGAAGTGACGAATTTCACTCTGATTTCATAAATATTGACAATTGTTTTAAAAAGTGCGTTTAAACAAATAAACAATGCAATAGTCCTTGTCAGAACTGTGTCGCGTCCAGCTCACAGATGAATAAACCCGGAAGGGTGGTCGCTAGGACCCGCTAATTATTATTATTATTATTATTATTACATCAACGGAATGACCTCCATAAAGGTCATGAGGATGCAATAAATGATGAAGACGTCACAAATAATTTTAATTTTAATTCCATAACCTGAACGGGAATCAAATCCGTGACCCTTGGGATTAAAATTTAGGGATTTTAAAACTGACGTGAGGGTTGGAACGGGGTGCACTCAGCCTCGTGAGGACAATTGAGTAGCTGTCTGACAGTGAGACAGCGCCCCGATCACGAAAACCAAGATTAACGGCCGAGGGGACCCGACGCGCTGATCACGCGTCACCCCAATATCTGCAGGCCGAATGGCTGGGCAGCGGTCGCTTGGTCGGCCTTAGCCCGTCATGGGCTGGATAGTGCCAGGGGTTGACTTTTTTGTTGACTATCCTACATACTTATCCAAAAAGTGAGATTTGAGAAGAAATGAAATATATTAAGTTCTTCGATCCTAAAACGTTTAGTGAATACTTAATAGGTTCTACGGATTCTTGGATGTAACGGGTAATCCCGAGAACCCATGGATGATTTTGATGCGGTTTTCACAATTCTGTAAAGGATTACTGGAGGAAGGTTTCTTTAGAAAAACAGAGCAGTAACGATTTCAGTGAATCTAGTCAAAGAAAAACCTGCCGTCCGTGCGCCTTTTAATCTTGAGCTTAAAAATATCGATATAGGCTACTATGAGTGTAAGAATTGTTCAGCATGAAAAGTTCTACAAAATAGTCCGGGGGAGGATATCTCCAACCTTAAAACATTGCCCACTATAAGTGCTTTATGATTTCATTTCTTCCAACAATCTTCATTCAATGGAAATTTAAACTACTAGTTTTGGAGCGAGTTTACGAGCTAGCGAGCGAGCTTCGGCCAGCATCAACACTGTCAAGTCGTCTTGAGTTAAGACTTCAGAGAGGAGTATCTGTGTTTGGAGTTTCGCTGTTCACCTCGGCTTTTCTGTATTGTATCTGGGACCTGCCGTCCGTGCACCTTTTAAGCTTACGCTGGTCAAACGGTTAAAGATAACAGGCGACGTCGGGGCGGGTTGCTAGTTAGAAAATAAAATGCATTTTGCAGAACTCAGGTGTTACACTTTCGATTATCATAGGATTTATTACCTTTATGCCCTTGGATTGCTCAGACAACAATGTGAATCAATACTGGAGCCTTGTCACAATCCCAATACTTCAAGGAATTCTAGGAATTCTTGTAGAGTGGCCGAACGTTCTATTACAACCCGTTTGAAATTCTTCGCAAGCTAAAGGTGCAGTGTCGCGGAGGGAGAAAGGAGCAAAACCAATCACACGACTTCTCTTTGCTGCACATTTTGAT
Source organism: Meconema thalassinum (assembly GCA_946902985.2). Taxonomy (NCBI): domain Eukaryota; kingdom Metazoa; phylum Arthropoda; class Insecta; order Orthoptera; family Tettigoniidae; genus Meconema; species Meconema thalassinum. The sequence goes on from OX336390.1 coordinate 143,283,125, forward strand.
TTTCATTTAGGGGCTTGATACGTGTTTGCTCATCAAACCTGTGCACGTGGGCGTGTGTTTAGCGGCTTCGTTGGCGTAGTCAGTAGCATACTGAACTAAGAAGAGGTGGGCTTGGTTCCCACCTCAGCTATCCTGGAAGTGTTTTCTTGATGGTTTTCCTACTCCAGGAAAATGCTCAGTTGGTTCCTAACTTAAGGCCACGGTCACCGCCTTCCAAATCCTATCTCCAATATACATATACACACACTAGTACAGCCATCACAGCAACACAGGTTATCACACAAATCCCACACTTATCCAAATACATGGCGCTCATCTGACCACGATGTAGCAGCCCCTAAAATAAGCAACAACAATTTACATCATAAATATACAGTATAAAATACGCTCCACTATTACACTGAGTGCTGGCATTTGGAGACTAGAAGTTCATAAGTGGGCGCTGACAATGGCCATCCTCAATGTTGTTTTCGGAGATTTCCACATTCACTATAGCTAAATGCCGGGATAATACCTTCCTCAGCTTAGGGGCTGGGACAACGCGGGGATAATACCCTATTTCAAGGCTTAATAATGACAAATACAAACGTTTTGTTCTTTAATTCAAATACAATTTTCCGAATAACACACAATACGCTGTTACAAATGCTTTAAAATAAACATTTATCGTATCATAACCAGCTGAGTTAGCAGTGGTCGTTACGGCGTGGCTGCAGGCATTCGCTCACATTCGGGAGGCGAGGAGGTTCGAATACCCCCGCCGGCAACTTTGAAGATGGTCTTCTGTGGTTTCCCATCTTCCTTCCAGGCAAATGCCGGGGTTGGTCCCTAACTATAGGCCATAGCCGCTACCTTCCAATTCCTCGTCCTTACAATCACACTTTTCTCCCCAGACAACTCCACACGCGACGGTACTAGTAGCTCACCTCATGGGTGTTCGCATAGAAGCAGCTACAAACTCTGGCGAGCCAAACATGTCCTCGGACACTCCCGGAACTAAAAGCCGTACGCTAAAAAAAATCGTATCATCAACTTGTCATTCTTCAAATTCGATGCGTATAGAATGCCAACTGTAGGCAAACCAATGGAGTCCCACATAGACCAGTCATGACATCTGGCGGAAAAGTTTTGCATAAGATAATCCTAATAGGGCAAGTGCATTCTAGCGGCGATAGGTGGAAACTTTTCAATTACAGCTGTTCCAACGTCCAGGCCGGTGCGCTGCTCACATCTAGTTTGCCGTGTTTGTCACCCTACTTGTTCATCTGGTTGCTGTTAGATGTCTCTCCTGCAGATCCGAAGATGAATGCTGTTTTAATGAAATATATATTTTCCATTGTAATATGCACAATATAACAGTTAATTTTATAACGTCTGAGTATTTACAAAACAATAAATATAAAAAGAAATCAAGCAAAAAGAAAAAAACCTGATAGGCTTTGAACCCCGGCCAAACGGGCAAATGACCGCACAGGCAGACATGTCTCATGGCTTTCTGGGCCCGTTCTAGTCCTTACATCAGTTCAAAGTATCTGATGGAGCCGGGAATTCTACAAGGGACTCGTAGGTAAGAGGCAGGTGTAGCCTACTACGTAACTTGTTCGAACAGGTATACATTATATCCGAGAGATTGCTCCAGGCATCTCGAATACCACATGCAAAGCAATCAGACGTCCTGCATTCCTCTTTGCAGCCTAGGCCTTGTCTTGAAAGCTACAAACACTACTCCAAGCTTACTCAACACTTCTCCCGCGCACGCGTGCATGCACCTAATTCCTGTACCAAGCGCTTCCAAAGTGCTTGCTGTAATCATTCATTCATTCATTTATTCATTCATTTACTTTATTTGCAAAAGAGGTTGATTCCCTGATGGCAATTTGTACAACTACAGACAATTAACAACAATAATATTGAATACAATATACACAATTCACGATTTGGAACTTTAATACTATAATTACATCGTAGTATTTACACAATATTTCAGTTGCTGGGAAGATAAAATTTAGCTTTTGGTTGTCACTTCAAAATATTTGATTCCACATTCCCTTGCAAAGGAGCGAGAAGGAAATCTGCGAATACAGAATTATTGTTTCTATGATGACTGCAGTATATTTTATGAATATAGACATACAATTGATGCAGTTAATCATCAACGAGTAACACTTTTGTTTCATGACATAGACATGAGTCTCTTGAGGAACAGCATTGACTAGCGTATACACTTAGAGGCGTTATTTTTAGCCTACTTTTCACATTTTGCAAAAATGAGGAAAAGTAGACTTATAAGATCGGGCAAATGTGTGTCTGTCTGTCTGCCTGTCCTTCTGTCTGTCTGGCTGGCTGTGTGTGTGTCCCCACCTATCAACTCCTAAACGGCAGCAGCAATCGAAACAAAATTTGGTAGGAGTAAAGATCTATACCTGAATAACTCACGGCCATATTTGAAAATGATGTCAGTGCTACCAACTGCTGAAAAATCGCAGCCGAAATTTGAGCTCAATATTGGATATCTTGGAAGGTATGAATGGGAGCTATTTCAAAATAGGCACACGTATGGATAATAATATTGCAGTTTAATTTCCAAGAGGCTATACATGGCAGTGTTGCCAAAATGATTATAAGCCTGCTGATAAGTCCAAATTTTAAATGCATATAACTTCTACACTATCAATTGTATTTCAAACAAAATTCGTATGTGCTATGTGTACATAAACAGATATGACTGAGCGTATTCCTAAGAGCCACCATGGCTGCCAACTATTAATAATATTGCTCTCAATTGTTTTTATCCAAATACCCATATATCAGAAGTTATGCAAGCCGACAGTTTTAAACTATGCACACGTGTAGTACCTGATATTCTTTATTAATTTGGAGTAATTTATATATGTCAGTGCTACCAACATGATTCTAAGCCTGCAGAGAGTTCCAACTATAAAGACATGTAACTTCTACACTATCATTTGGATTTCAACCAAATTTTGTGTGTGCTATGTGTACCATAACAGATATGTCTATGCCGATTCTTAAGAGTAACCAGGGCTGCCAACTGTTAATAAATACTGTCTCTATTTTTGTTACCTACCCTAATATCAATATATCTGAAAGTCAATAGCTCTAAACTTTGCACACGTATAGTACCTGGCATTCTAGATTAATTTGGAGTAACTAATATAGGCCTACGCCAGTGCTGCCAACATGATTCTAAGCCTGCTGATAGGTCCAATTTTAAAATTAATATAACTTCTATATTAACTAATGGATTTCATTCAAAATTGACACAACAATAGATCATATTATTTCAGATTATTTCTGACCAATACATGTATGTCATTGTTGCCAACATGATTTTACGCGCGCTGTTAGATCCAATGTTTAACTGCATGTAACGTCCATGCTATCCATTGGACTTCAATCAAATTTGTATTCTGTACCATAAGAGATGGAACTAAGAACATATTCAGTCACCAAAGCTGCCAACTGTAGTTCTCTATTAGGCTACATTATGCCAGGTATATTTCGAACTAATTAGAAATTTCGATATTACCAACTTAATTTCGTCATTATTCTAGATAGATCCATATAGATTAATCATTGGCATGAATCTTAAATTTTAAGAAAATTAGGCTCTTTAGTTCGTCACGGAACTTCTTGTTAATTTGTGACACCGTCGTTACTCAATGGAATATCAACTGGCCTCAAGAATATATTTTGATACTCATTAGTCTAATTTTAATTCTTGTTCTTTTGAATCTATTATTTGTTTCAGAATCATGCTATTGATATAATTGTTAGATAAATAAAAAATATATTTCTACAGTGTTCTGACAATGATTTTAGAAATTGTTTTTCAGAATTTTAAAAGATCCTTTAGGTTTAATTTCACTAATTGTTTTCAGAGTTTCGAGCTGTAGGCCTACATCCGGTGTTACGTTTTGAACCAATGTTTATTGTTTTGTGTACGGTATTATTAGTTTTAACTAGCCTCCGTGGCTTAGGCGGCAGCACGCCGGCCTCTCACCGCTGGGTCCGTGGTTCAAATCCCGGTTACTCCATGTGAGATCTGTACTGGACAAAACGGAGGCTTACAGGTTTTTTTTCCGGGTACTCCGGTTTTCCCTGTCAATATTTCATTCCAGCAACACTCTCCATTATCATTTCATTTCATCTGTCATTCATTTAATCAATGCCCCAGAGGAGTGCGTCAGGCCTCGGCAGCCGGCACAGTTCATATCCTCACCGCTAGATCGGGGCTTCATTCATTCCATTCCTGACCCGGTCGGAGACTGGAAGCAGGCTGTGGATTTCATTTTTTCATTATTTGTTTTAACTGACCGTTGCAAGACGAAGCAGAAAAACAGTATCATATTGGACTGACTATTCATACACATTAAATAATCAATTGACAATATCTTTAGAAACACTGGCGAAATCTCGCGTGTTAGCTGTACCCAGTGGGTACCGGTCAGACATCGTTTGAATTAAGGCATCTCATGTGTGGAATCGTCTCCTCCAGTGTGGTTCTATTAGGCTGGGGAATATATCGCAGTCAAATGGACTCATGTCTGGATCCGTTCTGCTAGCATTCTGAGCTGTCACCACGGAGGTCCAGGTTCAATTCCCTGCTCCACCAAGAAATTTAATTCTGGTGCACTCAACCTTGTGAGAGAGAAATGAGAAGAGCTGGGTTCAGTTACCATCTCTGCCATCTTAGTATTGGTATTCCATGGTTTCCTCACTTGTACTCTAGGCAAATGCAGGGATAGAACTTAAACTCCAAACTAAATCATATCTCCAGTTACAACTACACTCTGGTACAGCAATTACAATGGCAAAGTAATCACACAGATTCCACACAGAACTACAGTAAATACCTCGGCTATATGACCAATATTGTCGAAAATTCTCTTAATATAAAACAAAAATAAAGGAATGCATCCAAAAGAAATCAGAAACCGCTATTGAAATAAAAATTGCAGGTGAAAAGCTAAAGGAAGTAGGAGACTCCTACTTAGGAAGCAAAATAAGAGTGATGGACGAAGCAAAGAGGATGTTACTATAGGTTGTCTCAGGTGAATAAAGCATTTATACAGAAAATAAATATGTTGACATAAAATTTTGTGATGTCATTTGTGTGGAGCGTACTCTTTTATGGATGTGAATCTTGGACAATTCGAGAACAGGATAGGAAACGGCTTGAAGCGTTTGAGATGTGGGTCTGGAGGCGAATGATAAAGGTCAGTTGGACTGAAATAAGAACAAACGAAAGTATACTGCGAGAAATCTAGGGGAAGAAACAGCTGATGGTAACAGTACATAGAAGAGCAGCTAAATTCATTGGACACACCGTGCGTCATAATACCTTTCTAACCAATCAATTAGAAGGAAATGTCTTAGGAAAGAAGGGACGTGGTCGACCTAGGAAGCAATTCCTTCAAGTATTGATGCAAAACGTAGGATGTGGTTCCTACTGTGAGATGAAAAGACAAGCTGAAGACAGAAAGAAGACAATGGTTGAATCGACAAGGCATTGCCTTTAGACATTGATTGATTAACATAAAATATAGATTTAGGTATTAGAAAGTCATTTGTTAAAGCCTTTTTCTGGAGCATGGCTTTCTATGTAAGTGAAACTTGGACTGTTGGCTCAGCAGAAAAGATGAGAATACTAGGATTTGAAATGTGGTGTTACAGGAGAATGATGAAGATCACTAGGGTAGATTGAGTAACAAATGAAGAGGTGTAAGGACGATTGGGAGACGAGAGATGTTTCTGGTGACTGCTAATGAAGAGAAGCGATAGGTTGGTAGAACACATACGAAGACACGCAGCAAACTTCGTTAAGGAAAGAATAGTAAAGGACAAGAACAAGGTCAGAATATGTTAAACAGATTTCCTCGGATATAAGGTGTGGTAGCTATGTAAAGATGAAACGATTAGCTCAGAACAGGGAGGTATGAAAGGCTGCATCAAACCAGTCAAAGAACTGAAGACTAAAAGAACAAGAATCAACAACAACTCATATCTGGCCAGTGATTGGGGCAACGAACTCTCCATCTCCCCCGTGCGTAAAGGAATTATCACTGAGGAGATGCATTGTGAAAACGGGAATAGTAAAGCAGATCAATGCGTTTGGAACATTATCTTCGTCTTATACAATACTGAACAAACAATGACCTCATTTTTAAATAATTTGGTACAGCAGCTCATTGTAAGAGGGACCGGCTTATTTGATATTTCTATGTTATGTTACGTACCATTTTACTTATTCCGCATCTTTAGTGAACTGAAATGTTTGTATTATTACAGGACTGGGTTATGCTTTGCCGGGAACCATTGGCAGTGGGCTCTACGGAGGATATACGGGAGCTTTGGGATACAACAATGTTGTTTATCCCAATGGATTGTTGCTGAACAGTCTGGGATATAACAGTGGCTTAGGGTACTACAATCCCGGGTATACAAACCAGGGTTACAGCAGTGGACTTGGCTACAATGGACTTGGATATAGCGGTATCAGCTACTCCAATCGCTTGGGATATAACAACATCGGTGGCCTTGGCTATGGTGGAGGCCTGTCTTATGGGGGCGGACTGGGAGGTTACGTCACCCCTTACAGCTCAACAGGTGGTTACTATGGCAACTCTGCATTATACGGATAGTAAAGCCCTCTCTCAAACACAATAAGTTGAACATAGGTCAAGGATTGAAAAATGCTTATGAAATTTAGAATAATGTGCTCTTTGATGGTTATGTTGACATTGCAAATAACGTACATATAGGAGAGACTTTGTTAACTCCACACTGCGGATAATTCCGCAATATTTGAAATATTCATTTTCTGCAGAGATACCCCCGCGCAAGAGACAAGTTCACCAATTGTGTTGCATCAATTATTTAATTTATCATTACATGCATTTCGAAACGTCAAATGCTACCATCTAGTGGTAAAATCATGAACCCCTGTGTTGTATTGTGTTTGTGTATTATTTACGTTGTCTACGTTAGATATAGCGTAGGCAGCGATAGTTTATAAAATCTCCTGTAACCCATTTCGGTGATGCAGTTATGTGGTTTTGGTGGTAATGAAGTATATTATTAGACTTATCATATTATATATTTAGACAAGGTATCTCGGATTTAACCCTACTAAAATGTTACTAAATTTGAATTTCTTCTAAATTTCTTAATTCCAGATGAAATTATAAGAACTGAATTTATGTCATAAATACGTAGTAATTTAAAGTCTCTGTTAATTTTTGAAATCCTTTCCCTTAATTTATCACATAGGCTATACCATCAACCCCTTAATATTGCGGATTTAGTCGATTCTCCCCTACATTTTGCTGATTGAAATAATACGGGAAATGCTATTTTGTTGCGGCAACATTAGTGGCATAGGGAGTGTGTCGTGCTGACCATGCGTCAACCCGCAGTTTGCAGGCCATATAGCTGACGAGCGGTCACTTGGTAGGCAAATACTCCCAATGGGCTCTAGACCTACAGTTTTTATTCGAAGACACAAGAAATCCGAGATATTGGTTTGGATGTCTAGACTACACCTTCTACCAGATTAGAACAAATTTAACTAAAAAAAATAAATATATATATTGAAGAAACTACAGACCAAAAAACTTTCTTTAAACTCCCAGGGAAAGTGATTAATATAGTCCTTATAATACCCATTCCCTCCATATTATGTGTATTGCAGAATACTGGAGAATACTACTCTGCAGAACTACAAAATGAATACCTAACCTTACAAGCGCCAAATTTGAAAACAAGTAGTTCCGTGCAGAACTATACAGCCTATTTTCATATATCCTACTTATGTTAATTGCCACTATCAACATACAAAATTACAGTTTGATTGCTGTAATAGATTCGTAGATATTGAGAACCGACCAAATATTTCGGATGGTCGCCATATTGGATTTTATATATGTAGGTCCTAGAGTATATATACTGTTACATTAAGATTATTGTGTACGTGTAGCATTCAAACTTCAAACGCATGATTAGGACGACACAAGAAGTAACAAGGAGATTTTAAAATTTCGCACAGCTGCCATCTTGTAGTTATGGAAACAATTGAAATAAATTAGATGCCAGTGGATTAACTTTCGTATAAGGATTTACTGTACCAAGTTCCACTGCACTCGGATGGTTAATTGCGAGAAACGTCCATGTGAATATTTATACTTCGCGTCGCCGCCATGTTGGATTTGTGATCACCAGGTTATTTAAGGTCATATAGGTGTACTTACGTTCATAGCCCCTATGAACATAAACAATCCAGTTTGATTGCTATAACAGATTCGAAGATATTCGGAGCCATCTAAATATTTGGGATGGTCGCCATGTCGGATTGTTAAATGTATAGGCCATAGAGTCATGTACCATTAAAGGAAAATTATTGCGAAGGTTCACTATTCAAACTTTTACTTCGATCACATGATTACGACACAAGAAAAAAAACTTAATTTAAAAATTCGCACAGCCGCCATCTTGAGGTTATGTAAGCAATTGAACTAAATTAGATACCAGTGCATTACAATGTGTATAAACATTTCCTGTACCAAGTTTCATTGCGTTTGTATAATTAAATTGCAAGAAAGGTCTATTTAAAATTTTCAAATTCGCTTCGCCGCCATGTTCGTTTTGTAGTTAAACGGGTTTTGAAAGTCTTATAGATGAACTTCCAGTAGTGTCCTTTATCTCTGTACAATATTTCAGGGTGATGCCGCTAATAGTTTCAGAGATATAGAATGCCGGTGAAATATTTCGCCCATCCGCCATCTTGTGGTTATGTTAACAATTGTACGAAGTCAGATGTCGGTGCATTATAATGTGTATGGACATATACTGTACCAAGTTTCGTTGCGTTTGGTTGGTTAAATCGCGAGAAACGTCTATTTGATTGTCGCAAATTCGCGTGGCCGCCATGTTGGTTTTGTAGTTACTAGTTTTTCAAAAGTCACATAGGTGAACTTCTAGTACTTTCCTTCATCATCGTGAAAAAATCCAGGCTGATATCGGGAATAGTTTCGGAGATATTGAATGCTGGTGAAATATTTGGCACAGCCGCCATGTTGAATTGGTGAGACGCAACAAAATTTGAAGGGCACGGTCGGGGTCGTCCGGATTAGTGCTATTAACTTACCGAGTTTCATTGACATCGCTCCAGCCGTTTAGAATTTATTAGGGACACACACACACACACACCTCACACACACACACACACATACACACACACACACACACACATACACACGGACAAAAGGTGATCTCATAAGCCTATATTTTCAAAATTGAAAATAGGCTAAAAATGAGATTTTACAATAGAATGGTGTTACGTGACATCTGCCATTGCCCTACAAGAGCGCCAAGTGATATTCTCATTATTGCAGTTTGTACGCCGCTCGACAGAGTGCATGACCGGTAGGTACGAGAGCTATTTCTTTACAAAGGTGTCAAGTAGCAATTTATTTGGCGCGTGAATTTTCCCGCTCTGGCTTGCTGTGGCAGCTGATCTGTCGTGTTTGAAGATGAAAACAGCAGGAAAAGAATATATAACCAGAGAAAATAAACATATGTATGGAACATAAGTTGAGTTTGTATTTAACACTTCTGTAAGAAAAATACATTAAAGACATAACACTTTTGTAAGGAAAGGACATGAAAGACATAACACTTTTGTAAGGAAAAGACATGAAAGACATAACTCTTTCCTAATTTTCTGCTTTCATCAAGTCATATTACACTGAAAGTTTACATTTACAGTCCCTTAATTTTACAGAGTGTTAAGCGTCGATCGATCGAACGTATCACAACGCTAAAGACGGTAAAAATGTCATGGTAAGTTTTTCTCTGTTTCCTTATTTTCCAACTCAACAACTTGGGGAAATTATTAGTTGTGGATCTCAGTATAACATTAAGGAAAGTAAAACTGGCACGGAAGGCGATGTAATCGAAGAAGGAAGGAACCACGCTTTAAAATATGTAGGTTTCAACACAGCAATACTTTTAAGTGTCCGAGTGAGGTACCATGAATAGTTCCAATCAGAGTGTAATATATATTTTATTTTTTATTCATTATCATATGTACAGTTTCCTACAACTTAACATGAACACATTAAATATAAAGCAGTCACTTACACCTACGGTGGGATTCAATGGAAAGAAAGCTATGCACAATTCCACTCATACTTACTTTCACCCGTCTGCTCCTACATCCAAGAAAGTTTTGTCAAACAAATCACTACTTTCATAATTTGAAGTAACACTGAAGTATTGGAAAGGATTGTATATATCAGCATAGTTGAAAAGAGGAAAATCATTGAGTACATCAGTATGATTACAAGCAATATCTTACAATTTCTGGCTTGTTTCTTCATCTAGCCGTACTTATTTTCAGTATGTTGTCTTCAGAGTAGTGGAGTGATGCCGATTCTGCTTAGTGTCATGGCCGCCGCGCGAAATTGAAACATTTAAATAGACTTTTCTCTCGAACCCATGGTCCGATTTTGACAAATGAGGTGTCGTTGGACTCGGGCTGACGCCCTCTTTCCAATGGACCATTCATTTCAACCCCTAAATAAAACCTACCCCTACTAGGGGGTGAAATTGTAATTTTTTTTAGTGAAAGTCTCTTTCCAAATGTGACATGTATAAGCTGCGCTGCTAAAATGAACTTAAACGTGGTTGCTCATATAGTGTATGCGTTTTTCTGGCTGCCGCTATGGATGAACATTCTTGTTTTTGTTTTTTACGCATGCGCACTGGGGATTTTTGTAAGAGGGCGAGCTCTTTGAAAAAAATGATTGATAAGAAGAGGTTTTGGTGGTGAGGAGAGAATCAGATAGTCGCCTACTTTCCTACGAAGTTTGCCGATATGTCTCAAACGCAAGGTCGGATTTGGACGTGTGACGTGTCAAATCGCTTGTCTCGAAGCCCTATACATGTTATTAATAGGTTAGAGTTTTGAGAATGAGGGAAACAGGCTTTTTTGGGGTAAAACCATGATTTTAGACTTTTTCTGATATTTCACGAATGCATGGTCGGATTTGGTCCTATGACGTGTCAAATGGCTTGTCTCGAAACCCTGTGTATTTTGGTAATAGGTTAAAGTTTTTGAGAATGAGGGAAACAGAATTTTTTGTTGTAAAACCGTGATTTTAGACTTTCTGTTATATCTCACAAACCAATAACGCCAGAGACGTATACGAGGGGTCGTAGGACTCGGGGTGACGCCCCTTTCCTCTCCCCTTTCGAATATAGTATTTATGTTTAAAAAATGCGAAAGGGTCTAACGACACTTTTGTTGAAAACATTTTAGTTTTTAAAACTTTTTCTTTTAATCTGTCTAAAATGTTCATGAAGAGTGGTTGCAGATAGAGACGATACCACTGGACACGTGTTTCAACGAAGCTATTACTGGCCACGGTGGTGATATGCCAATACAGTATTCGCTATTTCGATGAGACGGCGGGTCGAGGGTTCGTTTTCCGATTTTTCCTATGATGGAATACCTAATACCTAAACCCCCTGAAGGGGGTCTTTAACATGTAAACGATTATGAGTGACATGACAAATGATAATTCCTTGATCAGATGAAGTTAGCTTTAGATAGAACAAACAGAACTTGGTTATATGTTGCTTGAAGTGAGTATAGAAAACAAACTTGCTGGGGCAGACTGACAGGATGTGGATGTTATTTGAGCTTATTGGAATGCATTGACTTGACTTGACAACAGGGCAATGAAAAAAGCATAGAGATGCTGAGGACACTTGAAGGTCAAACGATATGGCAACTATGGTGGGAGGGGGAAGCGAGGATGATGTCGCCGATCATGTTCAATGTTCAATGAATGAATTTAAATTTTGCGAAGCATTGTTCGGAGAGGGTCATGTGACGACTTGTTTTAAGGATATTTATTTTTCCGATCTTTCTTATGGTGGTCTCATTGATTGAAATCATCCAAAACTGCTAGGGCATGGCCTTGAGATTTTATAAACTGATAATGGGATTTTGGCATACAAGGTCCACTCAGAACTTGACATGATGTCATTCTTTTTATGGCTTATGAATTTCCCCAAAAAAGACCCAAAACAACAAGATCATAGACTTTTGCTTTTCTTAATATATTGCAAACCCATAATGTTAGATGTTTACTGTGAGTGACGAAACCTAGCTAGGTAAAGAAAGAATTATTGTGGGCTACATGTATGGTGACTGACACGTCTTTGAACATTGGAACTTGTTTTCAGATCTGAGTGTAGTACATAGGGAGTATAGGTTGTAGGCATGGCTTGACAAACGGTGTACACAAAATTCAATTTATCGATTCAAGAATTATGAGTAGACTATCATTAATTAATTGGTTAAAGAGTGTAGCTAAAAATAAAAAAGTGACTACATTAAACTAAACTGAACCAAGTCGAATCAAACCCAACTGAACCAAACCAAGCCTAAAGCAAACCAAACCTAATCAAGAACAAGCCAAGGGCTTAAGTGTAAAACTTGTGGGGGAATGCAGTCATTGGCAATGTCCAAAGAAAGGGATAACGCTCTACCTTTAGAGGGTGAGGTAAAGCTAGCGCATGGTGCTAATGCATATTCCCAAGTACATGAACCACACACACACACAACTATCCTATGCTGTTTTTATGAGTTGACTGTTAAAACTTACTCAGTGGTTACTGAGCAAGATGGTCGCTACACACAACAAGCTTTAAATACTTGAGGCTAATAATCTATACACACACACACGCACTCGCTTGTTCTAAACTAAACTGTCTCGCTGGCAGTGCTCACACAGTAGGCAAATGACAGAAATGCTTGGCTAACCGAAATACAATCATTTTCGGTTGTCTAATGATACCAGCTAGCCATTACATGCTATAGTGGTGAGCACATGTGCCTCTTGCACTGGAGATCGTAACTCGATTTCTAGCTCTAAGGCCTAGAACGAATCAAACTAAGAAAGAATGGTATGGTGACGCAGTAGTTAAACTGTTAGCCTTTCAATAAGGTAGACTAGGGTTTGATTTTGGGTTAATATACATGTCATAAACAAACAAACAAAAAAAGCGGAGATAATGTTTAAAACTGATTACACTTGTCTCTTTTCAAATTATTACTTAGATTACAAATACAAAGATGGACTGGGTTTGATATACAGTTAATGCTGCCTATCGCATACTAGCCTGTAAGAAAGCCAAACAAGCAAAAGGCGTAGGTAGAGCAGTGGTAAAATCACTATGTGTAGAGAACTACCTAACGGTTTTATGAACTGGCAATGCTATGTCGCATAAACAGTGCAGGATACAATCCGGCAACCATAATTTTTATCTTGTGGAACAGAGAAAATGCAATTTTACCTTGATGGATAGGAAATGAGTGCAGATGAATGACCTATGCATTAGCCTACCATAGGGTTATAACCACGAGGTGGAGGTGTGACTTTTATATTTTATTGTTTAGAGACATGGCTTTTTTGTAACCAGTAGATTTAGTATTTTGTAAATATTCATTTTTGTAATTGTAAATAGTGGAAACATTTTTTTTGTAATAGTAAATGTTAAATGTATAACTAAAAGTTATTTGGGATAAGTGTGCATGTCAAGGATAAATAGCGTGGTTGTATTTGTTTTCAAAGACAGGTATGGTTGTGTGAATGTATGACTACAAATAGAATGATAGAGAGAGAGAGAGAAAGCTTGTGTATGTGTGTGTGTGTGTGTGTGTGTGTGGGTAGCATTGATTTTTCAACCAAAGCAAACACGGCAAGGTAGGATGGTGGGGTAATTAATGTATATAGCAAATGGTAAATAGTATACTATATTTTTTTAACACTTGTGTTTTTTTAATGCAGCAGTAGATAGGTGTTATTTTGTAAAACAGTCTTACCTACAGTAGTAGTAGTAGTAGTAGTAGTAGGCCTATATGTTTTTGGAAACAAACAGAAAGAGAATGCACTATTGCCATGGCCAAGCACTTCCATTAAAGTGATTTCAAGAAAATTTAAATCAGCAAATGTGTGTTTTACAAAACTAAACATTCAGCATGGACTAAATCATAAACGTGTCTTCTGTGATATGGAAAAAATAGGAAATCCATGTTTCCATATCAACACAATTTAAAAACTTAAAACTGACATTTAAAAAATGTAAATGGGAAATTGGCAAATGTGTAAACAACAAAATGGAAAATTCTTGTTTCCATATCATGAAATCCAAAAACTTTAAACTGACATTTTCAAATCGTGTACATGGAAAATTGACAAATGGCAATGTGTGAAATGTGAAAATGAAAAAATATGAACAAATGGCTATCATTATTTAAAAAAAATAAAAAACCGTCGTGTTCTATCGTTAAAGTGTGAATCAAACCACATCTACTTATTTGGATCACCCGAGACTGAGTAGACCGGTTTTAGTCCTAATATACTTTTAAAATTTTATGTTAAAGATCAATTTGAACTCAAGAGCTTTAGAGTGCCAGCTAACTATTATAACCGTTACGTCACAAAGACAACTTTACACTACTCTTAATAAACAATAATAAGAAAAAGAATAATAAATGTTGAATTTTTTTTTTAAGGATGAACATGGTGACACTGTTTCTGTTGCACAGTCTGCTAGCTACTAGCCAGCAGCTGGGGTCTTAGAAAACGATACAGTTGACATTTTGTAATGAGATGTGACATGTTTCAAAGTACAGTATTATGGGTTGCTGTTGAGTAAAAACTAATCCTGTACAAGGAAGCAAGGGTTCGAACCCCTTTTCTAACATTACTATTGCCTGAACATGGCTTGACGACACTGTATTATTATGATACTCGATACACAAACCATAGATAGAGTGTATTGTTTAAGATCACTTTCTTTCTGAACATAGGTGGAGACTGTTGATGGTTAACAATGGCATTAATATAGTAGGACGTGGGTATAGCAATTAAGAAAAAACAGACAATACCCATACAATATTTTTATTTATTTAATATAAGTACTTGTACAATAGTTACATTCAAAATAAATTTCTTTTTTCTCTATTACTATTTAGTCCTTTTTGATTCTCTTGCATATGAAGGGTAGATAACCTTGTAGTTCAGCCCCTTAAAACAACAACAACACAACCTTTTGCATAGTCTGTGATGTTGACGACTCTTGAGATGTGGAAGATGGATTAAACATAACTTTTACAGCAGGGGTTAAATGTTGCTCAATAAACACTGCACTATTTTGAGTAGCAACATTTTTTTCTTGTACTAGCTTTTTAGCATTGTCATGATTATTTGTTGACACCAACAGTGTTTCATTTGGTACACTACATTGATGATCACTCACACTTAAAACCTTACCATTTCTACTTTTTAGATTGCCTCGACATCTTTTTGACCTCTCTTTTGAGCATCGCCAAAATATTATTCCTTTTACATTTTGACGATTATAGTTATAAGAGTAGCCTTTATAGAGTACACGTTGTTTACCTTTGTTAGTTGTAGTAAGTTCCATAGTAGCAACTAACCTGTTAGTATGATTTGCTCACTACAAAGGTTATAACTGTTCTGATAATAAAATCATTTAGCGTTGGCTTTTATATTTAATATGTACAGTTTGAAGTGATAGCAAAAGTGAGAGCAAAATGGTAGCAGAGTGGTAGAAAATATAACATGTATTGTTAAGAAATAGTTTAAGCTGTTATGTGGATCCATTACATAATAATTTTAGCACGACGAAGCTCATTTTCTATATCCAATAGTTCTTCCTCATATTCAGTATAACCAGCCTGTTTATAGACATGCAGTTGCTGAAGCCGCCGGATTAGCTTACTTGGATTGTTCCAGTAGACAAATTTAACAAATGATTTTTTAGTTGTAAACAAAGCATTACCATTATCATTATTATCTTCATCATCAACATCATCATCATCATAACCATTATCATTATCATCATCATCATTATCATCATCATCATGATCATTATAATCCTCATCACTATTACTATATAGTCCTTTTTGATCCTTTTGCAATACCACATTTTGCACAGTCTGTGTTGCCCTTGATAATGTTGGGAGTTTTTCAGACATTGGCAACTGTCCTAACACGACTTTCTGAGGAGATGATACATGCTTCTTAACAAACAATGCACTATCTTGAGCTGCAATATCTTTTTCTGGGACAAGTGTTTTAGCATTTTGAAGAGTTTTTTTAAACAGCAACGATGTTTTATCTGGTACACTACATTGATGATCACTCATACTTAAGACATCACTATTTTTACTTTTCAGCTCACCTCGACACTGTTTTGAACGATGTTTTGAACAACGCCAAATAACAGTTCCATTTTTATTGGTTCGTTTTACAATATATTTATATCCTTTATAGAATGCGTATGGCATACCATTGCTATTTGTTGATACTTTCATGTCAATTGTCAAGCATGAACTAATCTCTAGCAAAGTTCACTCGATAATATAAATAATTTCTAAACCCCAGTAGTGAATAGTCAGTTGTTTTTGATCTATGCAAGCGTAAACATGTCACATACACTGGTGATGGATACTCAAGGCTTTAAGGTCAATGAAAACAAGTACAGTATATATTTAAATAGGTGGCTATCATTGATTGCACAACACGCGGGTCACCATATCTTTTTTTCTTTCGGACTAGTGTTTTAACATTTGAAGAGTGTTTTAAACAGCAACGATGTCTTATCAGTCACACTACATTGATGATCACTCACACTTAAGACCTCGCTATTTTTACTTTTTAACTCACTTTGACACTGTTTTGAACGATGTTTTGAACAACGCCAAATAACAGTTCCATTTTTATTGGTTCGTTTTACAATATACGTATAACCTTTATAGTATGCATATGGCTTACCATAACTATTCGTTGATACTTTCATATCAATTTTCAAGCATGAAATAATCTCCAATAAATTTCGTTCGATAATAGAAATAATAGTTTAAAGTGGGTGCGAAGGTGGGTGCAAAAGTGGGTGCAAAAGTGAGTGTAAAAGTGGGTGTAAAAGTGGGTGCAAAAGTGGGTGCAAAAGTGAGTGCAAAAGTGGGTGCGAAAGTGGGTGCGAAAGTGGATGCAGTTTATAGTAGGCACCATTTTTACTAGAATGTGATTTGAGTAAATGTAATTTCTAAACCCAAGTAGTGAATAGTCAGTTGGTTTTGATTTATGCAAGCGTAAACATGTCTCATACACTGATGATGGATACTCAAGGCTTTTTGGTCAACAAAAACAAGTATATAGTTAAAGAGGTAGCTATTATTGATTGCACAACACTGAATCTATTTTTGAAATTTTGACAAAGGGTCTAAGTGCACTTTTGTTAATATCTCGCGAACCAATAAGACTACGGCATTGTATGAGGTATTGTTGGACTTTTTGCCGAAGACTGCTGGTAAACACTTATGTTCCCACGACCTTTTTAAAGATGGCGGCTGACCCACGAGGGGTGATTAAAACGTATTCCAAGCGACGCTTGTCGATAAGCAAACCAATAATCAAAGGGGGGTGTGACAGAGCTTGAGGCGATAACCCCTTTTGATTGATCCCTGTTGATTTGCCCCTTTGGACTGGTCCCCGTTGACAAGTCCCTCTGAACGGGTCCTTTTTGAAGGGAGTCATTTATGACGGGCCCCTGCTGACGGGTCACTGTGGACGGATCCCTGTGGACAGGTCCCTGTTGACAGGTCCAAAGGGATTAGTCAAAAGGACCTGTCAACAGGGACCTGTCCACAGGGATCCGTCCACAGTGACCCGTCAGCAGGGGCCCGTCATAAATGACTCCCTTCAAAAAGGACCCGTTCAGAGGGACTTGTCAACGGGGACCAGTCCAAAGGGGCAAATCAACAGGGATCAATCAAAAGGGGTTATCGCCTCAAGCTCTGTCACACCCCCCTTTGATTATTGGTTTGCTTATCGACAAGCGTCGCTTGGAATACGTTTTAATCACCCCTCGTGGGTCAGCCGCCATCTTTAAAAAGGTCGTGGGAACATAAGTGTTTACCAGCAGTCTTCGGCAAAAAGTCCAACAATACCTCATACAATGCCGTAGTCTTATTGGTTCGCGAGATATTAACAAAAGTGCACTTAGACCCTTTGTCAAAATTTCAAAAATAGATTCAGTGTTGTGCAATCAATAATAGCTACCTCTTTAACTATATACTTGTTTTTGTTGACCAAAAAGCCTTGAGTATCCATCATCAGTGTATGAGACATGTTTACGCTTGCATAAATCAAAACCAACTGACTATTCACTACTTGGGTTTAGAAATTACATTTACTCAAATCACATTCTAGTAAAAATGGTGCCTACTATAAACTGCATCCACTTTCGCACCCACTTTCGCACCCACTTTTGCACTCACTTTTGCACCCACTTTTGCACCCACTTTTACACCCACTTTTACACTCACTTTTGCACCCACTTTTGCACCCACCTTCGCACCCACTTTAAACTATTATTTCTATTATCGAACGAAATTTATTGGAGATTATTTCATGCTTGAAAATTGATATGAAAGTATCAACGAATAGTTATGGTAAGCCATATGCATACTATAAAGGTTATACGTATATTGTAAAACGAACCAATAAAAATGGAACTGTTATTTGGCGTTGTTCAAAACATCGTTCAAAACAGTGTCAAAGTGAGTTAAAAAGTAAAAATAGCGAGGTCTTAAGTGTGAGTGATCATCAATGTAGTGTGACTGATAAGACATCGTTGCTGTTTAAAACACTCTTCAAATGTTAAAACACTAGTCCGAAAGAAAAAAAGATATGGTGACCCGCGTGTTGTGCAATCAATGATAGCCACCTATTTAAATATATACTGTACTTGTTTTCATTGACCTTAAAGCCTTGAGTATCCATCACCAGTGTATGTGACATGTTTACGCTTGCATAGATCAAAAACAACTGACTATTCACTACTGGGGTTTAGAAATTATTTATATTATCGAGTGAACTTTGCTAGAGATTAGTTCATGCTTGACAATTGACATGAAAGTATCAACAAATAGCAATGGTATGCCATACGCATTCTATAAAGGATATAAATATATTGTAAAACGAACCAATAAAAATGGAACTGTTATTTGGCGTTGTTCAAAACATCGTTCAAAACAGTGTCGAGGTGAGCTGAAAAGTAAAAATAGTGATGTCTTAAGTATGAGTGATCATCAATGTAGTGTACCAGATAAAACATCGTTGCTGTTTAAAAAAACTCTTCAAAATGCTAAAACACTTGTCCCAGAAAAAGATATTGCAGCTCAAGATAGTGCATTGTTTGTTAAGAAGCATGTATCATCTCCTCAGAAAGTCGTGTTAGGACAGTTGTCAATGTCTGAAAAACTCCCAACATTATCAAGGGCAACACAGACTGTGCAAAATGTGGTATTGCAAAAGGATCAAAAAGGACTATATAGTAATAGTGATGAGGATTATAATGATCATGATGATGATGATAATGATGATGATGATAATGATAATGGTTATGATGATGATGATGTTGATGATGAAGATAATAATGATAATGGTAATGCTTTGTTTACAACTAAAAAATCATTTGTTAAATTTGTCTACTGGAACAATCCAAGTAAGCTAATCCGGCGGCTTCAGCAACTGCATGTCTATAAACAGGCTGGTTATACTGAATATGAGGAAGAACTATTGGATATAGAAAATGAGCTTCGTCGTGCTAAAATTATTATGTAATGGATCCACATAACAGCTTAAACTATTTCTTAACAATACATGTTATATTTTCTACCACTCTGCTACCATTTTGCTCTCACTTTTGCTATCACTTCAAACTGTACATATTAAATATAAAAGCCAACGCTAAATGATTTTATTATCAGAACAGTTATAACCTTTGTAGTGAGCAAATCATACTAACAGGTTAGTTGCTACTATGGAACTTACTACAACTAACAAAGGTAAACAACGTGTACTCTATAAAGGCTACTCTTATAACTATAATCGTCAAAATGTAAAAGGAATAATATTTTGGCGATGCTCAAAAGAGAGGTCAAAAAGATGTCGAGGCAATCTAAAAAGTAGAAATGGTAAGGTTTTAAGTGTGAGTGATCATCAATGTAGTGTACCAAATGAAACACTGTTGGTGTCAACAAATAATCATGACAATGCTAAAAAGCTAGTACAAGAAAAAAATGTTGCTACTCAAAATAGTGCAGTGTTTATTGAGCAACATTTAACCCCTGCTGTAAAAGTTATGTTTAATCCATCTTCCACATCTCAAGAGTCGTCAACATCACAGACTATGCAAAAGGTTGTGTTGTTGTTGTTTTAAGGGGCTGAACTACAAGGTTATCTACCCTTCATATGCAAGAGAATCAAAAAGGACTAAATAGTAATAGAGAAAAAAGAAATTTATTTTGAATGTAACTATTGTACAAGTACTTATATTAAATAAATAAAAATATTGTATGGGTATTGTCTGTTTTTTCTTAATTGCTATACCCACGTCCTACTATATTAATGCCATTGTTAACCATCAACAGTCTCCACCTATGTTCAGAAAGAAAGTGATCTTAAACAATACACTCTATCTATGGTTTGTGTATCGAGTATCATAATAATACAGTGTCGTCAAGCCATGTTCAGGCAATAGTAATGTTAGAAAAGGGGTTCGAACCCTTGCTTCCTTGTACAGGATTAGTTTTTACTCAACAGCAACCCATAATACTGTACTTTGAAACATGTCACATCTCATTACAAAATGTCAACTGTATCGTTTTCTAAGACCCCAGCTGCTGGCTAGTAGCTAGCAGACTGTGCAACAGAAACAGTGTCACCATGTTCATCCTTAAAAAAAAAATTCAACATTTATTATTCTTTTTCTTATTATTGTTTATTAAGAGTAGTGTAAAGTTGTCTTTGTGACGTAACGGTTATAATAGTTAGCTGGCACTCTAAAGCTCTTGAGTTCAAATTGATCTTTAACATAAAATTTTAAAAGTATATTAGGACTAAAACCGGTCTACTCAGTCTCGGGTGATCCAAATAAGTAGATGTGGTTTGATTCACACTTTAACGATAGAACACGACGGTTTTTTATTTTTTTTAAATAATGATAGCCATTTGTTCATATTTTTTCATTTTCACATTTCACACATTGCCATTTGTCAATTTTCCATGTACACGATTTGAAAATGTCAGTTTAAAGTTTTTGGATTTCATGATATGGAAACAAGAATTTTCCATTTTGTTGTTTACACATTTGCCAATTTCCCATTTACATTTTTTAAATGTCAGTTTTAAGTTTTTAAATTGTGTTGATATGGAAACATGGATTTCCTATTTTTTCCATATCACAGAAGACACGTTTATGATTTAGTCCATGCTGAATGTTTAGTTTTGTAAAACACACATTTGCTGATTTAAATTTTCTTGAAATCACTTTAATGGAAGTGCTTGGCCATGGCAATAGTGCATTCTCTTTCTGTTTGTTTCCAAAAACATATAGGCCTACTACTACTACTACTACTACTACTGTAGGTAAGACTGTTTTACAAAATAACACCTATCTACTGCTGCATTAAAAAAACACAAGTGTTAAAAAAATATAGTATACTATTTACCATTTGCTATATACATTAATTACCCCACCATCCTACCTTGCCGTGTTTGCTTTGGTTGAAAAATCAATGCTACCCACACACACACACACACACACACACACACACACACACACATACACAAGCTTTCTCTCTCTCTCTCTATCATTCTATTTGTAGTCATACATTCACACAACCATACCTGTCTTTGAAAACAAATACAACCACGCTATTTATCCTTGACATGCACACTTATCCCAAATAACTTTTAGTTATACATTTAACATTTACTATTACAAAAAAAATGTTTCCACTATTTACAATTACAAAAATGAATATTTACAAAATACTAAATCTACTGGTTACAAAAAAGCCATGTCTCTAAACAATAAAATATAAAAGTCACACCTCCACCTCGTGGTTATAACCCTATGGTAGGCTAATGCATAGGTCATTCATCTGCACTCATTTCCTATCCATCAAGGTAAAATTGCATTTTCTCTGTTCCACAAGATAAAAATTATGGTTGCCGGATTGTATCCTGCACTGTTTATGCGACATAGCATTGCCAGTTCATAAAACCGTTAGGTAGTTCTCTACACATAGTGATTTTACCACTGCTCTACCTACGCCTTTTGCTTGTTTGGCTTTCTTACAGGCTAGTATGCGATAGGCAGCATTAACTGTATATCAAACCCAGTCCATCTTTGTATTTGTAATCTAAGTAATAATTTGAAAAGAGACAAGTGTAATCAGTTTTAAACATTATCTCCGCTTTTTTTGTTTGTTTGTTTATGACATGTATATTAACCCAAAATCAAACCCTAGTCTACCTTATTGAAAGGCTAACAGTTTAACTACTGCGTCACCATACCATTCTTTCTTAGTTTGATTCGTTCTAGGCCTTAGAGCTAGAAATCGAGTTACGATCTCCAGTGCAAGAGGCACATGTGCTCACCACTATAGCATGTAATGGCTAGCTGGTATCATTAGACAACCGAAAATGATTGTATTTCGGTTAGCCAAGCATTTCTGTCATTTGCCTACTGTGTGAGCACTGCCAGCGAGACAGTTTAGTTTAGAACAAGCGAGTGCGTGTGTGTGTGTATAGATTATTAGCCTCAAGTATTTAAAGCTTGTTGTGTGTAGCGACCATCTTGCTCAGTAACCACTGAGTAAGTTTTAACAGTCAACTCATAAAAACAGCATAGGATAGTTGTGTGTGTGTGTGGTTCATGTACTTGGGAATATGCATTAGCACCATGCGCTAGCTTTACCTCACCCTCTAAAGGTAGAGCGTTATCCCTTTCTTTGGACATTGCCAATGACTGCATTCCCCCACAAGTTTTACACTTAAGCCCTTGGCTTGTTCTTGATTAGGTTTGGTTTGCTTTAGGCTTGGTTTGGTTCAGTTGGGTTTGATTCGACTTGGTTCAGTTTAGTTTAATGTAGTCACTTTTTTATTTTTAGCTACACTCTTTAACCAATTAATTAATGATAGTCTACTCATAATTCTTGAATCGATAAATTGAATTTTGTGTACACCGTTTGTCAAGCCATGCCTACAACCTATACTCCCTATGTACTACACTCAGATCTGAAAACAAGTTCCAATGTTCAAAGACGTGTCAGTCACCATACATGTAGCCCACAATAATTCTTTCTTTACCTAGCTAGGTTTCGTCACTCACAGTAAACATCTAACATTATGGGTTTGCAATATATTAAGAAAAGCAAAAGTCTATGATCTTGTTGTTTTGGGTCTTTTTTGGGGAAATTCATAAGCCATAAAAAGAATGACATCATGTCAAGTTCTGAGTGGACCTTGTATGCCAAAATCCCATTATCAGTTTATAAAATCTCAAGGCCATGCCCTAGCAGTTTTGGATGATTTCAATCAATGAGACCACCATAAGAAAGATCGGAAAAATAAATATCCTTAAAACAAGTCGTCACATGACCCTCTCCGAACAATGCTTCGCAAAATTTAAATTCATTCATTGAACATTGAACATGATCGGCGACATCATCCTCGCTTCCCCCTCCCACCATAGTTGCCATATCGTTTGACCTTCAAGTGTCCTCAGCATCTCTATGCTTTTTTCATTGCCCTGTTGTCAAGTCAAGTCAATGCATTCCAATAAGCTCAAATAACATCCACATCCTGTCAGTCTGCCCCAGCAAGTTTGTTTTCTATACTCACTTCAAGCAACATATAACCAAGTTCTGTTTGTTCTATCTAAAGCTAACTTCATCTGATCAAGGAATTATCATTTGTCATGTCACTCATAATCGTTTACATGTTAAAGACCCCCTTCAGGGGGTTTAGGTATTAGGTATTCCATCATAGGAAAAATCGGAAAACGAACCCTCGACCCGCCGTCTCATCGAAATAGCGAATACTGTATTGGCATATCACCACCGTGGCCAGTAATAGCTTCGTTGAAACACGTGTCCAGTGGTATCGTCTCTATCTGCAACCACTCTTCATGAACATTTTAGACAGATTAAAAGAAAAAGTTTTAAAAACTAAAATGTTTTCAACAAAAGTGTCGTTAGACCCTTTCGCATTTTTTAAACATAAATACTATATTCGAAAGGGGAGAGGAAAGGGGCGTCACCCCGAGTCCTACGACCCCTCGTATACGTCTCTGGCGTTATTGGTTTGTGAGATATAACAGAAAGTCTAAAATCACGGTTTTACAACAAAAAATTCTGTTTCCCTCATTCTCAAAAACTTTAACCTATTACCAAAATACACAGGGTTTCGAGGCAAGCCATTTGACACGTCATAGGACCAAATCCGACCATGCATTCGTGAAATATCAGAAAAAGTCTAAAATCATGGTTTTACCCCAAAAAAGCCTGTTTCCCTCATTCTCAAAACTCTAACCTATTAATAACATGTATAGGGCTTCGAGACAAGCGATTTGACACGTCACACGTCCAAATCCGACCTTGCGTTTGAGACATATCGGCAAACTTCGTAGGAAAGTAGGCGACTATCTGATTCTCTCCTCACCACCAAAACCTCTTCTTATCAATCATTTTTTTCAAAGAGCTCGCCCTCTTACAAAAATCCCCAGTGCGCATGCGTAAAAAACAAAAACAAGAATGTTCATCCATAGCGGCAGCCAGAAAAACGCATACACTATATGAGCAACCACGTTTAAGTTCATTTTAGCAGCGCAGCTTATACATGTCACATTTGGAAAGAGACTTTCACTAAAAAAAATTACAATTTCACCCCCTAGTAGGGGTAGGTTTTATTTAGGGGTTGAAATGAATGGTCCATTGGAAAGAGGGCGTCAGCCCGAGTCCAACGACACCTCATTTGTCAAAATCGGACCATGGGTTCGAGAGAAAAGTCTATTTAAATGTTTCAATTTCGCGCGGCGGCCATGACACTAAGCAGAATCGGCATCACTCCACTACTCTTCAGCACTAAGTGTCCTGTATGTAACAGTGTATTCAGTTACGAATAAATTAACATTTACCAACAAACACGACCTGGATTGCCTGCATTATTTAACTGTTTCCAAATCATAATAAACCAGAATAATTTCAAACCGAATTGAATATCCGTTTTCCCTCCTTCTTCTCCTTCATCTAAACATCAAATAAACAAATCAACGTAATTATTACAATGAATATAAATTGTATAATGTACGAGGAAGCAAAGTTTGAGCAGTTAAAACCTAACATTGTGCACAAAAGATTTATCTACTACTAGCAGGTACCCGCGGCTTCGCCCGCGATCAAGACAATGGGGACGATGCATTATTGCTGATAATTGGTCTATTCTTTTACAGAAATCGCAGCTATAGGTGGGTCCATTCTAATTCTGAATATTCTGATACATACAATATATTGATATGAGCAGCAGAGTGGGAATTTTATAGAGTTGTGAAAGTCTGCAGGGTTCGATGTTACATTATGTTAACAAATTTTATAATTACGTTTTTGGTTTTGCCATCTTCTGCTGAGACATAACGATTTTGTTGTCCGGATGCTCGAGAGCACGCCACATACAGTTGCCCATGGGAAAAAATGGTTTTGTCTAAATGCACACGTGCTACTGTTAAGTGTGTGCCATTGAGCTTTGTTAAAGAAATTGCGAACATTGTTTGAAGAGGGAACTGCACTCTTGCACACTGGAATGGCAAATCTATCGGAATATGGAGAATTTAAAGTATTCTTACTTAAGCTATTCTGGATGTAATTTGGCCATACTTATTGATGATTTGAACGTCAACATATCGCTATCAATATACCTATAGTTAAATATCTCTCACCTTGGACGCAGATGCACATTATAACGTCTCTTCCAGTGTCACATCCCAGGGATTGAAATTCTCCAACCACCCTTTTGCCTCACATGCCTCTCTAAGTAATTAAAATTCCTGATTGTTGTTGTTTGAGTCTTCAGTTTTTTTAACTGGTTTGATGCAGCCCTCCATGTCTCCCTCTCCTGAGCTAATCGTTTCATCTCTACATAGCTACCACACCCTACATCCGAGGCAATCTGTTTAACCCTGGTTTACCCCTATAGTTGTAGTCCGCGACCCTCCCATCTATAACTAAGCTTGCTATTTCTGGGTGTCTTAATATGTGTCCTACCCTCCTATCTCTTCTCTCCATTAGCAGTCGCCAGAAACATATCTCCTCTCCCTCTCGTCTTAATACCTCTTCATTTGTTACCCTATCTACCCATCTGATCATCATTCTCCTGTATCACCACATTTCAAAAGCTTCAATTCTCCTCTTTTCTGCTGCACCATTAGTCCAGATGTCCAACTCAGCAAATTTTCAAGGTTTAAGCCGTGCATTGTGCGGGGATTCAATGGCCGTGAAAGACAAAAAACCAACTTTATTGAAATAAGTTTGCTTAATTCCTCAGTAAGAGTAATTAAGAAAAAAATAATAATAAACGTGACAACCGGTAGAGTACGACACATTCGACTGTGAATATGGTTTGCTGATCATGGTAAAAGACGAAAAAGAGCAGATCAAAATTGGCAAACAAAAATATTCAGTTAACAAAAAACAAACTTATAAAATAAATGAAAGCATACCGTGCAAAATAGAAAGCATCTTAACATTGTAAATTAGAGTAAAGATCTGATAGCTCGCATACAATAACCAGCTCAAAGTGTATAAAATTAGACTCAAAATCACGATCGTATCCGACCCAAAAAGCCACCTCTATGAATAAAATACAACTCATTTTACGCGTATCAATGCGAGGAGCAATGTTCGTGGGTGGGAATCGAACCCCGCGTTTTAAGGCCCTAAAACGAACGGTTTTCGAGATATTGCCAGAAAACTATTCCCGGTCTGCGAAATTTCAACGGTTGCCGTAGTAACGTTGATCTGTTTCTCAGAGGGAACACAGTTATTTGGGAATATCTCCGAAACCGTTCATTTTACGAACTTAAAAAGTGTGTTTCGGGGTCCCAACAGGACCTCCGAGTATTGTTTCTCGTATCTGGCGGCTTAAAATGAGCTAAATCCGAACTTTGTACCGACGGTTCTTGCTCAGTGCCAAAGGGCCGAAAAAAGTCGCTTACAAATTGAATTTTCAAAAACCGTTTCTTAGTGGGCCTCTACATACTCGGATTAACCAACATGCAAAATTTCAGCTTTCTAGGTCTAGTGGTTTGAGCCCTGCGTCGATGAGCCAATTTTGGATGGTCAATGCCAAAGGGCCGAGAAAAGTCACTTACAACTTGAATTTTCAAAAACCGTTTCTTAGTGAGCCTCTACATACTCGGATCAACCAACATGCAAAATTTCAGCTTTCTAGGTCTTGTGGTTTGAGCCCTGCGGTGATGAGTCAATTTTGGATTACATATAATAGATGATAATAGGAACAATATTATAGTTGTACGTGAACGCGATCATAAGCCACGGGACCTCCTTTTTACGTGTCATTCAAAGTATCAGGTGTTAGATTTCATATCATAAATTCTACGTACAGTACGTTTACAGGGAATCGAGCCTTGTACGTCTTGGTGGGAGGCAAAAGCCTGACTGCTAAGCCATCAAGCCTCAATGTATTCACTCTCAAATAAAATAATAAGTCATACAGTTGGCTGGAATATAAAGAGTATTTATTGTTGAGAGTAGTGTTGTTTGGTGAACAATCTCTTTAACCTTTAATTAGGTATGTGGGTAAGAGTTACGAAAGTGGGTAGGTGTGGTGCTCACAACATCCCAACTAAAACTTGCACTATTCTTTTGCAAATGTTAAATAATGTCCAAATATACCAAATTCAATCTTTATTCAATCTTATGCTCTCATAAGATATTTGGCATCACTGTTATAAAAACAAGATGTTCAGTAAAGAACATATAGCCTACTTTCTCCTAAATGTATGAGTATAGTTATAACTCGTTGTTATTATCAAAGAGTAGAATAGAACTATTCTTTGTTGAAGACCTTAGAAACGATTTACCTCTACCAAACGCCACAACCTAGATAAAAACTGCTACCATCATTGAAGAAATAAAGATAAGAAGTATATCAAGAATGTTATGGATCTGGAGACATAATCGACCGGACTGGCTGCGTGGCTCAGCGGTAACGTTCTCGCTTGCTGGGCCCTAGGTTGCAGGTTCGTATCCTGGCGCAGTCAGCTGGCATTTGAGGGTGCACAAATGCGAGGGAGCCGTGTCAGTACATTTACTGGCACGTTAAAGATCCCCTTCGGGCCAAAATTCCTGCCCCCCGGTGTCTCTAAAAGCAGCAGTAGTTAAAAGGGATGTAAAACCAATAACATTATTATTATTATTATTATTATTATTATTATTATTATTATTACATATACGACCTGCCGTGGGCAACATCCAACTTTGAGTTGAGGCATGTCTTTACACGTCTGGTTATGCATGGCTTTCACAACCCTAATTGAATTAACAAATCTTTCCATGACCCTACAGAGACGTGTGTATACAAACTATGTGGATATTTTCGATTGCTATTTGCCTGAAATAAAAGTAGTAATTAATAACCTGAACTAACACCAACGGCTTGAATTCAGTTACTATGTGAAATCGTTTTGTTCTTTACTTCAAATAACATTTTCAAGTAACGCAAAATAGGCTGTTACAAACCCTTTAAAATAAAAAGTAAAAATGTATCGTAGTATCATCTTGTCATTCTTCTAATTCGATGCGCATAGAATGCCAATGGCATAGTAATCAATGGAGCCCCACGTAGACTAGTCGTGACATCTAGTGGTGAAATATCGAACAATATAATCCTAACAGAGCGAGTGCATTCTAGCGGCCAGAAGAAGAAACTTTTCAATAAAATCTGGAAGTTAATAAGTAGGTCGACGTGCAGTTACCTTTTTGGCAGTGTAATGATTCGATCCCATAGCTGTTATATTTAAAGGGTTATTCATTTATCATGTTATTATTATTATTAATTAGTACATCCATAAGATGATTTTTATATCAGATAATTGTAAGCGGTTTTTATTATTATATTCAATTAGATTTTTATTAACATTTATTTGTAAAGAGACGAAGTATGATATATTGCAACAAGATTGGCGATATGGACTAACCCTATGCGTCACAAACAGAACGTCGCAGTAGTAATTTCACAACGGCCGGTAGCCATTGTCCCGGGATCTTAAAAACCCCAGAATGACGCAGTATCGTTTCACCACGGCTAAGAGTCATTGTCTCGGGATGCTAAGAAACCCAATATGAGTAACCATCACGTGCGCACCATATAGTTCCTTCGAGAAGGAATGGAACATTATATTTCAACTATGGTGTAACCAATACGTCACTACTATAGCCCATATACGCGTCAAAGCTGCAAGTTAGGAGTCAAGAATGGAGAAGGCTAAAGAGAGAGGGAAGCTGTGACACCACGTGACAAGGAAGATATAAGCTGTAACCCGCGTCTACAACACGATTAGTGAACGACAACTCATTAGTGACAGAGCAGCGACAGAGGTCGACCGACTGCTACCTGAAATATCATTCATAGCTTTAGCATACATCATGTCTCGACATAATAACCACAATGTTGACAATATATATATATAAGCTGACAATGGCTTATAGTGGAATACTACAATAAATCTAGAGATGGCAACACAATGGAACGTAGTATGCTGTATCTTATGACATACTACAACATTTTTTTGAATATGAGAAGGAACATTAAGGTTATCTGTTATAACGTTCAATATGACAAAGCTGCAAGTTGGTGAGCATAAACAATTATTACTTCCGTCTCTATTTGTAATTTAGAGTCAAGCTTTTTTTATTCAAGTAATTTAAATGTTCATTTTCTTTTAAATAATTAAACCGCAGTTGGTAAATTAAATTCTTTTTTGTAACTATTAGTATTTTGTTCTTGAGTCAATAAATTCATTTCCTTTAACGTAATGCCTATTTCTTTCATAGTGGTTAGTAAATACTATAGGCAAATTAACTACTCCTTATAAATAAATACTGAATGGTTAGTCAACTAAGTTACACTACGGCCCGGGTAAGTGGTCTCGACTCTACTGCTGATAGCCGAGGTTAATTCATAAATTTCGATTCACTGCCTTAAATAGGAATCTGGCGCTCAACAACTTATTATATTATACTATCACAGGTAAGGTCACACCACAGTGTATATTATTTATTCTTATCATGTTTGTTAAATAGAACCTTTACAGTTGTCACCACGTTTAAGGACTTATTAAAAATGTTACATTTGGCGCTACAACGTCGGACACGAAAACCATTCGGTATTTAGGAGAGGAGTGTATAATTTCAGTGCAAATTGTCAGTGCTTTTGGGGGACAGTGAAGTGAAGTGAAATTTTGGAAGGGCAATTGTTATACGGTGTACTTCGAGATGTCGGAAGAGGAACAGAGGCAGTTGAGAAGTAGGAATAAAGTCGAGAAAGTTAATTATAAGGAGGTTGATAGCAGTAGCGATGTTGAGAGCGTAGAGAATAATACCAAGATGTCGGAGGTAAATCTTGAGAATAATCCTGAGAGTAATCCTGAAAATAATCCTGAGGTTAACCCTGACACGAATACAGAGGTACATCCTGAGACTAGTGGTAGTCAGGAGAAACAGAAGTCCTTAGAGGTCCATGAAATTTCATTAGCTGATATCTTGAGGGAGATGAATAAAAATAGTAGGGAAAGTAGGAAGGAATTCAATGATAAATTTGAGAAATTAGATAAAGATATGGGCAGGCTAAATCAAAATATGGAAGAGAGTAAGAAAGATAATTTGGAAAGTAGGAAGGAATTGAGTAGAGATTTAGGTGAGAAATTAGATAAGAGTAATCAAGAGATGAGAGAGGATATGAGTAAAATAAATCAGAAGCTGGAAGAGAATAATTTAAAACTAGATAGTGTGATTAAAGTAAATGAAGGGTTGAGTATGAAGTATGATATGCTGCAGGAAAGTATTCAGGGGGTGAAACAGGAAATCAGAGGTGAAATTAAGGAGGAGGTAGAGATGAAGGCTAAATATATTATTAAGACAGTAGATAAGAAATTAGAAGCAACAGAAAGTAGGATTCAGGAAAGAATAGTAACTGTGATTGAAGATAAAATAGCAATTCAAGGTGAAAGTTTTAGCAAATTGGTAGAAGCGGAAACTAGGCAGGTGGTAGAGACTTTAGGGGATACTGAAGTAGAATCAGTAAAGACAGTCTGTAAGGAGACTGTAATTGAGAGTAGATTGGAATCATGGGACATTTTAGGTGAAAGCAGATTGGAGGTAGAGGAGATTTTAGGTGAAAGTAGATTGGAGGTGGTAGAGACTTTAGGGGATACTGAAGTAGAATCAGTGAAGACAGCCTGTAAGGAGACTGTAATTGAAAGTAGATTGGAGTCAAGGGAAATGTTAGGTGAAAGCAGATTGGAAGTAGAGGAGATTTTAGATGAAAGTAGCTTAGGTAAGGAACAGCAGTCAGCGGAGATGATAGATGAAAGCAGGATAGCTGTAGAAGAGACTATAGAACGTAGTGAAAAA
The DNA here is from genome assembly GCA_946902985.2 of Meconema thalassinum. NCBI lineage: Eukaryota > Metazoa > Arthropoda > Insecta > Orthoptera > Tettigoniidae > Meconema > Meconema thalassinum. The sequence goes on from OX336390.1 coordinate 143,314,746, forward strand.
GAAGAGAAGATGAAAGTAAAGATAGGGATAGAAGTAGGTAAGATAAAGAAAGTACTAGGCACTCGAGAAATTAAGATGCAGAAAATCTTAGGTGAAGAGGATATGTTGACTAGGGAAGAATTTAATGATGGTGTAGCGGAAATTAATGTGAAATTATTAGTGGCAGAGAAGCGTGCGTTAAGTCATAGTCAGAAGAACATAATTAGTAAACAGGTTAAGAGGAGGAGAGAGATAGATAAGAGCAGAAGCAATAGTCCACGGCTAAAGAGAGCATTAAGTGATAGTAACGGAGAAATGAAAATGAAACCTAAAGGTAGATATTTTAGAAGTAAAATGAAAGAAAAGAGAATTGAGTTGATAGAGGGAAAAGAAAGAAAGATGAAGGAAAGAAAGAAAGCATATGATGTGCAGTGGCGTACTGAATTAGCCAGACTTGGGGAAGTGAGAGGGAGAAAGCCGAAGTACTGTGTTACTATGGATGAATGTAGTACAGAGGAAGTAGAAACTAATGTAACACGGAAGGAAGAATGTGGAATTCTAGTTAAAGGTAGAATTGAAGATGAATGTGGTAAGAACTGTGAAATGCCAGAGAACGTAGTGATGTAAATTTATATTAACGATAGTTACTCTTCCGTATGACCTAAATATTAAATAAAGAAGTTTAGTATGTTTTAACAGAGGTAGATGAGAAACCTGCTGTGTGTAATTTTAATTCAGTCGTGAAGTTAGGATGGTAAGGGGCGCGTAGTGCCTACGCTTATTGATTTAGATTGACTAAAATCATTTAATTTGGAAGACAGAGGTTGTCGTGCTATTGAGCAATTCAGGTAAGTTGAATGTGGGTCCTTAAGCTGCAGGTAAGTTGGAGGAAGTGAGGATTAAATTTAAAAAAGTAGGAAGGTTATTACATAGGTAAGTAATCGAAAGAAAGTAATAATTATTATGGCAACCATAATTATGAATATAATGGTAATGGAGATTTAATTCAAAAGTGGGTGAAGATAAGATGATACAGTGGTAATAAAACGAACGAGTTGAAGAATTAGGTATTGATTTAATAAAGAAGATTCATTTTGAGGACAGCGAGATTATCAGAGGATATATTTTGAGAAATTTATAAGTGGTTTAGAATTGTTAATGGTAATGCGTTGTATGAATTAGCCAACATCGGGTTGAAATAAGGAAGTAGTAACTAATTAGGACATCTGGTAACTTACTTGGTGACAGATATGTGTGTGTGTATGTGTGTATTTTCACGTAAATGGAGGTGAGTTTGAAGTAGTAGGCCAACGAAGGTAATGCCGTTGAGCAATGTGGTTTTAAGTTTTGGTAAGATGCCAAATGGAGTTATAATGGAGGAAGTTTTGGTAAGATGCCAAATGAAGTTTTAAGAAGTTTTTGGGGGATGAAGTAGGTCAGCGAGGTATATTCCGTTGAGCAATGAGTTTTTTATGGTGTCTACGGGACTACGTGAAGTTAATGTTGGGAGTTTTTTTTAAAGTATATATGGATGTATGCACACAAGGTAATAAGAGATTACAAAGGTAAGATTGTCCAAGTTTTAGTTACAGTTACGCACGTTTTAAAGATATTACGAGGCTTGTTATCGAGCTAAACCACTTTTAATAAAACGTTACTGATGATTAATAACGAATTAATGATGTGATAGATTGTTGTCCTACACAGGTAAAAGTAAAGGTAATAATAATAATTAGATGGTTGGCATAATATTTTCTAGAATTGAAAGGAATTTGTTGTAATTCGAAGGTTTGAGGATTTTAAAGATAAATCATTTTTTTAGTAGACAGGAAATTAAAGTTTTATTTATGTCATACGGAGTTAGTAAAGAGAAGTTTAATATTTTGAAGATAAGAATAAGTTAGTAATGTAAGGTGAGTATACCTGAGGGGTAATAATGAAGTTTCAATTACAGGCAGGTGTAATTTACGCATTTAATTTGGTAGAGCAGAGAGTGTCTTAACTGTGTTATAACTCAGGACTTGCTTTATGAAGTGATTATGGGAGAATATTTGCGAATTAGGAGTGTCGGTGTTATTGACTATCAACTAGTACACTGTCATTATTGTAGGAAGACAATAGTTAGGAAAACAAAGTGTGATGTTATTATTCCAAGGAATTTGTCGAAGCATGTAAGATTTTTTTTAGCTGAAATTTAGTGTGTTATTGGTCAGTAAGAGGTGACCTGTAACAATACGAAGATGTGGGATTATACCACGAATAGGGGAGGTTTTTGTATGTGACGTGTGATGTCACGATGGGTTTTGAGAGATTCTGGTATAGCAAGAATGAGCTATAGTCCAGGTGATCGAAGCAAGTAAGGAAGTGTTGACGTGTAATGTCACAATAAGTTTTAAGAGAAAACTATGTTTTTTTTAGGTATTCAGCAAAAAGTCAAATCATGAATAGACCAAGTTCTAAGTATAAGAGCATTAATATTTTGTGGAACGAAATATTTATTCCGAGGAGTTTGTCATGTGTTTTTGTGAAATAGTTTAGTGATATACGTAATTCAGGTTTATTGAGTAGTATTTTGTCCAAGTCTTAATCATTTTGTTATGGTAAGTAAGGAATGACGATACAGTAAAGATATCTTGACGCTAAGTTAAATTTTATAAGATGAACGAGAAGTCAGATTTTACATTATTTGTGATTTTGAAAATTCAAGTTATTGTTTTTGAGAAGTAGTAAAGAGAAATTATGGTTTTATGAGAAGTTAAGAAGTCGTGGAGACTTAGGAAGTATTAATTTGAAAGGAGGCGACCGTGGCCTAAGACAGAATTAAGCCACGAAGGCAGGTGAGTAGTAACTTGGATATTTAAGTGAACTGTTTAATAGCTGCTTTAAGGTATTTCGATGTCATTATGTATTTGGGGAAATATTTACATGTATGACATATGCACTGAAATTGGAATTGCCTTAGGTATCTTGCTAAGTTATTTTTTTCTTCAATTATTGAAATTTTACTGCATTTGAGTAATCCCTTTATAGAGACGAAAGGAATATTGTGTTGTTTGCATATCGTGTGCTATGATAGTTTTAAAGTGTTAATCAGCTGGTACGACAACAATGTAATTCTACACCAGACTGACGAAAACTACGTTCACTAGATAAGAAACCAAAATTGTATGTCAAGCATACAATCACCACCATTATAAACGAGTGCAGCGTTGACATATATGTCAAAATTAAAAGTGAAGGGCATTATATGTATATTTTTTACAGCATATATATAAAGAAAAATGAACATTATGAACATTTGGAAGAATGAGATGAATGAAAGTTAAAATGTGAATTTTTGCGAAGAATATATTTCTTGTATATTTTTTGTATTGATGAAGAGTATATTGTATGTTGTCTTTTTGGGGGTTATAATATTATTTATAGTTTTTTATGTTGGATGTGGTAAGATAAATAATGTGAAATGTCATTTAAATTATTTATCTTAGGGGCGATTGTAACGATTCGATCCCATAGCTGTTATATTTAAAGGGTTATTCATTTATCATGTTATTAATATTATTAATTAGTACATCCATAAGATGATTTTTATATCAGATAATTGTAAGCGGTTTTTATTATTATATTCAATTAGATTTTTATTAACATTTATTTGTAAAGAGACGAAGTATGATATATTGCAACAAGATTGGCGATATGGATTAACCCTATGCGTCACAAACAGAACGTCGCAGTAGTAATTTCACAACGGCCGGTAGCCATTGTCCCGGGATCTTAAAAACCCCAGAATGACGCAGTATCGTTTCACCACGGCTAAGAGTCATTGTCTCGGGATGCTAAGAAACCCAATATGAGTAACCATCACGTGCGCACCATATAGTTCCTTCGAGAAGGAATGGAACATTATATTTCAACTATGGTGTAACCAATACGTCACTACTATAGCCCATATACGCGTCAAAGCTGCAAGTTAGGAGTCAAGAATGGAGAAGGCTAAAGAGAGAGGGAAGCTGTGACACCACGTGCCAAGGAAGATATAAGCTGTAACCCGCGTCTACAACACGATTAGTGAACGACAACTCATTAGTGACAGAGCAGCGACAGAGGTCGACCGACTGCTACCTGAAATATCATTCATAGCTTTAGCATACATCATGTCTCGACATAATAACCACAATGTTGACAATATATATATATATATAAGCTGACAATGGCTTATAGTGGAATACTACAATAAATCTAGAGATGGCAACACAATGGAACGTAGTATTGTGCCCGTTTAGACCGGAGTCCGCACGACCACATATGCATTTTACCAATAATCAGTCAGCACGAGAATCAAAATATCCCGGAGCGCCAGATGGGTTAAAGCAAATCGCAAAAACGACATCAAATTTATAAAAATGCTTTGCTGATTTTTGGCTCAATGCAACAATAAGGATAGAAGGAGATTTAATTGGGTGAAACACATCTGGTAAAATTATCTCAGTTTATTTAAAGTTAAAATCTGACTGCAAGAATAATACTCAAAGCAGCATCATCCACATGTGGCGATCCACACTCTTATTTACACACAATATATAGAAATCTTCCAAACACATTTGACAATCTTTTTGAAAACACAAGTCCGATTGTTAGTCCTGTGGACTGTGTTCCAAAATTATTAACTTTTTATTCCAGTGCAAAATGAATTGTCCATACTGGAAATAACGTCGATCACTGTTTGACTATTTACATGATGTTAACACTCGTAGAATAAATGTTTATAGAATTTCTTAAACTTTCACTTGTTTTCCAGTTTTCCAAAATATATCGTTGAAACTATTATTATCATCGTAGCAACACAAATTATTAACACATATTAACAATATCTGAAAAGTATTTGACCATTGAGCATAGCATCGAAGAACTGTGCGAAGCACAACAACAATTAATTGTTCTTCTGACATTAAATATTCGAGAAGTGACTCGATTATGAACTTCAAGTTCCAAACAAAATATATGATTTCTGAATTATTAACTTGATCAATAAATGGTTGAACCATTCAACTATTAGATTTTCCACTTGGGAACAATATTATAAAAATATTTATATTTATGGCCATTTCTAGCAACTTTCACAACTTGCAATTCTTCGACAGAATGCGAAAATTAGAATTGTAGTCTTATAATGAATTCATTTAGTTCATGGCACTAGGATTGAAAATATCCTTCAAATTATTCGTGGTTAAAGAATTATTTTTAATTGGCAGTGGCCCATTCTACTATCTGTGTAAGAACACAATATTACAAAAACAACGGCAAAGGTCTTCCTCTGAAGAAGAATAAACTACTATCATGACAAATCCGGGTTCTAGCAAAATCAAAGTCTAAATGGAATTCGTAAACAAGGTTGAAATAAGAACTGATGGTTTCAAAGAAATAACCTTCGGGTTATTCATACGACGAAATGTGTGGCTCCAATACTCCTACTATAAACCTGAGCCATCGAACCTGCTATTTGATTGATGCTCGAAAAAACCTTCATTCCTGCGACTTAACATGCGCACCTGGGAATGGCATTCAACTACTCCACACACATAAATTATCTTCCCAAAATTTATACAATAAATCAAGCCTCTGCTTGTTATCAACACTGGAAGATTAATAAACTGACAAGTTTATTTTATTTTACCATTCAGTTCAACCCGTGAATTTACCATACATATGAAAAGCTTCATTTCACTTTCGAAGTGTATTTACGTCATGATTTTATATAAATACAACAATATCCTATTTGATACAAATATCAATTGCTTCCCGTTTCATGCCTCTCCGTGTTATATGAAACATATACTTTGCTCATAGCAAATATCAACTGTTCAACCAGAACTGAAATGTAGGTTGAATGCGGGCTTGCGCTATCCACTCTCCTTCGTAAAATCTCCTGTTCCATACTAGAAATGTTTCAACTACTTCATAGGCTCTTTCTCTCAATACATATGATTATTATAAAATATAATATCCAAGAAATATTTAGAAAAATTATGAAAATTATTATTATTATTATTAGTGGATTATTATTATTATTATTATTATTTCAAATATGTTTAATTATCATCTCATTATGTGAGAATCCACATGTTCGAACCTTCGAATATGGAAAAAATATCCATTCCTCAACAAAAATAAATTTAACTTTTACAGTTACATCGGCTGATTACCGTGATTTCCCAAAAATATGAAAAATTCAAATAAATGCTCAAAATGCTCGGTCATCGATCCTAAACTGTTCTGAGTGCTGAAAATGCTCAGAATAAATCTAACAAGTCTTGCGTAAATCATTACAAGCTTTAAATATGACGAAAAAAAATGTTTTGGTCATCTGCAGAAAAAATAGTTTGTTCCAATTAGCTAAGCATAATATAATTCAAATGTGGCTTACATTTCTTGATGTTCTTGAAGTGTAGTAAACCTGGTCTATACCAGATTTATCCGTAGACATGCCCTAGCGGACAAGCACGTATAATCCTTGTATCGGCCGCCATTGTAGACCCACAAATCGTCTAGTCAGACATAGTGGTAGTATTCTTCGACGTTTGAATAAACTGTGGTTCCATTTTAATATGGGCTTCTATCAAAGCCATAACAGTTTGTTTGAAAAGGGTCAGATCTAAGCGATCTCTTCTTAAATGTGTCAGTTGTAACTTAACTCACTGTAATCTCATCAGTACAAGAAAAACGTTGACAGTCTAAGCAGTTAACGGCTGTTCTGAAGATCGTTCCCTGGGCATGGTTTATTAAAATCACCATCTGCCATGCGCTAGACAACCTGCAGTTTCCCTTGCGTAGACTAATGAACACCACCGTTATAGACTAGTCTTCACTGTACTGACGGATCGAAGTGGTTAAATAGTTACAAAATATGAAAACTGACTTCAAATGGATCTAAACATCCAAGTATTAATTTACTATTGGACTGTGACAAATACTATTTTCTAGACCAAGTCTAGCATATGTCCTTTAGGAAATATAAATATTTCCACCAATGTCTGTCGAAAAACAATCACCTCAGTGATTCTCCTCACCAGAAACTTACTAAGTTCCAACTCGTTTGCGCAGCACTTCTCGTGACTATCACGATTTGAAAAGTACTTCCTCGTAGACGCGGCAACCATGTGCCTTGGCTCAGCGTAGACGCAACTTGTTCGCCAAGTGCTTGTGATGAATTGAGCTATCCATTCCTGCTCCAGCTTGCTTTTATACAAAAACGGTCAGGGTCACGCGTCATCGCCTGATATCTAGAAATCCTCATATCTCTTGAATCCCTGGTCCGATTTACTTGATACTAATTGCATTCTCTTTTATTTGGCCGTGCCAGTAATCTGATCCCAGTCTCAAGTCTCTGCTCCATAGTTAACTATTTAATCAATAAATAGTCTCCACCTCTGCTATGACTCGCTACGTCATTTACCATCCAACTATCGGTAATTTTCTTCGAAAGGCTTCGAGAAGCAATGTAGCGCGATATTCAAATATCTGAACTTTCAAAAGCTGCTACAGCCTTTCCCTTGATATCTAGGTGTCTGAAACTTGGAATACCCATTCCTAGATTTGGGCACAGTATGCTGTATCTTATGACATACTACAACATTTTTTTGAATATGAGAAGGAACATTAAGGTTATCTGTTATAACGTTCAATATGACAAAGCTGCAAGTTGGTGAGCATAAACAATTATTACTTCCGTCTCTATTTGTAATTTAGAGTCAAGCTTTTTTTATTCAAGTAATTTAAATGTTCATTTTCTTTTAAATAATTAAACCGCAGTTGGTAAATTAAATTCTTTTTTGTAACTATTAGTATTTTGTTCTTGAGTCAATAAATTCATTTCCTTTAACGTAATGCCTATTTCTTTCATAGTGGTTAGTAAATACTATAGGCAAATTAACTACTCCATATAAATAAATACTGAATGGTTAGTCAACTAAGTTACACTACGGCCCGGGTAAGTGGTCTCGACTCTACTGCTGATAGCCGAGGTTAATTCATAAATTTCGATTCACTGTCTTAAATAGGAATCTGGCGCTCAACAACTTATTATATTATACTATCACAGGTAAGGTCACACCACAGTGTATATTATTTATTCTTATCATGTTTGTTAAATAGAACCTTTACAGTTGTCACCACGTTTAAGGACTCATTAAAAATGTTACAGCAGCTAGATGTCTCGAGTAAATCTGCTGGCGAATTATGTTTTAATTAAATATATATTTTACACCTTAATATGCACAATATAACGCTTAATTTTAAAACATCTGAGTCATTACAAAACAATAAACATATAACATTTCAAGCAAAAAACCTAGCTCTGATCGGGTTTCAACCATAGGCATTTGAGCGATAGGCTAACGCTCTACCACTGAGCTAATTGTGTCAAAGAATATCGTTCTATATAAAATGACTTACATAGAACTTGTTAGCAAATAATGATTTATACCAAACGATTTCATCACTGGAGTATGTTATTTATATATAAAGCATTTCATACAAAGTTTATTTATTTTGTATCAGTACGCTATATTGCATGCAATACTCAAATTAGTGAAATATAAGTCAGGCACAAGATATCCGCTGCCATCTTGTCTTATTACTGAATCAGCTCAGCTTTTTAAAATCACGTCTGCACTATAGTATTACAAAATAAACTTTTAATTTCGAACGTGCCTCTTCCTTTAGAACAGTTAAAACGATTCTCGGCTCGATAATCGGAACTGGTGGGTCCCATGATATGGATTATAAAGTTTGCATAAGTCGCACTGCCGCCATCCTGAAATGGTATGGCGGACGACCTTGTAGTTTTGTCACAAGACGCATCCTATACGAAGGTATGTTGTTACCAAATTTGGTAGAGATCGGATGATTTGGTTAGTCGTTATTTGATTTTACGTTTTGAACGTTTGAGTGGCTGCCAATCAGTTTTAGTAAAGATGGCGGCGATATGAAACATGACACTGAGGTGTCCTTTGCTAGTGCTACCTTTGTACCAAATTTCGTTCAATTTGCATTCACCGTGTTCGAATTGATAGGGGGGGACAGACATTCAGAGTACACACACTCACACACACACAGACACACACACACACACACATACACACACACACACACAGACTCACACACACACATACACGCACACAGACAGACACACTTTTTTCGCCCTGTGTTGATCTCATAAGTCTACTTTCATTTTTTGCAAAAATTGAAAGTAGGCTAATAAATACCTTACTGATTTCCAATCCCAAAGTCTTAATATTTTGGTTTCGTACTGCATGTAAATTATTAAGCTCAATTCTTCATTATTTCCAGACAATTATTTACAAACACAAATATGTAAACTGATCCGTTCCTGCACTTCATCTAAAGAAGTATTCATTTCACACACTCCCAACACCATACAGAAGCGACAGCTCAATTTGCGAAGTTGATACCAACTAGACACAATGTGTAACGTAACTGGGTATGCGGGGTGCTGACAACACCCCAGCTTATAAATGCTATTGTCGGCAATCATAGACACAACTTTAAACAATGCAAATGATTAAAACTCCAAGCTTATTCAAGAAGGTACTGAGTTCCTCAAGAGTGTAGCCAACTTCTGTCAGCAAAAACAAGCGAATATTACACTTGGGGTGTTCTTAGCATACCACATACCCAGTTAAAGGTTAATCGTTTATTCCCATGCATTGTTTCCATCTGTGACCTGCAGATAGCAACTGAATATAAGATCACGGAAATGGTGACGAGCAGAGGGCATGATTATTCAGTAAACACGTGTAATATTCGTGGATAAGAGTGGTTATTATGTAGTCTGATTTTGAGGGTGCAAAGATTGGATCACGTGTGAGTTGTGGGCTTTAACTTTGGATAGTTAATTTTTCTGTCTTGAGTACTGGGTATTTGTAACCTTTTCATCACCCATTTCATTCACACTACGATGATTAAGGATATCAACTTAAAATCCATGCAGCTGGCATCTATCATGGACAAACGCCACTCGTTTATTGAAACAATTCTAATGTGAGTATTCAACAATATATTGGAATAATTTGCTGTACACTCACCCAGCGTTAAGTCATTTCGGAAGTTATTTAACGATTTGAAGAAATGGGTTGCATTCAAATGCGAAAATCAGCTGGACATCTGTCGAGGAGAGTGTACAGAGGACAAGTTTCATATGAGGCATTCTGTAATCCACTTTCAGGCTGGATTTTTATCAATGGCCATCATTGCAACGGACCTTAGATTTTTGTTCAAGCTTGTAGGTTACCATTTGAGGGAGTTGGTAGGTTGTAAACGTCATCGGAGACCAAGCAGTAGAATTTCTGTCACATAAAGAATCCCCTTCTAGAGCAACATTCTGACATCTCTATAAGTACAGCAGATAAATAGTACGTTAATCGCGAGAGATTATTTAATAATCATCCCGCAGCCGGGAGAGCATCTGTAGTTGGTAACACAAAAGAAGATTTGAACACCGGTTTTAAACGTCTGAAAAGTTGAATAAGTATCGCGTAGTGTTAGTTACATTTTATATGATAAAAGAGTTACTAACTCAGTTAAACCATCTGTGCTTGTTTCAACTCCCCACGTCTGCGGGGAGAAAATTAATTTCCCCTTTAGGGGCTTGGGAGACCGTCCTGTAATACGTTTAAAAGTGTTTTAGCGCTTGACCTTTGCCGTGGAGTTATCTTTTTGATCTTCAGGGCAAGAACTCGCAGCAGTATTTCCTTCTCCCGGTTAATTCTAGCAGTGTAGGATGTAATTTAGCTGGAGGTACATCTTATGTAATATACAATCCAAGGTGAATTAATATCTTCATTAAAGTAGCATTAAATCTTGTGCACTTCTCAGCTGACTTGTTAAAAAGAAGGAGAGCTTTATAATTGTTTAACAAGATCCGTAAGAATAACGTTACTTCACGTATCATAAAGCAAGAGTAGAGAGTAATTGGTTGAGACATAACACTTCTCAGTTTTGGTCTATAGTAGTATAATACACACATCAAAAAAAGTTTTGCATCACCTCGGTTCCAAGAGTTCCGGAACCTTTAAATACAAAGGGAATAGAGATCAACACAAACAACATTTCAGCTCGTTTTATTGCTCATGAGACCCACACATTGCATGTTGTACCATCATACAGCTAGACTTTCAGCATTTGTGGTCCAGATTGCAGTACACACCACTACCTCTAATACCCAGTAGCACGTCCTCTTGCATTGATGCATGCCTGTATTCGTCGTGGCATACTATCCACAAGTTCATCAAGACACTGTTGGTCCAAATTGTCCCACTCCTCAACGACAATTCGGCGTAAATCTCTCAGAGTGGTTGGTGGGTCAAGACGTCCATAAACAGCCCTTTTCAACATATCCCAGGCATGTTCGATAGGGTTCATGTCTGGCGAACATGCTGGCCACTGTAGTCGAGCGATGTCGTTATCTTGAAGGAACGCATTCACAAGATGTGCACGATGAGGTCGAGAATTGTCGTCCATGAAGACAAATGCCTCTCCAATATTCTGCCGATATGGTTGCACTATGGGTCGGAGGATGTCATTCAGGTATCGTAAAGCCGTTTCGGAGCCTTCCATGACCACCAGTGGCGTACGTCGGCCCCACATAATGCCACCCCAAAACATCAGGGAACCACCACCTTGCTGCACTCGCTGGACAGTGTGTCTAAGACGTTCAGCCTGACCAGGGTGCCTCCAAACACGTCTCCGACGATTGTCTGGTTGAAGGCATATGCGACACTCATCGGTGAAGAGAACGTGATGCCAATTCCGTGGGGTCCATTCAGCATGTTGTTGGGCCCATCTGTACCGCGCTGCATGGTGTCGGGGTTGCAAAGCTGGACCTCGCCATGGACGTCGGGAGTGAAGTTGCGCATCATGCAGCCTATTGCGCACAGTTTGAGTTGAAACACGACGTCCTGTGGCTGAACGAAACGCATTATTCAACATGGTGGCATTGCTGTCAGGGTTCCTCCGAGCGGCAATCCGTAAGTAGCGGTCATCCACTACAGTAGTAGCCCTTGGGCGGCCTGAGCGAGGCCTGTCATCGACAGTTCCTGTATCTCTGTACCTCCTCCATGTCCGAACAACATCGCTTTGGTTCACTCTGAGACGCCTGGAAACTTCCCTTGTTGAGAGCCCTTCTTGACACAAAGTAACAATGCGGACGCGATCGAACTGCGGTATTGACCTTCTAGGCATGGTAGAACTACAGACAACATGAGCAGCGTACCTTCGTCCTGGTGGAATGACTGGAACTGATCGGCTGTCGTACCCCCTCCGTCTAATAGGCCCTGCTCATGCATGGTTGTTTACATCTTTGAGCAGTTTTAGTGACATCTATGAACAGTCAAAGGGACTGTATCTTGGATACAATATACACAGTCAACGTCTATATGCCGGAGATCTGGGAACCGAGGTGATGCAAAACTTTTTTTGATGTGTGTAGAATTCGCACAATGTGTATTCATTGTCTAATTTTCATAGAACATCGTCAGAGAGGAGTCGCGTCGATTATACCACAGTAAGATACGCGATATAATTATGTCACACCACTCACGTTGGCATTGATCTGGTGCTTCTTCACTTTATGCACTTAATGATGAAACCCGTGACGCATCGTACTATACAGGGTAGGTAGGGTATGTTTGTAAATAAATAGAACGTCTATCCATACAAAATAACGAAACAATATCGATTTAAAAGATGGTACTGTACATTGGCTTTCATGGCCAGTGAATTAAAACTCAGCAATTATTCGGCACAAAGCTAGAAGAATTGCTGAGTTTTAAACATTTATTTAGTTAAAACGTACAGGTTTCGGCCCACATTGGAGCAATCTTCAGCTTATATTAGAAAAACATATATTCTAAATAAACTGAAACTAGTTGATACCCGTCAGGGAGCGTGGTGGCTCAGCGGTCTAGCTGTATGCCTCTCACCAAGGCGGTCCGGGTTCGATTCCCGGTCAATGCATGTGAGATTTTCGAAGTGAAATGCCATGTCCTGTGGTTCGGATTCCACGTAAAAAGGAGGTCCCGTGGCTCATGATCTCGCGATTAACGGTCACGTTAAACTACAAGCTTACTTTTTTTTTGATACCCGTCAAAAGATAACGGTCAATGGGAAAATATTGACTGAAGAATTGTCTTATATACATTCCTTGTACGATTACTTCATGGCACTGTTGAAACTTTTATGGCGTCAAAAGATTGCACTCTCGATATTGCAACATACTGCTGGCCAGGGGCGGCTCCTGATTATAATTTTAGGGTGACCCAGATGATACTATTGTTGTTTCATATTTTATTTTATTTTATTCATGTTTTATATTTTATGTTTGTCATTTATTAGCCTACTTTCGATTTTTGCAAAAAATGAAAGTAGACTTATGAGATCAACACAGGGAGAAAAAAAGTGTGTCTGTGTGTGTGTGTGTTTGTATGTGTGTGTGTGTGAGTCTGTGTATGTGTGAGTGTGTGTACTCTGAATGTCTGTCTTCCCCTATCAATTCGAACACGGTGAACGCAAATTGAACGAAATTTGGTACAAAGGTAGCACTAGCAAAGGACACCTCAGTGTCATGTTTTATATCGCCGCCATCTTGACCGAAACGTAATGTCGGCCACATAAATGTTCAAAGTTTAAATCAAATTACGACTAACCTAATCATCTGATCTCTACCAAATTTTGCAACAACATACCTTTATGGAGGAAGCATCCTTTGACCAAATTAATAGGTCATTAGCCTAATAATTTGCGGATAGCGGCCATCTTTGTGTGAAAATCGATTCCCCCTGTTAATTCGAACACGGTGAAACCGAATGGAACGAAATTTGGTACAGAGGTAGCACTAGAAAAGTGCACCTCAGTGTCATGTTTTATATTACCGCCATCTTGACGGAAACGTAATCGCGGCCACCCAAATGTTAACAGCTAAAATGTCATTACGACCAACCTAATAATCTAGTCTCTACCAAATTTTGCAACAACATATCTTTATGTGGGAAGCATATTCTGACCTAACTGCAAGATCATCAGCCCAATAGTTTGCAGATGGTGGCCAAGTATGTGTGCAAATCGATTCCCCCTATCAATTCATACACGGTGAAACGGAATTGAACGAAATTTTGGTACAGAGTTGGCACAAGCAAAGGGCACCTCAGTGACATATTTTATATCGCCGCCATCTTGACGGAAACGGAATGACGGCCACCCAAATGTTAAAAGCTTAAATCAAATTACGACCATCCTAATAATTTGATCTCTACCAGATTTTGCAACAACATGCCTTTTTGTGGAAAGCATCTTATGACTGACTACAAGGTCATCAGCCCAATAGTTTGCAAATAGCGGCCATGTATGTGTGCAAATACATTCCCCATATCAATTCAAACACGGTGAAACCGAATTGAATGAATTTTTATACAGAGGTTGCACTTGCAAAGGGCACCTCATATTCATGTTTAATATCCCGATAGCACGTTGTATTTCAACAAGCTACTACAACCAACATTCAATTATACTCCTTGGACAAAGAGTTATAACAATACCCATGCATTTAGGAGAAAGTAGGCTATATGTTCTTTACTGAACTTCTTGTTGTTGCCAATATTGCCTTTATCATAATTCCACACAACACAACATTTCAAACAAGTTTTAATAAACAGTTCATGCATTAAAAACTGTACTCACATGGCTCCTTATTTGTATATATATTCTCTCCTGTGCTTGGATGAAGCAAATTTATCTATTACCTCGGTTGATGAGCTCCTAATTTTTTAATTTCTAAATTTGTGTTCAGAGCTATAGCAGAAAATAGTTTTGTTAATAAACAAGAAGTTCCGTGAAGAACTATACAGCCTACTTTTCATGCCAATGATTATTCAACAGTATATGAACCTATCTAGAATAATGACAAAATTAAGTTGGTAATATCGAAATATCAAATTAGTTCAAAATATACCTGGTATAATGTAGCCTATTAGAGCACTACAGTTGGCGTCCCTGGTGACTGAATATATTCTTAGTTCCATCTCTTATGGTACAGAATACAAAATTAGGTTGAAATCCAATGGACGTTACATGCAGTTAGACACTGGATCTATCAGCACGCGTAAAAGTATGTTGCCAACAATACCATGCGTGTGCTGGTCAGAAATAATCTGAAATATTATGATATCTTGTTGTGCCAATTTTGGATGAAATCCATTTGTTAGTATAGAAGTTACATGTATTTAAAAATTGGACATATCAGCAGGCATAGAATCATGTTGGCAGCACTGCCTTGTATTAATTGCTCCAAATTAATCTACAATGTCAGGTGCTATACGTGTGCAAAGTATAGAACTGTTGGCTTGCATACTTTCTGATATATTGATATTAGGGTAAAAAAATATAGACAGCATTTATTAACAGTTGGCAGCCCTGATTGCTCTTAGCAATACTTACAGTCATATCTGTTATGGTACACATAGCACATACGAAATTTGGTTGAAATCCAACTGATAGTATAGAAGTTACATGCATTTAAAAATTGGTACTATCAGCAGGCTTATAATCATGTTGGTAGAACTGACGTATATAAGTTACTCCAAATTAATCTAAAATGTCAGAATATACGTGTGCATAGTTTAAAGCTGTTGGCTTGCATACTTTCTGATATATTGGTATTTGGATAAAAAAAAAATAGAAAGCAATTATTAACCGTTGGCAGCCCTGGTGGCTCTTAAGAATACGCTCAATCATATCTGTTTACAGATATTACATACAAAATTTGGTTGACATCCAATTGATAGTGTAGAAGTTATATGCATTTAAACATTGGACCTATCAGAAGGCTTAAAATTATTTTGGCAACACTGTCATTGTTGGCCTCCTGGAAATTAAATTGAAATAGTATTATCTGCATGTGTGCCAATTTTGGAATAGCTCCCATGCATACCTTGCGAGATATCCAACATGGAGCTCAAATTTCTAGTGCGTTTTTTCAGCAGTTGGTAGCACTGACATCATTTTCAAATATGGACGTGAGATATTCCGGTACACATCTTTACTCATACTAAATTTGGTTTTGATTGCTGCAGCCGTTTAGGAGTTGATAGGGGGACACACACACACAGCCAGACAGGCAGACAGACAGAAGGACAGACAGACAGACACACATTTTCCCGGATCGATCTCATAAGTCTACCTTTTCCTCATTTTTGCAAAATGTGGAAAGTAGGCTAAAAATCCACTTTCATTTTCCTGTCTAATATACTCGTCATATAAAGTAACGGTTGTTCCACAAAAGTTAAAAACACATTTATACAGTAGAAATTAATTTCATCCACAGAACTCAACACACTTGTACTGTACTTGGAACACCAGACAACTGAAAATGTATGAATATATTTTTGTCTAATGTCATCAAGCTGCGAACAATGGCTGAATACCTGTTTAAGGCGTGGGGTGGGGTGGACCCTTCTCCCGTAATCCGGTTTGTCAGAGACAGAAGCAGGAAGTGAATTGGAGACATCTTCTTGCTTCAAAGCAACGCTATGGGCCCAATCTGCTGTCCCTTGAAGAGAGAGAAAATTCCCTTCATTGCACTGAAGAGTTCACGTGCAAGACAGAGGTATGTCCACTGTGTCCTCACCCGGCTTTACATGGGACTTTCTGTGGAGCGGCCCTCACTATAACAATACACCGAATGAGGTTGTCAGGATCTTAAGCTAGAGATGAGTTATGTATAATGAATTCTTTTTAGAGATTCTAGAAGGGTAAAACACTTATTTTAAGTTGGGCAGGACCCATTCGGCCCTTAATGACGCAACGCACCTGCTGCTGGCCATGACTGAAAACTTGCTGAGGTAAATTGAGACCTATAGCCTACGTTCCCGAGTTTCCCCTTGAGCATTATTGATTGTCATTAAGTGTGCCAAATGATTTGGAAATTGTTGCCCCTTAAAGAAAATGGTAGTGTTTTATCGGATGGTGTTAAATCAAGTCGAAGGATTAGACCTCTGTGCCTAATTTTAACTGCACTTATTGCTCCCAAATTCAAGCAATTTTCATATATATTTCTTATAATTGATATGGTTGCATTTAGGAGCCTTTGGGAAAAGTTCAGATTTCTAAGGAGCATAACCATGGGTCAAACGTTTGGAGTATGTGAAGGCAAAGCACTTCATTCCAAGGAATTCCAGAATTCTGTAAGATACTGAAGTAGCTGGCTTTCATCTTCAGTATTTAATCTGTTAACGCTGGTGTATGTTTTTGAACTACAGTTCATTACATTGTTCATTTCTTGGTGTGAGAATACACACTTTCAAGAAATTTGTTCGCAGAACTGAATGTTTCGCCGTAAATCTCAGTCACGATACCCTCGTGCGTTGAAAGTCTGACTGGTAATACAATAACATTTGATTTATCACCATTCACAGAATCGTCGTTACCATGTAGCAAAAAATCAGACAATTCCATTTCATCTGGTTTCGATCACGTGTTCTGATGTAAGTGGCGTATTTTGGAGAAGGACCAGAGAGAAGAGTATTTAATACAATTGTGAATAACTGTTTGGCGAGAAGCGTGCGGCACAACATGCAAAATCTACCGGAAGTCTCCTCCATGAACAATAACTTTCCCACAAAACGGAATAATGTCGTTACGTATCTTTTAGAAGTCGATTCGTACACATTAATGAATGAATATTTGCCATTGGGGCTCCATCCCATATTATGAGCCATGCTAATCGAATATCGTCAGCTGGATTGCAATTTAATTCAGAGGTATTTTGAATGTTAAATGTAGGAGCTATACTTCTGCATAATGTTGTTTTGCTTGAATTCACTTGATTTGCAGATCTGACTCGAATAGCTTCTGAGTAGTCTAATATATCTACAACTGGCCGCAAGAATCGTCGCTTATATTTTAGGAATATAAGGAAGATATGTGATTTCATGCAATTCCATACATTTTAAAACAATAAGTTACGGACCATATGCATGTGGCACGGTAACATTGGCACCAAATGAAACGAAGGGCATAGCATTGTTGTACTGCCGATTTATTTTTCTCTCTGATATTCCTTGAGATGCATGGACATTAACCATTATGAAGATGGTATTAAATATTATCCGTGTTGACTGACATTAATCTCAAATTATAAAAGACGCCTTGTCAAACACTAGAAAGTAATTTAATAATTAAATTAACACGTACATGTTTTGTTATATCAATGATAACTCCGTCAGCGTGAAAATACAGGGCGCCCGAGAATGTTCTCCGCAGTGGGTACGTGCAGCTGTGAGTGGTTGAGTCATGAGTTTTAGTTGGCTGCACTGCACTGTGTCCTTCAAAGCGGGACTTCCCCGTGTGAGCTGTCGATGTGTATCGCGATAAGCGTGCCAGCCTGCATGTCTTCAGCGTGTATTACAGTCAGCGAGCGTTCTGGTAGATTATTGGAAGAGTGCAACAGTATATAGGCGGTAATGTTTACTACTGAAGAGAGAGTTTTTTTGGTGGATTACGTTTTTCGCGAAGGCGATCGGTTTACAGAAAATATAAAATTAAGATTTCAGGCGCGGTTTCCTAATTCAAAGAGTCCAAACCGTGATACCGTTCGGGATTTGGTAAGTAAATTTCGTGTGACTGGCTCAGTTCACGATGTACAGGGAACAGGCAGGCCTACGCTGTTAACAGACGAAGAACTTGATGGAATCTCCGATATTATGCTGCGTAGTCCAAGTAAATCAACACGAAATTTAGCTCAACCAACAGGAATCTCTAAGTCGACAGCACATAGAGCTGTAAGAGACAAGCTTCAGTTGTTCCCTTATAGTGAGCGATGTATGGAAGATAGACATATGCTCTCGCGGACTTTTTTTTGTAGAACTTTTCATGCTGAACAATTCTTACACTTATAGTATTTAGATATTTTTAACGGTTTGCCCAGCGTAAGCTTACAAAGCGCTCGACGCCAGGTATTTTATCGACTTTTCCACTAAAATCGTTACTGCTCGGCTTCTTTTGATCATAAATAAATTATTTTCTACACAAATCATACTCGATATATCCTTTACAGGATGGTGAAAACTGCATCAAAATCCATCCAGTGGTTCTCGAGTTTACCCGTAACATTCAAGAATCGGGGACTTTGTTTTATACTAAGTTGAGATGTTGCAAGCGGCAGCCGTGCTACCAACGTAACTGCTGTAGCTAGCTTTCTCAGACGCAGGTAGGCGCTGCGGAGAACATTCCCGGACTCACGGTATCTTAGAAAACATTTTAACAAAAACCAGAAAGATATTGGATATCCTTACAAAAAGTCATTAATTAAATTAAATGAAAGGTCACAAAATAGAATTAATAATTAATTATAGGATGTGTGAAATACTTGGACATTGATAATCCAACCGTAAATGGTACGATAACATTGCACCACATCCACCTGAGATATGTCACTTCAATAAATATTGCACATGGGAAATTTTGCTTCAGAACATAGACCTGCTGAAAAACATCTGTCGTTTATACAAATGTATTAATCAGAAGTTTCCCATGTGCAAAATTTATTGAAGTGACTGGTATCTCAGTTTGATGTGGTACGTTGTTCAATCTTCCAGACCTCATACTGCAAGAAAAACCATGGCAAAAATTGAAGAATTGGGAGGAGTCAAGCTGCTACCACATCCAGCATACAACCCTGATCTTGCGCCTTCAAATTGTCATTTTTTTTTTGCGTGGAAGAAATTTCGAAAACATTGGGTCTCGCTGATTTCTTTGCATCAAAACCCAGAGACTAGTACCGTCGAGGGATAAGAAACCTCACTGAAAGCTGGCTCAAGACCATAGAATCTGATGGTGTCTACTTTGAAGAGTAGTTTAATATCCTGTCAGAAAACTTTACAAATAAAATTTTCTTTAAAATACGACATCCCCTGTAAATTGATATCCTCACAATCAAAGATATTAACATTTTCATTAGCAATATTGGTATATTCTACGATAAATACATTCAAAAACTAGAGAAACTATTCTCAAAAAGACGTTAGGTTAAGTGTCAATACGGAGAAGTAATGTTCTTCATCTATTGAATTTAATTTCGTGCTATTTGATAGGAGATGATACACACAGAACGGAATGTGTAACAAGACATGGCTCTTACTTTGGTAGGGTATGTCTAAGCGGTGTAAACGCTCGAATCCCTAGTTCAGGAAGTCCCGAAAGGCATGGAAATGTATGTTGTTGTCAATTGTATTATTGGGAACTGAGTTGACGCTGTTTTTTTAGACGTAGCTGATTTCCGGCAGTTCCTGTACTGATGTCCACTTCACTACACGTCTCACTATGGACACTACACAGGTTTTACACGTATAAAAGAAAACAAAACAGCAACACTTTGGAAGTGTAATAGACTTACGGAATTAAACAAGAAGTTCCGTGACGAACTAAAGAGCCTACTTTTCTCGAAATGTAAGATTAATTCCAATTATTAATCTATATTGACCTAATTAGAATAATGACGAAATTGAGTTGGTAATATCGAAATTTCTAATTAGTTCGAAATATAACTGGCATGATGTAGCATAATATAGCACTACAGTTGGCAGCCCTGGTGACTGAATATATTCTTAGTTCCATCTCTTAAGGTACAGAATACAACAAAAGGGATAGCATGGGCGTTGCATGTAGTTAGACATTGGACCTATCAGCGTGCGTAAAATCATGTTGGCAACAATGTTATGCATGTGTTGATCAGAAATAATCTGAACTCTTAAGATCTATTGTTGTGCCAATTTTGGATGAAATCCATTTATTTGTATAGAAGTTACATGTATTTTAAAATTGGACCAATCAGCAGGCTTAAAATCATGTTGGAAGCACTGACGAATATTAGTTACTCCAAATTAATCTAGAATGTAAGGTACTATACGTGTGCAAAGTTTAGAGCTGTTGGTTTGAATACTTTCTGATATATTGATATTAGGGTAAACAAATAGAGAGAGAATTTATTAACAGTTGGCAGCCCTGGTTGCTCTTAAGAATACGCATAGTCATATCTGTTATAGTACACATAGCACATACGAAATTTGGTTGAAATCCAATCGATAGTATAGAAGTCACATGTATTAACACTTCGTCAATTCAGCAGGCTTAGAATCATGTTGGAAGCACTGACGTATATTGGTTACTCCAAATTAATCTAGAATGTCAGGTACTATACGTGTGCATAGTTTAAAGCTGTCGGCTTGCATACTTTCTGATATATTGGTATTAGGATAAAAACAATAAAGAGTGCATTTATTAACAGTTGGCAGTCTTGATGGCTCTTAAGATTACGCTCAGTCGCATAAATCCATGTACACATAGTACATACGAAATTTGGTTGAAATCCAATTGATAGTGTAGAAGTTATATGCATTTAAAAATTGGACATATGAGCAGGCCTAGAATCAGTTTGGCAACACTGTCATGTATGGCCTCCTGGAAATTAAGCTGAAATATTGTTATCTATATGTGTGCCAATTTTGGTATAGCTCCCATGCATACCTTTCAAGATATACAACATGGAGCTGAAATTTCAATTGCGATTTTTCAGCAGTTGGTAGCACTGATATCATTTTCAAATACGGCGTTGAGCTATTCAGATAGAGATCTTTACTCATACCAAATTTTGTTTAGATTGCCGCAGCCGTTTAGGAGTTGATAGGGGGACACACACACACAGCCAGACAGACAGAAGGACAGACAGACAGACCGACAGACAGACAGAGACACACATTTTCCCGGATCGATCTCATAAGTCTACTTTTTCCTCATTTTTTACAAAATGCGAAAAGTAGGCTAAAATATATACCATAATTCGTTAAAAATCCGACTCGTTACAAAGTTTAATAAAGAATGTTTGTAGCTTAATCATTGTAAATACTATTGTACATAAGTGTTATATACATATCCACTGAGTAACGTCTCGCCTGCTGCCCCAAGGTTGATGGATCGAATCTCGGTGCAGTCAGATGTCATTTGAAGATGCGCATATGTGAGGGAGACGTGTTAGTTTATTTACTGGCGCGCTAAATATCCATTTCAGAGTAAAATTCCGGCATCCTGTCGTCTCCAAAAGTCTTAGTAGTTAAAACGGACATAAAAACCTATACCATTATTATAGGCTACATATCCACTGAACCTATATAAAGCCTAAGTGATGAGTATCTGATAGTGTTAGCTTGACGAACGAAACTAATCAACCGATTTAGCCCCCTCCCTGTACACCTTATGTTGTGAAATGATAAGTGTTTCATCAAATGTATAAGTAACTCACGTAATTTATTGCTTGCTCTAGAAAATTAGTTGTATTACCCTTTCACGAATTGATTGCAGGCGGTCGAGATGGGAACTATTCTTTGTTTACTTGTCACACACGTCAGTTTGCTTCGTTGACAGGTACAGTGACTTGCCACGGTGGGTGAGTGGATAACGTGTCGGTCTACTAACCCGAAGATTGCAGGTTCGCCCCTGGCCGTGGTAAGTGATTTTTGAAAGGCGGCAAAAATACGATACGCATGTCATACGATGTTGGCATGTCAAAGAACCCATTTGAATTCAGTAGGTCGAAATAAAAACTCAGCAATTCTTCTAGGTTTGTGCCGTGTCTTGTGTGGGGTTTCGCCTAGGACACCAAGCTAGGCTCATCGGCGGGCTCTTGGTGTCCCCGCCCGGACCCCCACAGGAGTGACGAACTGCGCGCCACCTCCCTTTATATAAGGTGCAACTGCACCACTTGACTACGAGAACTAAAAGCTCAAGCAGCCTTAACCTCCCTATGAAGGCTTCCAAAAAGATGGTATATTGGCTTTCACGGCCGGTGAATTAAAACTCAGCAATTCTTCTAGGTTTGTGCCGTGTCTTGTGTGGGGTTTTGCCTAGGACAGCAAGCTAGGCTCATCGGCGGGCTCTTGGTGTCCCCGCCCGGACCCCCACAGGAGTGACGAACTGCGCGCCACCTCCCTTTATATAAGGTGCAACTGCACCACTTGACTACGAGAACTAAAAGCTCAAGCAGCCTTAACCTCCCTATGAAGGCTTCCAAAAAGATGGTATATTGGCTTTCACGGCCGGTGAATTAAAACTCAGCAATTCTTCTAGGTTTGTGCCGTGTCTTGTGTGGGGTTTCGCCTAGGACACCAAGCTAGGCTCATCGGCGGGCTCTTGGTGTCCCCGCCCGGACCCCCACAGGAGTGACGAACTGCGCGCCACCTCCCTTTATATAAGGTGCAACTGCACCACTTGACTACGAGAACTAAAAGCTCAAGCAGCCTTAACCTCCCTATGAAGGCTTCCAAAAAGATGGTATATTGGCTTTCACGGCCGGTGAATTAAAACTCAGCAATTCTTCTAGGTTTGTGCCGTGTCTTGTGTGGGGTTTCACCTAGGACACCAAGCTAGGCTCATCGGCGGGCTCTTGGTGTCCCCGCCCGGACCCCCACAGGAGTGACGAACTGCGCGCCACCTCCCTTTATATAAGGTGCAACTGCACCACTTGACTACGAGAACTAAAAGCTCAAGCAGCCTTAACCTCCTATATACCATCTTTTTGGAAGCCTTCATTATCTAGGGTGCACCAAAAGTGTTGGGGCTACATACACCTTTACTTCAAACCACGGGGCACCTACCTCATCCCTTCCTCTAATACAGTTACACACACCACTACAGTCATCGCATAAATATAGGTTATCAGACAAGTTCAACACACACCCAACTACACGGGACTGATAACCAACATGTCCCAAGCCCGTAGAATGAATTAACATTAACAACAACAAAGACAACAACAACAATCCTGGTGATATCTATTGAAAATTTCTGTCCTTGATTTCGATTTAATGGTGGTGATGGGTGTTTGGAAAAACATCTAGGCCAAACAAAAATCATACGTTGTTGGCATGTTAAAGAACACATTTGAATTCAGTGGGCCGTGTTCATAATGGCAAAATTAATCCCGGGATTTTCCGCCAACACAACAGTTCCTCCTTTCTCTACTAGAAAGCGCTAGCCTATAGTGTCAAGGAGCTTAGTGACTGTCATAGCGCTCTAAGGAACAACAAAATATTCGACATGCAAGCTGCCATCTGGGCGTCAAATAACAAAGCTTGCACCCGGCATCTGAGGCCATACGATATTATTATTATTATCTTGGACAACTGCTCCTAATGGTTTAAGTGTTAATGAAAATGTTAAATGAAACTACAAGTACAACTAAACAACTAATTTGACTACAGACTTACGAAACTAGAGGAAGAAAAGTAGAAACAGAAGAATAAGAGAAATATAAGACAGCGAAAAGTAAATGAATGATCATTATGCTATTATACAGTTTATGTTCGACCCTAACTATTATGTGTCAGAAAACTGTATCATAATGAGGCTCATTATAACACTAATAGCCTACTTTCGATTTTTGCCAAAAATGAAAGTGGACTAATCAGATCACTACAGGGCGAAACAAAGTGTGTCTGTCTGTGTGTGTGTATGTGTGTGTGTGAGTCTATGTGTGTGTGTGTGTGTGTGTGTGTGTGTGTGAGTACTGTGAATGTCTGTCCCCCCCCCCCTATCAATTCGAACACGGTGAGCGCAAATTGAACGAAATTTGGTACAAAGGTAGCACTAGCAAAGGACACCTCAGTGTCATGTTTTATATCGCCGCCATCTTGACGGAAACGTAATGGCGGCCACACAAATGTTCAAAGCTTAAATCAAATTACGACTAACCTAAACATCCGATCTCTACCAAATTTTGCAACAACATACCTTTATGGGGCAGCATCCTTTGACACATCTAATAGGTCATTAGCCTAATAGTTTGCGGATGGCGGCCATCTTTGTGTCAAAATCGATTACCCCTATTAATTCGAACACGGTAAAACCGAATGGAATGAAATTTGGTACAGAGGTAGCACTAGCAAAGGGCACTCCAGTGTCATATTTTATATCGCCGCCATCTTGACGGAAACGTAATGGCGGCCACACAAATGTTCAAAGCTTAAATCAAATTACGACTAACCTAATCATCCGATCTCTACCAAATTTTGCAACAACATACCTTTATGGAGGAAGCATCCTTTGACAAATCTAATAGGTCATTAGCCTAATAGTTGGCGGATGGCGGCCATATTTGTGTCAAAATCGATTACCCCTATTAATTCGAACACGGTGAAACCGAATGGAACGAAATTTGGTACAGAGGTAGCACTAGCAAAGGGCACCTCAGTGTCATGTTTTATATCGCCGCTGTCTTGACGGAAACGTAATGGCGGCCACACAAATATTCAAAGCTTAAATCAAATTACGATTAACCTAATCATCCGAACTCTACCAAATTTTGCATCAACATACCATTATGGAGGGAGCATCCTTTGACCAAACTAATAGGTCATTAGCCTAATCTTTTGCGGATGGCGGCCATCTTTGTGTGAAAATCTTTTCCCCCATTTAATTCGAACACGGTGAAACCGAATGGAACGAAATTTGGTACAGAGGTAGCACTAGAAAAGGCCACCTCAGTGACATGTTTTATATCATCGCCATCTTGACGGAAACGTAATCGCGGCCACCCAAATGTTAAAGGCTAAAATGTAATTACGACCAACCTAATAATCTAGTCTCTACAAAATTTTGCAATAACAAATCTTTATGTGGGAAGCTGACCAAACTGCTAGATCATCAGCCCAATAGTTTGCAGATGGTGGCCAAGTATGTGTGCAAATCGATTCCCCCTATCAATTCAAACACGGTGAAACCGAATTGAACGAAATTAGGTACAGAGGTAGTGTGCCCAAATCTAGGAATGGGTATTCCAAGTTTCAGACACCTAGATATCAAGGGAAAGGCTGTAGCCGCTTTTGAAAGTTCAGATATTTGAATATCGCGCTACATTGCTTCTCGAAGCTTTTCGAAGGATTTTGCCGATAGTTGGATGGTAAATGACGTAGCGAGTCATAGCAGAGGTGGAGACTATTTATTGATTAAATAGTTAACTATGGAGCAGAGACTTGAGACTGGGATCAGATTACTGGCACGGCCAAATGAAAGAGAATGCAATTAGTATCAAGTAAATCGGACCAGGGATTCAAGAGATATGAGGATTTCTAGATATCAGGCGATGACGCGTGACCCTGACCGTTTTTGTATAAAAGCAAGCTGGAGCAGGAATGGATAGCTCAATTCATCACAAGCACTTGGCGAACAAGTTGCGTCTACGCTGAGCCAAGGCACATGGTTGCCGCGTCTACGAGGAAGTACTTTTCAAATCGTGATAGTCACGAGAAGTGCTGCGCAAACGAGTTGGAACTTAGTAAGTTTCTGGTGAGGAGAATCACTGAGGTGATTGTTTTTCGACAGACATTGGTGGAAATATTTATATTTCCTAAAGGACATATGCTAGACTCTGTCTAGAAAATAGTATTTGTCACAGTCCAATAGTAAATTAATACTTGGATGTTTAAATCCATTTAAAGTCAGTTTTCATATTTTGTAACTATTTAACCACTTCGATCCGTCAGTACATTGAAGAATAGTCTATAACGGTGGCGTTCATTAGTCTACGCAAGGGAAACTGCAGGTTGTCTAGCGCATGGCAGATGGTGATTTTGATAAACCATGCCCAGGGAACGATCTTCAGAACAGCCGTTAACTGCTTAGACTGTCAACGTTTTTCTTGTACTGATGAGATTACAGTGAGTTATGTTACAACTGACATATTTAAGAAGAGATCGCTTAGATCTGACCCTTTTCAAACAAACTGTTATGGCTTTGATAGAAGCCCATATTAAAATGGAACCACAGTCATTTAAAACCTCGAAGGATACCACCACTATGTCTGACTAGACGATTTGTGGGTCTACAATGGCGGCCGATACAAGGATTATACGTGCTTGTCCGATAGGGCATATCTACGGATAAATCTGGTACAGACCAGGTTTACTACACTTCAAGAACATCAAGAAATGTAAGCCACATTTGAATTATATTATGCTTAGCTAATTGGAACAAACTATTTTTTCTGCAGATGACCAACACATTTTTTTCGTCGTATTTAAAGCTTGTAATGATTTACGCAAGACTTGTTAGATTTATTCTGAGCATTTTCAGCACTTATTTATTTATTTATCGTATGGCTTTTAGTGCCGGGAGTGTCCGAGGACATGTTCGGCTCGCCTGAGTCTGTAGCTGCTTCCAGCGGACACCCTAAAGGGCGAGCTACAAGTTCCGTTCAATTTCAAGTAGTTCCAACTTTCGCCACCAGATATCAATGATACCTAGTGGTGAACGTTGGAACTTTGATAGAGCGTTCTGACGAAATCTAACCTAACAAATTTTGCTTTACACAAGTTTAGTCTGTGAAAGGATCTTTTACATGCCATAAATCTATGACATGGGACCGCCGGCTTTACTTCCCCTCCGAAGGAAGGCATACTGAAGGATTTTTAACGCTCTTAAAAAATCCGACGACTTCGGCCGGGTTTGAACCCGCTATCTTGGGCACAGCAGTTCAGCATGCTACCGACTACGCCACCGAAGCCACTCAGAACAGGTTAGGATCGATGACCGAGTATTTTGAGCATTTATTTAAATTTTTCATATTTTTGGGAAATCACGGTAATCAGCCGATGTAACTGTAAAAGTTAAATTTATTTTTGTTGAGGAATGGATATTTTTTCCATATTCGAAGGTTCGAACATGTGGATTCTCACATAATGAGATGATAATTAAACATATTTGAAATAATAATAATAATAATAATAATCCACTAATAATAATAATAATAATTTTTATAATTTTTCTAAATAATTCTTGGATATTATATTTTATAATAATCATATGTATTGAGAAAGAGCCTAGGAAGTAGTTGAAACATTTCTAGTTTGGAACAGGAGATTTTACGAAGGAGAGTGGTTAGCGCAAGCCCGCATTCAACCTACATTTCAGTTCTGGTTGAACAGTTGATATTTGCAATGAGCAAAGTATATGTTTCATATAACACGGAGAGGCATGAAACGGGAAGCAAATGATATTTGTATCAAATAGGATATTGTTGTATTTATATAAAATCATGACGTAAATACACTTCGAAAGTGAAATGAAGCTTTTCATATGTATGGTAAATTCACGGGTTGAACTGAATGGTAAAATAAAATAAACTTGTCAGTTTATTAATCTTCCAGTGTAGATAACAAGCAGAGGCTTGATTTATTGTATAAATTTTGGGAAGATAATTTATGTGTGTGGAGTAGTTGAAATGCCATTCCCAGGTGCGCATGTTAAGTCGCAGGAATGAAGGTTTTTTCGAGCATCAATCAAATAGCAGGTTCGATGGCTCAGGTTTATAGTAGGAGTATTGGAGCCACACATTTCGTCGTATGAATAACCCGAAGGTTATTTCTTTGAAACCATCAGTTCTTATTTCAACCTTGTTTACGAATTCCATTTAGACTTTGATTTTGCTAGAACCCGGATTTGTCATGATAGTAGTTTATTCTTCTTCAGAGGAAGACCTTTGCCGTTGTTGTTGTTGTTATAATATTGTGTTCTTACACAAATAGTAGAATGGGCCACTGCCAATTTAAAATAATTCTTTAACCACGAATAATTTGAAGGATATTTTCAATCCTAGTGCCATGAACTAAATGAATTCATTATAAGACTACAATTCTAATTTCCGCATTCTGTCGAAGAATTGCAAGTTGTAAAAGTTGCTAAAAATGGCCATAAATATAAATATTTTTATAATATTGTTCCCAAGTGGAAAATCTAATAGTTGAATGGTTCAACCATTTATTGATCAAGTTAATGATTCAGAAATCATATATTTTGTTTGGAACTTGAAGTTCATAATCGAGTCACTTCTCGAATATTTAATGTCAGAAGAACAATTAATTGTTGTTGTGCTTCGCACAGTTCTTCGATGCTATGCTCAATGGTCAAATACTTTTCAGATATTGTTAATATGTGTTAATAATTTGTGTTGCTACGATGATAATATTTTCGACGAGATATGTTTTGAAACTGGAAAACAAGTGAAAATTTAAGAAATTCTATAAACATTTATTCTACGAGTGTTAATATCATGTAAATAGTCAAACAGTGATCGACGTTATTTCCAGTATGGACAATTCATTTTGCACTGGAATAAAATGTTAATAATTTTGGAACACAGTCCACAGGACTAACAATCGGACTTGTGTTTTCAAAAGATTGTCAAATGTGTTTGGAAGATTTCTGTATATTGTGTGTAAATAAGAGTGTGGATCGCCACACGTGGATGATGCTGCTTTGAGCATTATTCTTGCAGTCAGATTTTAACTTTAAATAAACTGAGATAATTTTACCAGATGTGTTTCACCCAATTAAATCTCCTTCTATCCTTATTGTTGCATTGAGCCAAAAATCAGCAAAGCATTTTTATAAATTTGATGTCGTTTTTGCGATTTGCTTTAACCCATCTGGCGCTCCGGGATATTTTGATTCTCGTGCTGACTGATTATTGGTAAAATGCATATGTGGTTGTGCGGACTCCGGTCTAAACGGGCACAGTAGCACTAGCAAAAGGCACCTCAGTGTCATGTTTTATATCGCCGCCATCTTGACGGAAACGGAATGACGGCCACCCAAATGTTAAAAGCTTAAATCAAATTTCGACCATCCTAATAATTTGATCTCTACCGGATTTTGCAACAACATGCCTTTTTGCGGAAAGCATCTTATCACTGACTACAAGGTCATCAGCCCAATAGTTTGCAAATAGCGGCCATGTATGTGTGCAAATCCATTCCCCCTATCAGTTCAAACACGGTGAAACCGAATTGAATGTTTTTTTTACAGAGGTAGCACTAGCAAAGGGCACCTCATATTCATGTTTAATATCCCTATAGCACGTTGTATTTCAACAAGCTACTACAACCAACATTCAATTATACTCCTTGAAAAGGACAAAGAGTTATAACAATACCCATGCATTTAGGAGAAAGTAGGCTATATGTTCTTTACTGAACATCTTGTTTTTCATTATGAAACAGTTTCTCCCACCAATCAGAGCTCAAGAAACAGTTGTGTGACCAATTAGATAAGGATACCTTCGCGCATGCGCTCAAAATCCAACATGTCTATATAAATTACCGAAAGTGCACCGTCCATATGTTCGCGTAAATAAACTGGTGAATATGAGACAAGAAATAGCACTGTACCTTAATATCCCAAAATCCAATTTCTACACAGAGCGTTGTATTGAAACGACTTCGGTGACAGTTTTACTGAATACTGGTGCACAATCTGAACATATGGCATTGAAGCACACAGAGCGCATGCGTCGGTTGTCCAGAGAGCTTGGAAAACAGAGATATACTACCCACCGCAGCACCCGATCACAACATTCTAGTGACTGAAGATATATTTGTGAATATTTATGTTAAAACATATAATTAAGTTATAAATATCGTCGAACATAAACAGTCGTATGCAACTCGCCTATAATGGTAATTAAGACACTCGTATGGAAAGTATAAAACTCGCATACGCTCGTTTTATAAACATACTCTTACCTTAATTATAGTCATTATAGACTCGTTGCATAATGCACTATTATAATAATAGGGTCTGAAAGATTCCGTACCAAAATAACATTCCATCCATATTATGCGATGAATAGAACATTCCCCAATCTATAGGAATCCTAATCTATTTTAGAAGCTGCAGTAATCCACATGTTAACTTCGTCGTCCTCATTAGTAGGTTGTCATGTCTTGTCCGCGTCAGCAATAACTCGTACTGCACGTCAATCATACAGTAACTCCCTCCAGTTGGTTGCCTTGGCGTTGAGTGTCAAGTGACAAAGCAATTCAAACACTGAGGTAAACCTCTGTTTCGAACATTAAGCACCGAATAATTCTAGCGGATTTCAGTTAATACTAATAAATAAATAAATAAATAAATAAATAAATAAATGTATGTATGTCTACCAAAGCCTCCGTGGCTCAGGCGGCAGCACGCCGGCCTCTCACCGCTGGGTCCGTGGTTCAAATCCCGGTCACTCCATGTGAGATCTGTGCTGGACAAAACGGAGGCAGACAGGTTTTTCTCCGGGTACTCCGGTTTTCCCTGTCAACATTTCATTCCAGCAACACTATCCACTATCATTTCATTTCATCTGTCATTCATTTAATCATTGCCCCAGAGGAGTGCGTCAGGCCTCGGCAGCCGGCACAGTTCATATCCTCGCCGCTAGATGGGGGCTTCATTCATTCCATTCCTGACCCGGTCGGAGACTGGAAGCAGGCTGTGGATTTTCATTCATGTATGTCTACCCCTTATTATTCCC
Source organism: Meconema thalassinum (assembly GCA_946902985.2). NCBI lineage: Eukaryota > Metazoa > Arthropoda > Insecta > Orthoptera > Tettigoniidae > Meconema > Meconema thalassinum. Next base: position 143,346,136 of record OX336390.1, read on the forward strand.
GTTTTCCAACGGGGTCGGGGATGAGATGCGATGGAAGACTTTGTGGCGATGGTTTTTACGGCCGGATGCCCTTCCTGACGCCAACCTTATGAGAGGAGTTAATGAGAGATGAAATGAATGATGGGGAATGAAACTGGGCAAGGATGTGGAAGGAAGCGGCCGTGGCCTGTCAGAAGGTACCGTCCCAGCATTTGCCTGGTGTTGAAAATGGGAAACCACGGAAAACCATTTCAAGGACGGCTGACGTGGGGCTCGAACCCACGCTTCTACCGAGTCAGCAGAGAGCTTGGCCCCATGACCTAATGCTGCGCGTTAGCCAGCGTAGCCACTACTGTCGGTAAATAAATAAATAAATAAATAAATAAGTAAATAAATAAATAAATAAATAAAAATAGATAAATTAATAAATAAATAAATGAATGAATGAATGAATGAATAAATAAGTACTGTAAATAAATAAGTAAATAAATAAATTAAAATAAACAAATAAATATGATAGTGTGAGGCATGATGACTTAAGGTCATTGCTGTTATTGTTGTTTTTGCATAATTTAGGGTCTATATGATATCGTGGTCATGTAGCCCCCATGTTCAGTGGAGTATGTCTGATATCCTGTATTATTGTGTTGGCTGTACTCAAGTGTGTATTTGCAATTGTGGATAGGATTTAGGTAAGAGGTGACCATGGTCTTAATTTAGGTACCATCCTGGCACTCGACCGGAATTGAAGTGGGTAAATCACGGAACACGACTTGTAGGATGTTTGGGGTAGAAATCAAAACCACTTCTTTTCAGTTCATCTATATTCGAGCCTTCAAACCAGAATTAAATTTCTTGTCAGAGACGTAAATCAAACACGGAGCTCCACCGTAACAGCCATAAATACTAGCCACTACACCATGATGTTATTGTACGGAGTTGTTGACGCTGCTGCTGCTTCATTTATGATCTTGGACATGTGCATGTGTGTGTGATTTGTCTGAAAATCTGTGGTATTGTGGTGTCTGTTGTAGTGTGCTTACTTGTTATTTAAGTTAGGATTGGAAAGGAGGTGGCCGTGGCCTCAGCCCTCCAGACAGAGTTAAACTTTTGGAGATCCAGAAATTAATCTGAAAGGTGATCGATTTTTAGCCTATTTTCATTTATGAAAAATAGGCTTATGCGATCACCTTTTGTCCATGTGTCTGTGTGTTCGTGTGTGATTCGTGTGTGTGTGTGTGGGTGTCCCCCTAATAACTTCTAAACGGCTGAAGTGATTTAAATGAAACTCGGTAAGTTTATAGCACTGTTCTCGAAGACCTCGACCGTGCCCTTCAAATTTTGTTACGTCTCACCAATCCAACATGGCGGCTGTGCGAAATATTTCACCGGCATTCAGTATCTCCGAAACTATTGTCGATATCACCCTGGAGTTTTGTACGGTGATAAAGGGAACTACTAGAAGTTTACCTATGTGACCTTTGAAAAACTGGTAACTACAAAATTAACATGGCGGCCAAGGTAAATTGAGACATTTAATTAGACGTTTCTCGCGATTTAACCAACCAAACGCAATGAAACTTGGTACAGTATATGTTTATACACATTTTAATACACCGAAATCTAACTTCGTTCAATTGTTTACATAACCTCAAGATGGCGACTGTACGAAATATTTGACCGGCATTCTATATCTCTGAAACTATTACCGGTATCACCCTGAAATTTTGTACAGAGATAAACGTCACTACTGGATGTTCATCTATGAGACTTTCAAAAACCAGTTAACTACAAAACGAACATGGCAGCCAAGCGAATTTGAAAGTATTAAATAGACTTTTCACGCGATTTAAATATCCAAAGGCAATGAAACTTGGTACAGCAAATGTGTATACACATTGTAATGCACTGGTATCTAATTTAGTTCAATTGTTTACATAACCTCAAGATGACGGCTGTGCGAATTTTAAAATTAAGTTTTTATTTCTTGTGTCGTAACCATGCGATCGAAGTGAAAGTTTGAATAATGAACCTACGCAATAATTTTCATTTAACGGTACATGACTCTATGGCCTATACTTATAAAAATCCAACATGGCGACCATCCAAAATATTTAGACGGATCTCAATATCTACGAATCTATTACAGCAATCAAACCGAATGTTTTACTGTTAATAGGGGCTATGAACATAAGTTCTCCTATAGGACTTTCAATAACCTGGTGATCACAAATCCAACACGGCGGTGACTCGAATTATAAATATTCACATGGATATTTCACGCAATTTAACCATCCGAGTGCAGTGACATTTAGTACAGTAAATCCTTATGCAAACTTTAATCCACTGGCATCTAATTTATTTCAATTGTTTCCATAATCACAAGATGGCAACTGCGAAATTTTAAAATCTCGTTTATACTTCTTGAGTCCTAATCATGCGATTGAAGTTTGAATACTACATGTACACAATAATCGTCATCTAAGAGTACATAACTCTAAGACCTACATATTGTACCCAATCGTCATCATATGGAACATGTGTTCGTATCCCAGCTAACTCACGGTGTGCCCGTTTAGACCGGAGTCCGCACGACCACATATGCATTTTACCAATAATCAGTCAGCACGAGAATCAAAATATCCCGGAGCGCCAGATGGGTTAAAGCAAATCGCAAAAACGACATCAAATTTATAAAAATGCTTTACTGATTTTTGGCTCAATGCAACAATAAGGATAGAAGGAGATTTAATTGGGTGAAACACATCTGGTAAAATTATCTCAGTTTATTTAAAGTTAAAATCTGACTGCAAGAATGCTCAAAGCAGCATCACTCCACGTGTGGCGATCCACACTCTTATTTACACACAATATACAGAAATCTTCCAAACACATTTGACAATCTCTTTGGAAACACAAGTCCGATTGATAGTCCTGTGGACTGTGTTCCAAAATTATTAACATTTAATTCCAGTGCAAAATGAATTGTCCATACTGGAAATAACGTAGATCACTGTTAGACTATTTACATGATATTAACACTCGTAGAATAAATGTTTATAGAATTTCTTAAACTTTCACTTGTTTTCCAGTTTCAAAAAAAATATCTCGTCAAAAATATTATCATCATAGAAGCAACACAAATTATGAACACATATTAATAACATTTGAAAAGTATTTGACCATTGAGCATAGCATCGAAGAACTGTGCGAAGCACAACAACAATTAATTGTTCTTCTGACATTAAACATTCGAGAAGTGACTCGTTTATGAACTTCAAGTTCCAAACAAAATACATGATTTCTGAATCATTAACTTGATCAATAAATGGTTGAACAATTCAACTATTCAATTATCCACTTGGAATCATTATTACAAAAATATTTATATATATGGCCATTTCTAGTAACTTTCACAACTTGCAATTCTTCGACAGAATGCGGAAATTAGAATTGTAGTTTTATAATGAATTCATTTAGTTCATGGCACTAGGATTGAAAATATCCTTCAAATTATTCGTGGTTAAAGAATTATTTTTAATTTGGCAGTGGCCCATTCTATTATCTGTGTAAGAACACAATATTACAATAACAACGGCAAAGGTCTTCCTCTGAAGAAGAATAAACTACTATCATGACAAATCCGGGTTCTAGCAAAATCAAAGTCTAAATGGAATTCGTAAACAAGGTTGAAATAAGAACTGATGGTTTTAAAGAAATAACCTTCGGGTTACTCATACGACGAAATGTGTGGCTCCAATACTCCTACTATAAACCTGAGCCATCGAACCTGCTATTTGATTGATGCTCGAAAAAACCTTCATTCCTGCGACTTAACATGCGCACCTGGGAATGGCATTTCAACTACTCCACACACATAAATTTTCTTCCCAAAATTTATACAATAAATCAAGCCTCTGCTTGTTATCAACACTGGAATATTAATAAACTTACAAGTTTATTTTATTTTACCATTCAGTTCAACCCGTGAATTTACCATACTTATGAAAAGCATTATTTCACTTTCGAGTGTATTTACGTCATGATTTTATATAAATATAAAAATATCCTATTTGATACAATTATCAATTGCTTCCCGTTTCATGCCTCTCCGTGTTATATGAAACATATACTTTGCTCATTGCAAATGTCAACTGTTCAACCAGAACTGAAATGTTGGTTGAATGCGGGCTTGCGCTAACCACTCTCCTTCGTAAAATCTCCTGTTCCAGACTAGAAATGTTTTAACTACTTCATAGGCTCTTTCTCAATACATATGATTATTATAAAATATAATCTCCAAGAATTATTTAGAAAAATTATGAAAATTATTATTATTATTATTAGTGGATTATTATTATTATTATTTCAAATATGTTTAATTATCATCTCATTATGTGAGAATCCACATGTTCGAACCTTCGAATATGGAAAAAATATCCATTCCTCAACAAAAATAAATTTAACTTTTACAGTTACATCGGCTGATTACCGTGATTTCCCAAAAATATGAAAAATTCAAATAAATGCTCAAAATGCTCGGTCATCGATCCTAAACTGTTCTGAGTGCTGCAAATGCTCAGAATAACTCTAACAAGTCTTGCGTAAATCATTACAAGCTTTAAATACGACGAAAAAAAATGTGTTGGTCATCTGCAGAAAAATAGTTTGTTCCAATTAGCTAGGCATAATATAATTCAAATGTGGCTTACATTTCTTGATGGTCTTGAAGTGTAGTAAATCTGGTCTGTACCAGATTTATCCGTAGACATGCCCTATCGGACAAGCACGTATAATCCTTGTATCGGCCGCCATTGTAGACCCACAAATCGTCTAGTCAGACATAGTGGTAGTATCTTTCGACGTTTGAATAAACTGTGGTTCCATTTTAATATGAGCTTCTAACAAAGCCATAACAGTTTGTTGAAATAGGGTCAGATCTAAGTGATCTCTTCTTGAATATGTCAGTTGTAACATAACTCACTGTAATCTCATCAGTACAAGAAAAACATTGACAGTCTAAGCAATTAACGGCTGTTCTGAAGATCGTTCCCTGGGCATGGTTTATTAAAATCACCATCTGCCATGCGCTAGACAACCTGCAGTTTCCCTTGCGTAGACTAATGAACGCCACCGTTATAGACTAGTCTTCAGTGTACTGACAGATCGAAGTGGTCAACTAGTTACAAAATATGAAAACTGACTTCAAATGGATTTAAACATCCAAGTATTAATTTACTACTGGAATGTGACAATACTATTTTCTAGACCAAGTCTAGCATATGTCCTTTATAGAAATATAAATATTTCCACCAATGTCTGTAGAAATCAATCACCTCAGTGATTCTCCTCACCAGAAACTTACTAAGTTCCAACTCGTTTGCGCAGCACTTCTCGTGACTATCACGATTTGAACAGAACTTCTGCGTAGATGCGGCAACCATGTGCCTTGGCTCAGCGTAGACGCAACTTGCTCTGCAAGTGCTTGTGATGAAGTGAGCTAACCATGCCTACTCCAGCTGGCTTTTATTCAAAACGGTCAGGGTCACGCGTCATCGCCTGATATCTAGAAATCCTCATATCTCTTGAATCCCTGGTCCGATTTACTTGATACTAATTGCATTCTCTTTCATTTGGCCGTGCCAGTAATCTGATCCCAGTCTCAAGTCTCTGCTCCATGGTTAACTATTTAATCAATATATAGCCTCCACCTCTGCTAATACTCGCTACGTCATTTACCATCCAACTATCGGTAAAATCCTTCGAAAAGCTTCGAGAAGCAATGTAGCGCGATATTCAAATATCTGAACTTTCAAAAGCGGCTACAGCCTTTCCCTTGATATCTAGGTGTCTGAAACTTGGAATACCCATTCCTAGAGTTGGGCACATCCACCCCACACCTAGCAAAAAATAAAAATTGATTTTTTTTTTATTTTTCCTATCTACACATTAAATCATCTGGTTCTTGAATAATAGATCTTCAAATTCGATGCATTGTAAGTTCCCACGATGTTACCAGTTCGTGTATTGGCTACTTCATAGCTTCCATTATTGTTTACTTCCACAATACGGTAGGGTCCAGCGTAAAGGCTTGCAAATTTCGAGTACACTCGATTTTGCACGTCAGAGGGTGTAGGTCTTTTCACTAAAACAAGAGTTCCTACGCGCAAGGGTCTGCGAAAACGCTTTCCTCTCACTCTGCGCTCTCTCTTCTCAGCTTGACTCCTTAACTTGTCTAAAGCTAGAGTTTCCCTCATCTGACGACTTGGTTCAATCTCAGGTGGAATAGAGATGATTCGATCCCATAATCGTGTTGGTTTAATTCCATGATGAAGTAACATAGGAATCTGTCCAGTACTCTCATGAATAGTAGAGTTGATGGATTCGGATGCTAAAGACAGAACATCCATCCATTTCCAATGCTCATTTGGACAATAGAGGCGGCAAAATTTTGCTATCTCAGCCATCACGCGTTCCGCTGGATTGCTCTCTGGATGTCTAATAGAACAAAACAATTGTCTAATCCCAAGATTATTCATGATGGTTCGAAATTCCAAAGATGTGAATTGAGGTCCACGGTCTGATAAAAGGAATTCCGGTTTGCCTGCTTCCGGAATTACGCTGTCTCTAATTCTCTTCGCACAATACTTTGCGTTTGCCTTCTGAATTCGATGTAACATGGTGTATTTACTGAAAACATCCATAGTCACCAAAATATATCGGTTACCTCTTTTAGACTTTGGGAGAGGACCATATAAATCAGTCGCAAAGATTTCGCAAGGCTTAGAAGGAATAATAGGCCTTGGTAATTCTCTCAATAACCTAGAATTATGTTTACTCCTTTGGCATAAGTCGCATTCTCGAATAGTGTTTCTGACAGTTTGTCGCATTCGCTCCCACGAAAATTTCTCTTGAATCAGGTTGACTGTCTTATCTACTCCAGCATGACCTGCGATTCTATGTGCCATCCAAATAATGGGTTTTTGCAATCGTGGAGGTATCACTACTCTCAGCTTCGTATGGTCGGGATCTGCAAACTTGTAGATTAAACCATCTAACATCATAAAATCCCTTGAAATTCTTTCAGTTTCCACAAAATCATCATCATTGGGATCCATGTTTCCCTGTAGAAAACGACAAATGCTCCTAAGACGTTGGTCTCTCCTCTGGGATAAATGCAATAACCTTAACCTTCTCAAGGTATCTTCATCCTCCTGCGTCAGGTTAACTTGAAAAACCTTAGATGTAGACTCCACTGCTCTACTCAACAAATCAGCTCCCACATTCAACTTTCCAGGAGTGTGTTCAATAACTAGGTTGAATTGCTGAATAAAAAGTGACCATCTAGTTATTCTATCGCTGGCAAAGTTTGTTCTCAAAATAAACTCCAATGCGTGGTGATCAGTCCTCACAATGACTGAATGTCCAATTAACATTTTCTTCCACGACTCCAAAGCGAATATTACAGCAAGTGCTTCTAACTCTGTGGTGTAATAATTCCTCTCTGATGGACGAAGTTTCCTGCTAATGAACGCCAGGTAATGTCTCTTGTGGTCTTCATCCTCTTGAAGTAGAATAGCTCCAATCCCTACGGTGGATGCATCAGATTCTATGATGAAATTCTTGGTAAAGTCAGGATACTCCAATTTCACACTGTTTACCAATAACCTCTTGGCATCTTGAAATGATTGTTCACAATCTTTATCCCATTTCCATTTATTTCCTTTCTTTAACAATTCCTGCAATGGCGCAACTGTCTTGGTAAAGTTTGGACAATGCCCTGCAAAGAATTGGCATGTCCCGAGAAAACTGCGGACATTCTTCACTCTAGTAGGTCTAGGGAAATTTGCAATTGCTTGTATCTTCGTCTCATTGGGACGGTATCCTTCTCCATCCAAAATGTGACCCAAAAATTTTATTTCCTTTCGAAAGAACTGACATTTTCGAAGGTTTACTTTGAAGTTCGCTTTTCTCAAATCTGCGAATAACATTTGAAGATGTAACAAATGTTCCTCCTTAGTCTCGGATGCAATTAAGATATCATCAATATAACGAATTGCTATCTCTTTTACTTCAGGACTCAAATTTTGTTCCAGTGCTCTGATCAAAACGGATCCAGATGTTTTAACTCCAAATGGTAAACGGCGGAATACATATGTCTGCTGGTCAAACATAAATCCTGTAAACTTCTTAGAATCTTCACTAAGCCTAATATGATGGTAGGACGAAGTGAGATCAATATTAGAGAACCAGACCTTGTCTTGGAATTTCCTCAACAGTTCCCTAATGATTGGTGGTCTGTCATACTCTGGCAGTAATCTTGAATTCAAATTTCGCGCGTCTAAACATAGCCTCAGACTTCCATCTTGCTTAGACACTACTGCTAATGGATTGACATAAGATGTAGTGTACTTTTCAATCACATTATTGCTTTCCATTTCCTTGATAAGCACTTTTACTTTTTCTCGATGCTTTTCTGCTACTGGATACAATTTAGCATGAAAAGGTGCATCATCATTTACACGAATATGATATTCAAAATCTTTAATTTCACCAGGTTTAATGTCAAAATATCTTGATACTCTTTCAAAATTTTCCCTAACTCTGGGGACTCCTTCTCAGTGTAGACTTCTCTTCCTTCAGCTTCATGAAAAATCAGAGACCATTGAGCATCTCCCTCGATGTCTTCCTCTTCTTTTCCCTCGAAGTTTATCTCTTCGGTATTCTTGAATTTAATCGTCTCTGTCTTCATATCTATCACTGCTTGATATTTCTGAATGAAATCTGCTCCCAATATCATGTCAAAAGCCATGTCCTTCATTACAACAAATACATGTCGAAAATCATGTCCTCCAATCGTAATACATAAGTATAATTGTGTTTTACACAGAGATATTTTATTGGGTATTATTCCTTGGATCTTAATTCCTGATACTGGAATTTCCTCTAAATTCTCCTTGAGCTTCCACAGAATATAAAGCTTCTCACTCACCAGACAAAGCATAGCCCCAGTATCGATCAAAGTATCGACAGGCATACCAAATACTTCGCATGAAATGATTGGCATTCTAATTCTGGTACCCATTTCTTTTCGTTCGTCATTCTGTTGAATTAAATCATCATCCTCTGCTTGCCATTTAAGAATTCTGGAAGTGAAAGTATTCAAAATTCTATCTTCTACTGTGAATTCGAAGTTTTTTTTTTCATTACCATTCCCCCGGGATTGTTGTGTTCCCGATGGACCTGGATTATTGGGCCTCTGCTCCACAAATTGCAAGTTATCTTGGTGCCTTGCTTCCAAATTTTTCCTTGTGTCCTTGTTAAACTCTTCATTGGACTGACGAGTATCTACATTCCCTCTGTTATTATAATTATTTCTACCATAGGATCTTCTTTCCTGGTACCTTCCTTGAGTATCACGTGGTCTTCTCCATCGAGTGTTGTATCGATTACCACCATCCGGTCTTGCATATGGTTTGTAACTGTATCTGTTACTGTACTGGTTCCATCCTCTCTTATTGGAATCTTCCCTCGGCGATTTTTCTTCTCGCTCCTCTCGAATCTCTCGAGGTGTCTGAGAATAACTGTCAGCCATAACAGCATACACAGCGTTATTACTCTTTACTCCCTTCTGATGGAAGAATTGAGCGTTTGTATGATCCAGCTTCTGCAATACTTCATCAAATTGTTCCATATTGTAGATATCAGCAGCGATCAAAGTCCTCTGGACGTCTGCTGGAAATTGACGTATCAATGCAGTAATCAACTCGTTATCTGGCATCGGCGGATCTAAATGTTGGAGTTTAGACAGCTGTCCAGAAAAGTACGTAGAGTATCGAGTAGGTTGTGACGTCGAGAATCTCTTCGAATACAACTCTGCTCTGACTTGCTGTTGGGTTTCAGGGACCAAAACTTCTTCAATAGCCCACGAGAAAACTCCTCAAAAGTGGTTAGAGTGGATCTAAATGCTCTAAACCACAAAAGTGCGGGACCTTCCAAGAACTTCCCTATCACTCGGATCTGTCTTTCTTTAGGGATCTTAGAATCTTTCAGGTAATCACCTGCTTCTCTCAAAAATTCCACGGGTGTTACAGAATCTCGCCCTGAAAATTTAGAAGGCTTATCTTCTATATTCTTAAATACAGTTATGGGGTTGGATTGAAATACTGTCCTGACCTCATCCTGTCTATCAATCTCTCTAGCTCCTCCTAGATTTATCGGTATCTGTTCCTTTCCCCTTACATTCGGCATTTTCAACAGATGATCAGACTGTTTCTCATCCTTTATTTGAGTTTTCATAGCCTCAAGTTCCTTCTGGTTTTCTTCTGCCATCTTCTTGATTGCTTCAGTTTCTTTGCAATTGTCTTTGACATCAATGGATATCTGGTTCATAACAGCCTCATGACTTTTCAATGACCCTGTCATATCTGATATGTCCTTCTGAGTTGCTTGGATATCCTTGGCAATTACTTCGATGTGGGATGACAAAGATTCCCTAATCTCCTTGATTCCCTCTTGATTCTCCAGTTTGAGTGTGTCTTTAATTTCATTGACAACTGTGGTTTTAATTTCAGTTTGCAACTCACTGATCACACCTTCTCTTATTTCTCCCATGACAAGTTCCTTGAATTGTTCCGTTAAACGTTGAACAACTAGAATTCCCATCTCGTTACTCTCCTTCTTCACTCTGACTTCCAGGTTGACCATGTCTTCACCAACTTTCCTAAGACCATGTTCTATCCTATCAGCTTAGCTTTGGGATCGAAGGTCGGCATCGCGAAATTTATCGTCCATTAAACTTGCGTTAGTAGCTAATGAAGTTTCGAGCTCATGTGTTTTGTCGCATAATTTATTCATTTTACTTTCAAGTGTCATTTTCAAAATTTCAGAATTCTCTTTAAATTTACTTTCCATTGAATTAAATTTACTGTTTAAATTTTCTTTCAAGTTATCTTTTAACCTGCTTTCTAACAAGTCGGAATTTTCTTTGAGTTTACCCTTCAAACTTTCTTTAAGTTTATTTTCTAAAGACTCAGAATTTTCTTTACGTTTATCATTCAAATTTTCTTTAAGTTTATTCTCTAAAGAATCAGAATTTTCTTTAAGTTTATCATCTAAACTTTCTTTCAAATTATCAGAATTTTCTTTAAGTTTACTTTCTAAAGAATCAGAATTTTCTTTAAGTTTCTTTTCTAAAGCCTCTGTATTTTCTTTCATAATAGCGGCTACACGCCGTCCAGCCTCTTTCGAACTCTCCTCCAAACTCCTCATCATCCTCATCATTTCTTCCATAATTTCAATTAATATTCAAAACTTAGGGGTATACAACAGTGGCAAACACAAGCTTATAACTAGAACAAGAAATATGAATAGCTAATTGGAACACTATAATAAAATGAGATTTGTCCTAATATCGACGTGATGGAAAAACAAAATTCTCTACTTTTACGAATTACATTTACCACAATATCACAAGAAAAATATGCATGTTCTCAAATATCCTCCACCTGGATTCTAATAATGTGTATATCCAGTCATCGAACGTTTACTACTGAATTTACTTGACGCCCTAATGGTTAAGCCATTATCAAAAATAATCAAACCCATTCTAATTATTAACCAAGTTAAATTTTTAATTTTCCCCACTAATTGGGTTTCCTACTTATTTATTCATCCAAACCAGAAATCTCTCAACTCCCAAAATATTTCTATAAAAATTATCACAATTTCAAATCGGCATGCGATTGACCATGTCTAAATCGAGACCCACGTTCGAAGCCATTTCTCTCTCTATCTTATTTTATGTGCCCGTTTAGACCGGAGTCCGCACGACCACATATGCATTTTACCAATAATCAGTCAGCACGACAATCAAAATATCCCGGAGCGCCAGATGGGTTAAAGCAAATCGCAAAAACGACATCAAATTTATAAAAATGCTTTACTGATTTTTGGCTCAATGCAACAATAAGGATAGAAGGAGATTTAATTGGGTGAAACACATCTGGTAAAATTATCTCAGTTTATTTAAAGTTAAAATCTGACTGCAAGAATGCTCAAAGCAGCATCACTCCACGTGTGGCGATCCACACTCTTATTTACACACAATATACAGAAATCTTCCAAACACATTTGACAATCTCTTTGGAAACACAAGTCCGATTGATAGTCCTGTGGACTGTGTTCCAAAATTATTAACATTTAATTCCAGTGCAAAATGAATTGTCCATACTGGAAATAACGTAGATCACTGTTTGACTATTTACATGATATTAACACTCGTAGAATAAATGTTTATAGAATTTCTTAAACTTTCACTTGTTTTCCAGTTTCAAAAAAATATCTCGTCGAAAATATTATCATCATAGAAGCAACACAAATTATGAACACATATTAATAACATTTGAAAAGTATTTGACCATTGAGCATAGCATCGAAGAACTGTGCGAAGCACAACAACAATTAATTGTTCTTCTGACATTAAACATTCGAGAAGTGACTCGATTATGAACTTCAAGTTCCAAACAAAATACATGATTTCTGAATCATTAACTTGATCAATAAATGGTTGAACCATTCAACTATTCAATTATCCACTTGGAATCATTATTACAAAAATATTTATATTTATGGCCATTTCTAGTAACTTTCACAACTTGCAATTCTTCGACAGAATGCGGAAATTAGAATTGTAGTTTTATAATGAATTCATTTAGTTCATGGCACTAGGATTGAAAATATCCTTCAAATTATTCGTGGTTAAAGAATTATTTTTAATTTGGCAGTGGCCCATTCTATTATCTGTGTAAGAACACAATATTACAATAACAACGGCAAAGGTCTTCCTCTGAAGAAGAATAAACTACTATCATGACAAATCCGGGTTCTAGCAAAATCAAAGTCTAAATGGAATTCGTAAACAAGGTTGAAATAAGAACTGATGGTTTTAAAGAAATAACGTTCGGGTTACTCATACGACGAAATGTGTGGCTCCAATACTCCTACTATAAACCTGAGCCATCGAACCTGCTATTTGATTGATGCTCGAAAAAACCTTCATTCCTGCGACTTAACATGCGCACCTGGGAATGGCATTTCAACTACTCCACACACATAAATTTTCTTCCCAAAATTTATACAATAAATCAAGCCTCTGCTTGTTATCAACACTGGAATATTAATAAACTTACAAGTTTATTTTATTTTACCATTCAGTTCAACCCGTGAATTTACCATACTTATGAAAAGCATTATTTCACTTTCGAGTGTATTTACGTCATGATTTTATATAAATATAAAAATATCCTATTTGATACAATTATCAATTGCTTCCCGTTTCATGCATCTCCGTGTTATATGAAACATATACTTTGCTCATTGCAAATGTCAACTGTTCAACCAGAACTGAAATGTTGGTTGAATGCGGGCTTGCGCTAATCACTCTCCTTCGTAAAATCTCCTGTTCCAGACTAGAAATGTTTAAACTACTTCATAGGCTCTTTCTCAATACATATGATTATTATAAAATATAATTTCCAAGAATTATTTAGAAAAATTATGAAAATTATTATTATTATTATTAGTGGATTATTATTATTATTATTTCAAATATGTTTAATTATCATCTCATTATGTGAGAATCCACATGTTCGAACCTTCGAATATGGAAAAAATATCCATTCCTCAACAAAAATAAATTTAACTTTTACAGTTACATCGGCTGATTACCGTGATTTCCCAAAAATATGAAAAATTCAAATAAATGCTCAAAATGCTCGGTCATCGATCCTAAACTGTTCTGAGTGCTGCAAATGCTCAGAATAACTCTAACAAGTCTTGCGTAAATCATTACAAGCTTTAAATACGACGAAAAAAAATGTGTTGGTCATCTGCAGAAAAATAGTTTGTTCCAATTAGCTAGGCATAATATAATTCAAATGTGGCTTACATTTCTTGATGGTCTTGAAGTGTAGTAAATCTGGTCTGTACCAGATTTATCCGTAGACATGCCCTATCGGACAAGCACGTATAATCCTTGTATCGGCCGCCATTGTAGACCCACAAATCGTCTAGTCAGACATAGTGGTAGTATCTTTCGACGTTTGAATAAACTGTGGTTCCATTTTAATATGAGCTTCTAACAAAGCCATAACAGTTTGTTGAAATAGGGTCAGATCTAAGTGATCTCTTCTTGAATATGTCAGTTGTAACATAACTCACTGTAATCTCATCAGTACAAGAAAAACATTGACAGTCTAAGCAATTAACGGCTGTTCTGAAGATCGTTCCCTGGGCATGGTTTATTAAAATCACCATCTGCCATGCGCTAGACAACCTGCAGTTTCCCTTGCGTAGACTAATGAACGCCACCGTTATAGACTAGTCTTCAGTGTACTGACAGATCGAAGTGGTCAACTAGTTACAAAATATGAAAACTGACTTCAAATGGATTTAAACATCCAAGTATTAATTTACTACTGGAATGTGACAATACTATTTTCTAGACCAAGTCTAGCATATGTCCTTTATAGAAATATAAATATTTCCACCAATGTCTGTAGAAATCAATCACCTCAGTGATTCTCCTCACCAGAAACTTACTAAGTTCCAACTCGTTTGCGCAGCACTTCTCGTGACTATCACGATTTGAACAGAACTTCTGCGTAGATGCGGCAACCATGTGCCTTGGCTCAGCGTAGACGCAACTTGCTCTGCAAGTGCTTGTGATGAAGTGAGCTAACCATGCCTACTCCAGCTGGCTTTTATTCAAAACGGTCAGGGTCACGCGTCATCGCCTGATATCTAGAAATCCTCATATCTCTTGAATCCCTGGTCCGATTTACTTGATACTAATTGCATTCTCTTTCATTTGGCCGTGCCAGTAATCTGATCCCAGTCTCAAGTCTCTGCTCCATGGTTAACTATTTAATCAATAAATAGCCTCCACCTCTGCTAATACTCGCTACGTCATTTACCATCCAACTATCGGTAAAATCCTTCGAAAAGCTTCGAGAAGCAATGTAGCGCGATATTCAAATATCTGAACTTTCAAAAGCGGCTACAGCCTTTCCCTTGATATCTAGGTGTCTGAAACTTGGAATACCCATTCCTAGAGTTAGGCACAACGGTCTTTCGAGGTATGGGACATTCATGCCCACCATACGACCACATGCTCAGGATTTGAGTCTGTCAGGTAACTACTCTACATGAAAGAAACAACATATTCCTAAATATAACATTTAATGGTAAAATCATGGCTATACAACAAAAACACAAACCTAGGATATTTTACATTTACTTTCCACAACGAAAATCAAAGTTATTTGTGAGTCTATTCTTAAAATTAGTGCTTCACTGCACTCAAATCTATTTCTAGCATCCTATCATTGATACTCTCAGACATCTACGAGTGTCCATAGTGTTCTTCACGTGGCACAATTTAACACAAACTGGAATATCACAACACAATAGTCACAATATCTTTAAATGACATTAATTCTACATTTATTAAACATTAATCCGTTTTCACGGGACATTTACTTTCATTAACATAAATTCATTATCTTATGCCTTAATTAACAAGTGTTGTGTAGAGTGAATCGTATTCTTTTTCCCATCAATTTGAAACGCTGAAGTGGTACGTTTTCCCTTCCAAAATACACATGGATAGAAATGTTTATAGCTTCACCATACAACGATTTTCTGGGTCTGGTCAAAACATTATCGTTACAAACGTGTCATGTCATTGAAATCACTCTACTCGTCTGCATAAATTAGTGTGAACTGGGCAAACACTTTACAAAGATGCCTATTTTTATATGGTGCAGTATTCCTCCTCAGAGATTAACTGGGCCAAATCTTATCCGATCTCAGTGATCCAACATGGTATGTGTGTTGAAATACATCATTTAATTCAATTGGCATCATCACATCAAACATAACTTAATTACTTTCCGAAATATTGAGATTCTTCTGTGTCCCACTATGCTTTTAAAATAAATAGACCTCCTTTCCAAGCGGGCAATAACATTAGTTCCAGCTGGCCGAGCAAGATGGCCGCCAGCCTCGTGGCCTTCCTGCCACCCCATATGGCTGCTTGCAAGGTCAGGTTTGTTTACAAGTGCAGTACAATGGAGGTACTCTGAGTTCTGTCCCTAGTAATTGAGTCATTCTAATTATTTAACACCTACATTTATAGTAAAATGGGCTCAATTCGGCTCCTAATTAATATTCATGGCAGGGGATGGATCGGGTAATAGCCTTGCCGTTCTGTGTCGATACTAGTGGCTCATGGCGCACATCTCGATAGAGTATCCAAGTTTTCTCATCGAAGCAGCTGCCTAATAATAAGGAAATCGGCGTTTCCTAACGACGAACATGATTCTTACCTCTCAGGGCAGATCAATTAATACATAGGCTCACGCAGGGTCACGAAGAGTTATCCCTTGTGGCACAATTCCTGCAAGCGGTGGATACAGACAGACTCCGTCTCACTCGCTGCGAATAATACAAGTATGCACCAAGGCGATACTGTCTCGTAGATTAGCCAACTTTTCACCTAACGCGCAAGCTATGTTTGAATGATCCCTGCAACTTATTGACGAAAATCACTTGATTCTACGTTACTTGTTCGCTGTATGCGGCTCAAACAATACTTCTCATAGATGACTCAATTATTAAAGCACTCACGTCCTCTCTGCAATTACTCTTAAGTCAAAGCTTTACGTAGCTCCTAAAACAAGTATAAGTTTACTGGCTTACATTACTTTAATGGTTCTCAAATACAACCGTGTAGAATTTACCATATTAAATATTCATTCAATCAATTCAATGACACTGAAAAACTCTCATATCTCGATATACTTTACGTTACTTTCTTACTGTTTACAAAAATACAGTATTTTTACGTTAGACATGACACGCTTTGTCCGTACTCTAGGCCTGACACGCCTATTACTCTACTTATTACTGTTACCGACCCCAGATTATTATTATTATTATTAATATTTTACGTTACCGTTACTTTCGTCACTATCTTAGGCCCAAATCGCCGTAAGCAAATCCCCCTCCAAGCCATATTTTACCAAAATACGAGGGGTGTAAGCTCGTACATAAATGACTGTTAAATCTTAGTCTTAAAGTGATGCTTCGTTGTATGGTGAACTATTTAATTATACCAGCATTGAAAATTTGTACTCACTTTTCATTTTTGCTGGATTAGTCCAGCATGCCAGCCACAAACCTACCATGATGCTTGGTTTAAGCCAACATGCTATATCTCACACGACACATGGTATTATACACTTCACACATGATAATCATTTTTCATCAGTGGCTTTTTCACTTTAACACAATACATATTATTTTACCATACACATAAACACTTTTAAAATCACTGTAATAAAACTTATATACACTTCCCGCACTATTTCACATGTGGATCCTTAACTGGACTCCTACTAACGCCTGACCTCAGAGATGCGATGCAGCTAACTTCTGACAACCGCTGGTCTCCGTGAAAGTCTATCTTGCGTGTGCGTGCGTTCGATTCCCGTCACCTTCAATTCATATCATCTCTACTGCAATCCTGATCAGTCCTCTGTCACGATTATTTGTGATGCCTTCCAGGCTCCCATAATTGTAGTGACCCTGATAATAATGTGTCATTTTTAACTATGACGACACCTCTTGGTATATTCACTGTCCAAAAACATCCTAAATTATCCCTACGCTGTAGCGAATATATACTTGCGTATGATATTGGATACATATCTGCTGTAGATTAAATCTTACATGATGCATGGTTACTATTAAGAAGCTGTATGATGCACTTCCATTGTTCTCCCAATATACTTGAGCGTCGATACTTTAACAATTCGCGCACTTTATTGCGTGATCTGGCAGCGTATTAGTTTACGTGTTGAGACAAGACGAACTGGAGAAGAACTCGAGATGAACTCACTTCTCTGCGAAGCTCCCCTTATATAAAGGTTTCTCGTAAAACGTAGTCCGCTGGACATTCAGGACCTACTCCTTTCTTGAAATAATGCATTTCCAGACAAAGTGACATATAATCCTCGTTTGTCTAGGTGTGGATGTCCCAAAATCACTCGCGTGCAAGCGATCGCTTCGGCCAATTAATTACAATTAATTGCCTTCTTCCATAGCGTCATGACGCTACCCTGGTACTTCCCCTCGTGCTGGTCTCCAAATCATTCCTCCTGTGCATAGGCAGTGTGTTCAGAGGCTCATTTATAGATGTAGGCTTTAATTTAGGCGTGAGACCACTCCTAAATTATCTCTCCTGGAATATATTCACCTGGGTGTAAGTTTTACTTCATTTCAATGCTCCAATTGGCTGTAATCAATTAATTTCCATGGGCGACTACCCCTTCTCCGGTCTCAGGCCGTGTGCACTGGTGAATCCCAGAGTCATTAATCTCGAGCTGTCCCTGTGGTCCAGACGAAAATGAGTCCCTCGGCGTCACCTAAATACGCCCCTCTGCTGGCTGCGATTAGTCAAATGTCAAGCTGGTTTGCTTTCATGCGTCCAGGCTTCCAAAACGTACATATGTCTGCATTTTCTTACAATTATTCACCTTAAACAGCTATGATATTCACATTCTAGCCGTGAAATCATGCTATTGTGATTATATGCCATTATACTCATTGCTCTTCGGGTTCCCTGTAGCTGTTCCCCCTCAGAGATCAATGGTTCGGTTCTGGGCAGAATCATGGGCCTGGTCTTCTTGATAAGACCCGAGTTCGATGCCAATCTGCCGTGTCCCATTGGGCACATCTTTCCCTCGCTAAGCTCGGAAAATTCATTTTACAAGTGAATTCTTTCGGACCTCCAGATGACATTGACTCCATACAGTGTTTACTCTAAGCGGTCAGTGCTCTCGGGCAATGGGATGTCTCGTTTCCCCACTCCACTATGTCTGCCGTCGTATTTCCTCGTTCCGCTACCTTAGTTGTTCATTCATTTCTTGGAGCTCGGCTGCTGCCTCACACAACTGGTCGTAAAATACTTTCAACTGGCAGCTGCATTCAACCCTCGTTTGCCCAGTGTCTGCGAGCTGGCTGTCTTGCTTTCTTTCTCCCTGGTGCGTGCTTTTCTCAGGATTCTCTGGATATAATGACTCCCTGTCCATTTGGGTGTGAATGGCTTGCTCTTCTCTTGTTTCATATTCCTCGGGCGGACTATATAACTTTAAATTCGCTGCGTTTACAACAACTTCTCTGCCTGTTTCTTCATCTTTGATTCTGTAGGCATTATTCTGCAAGTCCCTTATAATCAGGTAGGGTCCGTGATACTTATGTTGGAACTTTTTGTATTTCCTGCTCTCTGGATCTGAACTAGCTGGTTTCTTCAATAAGACGTATTCTCCTACGAGTAGTGGTCTGTGGTAGCGTTTCCTTCTATTTCTTCGCTGCCGTCTGTCCGCTTGTTTCTTGAGATACTCGAATGTTCTATGGATCCTCAACTCGCGTCCAGGCTGTGCATCTACAGGTGTCCGAATGACGTTGTTCCATGGCCTCTCCGGTCTTCTATCAAGGTGTAGGCTCACGGGCACTTCTCCTGTCGCTTCATGCACTGTATTGTTAATAAAATACTCAATAATCTCTAGTACATCTATCCACTTCCAGTTTCCTGTAGAGCAGTATATTTTCATGTATTTCTGCAGTTCCCTCATCACTCTCTCAGCGGAATTCGATTCTGGTTGTCGAACTGTGGACAAAATCTGTCTTATTCCCAGATTTTCCAACTCCCTGCAAAATTCTACGCTGGTAAAACAGCTCCCATGATCAGATAATATGTTCTCCGGCTGCCCTAGTATAGGAATGATTCTTTCCTTCAGCCTCTTAAGTACCTGTTTCGTACTGGTTTTCTGAATTGGACATAGGACTACCATTTTAGAAAACACGTCTAGTGCAACTAGAATGTGTCTATTTCCCCTTCTAGCTCTCGGAAGCGACCCGAAATTGTCCAGTGCCAGAAGCTGACATGGCTTCTCTGGCAAGAGTGGTATCGGTTTTTGCCTCATTAAATACGAGTTAGGCTTTACTCGTTGGCAAATATCGCATGTCCTGATTGTATTCCTGACTGTATCTCTAAGTTTTGGCCAAATAAATGCTTCTTTCAGCAGGGCAACAGATTTGTCTACGCCAGGGTGGCCAAAAGCTCGGTGTGCCAACCATACTAGCCTTCTCTGCAATGCTGGTGGTATAACAATCCTGGGTCGAGTGTGGTCTGTATCGCTCCATTTGTGTAGCATCTGGTTAAACTCCGTTGATAGTGCCTCGGCTTCATCATACATCGGGGTTCCTCTGACAAGCTTTCCCTCGAAGTAATTAATCATCAACCGTATCCAGGGATCTTCACGTTGAAAAACGGTGATGTTCCTTAGATCATCTAAGGTCTTCTGGTCTCTATCTTCTATGTCGATAGCTGGAGCTTCCTCTTCATCAGCTGTCGGGTATCTGCTTAGCAAGTCAGGTATGATATTGTCCTTCCCCGGGCAATACTCGATTTCCACTTGAAATTGCTGTATATACAAAGACCACCTCGTCAGTCTTTGACTCGACAAGTCAGTTTTCAACAGGAATGTTAGGGCTTTATGGTCCGTTCTCAACATAATTCTGAACCCATAAATCAGTTTTCGCCAATACTGTAAGGCATACAGTATTGCTAGTAATTCGATCTCCGTGACCGTATAGTTCTTTTCATTAGGTTTCAACCATCTGCTTATGAATGCAATATAAGTTTTCTCCTCTGGCCTGTCCACATTTTCCTGGTAGAGCATCGCCCCAATGCCTATAAGTGATGCGTCAGTCTGGATAATAAATTTCTGGGTGTAGTCTGGATATCCCAATTTAACATAATCTAAAAGCATCTGTTTAGACTTCACGAACGCTTCCTCGCATTTTTCCGTCCATCGCCACCTTCCCCCTTTCTTCAGTAAATCTTGGAGTGGTGCTACGGTCTCGGTATACTTCGGGCAATGGCTTGAAAAGAATCCAATAACGCCTAGATATTGCCTGACGTTCTTTACCTTCGTTGGTCTCGGGAAATGTTTAATGGCCTAACTCCTTGCGCATCTATTATGTGGCCTAGGAATTTAACTTCTCTCTGACCAAAGTTAGATTTCTTTATATTGACCTTAAAGTTAGCCTGACTTAGGTCATCCAACAGCTTGCGTAGGTCTCTGATGTGTTCTTCGATTGTTTCAGATGTCAGTAGTATATCATCTACATAGCATATGGTTGTTGCTTTTACTTCTTCAGACAGGTTTCGATCAAGCGCTCGTATCAACGCTGAACCTGCTGTTTTCAGGCCAAATGGGAGACGCACGAATGAGTATGTATGCTGATCGAATAAAAACCCAGTTAATAAGCTTGTTTTCTCCTCCAGAGCAAGATGGTGAAAACTTGCTGTCAGGTCAAGATTTGAGAACACAGTCTTTCTTTTGAACCTCCTGAGG
This sequence comes from Meconema thalassinum, assembly GCA_946902985.2. Classification (NCBI taxonomy): domain Eukaryota; kingdom Metazoa; phylum Arthropoda; class Insecta; order Orthoptera; family Tettigoniidae; genus Meconema; species Meconema thalassinum. Next base: position 143,367,600 of record OX336390.1, read on the forward strand.
ACCTCCTTGATGGGCGGCACTCGGTCAAATTCTGGTATGACCTTGGAATTCAAATTTCGCAGGTCCAGGCATATCCTTACACTTCCGTCCTGTTTAGGTACAACTACCAATGGGCTGACATAAGGTGTGGCCGTCTTTACAATGACGCCCACCTCTAGAATCTCCTGTATTGCTTCCTTGACCTTTTAATAATGTTTTTCGGCTACAGGATAAGGCTTTTGTCTGAATGGTGTCCAGTCACTAACTTGGAACGCATATTGGAAATTCTTGATCCGGCCAGGTCTCGAATCGAAGACTCCTTTGTATTCAAATAGCAGTTCCCTTAACATTTGCTTATGCTCTGGACCAATTTTAGCTTCCTCTATCTTTTCTCCCAGGCATTCTTCAAATTGTGGTTCGAGGTCCTTTTCAATGTCTGCGGCCAGTGTTGCCAACTCTCCCTCGATGTCTTCTGTTGTCAATACTGCATCCCCAGTTATATCTCCGTATGTATGCCACACGTACTCTTCTGGTCTCGTTTCATTGTGTTTTAATGAGAGCTCTACATTTTCCTTTCCCTCACTTGCGCGAAACATAACAATGTCTTGCGAGAGATCTATTATGACCTTATATTCTCTTATGAAATCCATGCCAACAATAATGTTAAAAGGCAGCTTATTCACAAGTAGGAAGCTCTGTGAAAATGTAGAGTTCCCTATCTGTAAATCTAAAAATACTTGGTATCTGCACATAATTACTTTATCTGGTATCACGCCTTTTATCCTCACGCTTGAAATAGGTATTTTCAATACGTGGATTTTACTTTGGATTTCATTATAACGCCTGGGTAATTAGACATACCGTTGAGCCTGTGTCTAGAAGACTTCTTATCTTCATGCCTGCGATGTTTACAATTATAATGGGTAGTTCCCTTCTCACATTGACCGGCCCTTCATCCTGGTCTTCAATAAGTTCCTCAGGTTTAGCAATCCAGTTAACCACATTCACTGTATTCCATCCTGCATTTATCTCTCCTACTTGGTCATTTAATTTTGTTGTTTTTTTCCATTGCTCCATTCTTTGTGGAGTTCTTCTGTCTGTCTTCGTACTGCTGAAGTTCCAGACTCTTTCTTGGCTCCGTCATCATTCTTATAGATGTCGGGTGACCTTCTATTCTTAATCGCTTCATCCCAATGCACTTGCGATTTTCTATTGTCTCCACGCTCTTCCATATATCTTAGTGATGCGTGATAACGTTCTTCCGCTTCTTCGTCGAACCCGCGACTCTGTTCTTGGGATCTCCATTCTCGGTTATTCCCATTTCGGCCGTAATTTCTCCTGTTATCAGGCTGTTGATCTCTCGTATCGCGCTGATTCCAGGTTTTTCTTCCTCGGTATCCGCGGTTCGATCTTCCTCTATATGCTGGCCTCCAATTCTGATTTTCCCTTTCTTCACGTTGCCAGTCTGATTTCTCCGTTTCGGTGCTAGTAGACTTACTTTTAGTCTGCACCCTAGTCGATTCAGTAGGCGTAGTAGTCATGTGGACTTGTTCCGTGTTCCGACTTTGCCTTGTGTGCTGCGCTGTAGTGAGATCGAGTTGTCTCAGCACTTCCTCCATGTCAGTCGCTGTCTTGGTGTTTGCCGAGATTAATAGACGTTGTACTTCATATGGTAACTGCTTGGCTATCGCTATACACAGATCTGACTCTCTAGGCCCTTCATCAAGTTCACGGAAACGGCACAATTGAGCTATAAAAAACTCAGCGTACTTCGTTGGATTATTTGTACTATAGCGTCTGGAGTACAAGTCCAATCTGAGGTTCTGTTGTATATTTGCGTTCCAGTACCTGTTTAAAAATGCCTGGCGAAATTCGTCAACGGTGTCAAACGTGTACCGAAAACTTCTAAACCATAAGGCACACTCGCCTTCAGTCAGTTTTTCGATAGCTCTTAATCTTCGCTCTGGCGGTACCTTCGCGTCATTCATGTACTCGGAAACCTCTTTTAGCCAGTATTTGGGTGCCATGTTTGAATTACTCCCAGAATATTTCTTCGGTTTTTCGTCACTAGCCCTCACAACAGTGACTATTTGGTTTTGTACAGCATTTTCATGCGGTGTGGACATAGCAATAGGTATACCAGGCGTGGTATACGGGCTGTCACTTGGCATGGCTGTATTCTTTGGAGTGGGCTGTATCTCTGTATCTGCCCATCTATTTCTCCTATTTTCATCTATGCTTCCTTCATTGGATCTAGGATTTCGCAATATGGATTCCTCCTGTGCGATCATTCTAGTTTCTATTTGGCTGTGCCTGTTTTCTGCCCTTTCTAAACGAGCTAATACCTCTCGTTCTATTTTTTCCAAGCGATCCCGGTTTTTCTCTGCCATAGAAAATACTTTCTCCTTGTCATCCTTAAGGCTTTCTTTCATATGAGAAATTTCCCCCGCTAGACTCTGTCTTACCTCGGCAAGCGTTTTATCGCTTGCTTCAGTCTTCAAGCCCTCTCGAAGTTCCTATTCTTCTCGTAAGCCTGTAACCTCTTTCTGGATGTGACCATGCATATGGGAGATTTTGGTCTTTATTTTTGTAATTTCTCCCTGATCCTCATCCTGCCTTTTATGAATGACTACAAGATCGTTTTGAGTTTGATCTAACTCTTTTTGAACCTTTCCAACCTGCCTTTGCATGTTTGAGATTATTTCCTTATTCTCTTGAGCAGACGTTTTTATTTCACTGATCTCTTTGCATTGGTCAAGGATATTCTGATCCTGCTTCCTTAATGCTTCGTCTACAGCTTTTGCGTAGCCTGCCATACGATCATTCCATTTTCCGTCGCTGTCTTCGAGCCTTTGATCCACGGTCTGAGTGAACGTATTAAATTGCTCTTGCTGACGCTTAGTATTCGCTACGTTCTGATTTCGAATATCTTTAAGCTCTACGGACATACTGTTTAAGCTATCATTAATCTCGCGCTGTGATTCTCTGGCCGCTTGCAGATTATTCTCTAGTTTTAGCTCTATTGACTCAAAGCGTTTGTCGTTATTTGCTTGCATCTCTGAAACCACGCTAACAATTTTCTTAGTTTCCTCTTGCTTAATAGATTCTTTAACATCATCATTTTTAGCCTATTTTCAATTTTGAAAAAATAGGCTTATGAGATCACCTTTTGTCCGTGTGTGTGTGCGTGTGTGTGTGTGTGATTCGTGTGTGTGTCCCCCCCTAATAAAATCGAAACGGCTGGAGCGATTTAATTGAAACTCGGTAAGTTCATAGCACTATTCCCGGCGACCTCGACCGTGCCCTTCAAATTTTGTTACGTCTCTCCAATCCAACATGGCGGCTGTGCGAAATACTTCACTAGCATTCAATATCTCCGAAACTATTACCGATATCGCCCTGAAATTGTGTACGGTGATAAAGGGCACTACTAGAAGTTCACCTATGAGACTTTCAAAAACCTGGTGACTACAAAACCAACATGGCGGCCAAGCGAAGTTGAGACATTTAAATAGACTTTTCTCGCGATTTAACTATCTAAATGTAATGAAACTTGGTACAGCAAATGTTTATACACATTGTAATGTACTGGAGTCTAATTTAGTTCAATTGTTTACATAACCTCAAAATGGCGTCTGTGCGAAATATTTCACTGACATTCTATATCTCCGAAACTATTACAGATATCACCCTGCAATTTTGTACGGTGATAGAGGGTACTGATACAGGTATACCTATGTATATTTCATAAACCTGTAAAGTACGAAACGAACATGGCGACCAAGCGAATTTAAAATATTTTAATAGACTTTTCTCGTGATTTAACTCTCTGAGCGCAGTGAAATGTGGTACAGTAATTGATTTTGCAGATTGTAATGCACTGCCATCTAATTTAATTCAATTGCTTACATAGCCTCAAGATGGCGGCTGGGCGAAATTTTAAAATTAAGTTTTAATTTCTTGTGTCGTAATCATGCGATCGAAGTGAAAGTTTGAATAATGAACCTAGGCAATAATTGTTCTTGAATGGTACATAACTCTATGGCCTAAACACATAACACTCCTAAATGGTGAGCTCCCGAAATATTTAGACGGTTCTCAATATCTATAAATCTTTTACAGCAACTAAACTGAATTTTTTAATGTTCATAGAGACTATGAACATATGCTCACCTATAGGACTTTCAGGAACCTGGTGAGCACAAATCCAACATGGCGGCGACGCGAAGTATAAATATTTAAATGGACATTTCTCGCGAATTAACTATCCGAGTGCCGTGAAACGTTGTACGTTAAATGCTTATACAAATGTTGATCCACTGGCATCTAATTTATTTCAATGGTTTGCATTATCACAAGATGGCTGCTGTGCGTAATTTTAAAATCTCGTTTTTACTTCTTGTTGTCTAATCATGCGATTGAAGTTTGAATACCACACGTACACAATAATCTTAATGTAATATTACAAAAATAAAAATCCAAACTGGCGACCATCTGAAATATTTAGACGGTTCTCAATATCTACGAACCTGTTACAGCAATTAAACTGAAATTTTGTATGTTGATAGAGGCAATTAACATGAGCAGGATATATGAAAATAGGCTGTATAGTTCTTCACGGAACTACTTGTTTTTATTGACCTTTAATAGGTTTGAATCTAATTGCGTGTTTTCTGTAGCCAACATCTGGCTTACCTCAGTTTGATTGGTTTCTAACTGAATATTTACTGTAGCCAACATCTGGCTTATTTCATCTTGAAATGCTTTAGCCTCTTCCCTACTCTTAGCATGAGTAGTATCAAAATGTTCTTTTAACTCCGCGATACACTTGAGTACCCCCTCAGTTCCAGCCATCCAGTATTTCTTATTTTGAGATTCAGGCAGGCCGTAGCTGAGCATGCTGGCGCGTTATATTGGGAAAAAGAATTCCGATATCGCGACAACAACAACATTCATATTACACCGTGCTGTAATCACCTATCGAATGGGTTTAGATCCACGTACCCGTCTGACAACAGTGTCTAATGTCTGAGTATCACCTAAAAAGACTCACAATCGCTCAAACACAGTTTGAGGAAAAAAACTATTATGGTTTTCCCCATGAAAACCATGCTATTATGATGGGGTTTTCTGAATCCCATAAGCCTCACGTAATCTGGGCGCCATGATAATGTAATGGGAGACACGCACTTTTATGGAGGATTATCAACTTTTATTTTGACGTGAAGGCTTATTAACAAATGGGACGCGGCCTTTTCCTAATATATTCTAATTTTTCTGCTATACTTGCTTCTACCATTAATATCTTGGCCGACTTTTAGTAGTACCGGTGACTCAATCCTAGTACAATAACATATCCTCCATGTACCCAATCGTCATCATATGGAACATGTGTTCGTATCCCAGCTAACTCACGGTCTTTCGAGGTATGGGGCATTCATGCCCACCATACGACCACATGCTCAGGATTTGAGTCTGTCAGGTAACTACTCTACATGAAAGAAACAACATATTCCTAAATATAACATTTAATGGCAAAATCATGGCTATACAACAAAAACACAAACAAAGGATATTTTACATTTACTTCCCACAACGAAAATCAAAGTTATTTGTGAGTCTCTTCTTAAAATTAATGCTTCACTGCACTCAAATCTATTTCTAGCATCCTATCATTGATACTCTCAGACATCTACGAGTGTCCATAGTGTTCTTCACGTGGCACAATTTAACACAAACTGGAATATCACAACACAATAGTCACAATATCTTTAAATGACATTAATTCTACAATTATTAAACATTAATCCGTTTTCACGGGGCATTTACTTTCATTAACATAAATTCATTATCTTATGCCTTAATTAACAAGTGTTGTGTCGTGTGAATCGTATTCTTTTTCCCATAAAATTGAAACGCTGAAGTGGTACGTTTTCCCTTCCAAAATACACATGGATAGAAATGTTTATAGCTTCACCATACAACGATTTTCTGGGTCTGGTCAAAACATTATCGTTACAAACGTGTCATGTCATTGAAATCACTCTACCCGTCCGCATAAATTAGTGTGAACTGGGCAAACACTTTACAAAGATGCCTATTTTTAGCCTATTTTCAATTTTGAAAAAATAGGCTTATGAGATCACCTTTTGTCCGTGTGTGTGTGCGTGTGTGTGTGATTCGTGTGTGTGTCCCCCCCTAATAAAATCTAAACGGCTGGAGCGATTTCAATGAAACTCGGAAAGTTCATAGCACTATTCCCGGCGACCTCGACCGTGCCCTTCAAATTTTGTTACGACTCACCAATCCAACATGGCGGCTGTGCGAAATATTTCACCAGCATTCAATATCTCCGAAACTATTACCGATATTACATTGACATTTTCTATGGTGATAGAGGGAACTACTATAAGTTCACTTATGTGACTTTTGAAAACCTGGTAACTACAAAACCAACATGGCGGCCAAGCGAATTTGCAACATTTAAATAAACGTTCCTCGCGATTTGACCAACCAAACGCAATGAAACTTGGTACAGTATATGGTTATATACATTGTAATGCACCGACATCTAACTTCGTTCAATTGTTTACATAATCGCAAGATGGCGGATGTGCGAAATATTTCACCGGCATTCTATATCTCTGAAACTATTAGCGGTAAAACCCTGAAATTTTGTACGGAGATAAAGGGCACTACTGGAAGTCCATCTATAAGACTTTCAAAAACCGGTTAACTACAAAACGAACATGGCGGCCAAGCGAATTTGAAAATTTTAAATTGACCTTTCTCGCGATATAATGTTCCAAGCGCACTGAAACCTGGCACAGGAAATATTTATACACATTGTAATCCACTGGTATCTAATTTAGTTCAATTGTTTACATAACCTCAAGATGGCGGCAGTGCGAATTTTAAAATTAATATTTTATTTATTGTGATGTAGTCATGCGATCGAAGTGAAAGTTTGAATAATGAACCTACGCAATAATTTTCCTTTTATGGTACATGACTCTAAGGCCTATACATTTAACAATCCAACATGGTGACCATCCGAAATATTTAGACGATACTGAATATCTACGAATCTATTCTAGCAATCAAACTGCATTTTTTAATGTTCATAGGGGCTATGAACTTAAGTTCACCTATAGGACTTTAAATAACCTGGTGATCACAAATCCAACATGGCGGTGACGCGAATTATAAATATTCACATGGACGTTTCTCGCAATTTAACCATCCGCGTGCAGTGAAACTTGGTACAGTAAATCCTTATACGAATGTTAATCCACTGGCTTCTAATTTATTTCAATTGTTTCCATAACCTCAAGATGGCAGCAGTGAAAAATTTTAAAATCTCGTTTATACTTCTTGTGTCCTAATTATGCGATTGAAGTTTGAATACTACACGTTCACAATAATCTGCATGTAACAGTACATAACTCTAGGACCTACATATATAAAATCCAACATGGCGACCATCGCAAATATTTAGTCGGTTCTCAATATCTACGAATCTATTACAGCAATCAAACTGAAATTGTGTATGTTGATAGTGGCAATTAACATAAGTAGGATATATGAAAATAGGCTGTATAGTTCTTCACGGAACTACTTGTTATTTCGTGCAGTATTCCTCCTCAGAGAATAACTGGGCCAAATCTTATCGGATCACAGTGATCCAACATGTTATGTGTGTTGAAATACGTCATTTAATTGGCATCATCACATCGATCATAACTTAATTAATTTTCGAAATATCGGGATTCTTCAGTGTCCCACTATGCTTTTAAAATAAAGGACTCAGGTCAATAGACCTCCTTTCCAAGCGGGCAATAACATTAGTTCCAGCTGGCCGAGCAAGATGGCCGCCAGCCTCGTGGCCTTCCTGCCACCCCATATGGCTGCTTGCAAGGTCAGGTTTGTTTACAAGTGCAGTACAATGGAGGTACCCTGAGTGCTGTCCCTAGTAATTGAGTCATTCTAATTATTTAACACCTGCATTTATAGTAAAATGGGCTCAATTCGGCTCCTAATTAATATTCATGGCAGGGGACGGATCAGGTAATAGCCTTGCCGTTCTGTGGCGATACTAGTGGCTTCTGGCGCGCATCTCGATAGAGTATCCAAGTTTTCTCATCGAAGCAGCTGCCTAATAATAAAGAAATCGGCGTTTCCTAACGACGAACATGATTCTTACCTCTCAGGGCAGATCAATTAATACATAGGCTCACGCAGGGTCTCGAAGTGTTATCCCTCGTGGCACAATTCCTGCAAGCGGTGGATACAGACAGACTCCGTCTCACTCGCTGCGAATAATACAAGTATGCACCAAGGCGATACTGTCTCGTAGATTAGCCAACTTTTCACCTAACGCGCAAGCTATGTTTGAATGATCCCCGCAACTTATTGACGTAAATCACTTGATTCTACGTTACTTGCTCGCTGTATGCGGCTCAAACAATACTTCTCATAGATGACTCAATAATTAAAGCACTCACGTCCTCTCTGCAATTACTCTTAAGCAAGAGCTTTACGTAGCTCCTAAAACAAGTATAAGTTTACTGGCTTACATTACTTTAATGGTTCTCAAATACAACCCTGTAGAATTTACCATATTAAATATTCATTCAATCAATTCAATGACACTGAAAAACTCTCATATCTCGATATACTTTACGTTACTTTCTTACTGTTTAAAAAAATACAGTATTTTTACGTTAGACATGACACGCTTTGCCCGTACTCTAGGCCTGACACGCCTATTACATTACTTATTACTGTTACCGACCCCAGATTATTATTATTATTAATATTTTACGTTACCGTTACTTTCATCACTATCTTAGGCCCAAATCGCCGTAAGCAAATCACCCTCCAAGCCATATTTTACCAAAATACGAGGGGTGTAAGCTCGTACATAAATGACTGTTAAATCTTAGTCTTAAAGTGATGCTTCGTTGTATGGTGAACTATTTAATTATATCAACATTGAAAATTTGTACTCACTTTTCATTTTTGCTGGATTAGTCCAGCATGCCAGCCACGAACCTACCATGATGCTTTTTTTAAGCCATCATGCTATATCTCACACGACACATGGTATTATACACTTCACACATGATAATCATTTTTCATCAGTGGCTTTTTCACTTTAACACAATACATATTATTTTACCATACACATAAACACTTTTAAATCACTGTAATAAAACCTATATACACTTCCCGCACTATTTCACATGTGGATCCTTAACTGGGGGCTTCATTCATTCCATTCCTGACCCGGTCGATGACTGGAAGCAGGCTGTGGATTTACATTTCATCCTTAACTGGACTCCTACTAACGCTTGACCTCAGAAATTCGATGCAGCTAACTTCTGACAACCGCTGGTCTCCGTGAAAGTCTATCTTGCGTGTGCGTGCGTTCGATTCCCGTCACCTTCAATTCATATCACCTCCACTGCAATCCTGATCAGTCCTCTGTCACGATTATTTGTGATGCCTTCCAGGCTCCCATAATTGTAGTGACCCTGATAATAATGTGTCATTTTTAACTATGACGACACCTCTTGGTATATTCACTGTCCAAAAACATCCTAAATTATCCCTACGCTGTAGCGAATATATACTTGCGTATGATATTGGATAAATATCTGCTGTAGATTAAATCTTACATGATGCATGGTTACTATTAAGAAGCTGTATGATGCACTTCCATTGTTCTCCCAATATACTTGAGCGTCGATACTTTAACAATTCGCGCACTTTCTTGCGTGGTCTGGCAGCGTATTAGTTTACGTGTTGAGTCAAGACGAACTGGAGAAGAACTCGAGATGAACTCACTTCTCTGCGAAGCTCCCCTTATATAAAGGTTTCTCGTAAAACGTAGTCCGCTGGACATTCAGGACCTACTCCTTTCTTGAAATAATGCATTTCCAGACAAAGTGACATATAATCCTCGTTTGTCTAGGTGTGGATGTCCCAAAATCACTCGCGTGCAAGCGATCGCTTCGGCCAATTAATTACAATTAATTGCCTTCTTCCATAGCGTCATGACGCTACCCTGGTACTTCCCCTCGTGCTGGTCTCCAAATCATTCCTCCTGTGCGTAGGCAGTGTGTTCAGAGGCTCATTTATAGATGTAGGCTTTAATTTAGGCGTGAGACCACTCCTAAATTATCTCTCCTGGAATATATTCACCTGGGTGTAAGTTTTACTTCATTTCAATGCTCCAATTGGCTGTAATCAATTAATTTCCATGGGCGACTACCCCTTCTCCGGTCTCAGGCCGTGTGCACTGGTGAATCCCAGAGTCATTAATCTCGAGCTGTCCCTGTGGTCTAGACGAAAATGAGTCCCTCGGCGTCACCTAAATACGCCCCTCTGCTGGCTGCGATTAGTCAAATGTCAAGCTGGTTTGCTTTCATGCGTCCAGGCTTCCAAAACGTACATATGCCTGCATTTTCATACAATTATTCACCTTAAACAGCTATGATATTCACATTCTAGCCGTGAAATCATGCTATTGTGATTATATGCCATTATACTCATTGCTCTTCGGGTTCCCTGTAGCTGTTCCCCCTCAGGGATCAATGGTTCGGTTCTGGACAGAATCATGGGCCTGGTCTTCTTGATAAGACCCGAGTTCGATGCCAATCTGCCGTGTCCCATTGGGCACAATATATAAAAATCCAACATGGCGACCATCCGCAATATTTAGTCGGTTCTCAATATCTACCAATCTATTACAGCAATTGAACTGAAATTTTATATGTTGATAGAGGATATATGAAAATAGGCTTTAGTTCTTCACGGAACTACTTGTTTTGTATTCGATTCCCACAAAATACTCCTTAAAACAATTGAGCTGAAATGTTCCGTGCGTCATGTGCCTGTTATTCGTAAATCTAATGGATGCCCAGAAAATTATTGTTCTCCGAAGTCTGCGGTGTCTTATCTGCCAAATGTAATCAAAATGAATAAACCGCCAGTCCCATCATAAAATGAAACTCATAATACCGGGTGAGTCAGCCGCCCCTTCCAATATCTTTTGCTGCAGCCCAACTAGCGTGTGTTGGCAGGAAGGTCGATAATAATTAATTCTCTGCTTGGATTCCGTATGATAATAATGTACTGCAGGTATATCCTGCAAACGATTCTGAACCCTATTATTTTTCCCTCGATGTGACTACAGACTAATCCGAGGGAAAAATAATATTAGTGTTCAGTATCGTTTGCGGGATATGCTCGCAGTGCGTTAGTACAATACCGGATGCAGGCGGATAAATATTGACCTTCCCGCCAACACGCATTTGTTGGGTTGCAGCAAACGAATTTGGAAGGGGCTGCTGAATAACACGGTACTTAAATTTTCTAAGAAACGCCATGTGAGTTTTCTCGTAACCTAGAAAATAGGGGCGGATGACCTCGCTGCTCCACCCCAATAAAGAATCATAAACACCACCCCTATATTAACAATTGCGTGTTAGATTTTGAAACTCTTAGTATTGGCTAGTTATGACTACCCTCAGGGTGTATCTATAAGTAGTAGGCTACCTTGAGTGAATGTTAGGAAAACTCAATGTCATGGCTTTTGTAATTTACGATACGAAAGCTAAATAATTCAGTAGATAATTATTGTTATGGTGGTCCATTAAACGAAGCATTACTTCAATCTCATGAATAGTGTACGAGAAACAACAAGTAGTTCCGTGAAGAATTAAGTAGCCGATTTTCAATAATCCTACTGGTCTTTTCCACTAAAGAGCTCCACCGCCTTATAAAGGATTTTCCACGTAATGTACTAAATAATATTTAATACGTGACCTACAGTACTGTATGTTGTGATAAAGTATAGAGCAGGAATTTTAAACTCAAAATTAATATCCATAATTGTGGTGTTTGAAGCCATATTTTCAGTGTTGCCTTAGTAAACAAGAGTTTAGTGCTTTTCAGTCGGTCAACACGAATGTACCCAAAAGAGATGGGTTATGCCCTAATCCTGAAATAAATTACATGAGATTAATAAAACACTAGGATGACCAGTTTCGATCGTCAAGCGATCATCATCAGATCCAATACACTTAGGCTATAAAATCTATGTTTGAAATACAGGTGAAAATATTTACAATATGTACAATTATTTAGTTGCAGTATTGGTACTGCAACTGTCAGTGTATGCTAAATGCAGTATATATGTTAGGTGAAATGCTAAATGGTGATGGCTATCCGGAGATTGTACTTTAGAGAGATTATATGGTTGTAAACTATGGTTAAACTATAAAATTTTAGGCTAACTACTTATCTGATTGTCTTCCGTACTACAGCTATTCGCAGTTTCCGTGCTCACTTGAACTCGCTGTGTGGTCGACTGCGGTGGTTATCTTAACGACTGGTTTTTCCCTGCCTTCCCCCCTGTCCCTACGTGCTGTGGGGAGTGATCGCGATGTGTTTATGTGAGGTGTTGCCAACCTAGATAAGATGTATGTTATTGAATGAGGTGGATCTACAACTATTAAAGACCGTGGATTAGTCCTCGCCACGCGTGGAGCATAACCCATTCGAACTAAGCGTTGACGGTCTTATGAGGACGTCCCGGCACCTTTAATACTGCCTCTAATATGGGCCTTGGTTTATTGCAGAAGAAAAGTACATCGTACACCTGATCCAGATAACATTTACCTATTAAAAACCCCCTAATTTCCCCCCTTTTTGTTATCTAGCTTGGCTGTGTCGCTAAATTGTGTTTTGTTTCCGACAGGGTGTGTTTTTTAGTAGCGTGAAGAGGGGTGAGTTCTCCATGAACGTGTGTTCATTTAGATTGTTGGGATTGTTTCGTTTGGCTAGGTGTATCTCGATTGCTTCCTTTATGTCAAGAGCTCTGCCTTTCGATTCGTGATGGATTATTTTAAGGTCCGGCTCTACGTTGGTGAAGCTATGCCCTGCGTCACACATATGTTCGCACACGGCTGAATGTGTTCCGTATCTTATCGCATTTCTATGTTCATTATAACGTGTGTCTACTCGCCTTCCACTCTGCCCGATGTAATTAGCTTGACAATCGGTGTCTTGGCACGTTATAGAATATACCCCTGACCTTGAATACGGGTCACGTTTATTTAGATTACTATTTAGGAGGTGCCTAGCGGTTGTGTTTTTCGTCGTGAAAGCTATCTTTATGCCTTGCTTTTTGAATAGGTTAGTGATTTTATATGTATTCGCATTCACATAGTTGAAACGCGCAAATTTTTTCTCATTACTGTCCGGTTTGGGAATCGTTTTATCTTTATTTTTATGTTTGGCTATAATTTGATTTATTTTGCTTGGCGGGTTTCAATTCAATGGTGCACAGGGCTTTAAACATACCCATGTCAAAAGACAACTATAATAAGGAAATAAGAACTATTATGCAAATAGCAAAGGAAAACAACTTCTCGCCAAGCAAAATAAATCAAATTATAGCCAAACATAAAAATAAAGATAAAACGATTCCCAAACCGGACAGTTTAACACGCGGCACAACAATTTTGATGTGGGCAAGCTTAAGAACCAGCAGAGATTGGACCAATTTAAACTGGAGCTCAGAAATAAATTCCAGGTGTTGGACTCCGAGACAGAGAAGGATGTGGAGACTGTGTGGAGCGAGGTAAAGAATATCTTCGTGGAAACCAGTGAGATGCAGCTCGGGTACAAGTACTACCTGCGGAAAGAATGGATATCCGATCAGACCTGGGACAAGATAAATTATAGAAAGGAGATTAAGGCCAAGCAAGACTAGGCAGCAGAAGGCTCTCATACAAGCAGAGTATTCAACAGCAAACAGGGAGGTAAAGAGGAGTGGGCGGAAGGATCATAGGAGGTGGATTGATGAGCAGGCGGTGAAAGCAGAAGAAGCAGCAAGAAGGGGGGACGTTAAGGAGCTCTATGGCATCACAAAGATGCTTTCGAAGAAAGGTTTTAATAAAACTAGGCATGTGAAGAGCAAGACGGGCGAGATCCTCACGACGTGTGAACAGCAGTTGACTAGATGGAGAGAACACTTTGCGGAGGTTCTTAATAGAGATAAAGGACCAGAAAGTAAGCAGCGAGGAGAAGATGAAGAGGAAGCAGAAAGTGACCCAGGCATCAGCCTTGACTCCCCAACTCGGGGCGAAATACGGACAGCGTTGAAGCAGATGAAGTGCGGGAAGGCACCAGGTCTGGATAATATCCAAGCGGAAGTATTGAAAGCATACCTGGATATCACAATCAATCTGCTGCACCTGCTGTTGGAGAAGATCTGGAAGGAGGAGAAAATACCAACCGACTGGAAGAAGGGGTTGATCGTCAAGTTACCGAAGAAAGGGGACAGCACAAACTGTAACAACTGGAGGGGTATCACCTTGCTGTCCATTCCAAACAAAGTGCTGGCGAGAGTCATCCTGAATCGTATAAAAGACTGCGTGGAAAAAAGGCTTCGGAAGGAACAGGCTGGATTTCGACAACATCGCAGCTGCGTGGATCTCATCAACACCCTCCGAATCATCCTGAAGTAGAGTGTGGAGTGGCGTAATACCCTTTTACCTCACATTTGTTGATTTCGAGAAAGCTTTCGACTCCATAAATCAAAAAATCATGTGGAAGACCCTCAAGGAATATAAAATTCCAACAAAGATCATCAGAATCATGGAAGAGATGTACGAAGGGTATGAGTGCCAGGTTCTACACGAAGGCAAATTAACAGAAAAGATAAAGGTCAGTTCCGGAGTGAGACAGGGGTGTGTCCTTTCCCCCACTCTGTTCCTGTTGGTCCTGGATAGTGTGATGAAGAAGGTAATGGGAGGACGGAAGAGGGGTATTCAATGGGGTATAAATGACAGGCTTGAAGATCTGAATTTCGCGGACGACATTTGTCGTATGGCACAACGGTACCGAGACATAGAAGATAAGCTGGGGAGATTGCAGAGAGAAGCAGAACATGCAGGACTGATGATCAACACCAACAAGACCAAAGAGAAGAGGATAAATTCTGACGTCACGACTAGTTTGACAGTCAACGGAAAGGACATTGAGTGAGTTGAGTCCTTCCTCTACCTTGGGAGTATAGTCACAAGTGATGGGGGAGCAGAGGAAGATGTTCGAAGCCGTATCAGGAAGGCAAATGGTGCCGTTGTCCAGCTCTACCCCATCTGGAGAAATAGAAACATTTCCATGAAGACCAAGCTCCGCCTTTTCAATAGCAACGTAAAGTCGATTCTTCTTTATGGCTGTGAAACATGGAAAGTCACAAAACCGATCAACAACCAGCTACAGGTATTTATTAACAGATGTCTGCGTCGCAACATGAATGTGAGGTGGCCGGACATAATCTCAAATGAAGATCTTTGGACCATCACCAATCAACAACCGATTAACATCGAGATCAAGGAGAGGAAATGGCGCTGGATCGGTCACACACTAAGGAAGCCGGACGGAGCTGTTGAGAGGGTGGCGCTAGACTGGAATCCTCAAGGTGCCAGGAAGCGAGGTCGACCTAAGAAGACCTGGAAGAGGACGATCGAAAATGAAATTGCAGAGGTGGACAAGAACTGGAGTCAAGTGAAAGAGAATGGCCAGGAACCGTACTGCGTGGAGAAATTTCGCCAAGGCCCTATGCTCCGGAAGGAGCGGCTGGAATTAAGCAGAAAACCCTAGACGAGACTACTGAGGCCCTAAACGAAATCATTCTGCAGGCTGCCACAAAAACGCCAAGGAACAATCGGATAGCGAAACAATGGTTTGATTCTGAGTGCTATGCTTTGAGGAAAAGAACTCTACAGTGCCTTAATGCAGCTAGAGAACACGGAAATCGTGCACTAGCAGAGTACGCTTCAGAACGTCGAAAATACAAGCAGCTACTTAAAGAAAAGAAACTATCGTATGATCCACGTCCAACAGAAACTAATCGCGGAAGCAGAAAGGAGTCCACATAAGATCTTAAGGTCTTCGAAGAAGCAAAAATCGAGTTATCCAATAAACATTGATCAATGGGAACTACACTTCAGCAGCCTTCTAGGAGAAAAAGATAAAATATCAAATGAATTCACATCGACACCAGATCACTCGCAAGACATTGACTTGATCACATGTGATGAAGTCATCCATCTTATAAGAAACGGCAAAAATAACAAAGCGGCTGGGCCAGACCGAATTTACATGGAGCATCTAAAAGACACCTTACAAGACGTAGCAGAACCTCTAACTGCTCTATTCAACAAATGTCTTATGATGAATTCAATACCGCATCAATGGAGAAGATCAACTATAATAGTACTTTACAAAGGCAAAGGAAGGAAAGAAGACCCGAACTCCTATAGAGGAATTGCTCTCGAGAGTGTAATGTTTAAACTGTTCTCCAAAGTCCTATTAGGACGCATCGCGCAGAACCTTTATGCAAATATACCTACATTTCAATATGGATTCACTCCAGGCAGATCAACACTGCACGCGGTGCAAGAAATTATTCAGGAAATAACTCTATCACTCGCTCATCGAAACTCCCCGATATATGTAATCTTCATAGACTACTCCAAAGCTTTTGATAGCATCAGCAGATCAACATTGGCAAACAAATTGGAGAGCATATTAGGCAAATCAAGTCAAGAGCTCCAAACCATCAAGTCTATCCTTGATGCAAACCATATAGCAGTGTTTGATGGCATAACTACATCGAATGACATCATACAAACACGAGGGGTCTTGCAAGGAGACCCGATGAGTCCGGTCTTATTCAACGTCATGACAGCGGATATCGGCAACGCTATAAACGTCAATACAAAACTACTGATGTACGCGGATGACATGGCCATTCTCTCCAAAACCCCTAAACATTTACAAACGGCATTAGACGACATCAGGAACTGGGCAACATACAACTCTATGGAAATAAATGGCTCGAAAACCAAAGCAATGAAATTCAGGAGAGGAGGCAAACTTGCAAAGGGTGACCATTTCACTTGTGGCAACTCTCCCTTAGAATTCGTAACAAATTTCAAATACTTTGGGGTCACCCTCCAAACTACGGGAATTACGTTTTCACTACACATACAAGAACGAACAGCAGCTGCAGCAAAAGCAATATATGCCATACCCAATTTACAACTACTGTCAGTTTCAACAGCAATGGCACTATTTTAAGATCAAAGTCATGCCGACGGCCACCTATGGAATACAACTAATCTGGAACTACCTGACGGTCGGAAATCTAAGAAAGCTGGAAAGCGTTAAATCTAGTTTCCTCAAAAGAGTGTTATCCATCTCAAAATTCACAAGAAATAGTTATTCTTATATCCTTGCGCAGGAAACTCTCTTCGTAGATGACATAAAACACTGATTTAGTTTATCGGAGACACACGCATATGCAACCTTCATCGAAGAAAGGAGCAGCAAAGCAAGACAGATACCGGAGGGGATTAGAGAAACAGACGCAATGACATCAGACTGCTGGAAAGGACCAAACTTCCAACTCCGACACCTGTACACACGATTTGCAGTACAAGGCTTTCATGGAAAGATTTGTACAGAAAGCACCTACCATGATCCTAAGGACAGCTGCATCTGCAAGCTATGTAATGAACGGTGCCCGAAATATCACCTGCAGGAGTGTAAAAATAGGACTGTATCACTAATTGAACTATCTAAAGATTGGTGAAATCACGACAATGTAACTTTTTTTTCTCTCTCAGTACACATTGTGTTTAATAAATATAATATTAATCATATTAAATGTTTTTCAGGTAGAATCTCATATTTCCAGCGGAATATAATTGGACATAACTTAATGTTGACCGACTGGAAGTTATTAAACAATCTTTATATATAAAAGAAAGTCGTGTTAGTTACACCATTTATAACTCAAGAACGGCTGAACCGATTTGGCTGAAAATTGGTGTGGAGGTACCTTAGAACCAGGAGACGGACATAGGATACTTTTTTTTTAATCCCGTGACGTGACATAAAACGTCAAAGAGAATACAAATCACTATAAAACGTAACGCAAATGACAGCTAAGCCAAGTCGTTTCCAGGCAACAGTAGCTCTTGACGAGACACGGCCGACTGGATGCGATTAGCGCTCTCCACTACCGGTATAGAAAATGAGGCTCTTAACATGAAATGCCGTTAGTTACTCAACCTAATTTGTATTCTCTTTGAATCATCATTAACAATGCCGCGAAAAAGACGATCGAATCTTTCCTGACAAAGCCATAATGCAAGAAGGATACGAAACATTGCGAATGAAAGGACTGAAGAACAACAAGATATTGCCCGTGAAGAGCGCCGCGTTAGTATGGCTCGAATTCGTGCTTCTCAATCACAAGAGCAAAGCGAGGTAGCCCGTGAAACGGCTCGGTTGGCAATGCGAAATCGTCGAGCGAACAACAGAGATCAAGAAGTGGATAATTTTCGACGCACAAGAAGAGATTTATCAAGTGTTGATTTGAATCTAGCAGCATTTCGATACGATTGCAGCACTGATTACTGCTTGCATTCTAGCGTTTACCTGTAATCCAAAATGGATAGAAATTGTTCAATTGCAGCTTCCCGGACAAACATCAAGTGATCAACACGACATCACAGAACGTGTATTCAGGCAAAAAATGCGGTCCCTGATGAACTACATTGTTTAACAACGCGTCTTTGGAGATACTCGATGCTGGATGTATTCAATCGAATGGCAAAAACGAGGTCTGCCGCACGCATACATTCTTATTTGGTTACTGGAAATAATTCAACCAGACCAAATAGATGATATCATATGTGCCGAGATTCCCGATCACGAAGCCGATCCAGACCTACATGATGTTGTAATTACAAATATGATTCATGGACCGTGTGGTGCCATCAATCCCCAATCGCCTTGCATGGTCGACGGA
Source organism: Meconema thalassinum (assembly GCA_946902985.2). Taxonomy (NCBI): domain Eukaryota; kingdom Metazoa; phylum Arthropoda; class Insecta; order Orthoptera; family Tettigoniidae; genus Meconema; species Meconema thalassinum. The sequence goes on from OX336390.1 coordinate 143,386,477, forward strand.
AAGTGTTCCAAACGATATCCACGGAAATTAACGGCGGAGACCGTCACTGGCAACGATGGTTATCCACTGCATCGGCGTCGATCACCCGATGATAACGGTCGAACTATCACAACAAAAGTGAAAAGAATGGATTTCGTTGTCGACAACAGTTGGATTGTTCCATATTCGCCACTTATTTCCACATTGCACATTGCAACGTTGAGTATTGCAATTCTGTCAAGTCCATAAAATACATTTTCAAATATGTCACGAAAGGCAGCGATATAGCGGTTTTTGGCATCCAATCCTCCAATACCAACGATGAAATTGCGCACTATCAAGTTGGTCGTTATGTGAACTGTAATGAAGCGATTTAGCGTATATTCGCATTCTCTATTCACCAACATCATCCTACTGTTGTACATTTGGCGGTGCATCTGGAGAATGGTCAACGAGTATATTTCACGGCTTCGAATGTTGTTCAACGTGCTGAAACCCCTCCAGCGACAACATTGCCCATTTTCTTTGCGATCTGCCAAAACGATCCGTTTGCACGAACTTTGCTTTACTCGGAGATGCCATGTTATTACACTTTGAATGCTTCATCGAAGAATTTTCAACGCCGGAAGCAAGGTGATGCGGTTCCTGTTTATCCAGATGTGCGTTCTACTGATGCTCTTGGTCGTATGTATACAGTTCATCCAATGCATGATGAATGCTTCTATTTGCAGTTGTTCCTGGTAAATGTGCGTGGGCCAACGTCATTTGAGTCACTACGGACTGTTAATGGTATAATATTCCCAACATATCGTGCTGCATGTGAACTCAATTTACTAGAAAACGATACCCATTGGGATACGACAATCGTTGAAGCCATTATCTCTGCATCTCCAAGTCAGATACGCACATTATTTGCTATCATCATTTCGACATGCTTTCCATCGAACCCATCTAACCTGTGGCACAAATACAAGAATAATATGTCCGAAGATATTTTACATCAAATTCGTGTCAGTTCCAGAAATCACGATCTTGAGATGAAGAGGAGATACATAATCGGGATTTACTCTTGATCGAAGACATGTGTTACCTCATGTGCGGTAGTTTATTAGTCACGTTAGGAATGCCAGCGCCAAATCGTGAAATGAATTACGCATTTAATCAAGAATTGGAACGGGAACGTGAGTATGATCACCAGTAATCAGATTTTGTAGTTCAAACGAATGTTCCCCTGTTGAATCCCCAACAAAAGGAAGTTTATGATACATTAATGAAGGAAATTGATGATGGAAATGGTGATTTATATTTCCTGGATTCCCCTGGTGGAACTGCTAAAACATTCCTCATGTCAGTAGTTTTAGCCACTGTTTGTGCGAAATCCGACATTGCGGTTGCAGTTTCTTCTTCTGGAATAGCAGCCACATTGTTAGAAGGATGACGTATGGCTCATTCAGCATTAAAATTGCCGTTAAATCTTCAAACTATTGAAGAACCAACATGTAATATTGCACAAAAAAAATCAGCAATGGCCAAAGTTTTATCAGCCTCGAAAATCATCATCTGGGACGAATGCACAATGGCGCATAAACATGCATTGGAAGCACTTAACTGAACATTGAAAGATCCACGCAATGACTCCAGATGTTTTGGAGGAGCAATGATTTTACTGTCTGGCGATTTCCGCCAAATACTGCCAGTAATTCCAAGATCAACGGCTACCGACGAAATAAACGCTTGCCTGAAATCATCTAATCTATGGCGCTATGTGAAGAAACTTCAGCAGACAACAAACATGAGAGTAGCATTGCTTAATGATACATCTGCTGAAGATTTCTCTGAGCAATTGCTGACTATCGGTAATGGTCGAGTACCTGTCGACGAATCGAACGGATTGATTTCATTTCCTCATAATTTCTCTAAATTTGCCTCATCGAAAGACTAACTTATCAACAAAGTATTCCCAAACATCGTTACTAATTACAAAAATAAAGAATGGTTGAGTGAGCGAGCAATTTTAGCGGCTAAGAATAAAGAAGTAGATGACCTAAACTACATAATTGAGAATGAGATCATTGGAACAATGCATTCATTCAAATCTATTGACTGTGTAACAAAAGAAGATGAAGCCACCAACTATCCAATTGAATTTTTAAACTCCTTGGATGTGCCTGGCTTACCACCGCACAATTTACGCCTAAAGGTTGGCTCCGTAGTAATCATGCTTCGAAACATAAACCAACCAAAACTGTGCTACGGTACGCGTTTGGTGGCAAGTAAATTGATGAACAATGTGATTGACGCGACGATACTCAAAGGAAAATTCGAAGGTCAGGAAGTTCTCATTCCGAGGATCCCGATGATCCCAGTCGATATGCCGTTTTAGTTTAAAAGACTTCAATATCCGATCCGTCTTGCATTCGCCATGACCATTAACAAATCACAAGGCCAATCCTTGAAAGTTTGTGGTTTGAATCTGGAATATCCATGTTTTTGCCATGGTCCATTATATGTGGCATGTTCACGGGTCGGAGGACCATCTGCGTTGTTTGTTCTTGCGCCTGATAAGAAAACAAACAAGTAGTTCCGTGAAGAACTATACAGCCTATTTTCATATATCCTACTTATGTTAACTGCCACAATCAACATACAAAATTTCAGTTTAATTGCTGTAACAGATTCGTAGATATTGAGAACCGTCTAAATATTTCAGATGGTCGCCAGGTTGGATTTTTATTTTAGTACTATTACATTAAGATTATTGTGTACGTGTGGTATTCAAACTTCAATCGCATGATTAGACAACAAGAAGTAAAAACAAGATTTTAAAATTACGCACAGCAGCCATCTAGTGATAATGCAAACCATTGAAATAAATTAGATGCCAGTGGATCAACATTTGTATAAGAATTTAACGTGCAACGTTTCACGGCACTCGGATAGTTAATTCGCGAGAAACGTCCATTTAAATAATTATACTTCGCGTCGCCGCCATGTTGGATTTGTGCTCACCAGGTTCCTGAAAGTCCTATAGGTGAACATATGTTCATAGTCTCTATGAACATTAAAAAATTCAGTTTGGTTGCTGTAAAAGATTCATAGATATTGAGAACCGTCTAAATATTTCGGGAGCTCACCATTTAGGAGTGTTATGTGTATAGGCCATAGAGTTATGTACCATTCAAGGGCAATTATTGCCTAGGTTCATTATTCAAACTTTCACTTCGATCGCATGATTACGACACAAGAAATTAAAACTTAATTTTAAAATTTCGCACAGCCGCCATCTTGAGGTTATGTAAGCAATTGAATTAAATTAGATGGCAGTACATTACAATCTGCAAAATCAATTACTGTACCACATTTCACTGCGCTCAGAGAGTTCAATCACGAGAAAAGTCTATTAAAATATTTTAAATTCGCTTGGTCGCCATGTTCGTTTCGTACTTTGCAGGTTTATGAAATATACATAGGTATACCTGTATCAGTACCCTTTATCACCGTACAAAATTGCAGGGTGATATCTGTAATAGTTTCGGAGATATAGAATGTCAGTGAAATATTTCGCACAGCCGCCATTTTGAGGTTATGTAAACAATTGAACTAAATTAGACTCCAGTGCATTACAATGTGTATAAACATTTGCTGTACCAAGTTTCATTACATTTAGATAGTTAAATCGCGAGAAAATGCTATTTAAATATCTCAACTTCGCTTGGCCGCCATGTTGGTTTTGTAGTCACCAGGATTTTGAAAGTCTCATAGGTGAACTTCTAGTGGTGCCCTATATCACCGTACACAATTTCAGGGCGATATCGGTAATAGTTTCGGAGATATTGAATGCTAGTGAAATATTTCGCACAGCCGCCATGTTGGATTGGAGAGACGTAACAAAATTTGAAGGGTACGGTCGAGGTCGCCGGGAATAGTGCTATGAACTTCCCGAGTTTCATTGAAATCGCTCCAGCCGTTTCGATTTTATTAGGGGGGTGACACACACACGAATCACACACACACACACACACACACACACGCACACACACACGGACAAAAGGTGATCTCATAAGCCTATTTTTTCAAAATTGAAAATAGGCTAAAAATGTCGTGTATCACAAGGTACTTAACTGAAGAGCGCACACTATGCACCAAAATACATGAACAATAAAGAATCATTAAAATACTTAATCTCTTTAGTTGTATTTCCTAATAAAAAATTGAACTTAATAAAATCGAAAATCTGCTTATTTATCGCCTCTAAGGCGGAACAGAGTTCGCCGGGTCACCTAGTTGTTAATAAAGCAACACTGAAATATGGCTTCAAAGATTTCTAAACCTTTGTTTCTGTGGGAATCGAGGAATTGTGCGCGATTGAAATTATTATAGCTAGAAATTGGGATAGATTAACCAAGGATTAATATAAAGTACCATTCCAGTATTTGCCTGGAGTGAGTGTGATGGAGAAGAACGAGGAAGAAACACACTCAGGATAGCCATTGACAGGACCGGGATTCAAATCTTCGATATCCGAACTTGCTGCAGCTCCGCATTGAAGTCACGGTTTACGCACACCGCTATGTTTCTGAGGTTATAAATAAATAAATAAATAAATAAATAAATAAATAAATAAATAAATAAATAAATAAACTTTACGAGCCTTACAGTAGTCCCATATGAAGTGTAACATCTGACATGGAAGAAATCTCACATGAAAATTTTTGATACATCGGTATTGTGTGTCTACCCCTTATTATTCCCGTTTTCCTACGGGGTCGGGGATGAAATGCGATGGAAGTATTCGTGGCGGATGGTATATACGGCCGATGCCTTTCCTGACGCCAACCTCACGACAGGAGTTAATGAGAGATGAAATGAATGATGGTGGATGAAACTGGGTTAGGATGTGGAAGGAAGCGGCCGTAGCCTGTCAGAAGGTACCGTCCCAGCCTTTGCCTGGAGTTGAAAATGGGAACCATGGAAAACCATTTCAAGGACGGCAAATTGTTGATACACTGGTATTTTATAATATCATTGGCACAAATATGAATATATTGTAAAAGGGAGTGTTTTACAGATATTGTAGTTTATAATACGGAACTCATTTTATTAGAGGTTTTGTAGCTTCCACCAGTACTAACCTAAATAAAGAATACGATATGGATCAACTAGATTAATAGACGCGACACCGCTCTTAACCTTAAATTCCCTCTAAATAGGCCAACTTGCGAGTAAATGCTATGTGCACAGCAGTAGATCATGAAAGGCTTGCCCAGTTCCCGGACCTCTTGATTCACAGACCAACATGTAATTTCATGTGGATTCTGTTGAAATGAGTAATATTGATGTGATAAAAATATCGTTTAAAACGATAATCTGGTAACAAAAATATCTAACCCATCCGGGATTCGAACCCGAGATCGATAACACCACGGCTATTTCGACCACGTGAATAATAAGCACAAGATAGTGACTTATTTTCTCGTACCAATAACACTGCAACACGGAATTAAGTTTAATTTATATTTTGCTTGTTTTGATAATGTTCCTGCGTGAAATTGAGTTAAAAGTGCCTTATGAATAGGCCCTCTTGTGAGTAAAGAGAATGTATTCAGTAATAGTTCATGAAGGCTTGCTCAGTTCTCGTATTAACACAACTATTATATTATATTGATGACTGCACAGGGTTAATATTTGAATAGCCATTGTGGAGAAACATAATACTGGCAATGCCGACTACTTACAATGTATCATATTAAAGCATTTTACCATTTAAAAACTGATACGAAGACTTCGAACATGTGCCATGTGCTTTGTTTCAATCAGTTGACACCAGAGTTCGCACGACCGTTTACCGTCAGAATGAAAGTGTTTAGCAATGCGATCCAACTTACACACTTCCGTCCCATTTTTCAAAATCACTCCCACAAAAATATCCAGCAACCGAGTGGAAAGTCGTTACACATCAATAAACAAACAAATAAATATATAAATAAATGGTTCCGCACTTAAGGCCACGGCCACCTCCTTTCTAATCCTCACCTGCATTATGAATACACACTACTACTACTACTACAACAGCAACTACAGTCCCAACAATAACATAGGTTATCAGACAAATTCTCTCTCTCTCTCTCTCTCTCTATATATATATATATATATATATATATACACGTCCCAGTAAAATAAATAAATAAACAAAGAAGCCCACTTAATCCCTTTAGGGTAAGGACCTCCTACAGATTCGTAGGGCAAGCTCAATTTAACTCGCACGCTGAGCTGGTCCGTGCGAGTGAAAATTTACATTTTAACCTTAGGCATGTAAACTAACATTTATCACTGAACTGGGCTGGCTAAGTCTTTTAATATGTCTCTCCACGTGTTTCTGTCTCTAGCCGTTCTTATCCATCCAAGTATACGGTGATAAATGGCCACGACGTCGCAAAGCCTCTTAATGAATTAACAAGAAACTTCTCAAGCACAATGCAACCCTAATATATAACTTCGATATAAAATTTGATAACAGTAACTGTCTCAGTTACTTTCAAAAAGGAAATTATCCAACCCTTTTCTTGAGTAACGTTTATAAATAGTAAAAGCAGTTCATCAACACTCCACGTCACCAGCCATATGTCTCCACAAAGGGAGCACGTCTCACCCTTTGAGGGACGCTTCATTTCCGGAGAGTTCCTACTTTTTACTGACTTCCGGCTCGGCACTTCATCGTGACATGCTGCAGACGAGATTCCATCTTCCTTCCTCTTACTCCCCTGGCTATTTCCCGGTTATGAGAATGACGAGAGGAGAAGAAAGACTCTGAACAGTGGACTGTCCTTCAGAAACGCATGAACGCATATTTCCACTCAGACGGGAACGAGCAATCTTGGCCCACGCAATCGACTACGTCGTCGTATTGATGTTAGATTCCCTCCCCCCCCCCCCCCGTTGCCTGGCAACAGGTCTCAATCGAGGGTCAACTCACAGTAGCCTATATTCTAGGTTACCAGGATGAATTCAACTGCAGGCTAGCTTACAACCTTGTGGGAGGAAGCAATTCATCCGCAGGATTTTGAAGTTTACCTGGACCTATGAGAAATCTGATAATAAGTCAGCTGCATCTTCGTATAGCTCAAACGTGCAATTCAAATTCATTGGTACTCAATACGTACAAAACTATTGCAGAAATAAACCTGCTAGGTAGATTTCATTAGAAAGCTAACTATTGCAATGAGTACCATGTTTCGACTTCCGGAAAATTTCGGCATATCTTCGCGTTTCACATCCCCTAGACCCCAAAACCACCGTCAGTTCAAAAGTTTATACATAATGTATATATGAACATAGGCCATCTCACTTCTTGTGGACACGATAACTACCGCAATTTTGTACTAATCACTTTGAATTTTTTACATAAAATGTATCCCTATATGATCTCAGTCGAGTTCGTTAATGGGCAAAATCGGTCAAAGGGGGTGGAAAAGGGGGGCCCTTTTTCGAAAAATCAAATATTGCTATAACTCTCTTAATATGTGAAATATCGAATCCATTCTATGTGTCGGATAAGGGCCGAAAATTTATGTTTGAAAAGTTTTTTGATAGCACCAACCATTACCAACGGAGAGGGAAAACGTGGGTTTTTTCGAGAAACATTAATCATATCTCTCTTAATAGACACAATATCAAAACTGTACAAAATGGACAATACTTCCCTAATAATTACCTAAAACATTTGTCTGAAAGAATTTTTGATATGACCCACCTTTACGCCAAGTGATGAGCAAAATGATTTCGGAATTAGAAGAGAATACCAAGAGTCATCAGAAGTTGCCATGACAACGCTACTAAATTGATCAAGGATGGGCCATCAGAGGTTACCATGACAACGCCATTGCACGAGACCACATTCAGTTTTCCATCTGACTCTGTGGGAAGCGGCCTCAGTGTAGTAACTAGTAGCATGCTGAACTTCTATGCCCTAGGTCGTGGGTTCAAAGCCGGCCGAAGTCGTCGGATTTTCTAAGAGTGCTAAAAATCCCTCAGTATGCTTTCCTTCGGAGGGAAGTTCCAACGTTCGTTGTGAGTTGCTGGTCGCGGTGGCATCTAGTAGCCAAGTTCACAGCTAGGTGTCGTTGACGGTAGTATTTGGTAGCAAAATTAGGAACTACTACTTGAAATTGACCGTCTGCAGTCCTTACCTGAATGACAGACTAATACAGTCATCACAATTAACACCGTTTATCAGACAAATTCAACACACACCCAAAGTACATGACCGAGTAGTCGCATCCCCTAAACCAAGGAACCAACCAAAATCTCTGCGGGAGATAAAATTTTGCGTGAAGAAGTAACACACCGTTAGATAGTTACACATCAGTGTCAAAACCTTGCATAAGGACAGTGTGACCATAAGTATAACAAGTAGTTCCGTGAAGAACAATACAACCTATTTTCATACATCCTACTCATATTAATTGCCTCTATCAACATACAAAATTTCAGTTTGATTGCTATGTTAGATTCGTAGATACTGAGAACCGATTTTTATTTATGTACTATTACATGAAGATTATTGTGTGCGTGTGGTTTTTAGACATCAATCACATGATTAGGACACAAGAAGTAAAAACGAGATTTTAAAATTTCACACAGCTGCCATCTTGTGATTATGAAAACAATTGAAATAAATTAGATACCAATGGATTAACATTTGTATAAGCATTAACGCGCAAAGTTTCTCTACACTCAGATGGTTAAATCGCGAGAAACGTCCATTTAAATATTTATACTTCGCGTCGCCGCCATGTTGGATTAGTGCTCACCAGGTTACTGAAAATCATATAGGTGAACTTATGTTCTTAGCCTGTATGAACATAAAAAAATCAGTTTGATTGCTGGAAAAGATTCGTAGATATTGAGAACCGTCAACATATTTGGGATGCTCGCCATTTTGGATTGTTATATGTATAGGCCATAGAGTTATGAACCATTAAAGGAAAATTATTGCGTAGCTTCGTTATTCAAACTTTCACTTCGATCGCATGATTACGACACAATAATAAAAACTTAATTTTAAAATTAGCACAGCCGCCATCTTCAGTTTATGTAAACAATTGAACTAAATTAGATCCCAGGGAATGACAACTTGTATAATCATTTACTGTACCACATTTCAATGCACTCATATGATTAAATCACGAGAAAAATGTATTAGAATGTGTCAACTTCGCTTGACCGCCATGTTCGTTTCGTAGTTTACAGGTTTTTGAAAGTTACATAGATAAACTTGTGGCAGTGCTCTTTATCGCCATACAAAATTTCAGGTTGATATCATAAATAGTTTCGGAGATGTTGAATGCTTGTGAAATATTTCGCACAGCCGCCATTTTGAGGTTATGTAAACAATTGAACGAATTTAGATGTCGGTGCATTACAATGTATATAAACATATACTGTGCCAAGTTTCATTGCGTTTGGTTGGTTAAATCGCGAGAAACGTCCATTTAAAAGTCGCAACTTCGCTTGGCCGCCATGTTGGATTTGTATTTACCAGGTTTTCAAAGGTCACATAAGTGAATTTCTAGTAGTTCCCTTTATCACCATACAAAATTCCAGGGTGATATCGGTAATAGTTTCGGAGATATTGAATACTGGTGAAATATTTCGCACAGCCGCCATGTTGGATTGGTGAGACGTAACAAAATTTGGAGGGCACGGTCGGGGTCGCCTGGAATAGAGCTATGATAGATTTTATTAGGGGGGGGGGGCACACACACACGAATCACACACACACGTACGCACACACACGGACAAAAGGTGATCTCATAAGCCTATTTTTAGCCTACTTTCGATTTTTGCAAAAAATGAAAGTAGACTTATGAGATCAACACAGGGCGAAAAAAGTGTGTCTCTCTGTGTGTGTGTATGTGTGTGTGTGAGTCTGTGTGTGTGTCTGTGTGTGTGTGTGTCTGTGTGTGTGTGAGTGTGTGTACTCTGAATGTCTGTCCCCCCCTATCAATTCGAACACGGTGAATGCGAATTGAACGAAATTTGGTACAAAGGTAGCACTAGCAAAGGACACCTCAGTGTCATGTTTTATATCGCCGCCATCTTGACGGAAACGTAATGGCGGCCTCACAAATGTTCAAAGCTTAAATCAAATTACGACTAACCTAATCATCCGATCTCTACCAAATTTTGCAACAACATACCTTTATGGGGGGAGCATCCTTTGACCAAACCAATAGGTCATCAGCGTAATAGTTTACGGATGGCGGCCATCTTTGGGTGAAAATCGTTTCCCCCTATTAATTCGAACACGGTGCAACCGAATGGAACGAAATTTGGTACGGAAGTAGTACTAACGAAAGGCACCTCAGTGTCATGTTTTATATCGCCGCCATATTGACAGAAACGTAATGGCGGCCACACAAATGTTCAAAGCTTAAGTTAAATTACGACTAACATAACCATCCGATCTCTACCAAACTTTGCAACAACATACCTTTTTGGAGGGAGCATCCTTTGACCAATCTAATAGGTCATTAGCCTAATAGTTTGCGGATGGCGGCCATCTTTATGTCAAAATTGATTCCCCCTATTAATTCGAACACGGTGGAACCGAATGAACGAAATTTGGTACAGAGGTAGCACTAGCAAGAGGCACCTCAGTGTCATGTTTTATATCACCGCTATCTTGACGGAAACGTAATCGCGGCCACCCAAATGTTAAAAGCTAAAATGTAATTACGACCAACCTAATAATCTAGTCTCTACCAAATTTTGCAACACCATATCTTTATGTGGGAAACATATTCTGACCAAACTGCAAGAACATCAGCCCAATAGTTTGCAGATGGTGGCCAAGTATGTGTGCAAATCGATTCCCCCTATCAATTCAAACACGGCGAAACCGAATTGAACGAAATTTGGTACAGAGGTAGCACTAGCAAAGGGCACCTCATATTCATGTTTAATATCCCTATAGCACGTTGTATTTCAACAAGCTACTACAACCAACATTGAATCATACTCCTTTAAAAGGACAAAGAGTTATAACAATACCCATGCATTTAGGAGAAAGTAGGCTATATGTTCTTTACTGAACATCTTGTTTAAAAATAGAAAATAGGCTAAAAATGGACCCCAAATGACGAGAAGGTTACCGTCCCCATAACACAATAAAATGTTAAAATTATGCATAAAAAGGCGAAAAAAGTCAATTAAGCTCCAATTGTAAAATACTTTCTTGCAATACAATAAATGAGGTCTGATCCTTCTACAGTACGAAAACCTGCATATTCTGCCTATTTCCGCCTATCCCCTAGTTTGCCCTGTGAAATCTACCACCGCCTTCCGGCGTGCCGATAGGATTTTTTATTGTAATATATGACAATATAGTAGGTTCACATGTGAGACTGACAATAACTTTATAAACGCTGTAAAACATGACCGCCATGTAAAGACATTACAGCGATTCAATCTACTGTGCGCAATGAAATTTGGCACAGCGTAGTTTTCACTAACGCTGATCATTTTGGCATCAAATATGTCCATCAAGGAGGTGGTTGAGCGATTTCCTAAAGAAATTTTTATTTCCCGTATCCTATTTAAATGATTGAAGTGGTACTTTGTACAATGAGCCAATACTATAAAAAAAATGGTATTCTGCCCGAAGGCAGGTCCAAGCCTCCGAAGAGGTTTCCCCCCAGCCGGAGTTTACGTGCGGTAGGGTGGCCAGGGCCTTTCCGCTCCTCCTTATGTTGGCAAACAGCGCACAGTGCCTAGAACCGGCACACCATCCAAGTTCTGACTGCGACCAATGTTGCTTAACTGCGGAGTTCACATGGGATCCGGTGTTTCAACACGGCTAGGCCGTTTGCCCCAATACTATAGACTAATCTAAATTGAATGATGCATTCAACAATTTCTTGATGACACGCACATCAAGGATAACGATGAAGATGATTATTGTTGATTTAAGGAGCTGAACAGCGAGGCCATATATCTCACTCAGTGATGAATTCGGGATGATCCGATCTCTGTGATATCATTTTCCAAGCTCATACAATAATCTGTCACAATTTCTATTGATATTATCTATAAGGCAACAGCAAAGAATGGCTTCAATGCTATCTACGCAATTTCTATTGCCTTTGTCTGGAGCGTGGAACTCTATGAAAGTGAAATTTGGACTATTGGTGCATCAGAAAGAGGAGGATTGAAGCGTTTGAAATGTGGTGTTACACGAGAATGATGAAGATTAGACGGTTAGATAGGGTTACAAACGAGGAGGTATTATTTCGAGTGGGAGAGGAGAGATGCTTCTGGCAACAGCTAATGGAGAGAAGATATACGTTCGTAGGACAAACACTGAGACACCCAGGAATAGCAAGCTTAGTTATGGAAGGAAGTGTCGAGGACAAGAACTGTAGGGGTAGACCATGGTTAGAATATGTTAAACAGATTGCCTCGGATGTAGGGTGTGGTAGCTATGTAGAGATAAAACGATTATTTCAGGACAGGGAGGCATGGAGGGCTGCAATAAACCAGTCAAAAGACTGAAGACTCAAACAACAACAACAAATAACCATGTCACAGTTAATTGACACTTTCAATGTTCATTTCCATAGAAATGAATTGACTGTTTTGGTAGGATGTTTTCACTAATTATTTCATTCCATTAAAGTTTGGTTGAGATTAATTAATTTACTATTTTCGAAGGCTTAAAAACTCCAACAAGGTATTTCAATTTTAGCAACACAGATAAACAGCGCGGCGTAGCTGTGCGTGTTAAGTTACTCACCACAACTATAACGGGGAGATAGAAGTATCAATATATGGGGTTCGCATCCTGATGCTAACAGTGAACTTCCTGAGTGTATTTTCCGTGTTTTCTTTCGCAGTCCCTCAGGTAAACGCAGGAATGATCCCCTATTGCACTTCTTCGTTTACGTACTTGAACTCTAGACCCTATTTGGATAATAACAGTATTAACTACGGTTACACGCACTATTACATCTTACAAGACATCTTTTTCTTGTTGTTTCGTTTGAGCAGTTGGACATCGTGAACTTTGGTGTGTGTATGTATAGAATTTGGCTGGGAACCTGTGTTATTGTAGTGTCTTCAGTAGTGTGTATGTTTTTAATTCAGGTGAGGATTGGGAAGGAGGCAGAGCCTCAGGGGTAATATATAAGAAAGGAAGGAAGGAATCTAGTAGTTGCACGTGACTGTCATTCTCGCGATAATGAACCATGGGACCTCTTTTACCTCTTTTTAGGTGGAATCCAAACCACAGACATAGAACTTCACTATGAAAATCTCACATCCATTGATCGGGAATCGAACCCGGTCCGCCGTGGTGAGAGGCGCGAGCTTGACCGCTGCGCCACCACGGCCCCCGTCAGACAGATAAGAATGCTAGCCACTGCGCAAGACAAAATAAATACACCTGCCAGTTAGGCATTGTTGTTTTAAGGGGCGGGACAGCAAAGTCATCTGTCCCTAAATTCACAGAAAAGCACACGTGGTTGATGATCATAATGCTCAAAGCACATAAAATTAATTAAGAACAGCAAAAGTTTACCGATGATTTTTAAGGAGCGTGGCTATACAAGCGATCCCACATTGTGGAGAACACACGAATGTATACTATTGGAAATGCACACATTACTTAACAAACTCGACAATTCTACAGTATATGAGTATGAAGTAAAATGTAATTGCTCCATTGACCTCAAGGCAATAGAGCTTAATGAAGGAAATGTGCGGTATTAAATAAAACATTACTTTGAAACGCTGGACCATGTTCTTATCTTAAGCTCGCCCGAGAGTTCTTCTTGTTGTTGTTGCTGTTTGAGTCTTCAGTCTTTTCACTGGTTTGATGCAGCACTCCATGGCCTCCTGTCCTGAGCTAATCGTTTCAACTCTACATACAGTAGCTACCCTATCCTATTTCCGAAACAGTTTAATTTCATCTAACCTTGGTCTATCCCTACCTTGACCCTTCCTTCTATAACTAACTTTGCTCTTCTTGGGTGTCTTAGTACATGTCCTACCAACCTATATCTTCTCTTAAATAGCATTCGCCAGAAACATCTATCCTCTTCCACTCATCTTAATACTCCTTCATTTGTTACTCCATCTATCCATCTGATCATCATTAACCTGTAACACCACATTTCATGCGATTCAATGCTCCTCTTTTCTGCTGCGCCTACAGTCCAAGTTTCACTTCCATAGAGCACCACGCTCCAAACAAAGACTTTCAAAAATGACTTTTTAATACCTAAACCTATATTTAATGTCAGGAGAGTTCTTTTATGTAGAAATCCTTTCCTTGTCGGAGTCAACCTAATATTTATATCCTCCTTGCTTCGTCCATCACAGCTTATTTTGCTTCCTATGAAGCAGAAGTTTCCTACTTCTTTTTGCTTTTCAGATGCCAATTTTACAACCAAGAGTAAACGATACATTTTCTCCGATTTAAAGCATAACCGTAAGTCATTGCGTACAACATGGAAAACTCTTGTCAATACGCTTAACTTTTATTCTTAGGAACAAACCGCAAAAATACGAAGATAATCGGGATCATTTACGAATTTAGAAGTAGATGCAGCCGTCTTGACTCACTACAGTAAAGTTTTGAATATTGGCTGATAACATTTATATAGTTGTGGTGACTAATGCTATATACAGCTAATATTGATAGGGATAAGAATTTGAATATACAGTGGGTTTCAGAATTGAAATTGAGTTATTTTCATGTCTCCAAACCTTTGAAACTTACAAATACATTTTTTTTAAATTTGCCACGTTTTGTAAATCAAACCAGTCAACGCATCCGTAATGCAACTCACAGTAAGTGACGAAAATCTATAACGAACCATCAGACCCTTAACATTTGGTCACAGATTTTAGTAACTTAATTATCACTCAGCATGCATTATAAATGCATAACACTGAGCGACCCAACCTCTTCTTTACGATAATTGTTGCACGAAGACAGACTTTTAATGGGGAGTTTTATGCTGTTGATGACATATGCTGAAAGACACAATGTGCATAGCTCCTCGTTTAATGGCTGTCGTAAAGTTCCTTAATTGTACCTTCAGTACGTTCCTGTGCCACGCCTGAGTGGATCCGCTTTCAACACAGGCTTCAGGCGCAGATAATGGGGAAACTTAAAAGTAAAATGCGACAATGTGATGAAAAATTCTCTGAGATGACAGACAAACATTATCACAATGAACGCTCTTTAAAGTACAGCGCTATCTACCTCATGTACACAGTATTTGCATCGATTGGTTTTCAGGATTAGTCTACACAAGGTCTGCAATACGGCGAAAAGATTATGTGTAGAATGGTTGGTTTTAAGTCCGGATGCCCTTCCTGACGCTAATTTATGCAGAGGAGTCAATGAGGGATAAAATGAGTGAAAATTAGCGAAATTGGGTGAGCAATTACGAGGAGGTCCCATTGGTCTATTCGAGTTGTTATTGATAGTTTCATTTAAAAGCTATGCGATATCGTGTCCATGTAGTTGCGTGTGCTTGGGAGTGGACGTGGCCCTAAGTTAGGAACCATCCCGGCATTTCCCTGGAGTTAAAGTGGGAAACCACGGAAATCCACATCCAGGATGACTGATTTGGGGGTCAAACGCATCTTTTCCCAGTTTTGCCTCACGAGACTGAGTGTGAAGTTACAGATTTGTAACTAAATATATTTAGGTTGGTTGGTTCCTCAGTTTAGGGGCTGCGACAACGCGGTCATGTAGCCCCGTGTACTTTGGATGTGTGAATAATCTGTCGGATAACCGGGGTTAATTGTTATGGCTGTATTAGTGTGTGTTAACTGTTTTAGGTAGATTTCATTAGAAAGCTATTTTAGGTAGATTTCATTAGAAAGCTAACTATTGCAATGGGTCCCATGTTTCGACTTCCGGAAAATTTCGACATATCTTCGCGTTTCACATCCCCCAGACCCCAAAACCACCGTCAGTTCAAAAGTTTATATATAATTTATGTATATATATATATGTATATATATATATATATATATGTATATCAGTTTCTTGTGGACACGATAACTGCCGTAATTTTGCACCAATTACTTCGAATTTTTTACCGAAGATGTATACCTATAAAATCTCGGTCGAGTTCGTTACTGGGCTAAATCGGTCGAAGGGGGTGAAAATGGGGGGCTTTTTTCGAAAAAGTGAAATTTCGCTATAACTCTCTTAATACGTGCAATATTGAATCCATTCAAAGTTCATAATATGTGTCGGATAAGTGCCAAAAATTTATGTCAAATAAGATTTTTGAAAGCACCAACCATTGACCAAAGGGGTGGAAAAAAGTGGGTTTTTCGGGAAACATTAATCATATCTCTCTTAATAGGCACAATATCAAAACCGTACAAAATGGACAATATTCCCCTAATAATTACCTAAAACTTTTGTCTGAAAGAATTTTTGATATGACCCACCATTACGCCAAGGGACGAGAAAAATGATTTCGGAATTATAAGAAAATGCCACGAGCTATCAGTGGTTGCCATGGCAACACTACTAAATTGATGAGGCATGGACCATCAGACGTTGCCATGACAACGCACTTGCACGAGATCAGATTCAGTATTTCCATCTGATTAAGTGGTTGGTTGGTTGGTTCTTAAGTTTAGGGGCTGCGACAACGCGGTCATGTAGCCCCGTGTACTTTGGGTGTGTGTAGAATCTGTCTGATAACCGGTGTTAATTGTGATGACTGTATTAGTGTGTGTTATCTGTTTGTTAATTTAAGTACTGCAACTAACAATTTTTCAGATAGTTCCTACTTTTGCCGCCAAGCGCCACTGTCAACGACTACGAGGCCAAGTTCAGAACTGAGCTACTAGACGCCGCCGCAGTCGGCTCTTGGCAACGAACATAGAAACCTAAGAGCGTTGTATACATTCTTAACCTATCCAATTTAGCTTCACACAGGTGCAATTAGTGGAAGGATCTTTAACATGCCATAAATCTATGACATGGGACCGCCGGCTTTACTTCCCCTCCGAAGGAAGGCATACTGAGGGATATTTAACGCTCTTAAAAAATCCGACGGCTTCGGCCGGGTTTGAAACCGGTATCTTGGGCATAGAAGCTCAGCATGTTACCGACTACGCCACCAAAGCCGCCTGATAAAGTGGGAAGCGGCTTCGGTGACGTAACTGGTAGCATGCTGAATGTCTATGCCCAATGTCGCGGTTTCAAAGCCGGCCGAAGTCGTCGGATTTTCTAAGAGCACTAGAATCCCTCAGTATGCTTTCCTTTGGAGGGGAAGTTCCAACGTTCGTTGCGAGTTGATGGTTGGGGTGGCATCTAGTAGCCAAGTTCACAGCTAGGTGTCGTTGACGGTTGTACCTGGTAGCAACATTAGGAACTACTGCTTGAAATTGACCGTCTGCAGTACTTACATGAATTAAGACTAATACAGCCATTACAATTCACACCGTGTATCAGACAGATTCTACACTCACCCAAAGTACACGGGGTTAGATGACCGCGTTGTCGCAGCCCCTAAACTGAGGAACCAACCAGAGGTAGATTTCGTTAGAAAGCTAACTATTGCAATGGGTACCATGTTTCGACTTCCGGAAAATTTCGACATATCTTCGCGTTTCACATCCCCAGGCCCCAAAACCACCGTCAGTTCAAAAGTTATATATAATTTATGTATGTATATGTATATCAGTTTATTGTGGACACGATAACTGCCGTAATTTTGTACCAATCACTTTGAATTTTTTACCGAATACGTATACCTATAAAATCTCGGTCGAGTTCGTTACTGGGCTAAATCGGTCGTTGGGGGGTGAAAATGGGGGGCTTTTTTTTTTCGAAAAAGTGAAATATTGCTATAACTCTCTTAATATGTGAAATATCGAATCCGTTCAACATTCATACTATGTGTCGGATAAAGCCCAAAAATGTATGTTTGAAGAGTTTTTTTTATAGCACCAACCATTGACCAAAGGGGTGGGAAAAAGTGGGTTTTTCGGGAAACATTAATCATATCTCTCTTAATAGGCACAATATCAAAACCGTACAAAATGGACAATATTCCCATAATAATTACCTAAAACTTTTGTCTGAAAGAATTTTTGATATAACCCACCATTATGCCAAGGGATGAGAAAAATAATTTCGGAATTATAAGAAAATGCCAAGACCTATCAGTGGTTGCCATGGCAACACTACTAAATTGATGAGGGATGAGCCATCAGACGTTGCCAAGATAACGCACTTGCACGAGATCAGATTCAGATTTCCATCTAAGTGTGAAGCGGCTTCGGTGACGTAACTGGTAGCATGCTGAATGTTTATGCCCAAGGTCGCGAGTTCAAAGCCGGCCGAAGTCGTCGGATTTTCTAAGAGCGCCAAAAATCCCTCAGTATGCTTTCCTTTGGAGGGGAAGTTCCAACGTTCGTTGCGAGTTGCTGGTTGCGGTGGCATCTAGTAGCCAAGTTCACAGCTAGGTGTCGTTGACGGTAGTACCTGGTAGCAACATTAGTAACTACTGCTTGAAATTGACCGTCTGCAGTCCTTACCTGAATTACAGACTAATACAGCCATCCCAAAGTACACGGGGTTACATGACCGCGTTGTCGCAGCCCCTAAACTGAGGAACCAACCAAAATCTCTGCAGTAGATATAATTTTGCGTGAAGAAGTAACAGACCGTTACATAGTTGCACATCAGTGTCGAAACCTAGCATAAGGACAGTGTGACCACAAGTATAAAAATGGACCCCAAATGACAAGAAGGTTACCGTTCCCATAAGACAATAAAATGTTTAAAATAAGCATAAAATGACGAAAAACAAAGTTAATTAAGCTCCAATTATAAAATACCTTCTCGCATTAAATGAGGTCTGATCCTTCTACGAAAATCTGCATATTCTGCCTATTTTCGCCTATCCCCAAGTTTGTCCGGTGAAATCTACCTCCGCCTTCCGGCGTGCCGAGAGGACTTTTTTTAAATTTGAGTAAGGACTGCAGACATTCAATTTTCAAGTAGTTTCTACTTTTTCTACAAAACACCACCGTCAACAACAACTAGTTTAGAACTAGGTTACTAGATGCCACCGTAGTCGGCTTCTGGTGACGAACGTTGGAACCAAAGAGCGTTAGTTAAATCTAACCTATAAGCCTCACACAAGTGTAGTTAGTGGAAGGTTCTTTAAATGCCATAAATCAATGACATGGGCCCACCAGCTTTCCTTTCCCTCCTAAGAAAGACATACTGAGGGATTTTTAAAGCTCTTAATAAATCCGATGACTACGGCCGGGTTTGAACCCGCGACCTTGGGTATAGAAGCTCAGCATGCTACCAACTACGCCAACGAAGCTGCCAAATACATTTAAAAAAACTTCATGGCTTGCAATCTAACTTAGTTATGGTTCTGGTTCTTGAAACGTATTGTTTGTATTTTTTTCGATAAAAAAGCTTTGTCTTTGAAGCCATGCATAACTACTGCGGCCATTATTATAAGGAAGATTATTGAACATGTGCGTATGAAGATACTGTGAAAATTTCAAGAAGATAGATGTAGTAATTTCTGAAATAATCCTCCCTATATTATTCTGCTAAGGTCCCATTCCGGTTTTGTACCAAAAATAAGGTCCTGCTAACACCAACCTACACATATGGGTTACCTACAGGTTCCGCATAACCCCATGTGTGTCCGAAACGCACTCACTTCCTCTTTAAATGCCTCACAATTAAATGAATACCTTAAAAATGTACATTTACAATGGGAGCACCGTAACCTGGCGAGCCTGCCGCTAGAGCGCAGGGCAGCGTGGTGGCGGCAGTCATCTGGCGGGAGCGCGGCGTACTGCTAGGCGAGCTTGCCACTAATGAACGGGGCAGGGCAGTACAAAACACTGTTCTACATAATTCTTTGTGTTCTTCTCATGTACGTATGCCGTTTAACAACAATAAATACATTTCTTCAATATTTAAAACTTCGTTTTCCCACATTCTTCCCTACTACCCCATAAACCTACATTCACGTTGCTAAAGCTCGCACGGGCCCACTAGTGTACCTTATTTGCATAAAAATAATAGTTTGTAAGAAATGGCTGTTAAAGAAATGTCTGCCAAGAAGATGAATTAAGACTCGGTACATGTTTTCCAAAGTTGACAAACTTCACTAACCATTTACTCGTAAATAGATAACATTTTTGCTCCAAACAATCTTCCTATTCTATTTCAATATAATGACAAGCCAAAACATCGAAAACGAGGAAATTGATTTTGTCCACCAAAACCTAAGTTAGCACCACCTTGTCTGTTAGGTAGTCAGCCCGAAGGCTGGTTGGATCCTCAAAAAGTACCGCCGTTACGTTATGTGAGTAGATACCCACAAAAACCCAAGGCAGCGCTATTTTGAGGCGTTCTAGGCAAGAAGAGGAGTGAGGTAGTTTGTCATTGCTTTCCTCACTGAGTCAGAACAGTAGTCCTAACCCTATGAGTTGAACCTTTCACAGCATTCACAGGCACTGACTGTGCCCCGAATGCCATTACTAAGCACCACCCATACCTCAGTAGCTTCCATATAATCACAGCCATGAGTGAGACTGAGACATCGGTGAAAAGCCACCTTTTACTCTAGCCTGTGCCAACTGACAAATGCAAAAGTACTGTATTCATGAAGAGATGGCGAACAGGCCTTAATTAATAATAATTTTCTTTAAAACTTTAAAATGATGTGTAGAAATATAATCAAAGAAGATTACATGAAGCTTCTTAAATATTCATCTATAACATTTATTAAAGGTGCCGGGACATTATGATTAGTCTGTTTGCGCTTAAAGAGGGCTTTTCAGCTTATGCGTGGAGAGTTTGAAACCAGGTATTTAATAGTTGAAGATTATCCTGAATACGGCAACATACACCACATTAGAGAGACTAGACTTGGCAACTAACAGTTACATTTGTACGAGGAACACATAGCACTTAGGAATGCGAGAGGGGGAATAGCCCAACGAGATAAGGAACTCTCACACACAAGAATTTCCCTTCAGTCGAGTGTAGAAAGTGACCATTTTAACTGCTCTCAACAGGACGGCGCAAGACTCAAACCAGATAAGTAGCCTGTACAATACAATCTGAATTTACCATTTACAACAACCACATATTCACTCCAAACAAGCAAATTCCGGAGGGCAATCGCCACTTCCAGTATCTCAACAAAACATCACATAGACAACAACTAACAAATACTGACGAGTTGCATTATCTCAACTAATACTGCAACTAATTAATTGTATATATTGTAAATATTTTCACCCATATTTTCAAACATAGATTTTATAGCCTAAGTGTAATGAATCTGATGATGATTGCTTGACGATCAAAACTGGTCATCGAAGTGTATTTATTAATCTCATGTAATTTTTTCAGGATTAGGGAATAACCGAGCTCATTTGAGTACAATCATGTTGACCGACTGAAAAGCATCAAACTTTTGTTATGTATTTTAAATTGTAGAATTCCATCAAACTTGTAAAATAACAAGTAGTTCCGTGAAGAACTATACAGCTTAGTGTACAGCCTGATCCGATTTAACGAGGAACTGTAAAATGGTCTGCCTACCCACCCGCAATCGGCTTGAAATCCGCTCGCAGCGCGCTAGCGACGGGGCTGAGTTCGATTTCACTAATTGCCGCCTTCTTATGCAGCATTGCAAAATATTTTGCCTTTCAAAATACATTTACACAGGCTTCGCAATAAGTTTGAACGATTTCTGTTTCAGAACTTGTTATTTTACGCTTCTGTTAATGGCTTTTGCAGAGCATTTCTATGAATTAAAAAAGTGACAATCAGTCTGAAAGAATAGACTTTGTATCATTTTAAATGCTACACAAGCTGAAAAATGCTAGAAAGGCTGGAGAGAAAATTATCTGCATAATACTTATCTTGCCTATCTTGTTTCAAATTACTCGCGAACGGCAAGTGCAAACCAAGGGCAAAGCAAGGTCCAGCGCACGGGATGCCGTCACGCTCACCAGAGTGCGCGGGCACGTGCCTCTTCCATCCAGTCTAAAACCACTTACAGTGGGCGATGTATTGAAGATAGAGATATGCTCTCGCGGACTTTTTTGCAGAACTTTTCATGCTGACCAATTCTTACGCTTATAGTATACTAGCTGAAGTACCCGTGCTTTGCTACGCGTCATAAATAAATTAAAATGTGAAGGTGACAGTTAAAACAGGGGATAGGCGAGGTGCTGCGCAGAGGGAGATTAAGGATGGAATATTTAGTCCAACTACACCGCTCGGCGTTGACCGTGTTTTATAGCACAAATTTAGGTTTTACTCGCTAACCGTTGGAGATACCTTTCGGATGGAAAATGTAATTTTAAACCTCGTATATGCCAACAAAAGTTTGCTATTTCTTAGCGTTCTCTTTTTATTTGAAATGGAAATATGAAAGTTTGAAACCAAAGGGTGTAGTGACGTCACTAAAATGGTCGCCATCTTTAAATAGTGCAAAGTATTGAAATCAAAAGTAACCAATATTTTAACCAGGTAAATCAGCTACTTTCATGTAAAATTCATGTAAATCGGACCCGTGGTACTTGCGTGATTGAGTAATACACAGACACACACCATCTCATTTTTAGCCTCGCTTCGCTCGCGTCATAGTCGTGTCATATTGTTATTCAATGAAATGCAGGTTTAACCCCGTTAACACCCCTTTAGAACCTGAATATACAAAAATCCCTCCTTAGTAGACGTTTTCGACACACAACAAACATATCCCCAAAATATCATTCTTCTAACTTTAATAGTTTTGGTTGGTCGATGAGAGTGAACATCCCAAAATCCTTCCTTAGTGGACGTTTTTCCTCCAGAATTTCACCCCTCCCCATAGGCCCATTAAATTGGATTAAAAAAAACGGTCAAACACCTATTTATTTGTGTGTTGTTGTTGTTCTTTTTTTAAGCTGATTGATATCCTCCGAGTTTCAAACGCCTCGCCTATGTCGTTTAAGAGATACACGCTCCGTTAGGAATCTTTCAACCCCCCACTTTTCATCCCTTTCACCTCATAATATACACTATATCGAAAAACCATTAGACATGTGTCAGCTTATTCTTAATAATTAGTATATATGCCAAGTATCCCATCCCCAAATGAAACCACTGGTGATATATTGTTATTCAATGAAATGCACATTTACACCCTTAACACCTCTTTAGAACCTGAATATCCAAAACTCTTTCCTTAGTGGACGTTTTCGACATACAACGAACAGTTCCCCAAAATTTCATGTTTCTAACTTCAATAATTTTGGCTGGGCGATGATGAGTGAGTGAGTCAGTCAGGACATTTTCTTTCATTTATTGTTGATGATTTCACCCCTCCCCATGAACCCCTTAAATTGGATTTATGAAACAAACGGTCGAACACCTATTTACTTATTTAAAGCTGTTTTCCCCCTGAGTTTGATGAGTGAGTAAGTGAGTAAATCAGTTAGGACACTTTCTTTCCTGTTCTTTTCCTCCAGAATTTCACCCATCTGGAAGGGCCCCTTAAATTGGAATTATGAAAATAAAACGGTCGATTACCTATTTACTTGTAGTTTAAGCTGTTTTATCCCGACGAATTTCAAACTTCTCGCCTACGTCGTTTCAGAGATACACGCTCCGGTAAGAATCCCTCAACCCCCAATTTTCACCCCTTTCACCTCATAATATACACCACATTGATAAACCCTTAGACATATGTCTGATTATTATTAATGATTACGGTAGTTTATATAACGAATATCACATCCCCAATGAAACAACTCATGAGATATCGTTATTCAATTAAATGCACGTTTACACCCTTAACACCTCTTTAGAACCTGAATATCCAAAACTCTTTCCTTAGTGGACGTTTTCGACATACAACGAACATTTCCCCAAAATTTCATGTTTCTAACTTCAATAATTTTGGCTGGGCGATGATGAGTGAGTGAGTCAGTCAGGACATTTTCTTTCATTTATTTTTGTTGATTTCACCCCTCCCCATGAACCCATTAAATTGGATTTATGAAACAAACGGTCGAACACCTATTTACTTATTTAAAGCTGTTTTCCCCCTGAGTTTGATGAGTGAGTAAGTGAGTAAATCAGTTAGGACACTTTATTTCCTGTTTTTTTCCCTCCAGAATTCACCCATCTCCAAGGGCCCCTTAAATTGGAATTATGAAAATAAAACGGTCGAACACATATTTACTTGTATTTTAAGCTGTTTTTTCCCGACGAATTTCAAACGTCTCGCCCACGTCGTTTCAGAGATACACGCTCCGTTAAGAATCCCTCAACCCCCAATTTTCACCCCTTTCACCTCATAATATACATCACATTGATAAACCCTTAGACATATGTCTGATTATTTTTAATGATTACGGTAGTTTATATACCGAATATCACATCCCCAATGAAACAACTCATGAGATATCGTTAATCAATGAAATGCATTTTTACACCCTTAACACCTCTTTAGAACCTGAATATCCAAAACTCTTTCCTTAGTGGACGTTTTCGACATACAACGAACATTTCCCCAAAATTTCATGTTTCTAACTTCAATAATTTTGGCTGGGCGATGATGAGTGAGTGAGTCAGTCAGGACATTTTCTTTCATTTATTTTTGATGATTTCACCCCTCCCCATGAACCCCTTAAATTAGATTTATGAAACAAACGGTCGAACACCTATATACTTATTTAAAGCTGTTTTCCGCCCGAGTTTGATGAGTGAGTAAGTGAGTAAATCAGTTAGGACACTTTCTTTCCTTTTTTTTCCTCCAGAATTTCACCCATCTCCAAGGGCCCCTTAAATTGAAATTATGAAAAAAAAAAACCGGTCGAACACCTATTTACTTGTATTTAAAGCTGTTTTTTCCCGACGAATTTCAAAATTCTCGCCTACGTCGTTTCAGAGATACACGCTCCGTTAAGAATCCCTCAACCCCCAATTTTCGCCCCTTTCACCTCATAATATACACCACATTGATAAACCCTTAGACATATGTCTGAATATTTTTAATGATTACGGTAGTTTATATACCGAATATCACATCCCCAAAGAAACAACTCATGAGATATCGTTATTCAATTAAATGCATGTTTACCACCTTAACACCTCTTTAAAACCCGAACAAAAAAATCATTCCTCAGTTGATGTTTTCGACATGCAGCTAACATATTCCCAAAATTTCAAGTTTCCAACTTTAATAGTTTTCGCTGGGCGTGATGAGTGAGTGAGTCAGACAGGACATTTTCTTTCAATTATTTTTACCAGAATTTCACCCCTCCCCATGGGCCCCTCAAATTGGATTGATGAAAAAACGCTTGAACACATATTAACTTATATTTTAAGCTGTCCTTTTCACCTGAGTTTGATGAGTGAGTGAGTTAATCAGTCAGGACAGTTTCTCTTCGTTTCCCCCCCAGAATTTCACCCCACGCCATTGGCCCCTTAAATTAATTTATGATAAAACGGTCGAACAGCGATTTACTTACTTTTTAAGCTGATTTTTTTTCGCTGAGTTTCAAATGTCTCGCCTATGTCGTTTAAGAGATAGGCCTACACGCTCCGTTAGGAATCCTTCAACTCCCACTTTTCACCCCTTTCACCTCATAATAATACACCACATCGAAAAACCCGTAGACACATGTCTATTTTTAATGATTAGTTTATATGCCGAGTATCACATCCACAAATGAAACCACTCGTGAGATATTGTTATTCAATCAAATGCAGGTTTAACCCCCTTAAGACCCCTTTAGGACCTGAATATCCAAAAATCCTCCCTTAGTGTACGGTTTTGACATACAACGAACATATCCCCGAAATGCCATGTATCCAACTTCAATATTTTTGGCTGGGCGATGATGAGTGAGTGAATGCGTCAGGACATTTTCTTTCAATTTTTTCTTCTTCAGAATTTCACCCCTCCCGATGAACCCCTTCAATTTGATAGATCAAAAAAAAATCTGTCGAAAAGCTATTTACTTACTTTAAAGCAGTTTTTCCCCTGAGTTTGATGAGTGAGTCAGTCAGTCATTCAGTTAGGACACTTTCCTTCCTGTTCCCCCCCCCCAGAATTTCACCCCTCCCCATCGGCTCCTTAAATTGGATTTATGAAAAAACGGTCAAACACATATTTCCTTATTTTTATGCTGATTTTTATCCGCCGAGTTTCAAACTCCACACCTATGTCGTTTCAGGGATACACTCGCTGTTAGGAATCTTTCAATCCCCATTTTTCACCCCTTTAACCTCATAATATACACCACATCGTAAAAACCTCAGATACGTGTCTTCTTACTTTTTAATGATGAGTTTATATGCCATGTATCACATCCCCCAATGAAACCAATCGGGATATATTGTTATTCAATGAAATGCAGTTTTAACCCCATTAAGACCCCTATAGAACCTGAATATCCGAAAATCTTCCCTTAGTAGACGGTTTTGACATACAATGAACATATCCCCAAACTGTCATATTTCTAACTTCAATAATTTTGGCTGAGCCATGATAAGTGTGTGAGTGAGTGAGTCAGGACATTTTCTTTCAATTTTCTTTTTTCAGAATTTCACCCCTCCCCATGAACCCCTTAAATTTGATTTATGAAAAAACTATCGAACAGCTATTTACTTACTTTAAAGCAGTTTTTCCCCCTGAGTTTGATGAGTCAGTCAGTCAGTCAATCAGGACACTTTCTTTCCTGTCCCACCCCCGCTGAATTTCACCCCTCCCCATGGGCCCCTTAAATTGGATTTATGAAAACACGTTCAAACACACATTTACTTCTTTTTTATGTTGATTTTTTTCGCTGAGTTTCAAACTCCGCGCCTATGTCGTTTAAGAGATACACACTCCGTTAGGAATCTTTCAATCCCCACTTTTCACCCCTTTCACCTCATAATATACACCACATCGAAAAACCCTCAGACACATGTCTTCTTATTTTTAATGAGTTTATATGCCGAGTATCACATCCCCCAATGAAACCAATCGGGAGATATTGCTATTCAATGAAACGCAGGTCTACCCCCTTAACTCCCCTTTAGAACTTGAATATCCAAAAATCCTTTCTTGGTGGACGTTTGCGGCCCTAGAGGAAGCTGCATGCCATATTTCATTCCAATCCGTTCGGTGGTTTCTGAGATTTCGTGATGAATGAATGAGTGAGTGAGTGAGTGGTATTGGACAAATATATGTAGATAGTGTCAAATATTTGTTATGCTAAACTCGGTTGACAGTGCTGTGTGAGCAGTTGAGTAACTAACGGGATTTCAAGTAAAGATCCCCATTTTCTATAGCGGTAGTGCAGAGCGCAACTCGGATCCAGTCGGCCGTGTCTCGACTTGAGCTATGTTGCCATGTAAACTATCTGCTTGTCATTCCTTCATGAGTATATTTTAGGTAGATTTCATTAGAAAGCTAACTATTGCAATGGGTACCATGTTTCGACTTCCAGAAAATTTCGACATATCTTCACGTTTCACATCCCCCAGACCCCAAAACCACCATCAGTTCAAAAGTTTATATATAATTTATGTATATATGTATATATGTATCTATCTATCTATCTATATATATATCAGTTTCTTGTGGACATGATAACTGCCGTAATTTTGCACCAATCACTTTGAATTTTTTATATAATATGTATCCCTATAAAATCTCGGTCGAGTTCGTTAATGGGCAAAATCGGTCGAAGGGGTTAAAAATGGGGGGCTTTTTTTTCTCGAAAAAGTGAAATATCACTATAACTCTCTTAATATCTGAAATATCGAATCCGTTCAAAGTTCATATTACGTGTCGGATAAGTGCCAAACATTTTTGTTTAAAATTTCTTTTGATAGCACCAACCATTGACCAATGGAGTGGAAAAAAGTGGGTTTTTCGGGAAACATTAATCATATCTCTCTTAATAGGCACAATATCAAAACAGTAAAAAATGGATGATATTCCCCTGATAATTACCTAAAACTTTTGTCTGAAAGAATTTTTGATACAACCCACCATTACGCCAAGGGATGAGAAAAGTTATTTCGGAATTAGAAGAAAATGCCAAGAGCCATCAGAGGTTACCATGACAACGCTTCTAAATTGATGAGGGATGAGCTATCAGAGGTTGCCATGACAACGAGATCACATTCAGTTTTCTATCTGACTTGTGGGAAGCGGCTTCGATGACGTAGCCTCGCTGGTAGCCTGCTGAACTTCTATGCCCAAGGTCGCGGGTTCAAAGCCGGCCGAAGTCGTCGGATTTTCAAAGAGCGCTGAAAATCCCTCGGTATGCTTTCCTTCAGAGGGGAAGTCCAACGTTCGTTGCAAGTTACTGGTTGCGGTGGCATCTAGTGGCCAAGTTCACAGCTAGGTGTCGTTGACGGTATATTTGCTACCAACATTAAGAAATACTACTTGAAATTGACCGTCTGCAGTCCTTACCTGATAAATAAAAAATAAATTTAAAAAACCTGAATTACTGACTACTACAGCCATCACAATTAACACCGTTTATCAGACAGACTCTACACACACCCAAAGTACACGGGGTTACATGACCGCGTTGTCGCAGCCCTAAACTGAGGAATTAACCAACATCTCTGCGGGAGATAAAATTTGACGTGAAGAAGTAACAGACTGTTAGATAGTTACCCATCAGTTCCAAACCTTGCATAAGGACGGTGTGACCACAAGTGTAACAAGTAGTTCCGTGAAGAAATATACAGCCTATTTTCATATATCCTACTTATGTTAATTGCCTCTATGAATATACAAAATTTCAATTTGATGGCTGTAATGGATTCGTAGATATTGAGAACCGACTAAATATTTCGGATGGTCGCCATCTTGGATTTTATATATGTAGGTCCTAGAGTTATGAACTGTTACATGAAGATTATTGTGTACGTGTAGCATTCAAACTTCAATCGCATAATTAGGACACAAGAAATAACAAGGAGATTTTAAAATTTCGCACAGCTGCCATCTTGTGGTAATGGAAACAATTGAAATAAATTAGATGCCAGTGCATTAACATTCGTTTAAGGATTTACTGTACCTAGTTACACTGCACTCGGATGGTTAAATTGCGAGAAACGTCCATGTGAATATTTATACTTCGCGTCGCCACCATGTTGGATTTGTGATCTCCAGAATGTTGAAAGTCTTACAGGTGAAAATGATTCCCCTCGGTATAAATCCTACACAACAACGACGTGTCCAATACTCGGATGTTGTGACCCAGCAAACGTCACATGAAAACATGCTTATTGATCAGTCAGCTGGGACAACAGCAGAAGTGGCCTCGGACACACATGACGCAGAACTGGTACGTTGCACTGACCAGATCAGCGAGCCACAGAGTGCCCCTGTGCTATCGGCAATTTGTATGACAGCCTTAGAACCAACTCTGCCGTCACTACAGGCTGCCACAGAAATTTCGTCTTCACTGCCCCCACCTTCTCTGGTACCTACCGACTCACTTAAGCAGGTTGATCGGGGATCTGAGAACGTATCTAAGAAGATTAAAACAAATGCCTCGATTGCCGTACCAGCCCCGAAGAATCAAACTGGTTCTACAAACGTTCCCGCAGCTGTGAAAAAGAAACAAAATCTTCATACTACGTCATCTAGGGACCCACGAACGCTCTCAAACGCTGACAGCCGGCCTATGAATGGCAGTCATAAGGACTTATCTCAACCCAATTTGACATAGTGCACCAGTATATTTCTCACCCGTGTCTTTTTTTTCTCGAGTCCACCTTCCAGTATGTCTAGCACAGCTTTTATACTTCTCTTAATGGCGCAATTTCTCACTGTGGCCACTGTGAATATCAATGTAATAGAATGCCCTCTGAAATTTCAAATGTTGGAGAGATTCCTTCGAGATGCAGACACTGACATTGCCTTCATTCAAGAAGTTGCTATACCCTGTTTGCCCATATCTGCCTTCTACAAACAATACATCAATACCGGTACTACGAATAGAGGGACCGGATTCCTCATAAGACATGATATCCCACTCGAAGGTGTGCTATGTCATCCATCAGGACGCATAATATCTGGACACATAAACAATACCACCCTGATAAATGTATATGCCCCATCCGGGTCCAATAAACGTGTGGAACGGAAAATATTCTTTCAACGGAATATACTGCCTCATCTGCACGACGTTAAGGAAAAACTTATTCTTGCAGAGGATTTCAATTGTATTCAACGCCCAGAGGATTCCACTAGTCCATACCAAGGTGTCAACCCGGCTCTCAGGACCCTCCTTACCTCCCTACACCTCATTGATGCTGTGGATAGTTTAAGGGTGCCCCTGCCCCATTACACCTGTATAAGTCACAACTCCTCATCACGAATTGACCGCATCTACTTTTCCCAGGAACTTATCCAGCCTAGACGATATGAAGTGATACCTGCCAGTTTCACTAACCATCATGCAGTCGTATGTTCAATCTCTTACCCCCATCCCATATTTCACATAGGAAGAGGTTATTGGAAACTGAATTGCTCGCTGTTACTGGAGGAGGAATGCCAAGATATTTTCAGACAACACTGGACTCGATGGGTCCAACAAAAATGCAACTTTCGCGACTGTGCAGATTGGAGGGATATTTTAGTTAAACCAGGGATCCGCCGCGTCTTTAAGAACATATCCTACCAACGAGGTCGGGAAAGACGGGATACAGTTGAATTTTACTATCGAGTTCTTCGCCAGCTCCAGCAAATATCTGATGCTGGGGAGCGTATGTATGACCAGATTCGGGAAGTTAAAACCAAGCTCCTGTCTCTACAGCAACGAACGCTCGCTCATATAAACGTGGCTTTAAAAGATCGTACAGTGCTCTCGGACGAAAGTGCAAGTGTATACCATATCACCAAAGTACAACGTGAGCGGCAACGTAAATATATCCACCGCCTCCGCACCAGTACTGGAAGTGTCGTCACCTCCCCTGACGCTATACGTAGTGAAATATCATTATTTTATCAACGGTTCTACGCTAAGGCTCCAATTGATCCACAGCAGGTGACCCTATTGCTTTCATCTTGCAGTACCCAACTATCTCCGGACAACAAAACTCTGCTCAGCGCGGATATTACGGATGAAGAGATTCACTCTGTGGTTAAGCACCTCCCAAATAACCGCTCACCTGGCATTGATGGACTGCCATATGAACTGTATAAACACTTCTGGCCTCTCATTGGCAAAGAATTTTGTCACGTCTTGCGTACCATTCTCCAACGTCGTGCTCTTTGTCAATCACATCACGAGGGTACCATAGTCCTCATACCAAAAACATCCTCTCCCATGGCAGTTGGTGACTTCCGACCAGTTACTCTGCTCTGCAGTGATTATAAAGTCCTTACCAAAGTACTTGCATGCCGATTGAAGACTGTTCTACATGATATCATTGGTGATGAACAATGTTGCAGTATTCCTTGAAGAACTCTGTTAACAAACTTAGCGATACTACGGGACCTACACCTAAAAGCCGAAATGCTCCCCACTGAGCCAATGAGTTTTCTCACCTTAGATCTTGATAAAGCTTTCGACCGCATCAGTCATGAATACTTGTACATGGTCTTGCAACACTTTGAATTTCCTGCAATCCTTATTGACTACATTCGTATGATAAATTGTAATGCTACGTCTCGAGTGCTCGTCAACGGTTTTCTTTCCCCTCTGATTCCAATACAACGATCTCTAAGGCAAGGATGTCCCCTTTCCATGCTACTTTTTGTCATTGGCCTTGAACCGTTCACTCGGACTACCCAGGTGAAGCTACAGGGTTACAAACTGTCCACACATGTTTTAGGCATGTGCGCCTATGCTGATGACGTATTAATATTGATCCGCAATAATGAAGACATCTCCCACATCGATAGCGTCCTTCAGCTCTACCATATCGCCTCTGGAGCACAATCGAACCCCCAGAAAACTGCTTTGCCTCCGCTCAATACTAACTCAGTGATTACCCAACAGCCCTGGTTCCGGATAGTAAATGAGGTGAAAATTCTTGGCATTACCTGGAAGCAATCGCTTCTGGACACAGTGCAAGCAAACTGGACTAAGGTCATTGCCAAAGTTAGGGGAGTGCTGATCCAATTTGGTCAAAGAAACCTCAATATAGTGCAACGGGTCATGGTCCTCAACGTGTTTGCGCTCTCTAAAATATGGTATGTCGCACAACTTTTCCCACTTCCCAAAACGTTTGAGAGCCAATTGTCAAAATATACAGGTTGGTTTATATGGCAAGGATTTTTGTTCCGAGTACAACGGGAACAGTTGTATCTCCCATCCCGGCAAGGCGGGCTAGGGCTAACAGCTCATGGCATGAAATGCCGTGCACTCCTCTGCAAGAACGATATCACCATCCTTTCCCAGCATGACACTTTTACGAAAGCGCTATACAAAGATCTTCGAAACACAGCCCGTGGTTGTGATAGAGCTTTCCCGAAGATATTTTGGGACCATCAACAGCACCTTCTGGAAACTGTTCGCCAAATGCCTTCAGGGACTGTTCCAACGACGAAAAGTATTTATAACATGTTGCGGCAAGTGGTACACTCCAAACCGCGAATCGAGGCCACCACCCTCTACGTCCATTGGCCCACTGTTTGGAAAAATTTTGGGGCTATGACCATTTCTTCTGCTGTACACTCCCAGGTTTTTATCTTCCTCAACGATCTCATCCCAACGGCTCTACGGCGATATACCATCCGTCTTGAAGCTTACCCATGGTGTACTATATGTGGTCAAACTGATACGGCGATACACCGCTTCACATCATGCACGCGAGTTGCCTCCACGTGGCTGTGGTGTAAGGGAAAAGTATGTCAACTATTAAATGTGCCCACGGATGACCTTGATGACAGGAAGTTGATTCGTTTGTCGGTGACCGCCTTCCTCCAAATTAAACAGACTGCCATTGTGTGGATAATGGGCCAATATGTACTCTTCGTGATGGACAATGAGCAACATTTCTCGTTCTTGGATCTCAGGTATCACCTGTAGAAAGAGCGTTGGAAGCTTAGTGAAAGTGGACAATTGTACGATAAATATGGACACTATCTGGATTTTCTTGTGATGTAATAGTATGGTATTTATCATATCTGAAATACTTTAATTCTGTAGAGAGCTAAAAAAAACGGGTTAAAGCATGGCCGTATGTGGTGGGCACGAGCGGGTAGAATGCTGCTTCGAATCAAGTAGTAGGCATACTTTTTTGAACGAAAGCCCACATTCCATTTTAGTTGGGATGTAACTACATTGCCACATTTATTGCCTTACGACGTATTTTTGTGAAGAGTACGTTGAATTTTGATGATTTATAAAGAAAATACGATCGAATTGCTACGATATGCCACGTGACCTGTAATGGCAGAAAATTAAAAAACTGGCATGAATATTAACATAACATATCGAAGTGTTGCTCCGGAGGTCCGGGTTCGATTTCCAGCTCTGCCAAGAAATGTAATACTTGCTTGAGGGCTGAAATTGGGTACACGTAGCCTCGTGAAGCAAATATGAGAAGAAGTAGGTTCGATTCCCACCTCAGCCACCCTGGAAATGGTTTTACGTGTTTTCCCACTTCTACTGCGGCCAAATTCCGGGACGGATTCTATCTTAAGGCCACGGCTGCCTCCTTGCCAATCCTTAATTGCAAATACACACATCATAACAAGTCCACAATAACTCAGGTTATCAGACAAATTCTACACACACACCCAAGTAAACGGGGCTAAATGACCGCGATGTTCTAGCCCCTCAAATGAAACAAAACAACAACATATCGAAGGATATTCTGATCGCCAGTGCTTGCATCGAAGTATACGTATTCCTTAGAAATTCCCATGGTATTATTAGCATACTTTCGATTTTTGCAAAAAATGAAAGTAGACTTATGAGATCTACACAGGGCCAAAAATTGTGTGTGTGACTGTGTGTCTGTGTGTATGTGAGTATGTGTACTCTGAATGTCTGCCCCCTCTATCAATTCGAACACGGTGAAACCGAATTGAACGAAATTTGGTACAGAGGTAGCACTAGCAAAGGGCACTCCAATGTCATGTTTTATATTGCCGCCATCTTGACGAAAACGTAATGGCAGCCATCCTAATATTAAAAGCTTGAATCAATTTACGACCAACTTAATAATCTGATCTCTACCCAATTTTGCAACAACATACCAATATGCATAGAGAATCGTTTGACCACACTACAAGGTCATCAGGCCAATAATCTGAGTATAGCGGCCATGTATGTGTGCAAATCGATTCCCCCTATCTTTTCAAACACGGTGAAACCGAATGGAACGAAGTTTGGTACAGAGGTAACACTAGCAAAGGCCACCTCAGTGTCATGTTTTATATCGCCGCCATCTTGACGGAAACAGAATGGCGGCCACCCAAATGTTAAAAGCTTAAATCAAATTACGACCAACCTAATCATTTGATCTCTACCAAATTTTTCAACAACATACCTTTTTGTGGGAAGAATCTTTTGACTGAACTACAAGGTCACCAGCCCAATAGTTTGCAGATAGCGGCCATGTATGTGTGCAAATCGATTCTCCACATCAATTCAAACACGGTGAAACCGAATTGAATGAATATTTTTGCAGAGGTAGCACTAGCAAAGGGACATCATATTCATGTATAATATCCGATAGCACGTTGTATTTCAAGAAGCTACTACAACCAAATACTCCTTGAAAAGGACAAGGAGTTATAACAATACCCATGCATTTAGGAGAAAGTAGGCAATACGATCTTTACCGAACATCTTGTTTTGTTATTAAATTTTAACAAAAAGTTCATAGCATATCTTTAGGTCAGTATCGCACGACGCTCGCTGGCAAGGAAGCTGCTGTGATCGCTGGTACAAAATCCTGTATGATTCTGTTCTCTTCGTCAGTACACCTGCTTGTATGACCGAAGTGTATCACCGCTAGCATTTTGTACGCTAAGTTGTATGAAATAAAACCGAAGGGCTGTCATTTGAGGGCGTTATTTGCAGTTCATTCGGTTTATTAACGCAAAGCGGTCGCGAAACTTGCTTTAAGTAAATTAGAAAACATGCCAGGTACTGAATAAATGCATTCCAAATCAATATTTAAGATCTAACTGTAGTAATTGATTATTTTACCATAAGCGTTAATAAGAAGCGCAATAAAGACCACCAGAGTGTGTTGTAAATGTGTGCAAGTGTTATTGCGTCCGCTCGCTCTTTCGAGGATCCCGGGTTCAAGACTATCCAACGACAGATTTTTTAAATTCTTTTTAACTATTTTGTTATACCCTCCCTACCTCGAACAGCAAGATTTCAACTTGGTTTTGTTCACATTACCTACGAAGACGATAGGGGAAGTTATTTTCTTGTCTCATTTAAATGGCTATTTTCCCTAAATACTGCTCAAAACCATGGATGGATACTATTCGTTATAATTATTATTTTTAGTCGATTTTACCCTCCAGGTTAGGTTTTCCCACGGACTTGGCGAGGGATCCCATCATTACCTGGCGCTTGAAACATCTCGTCTTGGGGATACAACTGGGGAGGTGTGATCAGCACCTCGCCCAGGCGGCCTCACCTGCAAAGCGAACAGGGTCCTCTTGAGGGATGGGAAGGGAGGGGTAGATCAGGAGGGATAGGCAAGGAAGAGGGAAGGAGGCAGCCGTGGCCGTACGGTAGGTAACATCCCGGCATTTGCCCGAAGGCGAAGTGGGAAACCACGGAAAACCACTTTGAGGATGGCTGAGGTGGGAATCGAAGCCCCTCTACTCATTTGGACCACCCGAGGCTGAGTAGACCCCGTCCGAGTCCTCATACCACTTTTCAAATTTCGTGGTAGGGTCGGGAATCGAACCCAGGACGTCCGGGGTGGCAGCTAATCACGCTGACCACTACGCAACGGAGGCGACTCTATTCGTGATAATTAGAATTTTAATAGTTCAATATTTATAATAATATGACACGTTCTGTAATTACTGCCTTCCTGCGAGGCTCAGCGGTAACATTCTCGCTTGCTGTGCCCAAGGTTGCAGGTTCGTATCCTGACGCAGTCAGCTGGCATTTGAGGGTGCGCAACTGCGAGAGAGCCGTGTCAGTAGATTTACTGGCACGTTGAAGATCCCCTTCGGAGCAAAATTCCGGCACCCCGGCGTATCTAAAAGCCAGAGCAGTTAAAAGGGACGTAAAACCAATAATGTTATATTTATCTGTATTTACTGTATGTTTGGGGCAGATGTCCTCGTAGTTCCGCCACTTAAAACCTCACTAACTATCTATTATTGTAAGTGTATAGCAAGCGCTTTTCGCACAGATGACGTTGAAATAAATTATAGTTTCGGTCTGATGTATTTATTCATCGTCTAAGTGAGTCGGAGTTTTCCTTTAAACAAAGGTGGTCAAAATTTCGAACACTTGCTACGTTGAATATACAGGATACCTTGCTTTCGTTCTACAGATCATTATGTCGTCGTCCAATCTGGCTGCGTACCATCGGATAAGTACGGTGCTTTTGAGGACCAAATAAAAAATCACTCGTTGGAACAGATAGATATGCGTCCATAATACATCCACAATAAACGACATTAAGCAAAAAAATAAATAAAAATGTACTAGTTCTAGGTTCGAACCTACTACAATGCGACTTCGTTGACGCTACTATAGCAATTCTTGATTTAACCAACATAGCTACCGAGAACCATGGTGTATTGCTGGCACTTATTGAATCTATTCGTAGACACTTCCTGTCCAAACGTAAGAAGGTGTTATTCGGAGCTCTGATCGTTTCAATCATGCATTATATTTGAGGTCATTGAAAGAACACTTCCACTATTGATTCCTACTATATTCGCGAGGATGTACTCAACGTAAAGTTGTACAATGGACGTAAAGGAGCAGGTACGAATGTTTTTAGGATGACTGTGATATACGCGTTAGTTGGGTTGCCTTCCTCCAAAAATAATAAGGGGCTGGTGGACTACACTTTATAAGATTGATATTTTTAACGGTTTGCCCAGCGTAAGCTTAAGAAGCGCACGGACGCCAAGTTTGTTTTCGACTTTTTCACTGAAATCGTTACTGCTTGGCTTGCTTTGATCATACATAAATCATTTTCTATAGAGTCATTCCACGAGATATCCTTTACAGAATAGTGAAAACCGCATCAAAATCCATCCAGTAGTTCTCGAGATTGCCCGTGACATCCAAGAATTGGGGATTTTTGTCTTATACTAACGAAGTAGATATTGCCGGGGCACACATGCACCAAGCAGTACTATGACGTCACACACCTCAGTGCATCTGGGTACATTTCGTCCCGTCACCGTAACGTAACGCTAGAACCCAGCGTAACGACGAAGTCGACAAGATCATTTAAAATGATAATGCAAAAGCCATTAACAGAAACGTAAAATAACAAGTTCTGAAACAGAAATCGTTCAAACTTATTGTGAAGCCTGTGTAAATGTATTTTGAAAGAGCAAAATACTTTGCAACGCTGCATAAGAAGGCAGCAATCAGTGAAATCGAACTCAGCCCCGTCGCTAGCGCGCTGCGAGCGGATTTCAAGCCGATTGCGGGTGGGTGACAACCCATTTTACAGTTCCGTGTTGAATCGTAACACGCTGTATGTATTTGTAGCCTAATTGGTGCTAGGATTGAATAGAAGTAGACTGTGTCCGTATGTTGGGCTACGTGTGCCTTATGACGCTGTGTGTATCCCGTTCAAGCCCTTAGACTTGAAATGAATTTCTATGCAGTGTTGGGAATCAAACCTGATTCTCAGGAGTGTCAGCCAAGAATGCTGGCCACTGCACAACGAAGTTGTCCACATACAATTATGAATCCTCTACTGTCATGTGGATTGTTGAAGCCATAATAATAAATATTATCACTACCAGACACTCCTCGTTAATGTAGAAAACACCTTATGTAGTGGCATTCTTAAGAGCTGGACCTTACAGTGCAGCTTGACGTCTGTGTATTCTCTAAGATATAATTTTTAATTCTGGGCTGATAATTGGAATCCTTCCCAATCAGAACTGTATGGTGGATGATCAAACTGTTCCCAGCCGAACTCCTGGATACAGTCGATGTCCTGATCTTCCTACCAATGATTTTCATACTTTCTTGCACTTCAAGAAATTCCCGTTCTCTTGTCAGCATTTTCACACCGATGAAGAGCTGAAGGGTGGGAATCAATTCCGCTCGGGAATTCCAGTCAGGTAGCCAGGGTTACCTCAATTCCACTCGGTCCTCCAAGGGACCCAAAAATAAGTTCGTCAACTCCGCTCAGGCTCTGACAAGGGGTCGGCAGAGGGGTATCTCCAATGACGTAAACAAATATCATAACCCTCCTGCTCGCATACCAAGGGCTGGGTCAAACACCTTATGCAGCGCTTGAGTGAATTCTTGAATGCAGCTGATTTTTCCGTTCTTGGCTGGAAAAGAGTATTTTCAGCATCCGCAGCTGATATCGAAAGTATTTTTATAGGTACAAATTATACACCTATTATTACCTAAATTTAATTTAATAATGTCTGGCTAGGTTAAAGAACATACAAACATTTAATTATGCACATGTTAAAAAAATGTATGCAATTTGTAGAAAAAATAGAAAACTTGGCTGACTTATTTAAAAGAATATTGTGATAAATTTTAAATCACTTGTATTTTCTGCCGTATAAGTTATAATGTGCCAAACACTTGATACCTGATTTAACGAATGAGCGGACTTGATATCAGAGCGGTTGACACAACAATTTCTTGCGCTGCAGAAGGTGTTTGACCCGGCCCTTGGTATGCGAGCAGGAGGGTTATGGCATTTGTTTACGTCATTGGGGATAATCCCTTTGCCGACCCCTTGTCAAAGCCTGAGCGGAGTTGAGGAACGTATTTTTGGGTCCCTTGGAGGACCGAGTGGAATTAAGGAAAATCAAGCGGAATTGATGTTCGACCGAGCTGAAGACGAATGTCACACACTGGTTCCATTTCCTGGTGACTGACTTCGACGACATAAGCATACTAAAATTGGTCCACGATATGACAGGTGACTCAAATCTGGTGGTGATAATATCAAAAAATAGTTCAAACATTGCTGTTACTAGTGCCAAAAGTTTTTTATGTAACTAATGTTACATTTATTTAAGAAATAAGGAAACTTAACTTCTGGGTGATCCTCTTATAAAGCAGAAAATATACTAAAGTCAAACTTCGTTAATCATAACTGAAATTCAAATTCGTAATTCATTGGAACTTTTCACCTAATTTGTATTGGGGCTAAGGTTGAGTGGTAGTCGACCGAGGCCGTATGTTGGGCTACGTCTACCTCACATTTCTATACCTGGAAATATAATTTATGTAATTCAAAATCGTTCTTAAGAACGGGATGTTCAGC
The DNA here is from genome assembly GCA_946902985.2 of Meconema thalassinum. Taxonomy (NCBI): domain Eukaryota; kingdom Metazoa; phylum Arthropoda; class Insecta; order Orthoptera; family Tettigoniidae; genus Meconema; species Meconema thalassinum. The sequence continues at coordinate 143,425,931 of OX336390.1, forward strand.
GTAGAACATATAGCCTACCTTCTCCTAAATGTAGTATATGGGTATAGTTATATTTCGAGGAGTATAACTGATTCTTATGATGAACGGTAAGTGTTGTACCCTACATAAAACTTCCCGTTAACTATGATGCGACGAAATTCCTTTTTGTAATCAAAATGAATTGATTGAAACACTCGAAAAGTATGCCCATCCACCCTCTTGAATATTCTTCTTGTTGTTTGAGTCTTCAGTCTTTTGACTGGTTTGATGCAGCGCTCCATGCCTCCCTGTCCTGAGCTGATCGTTTCATCTCTACATAGCTACCACACCCTACATCCGAGGCAATCTGTTTAACATATTCTAACCTTGGTATACCCCTGCAGTTCTTGTCCTAGACCCTTCCTTCCTTAACTAAGCTTGCTATTCCTGGGTGTCTTAGTATGTGTCCTACTAACCTATCTCTTCTCTTAATTAGCAGGCGCCAGAAATACCTCTCCTCTCCCACTAGTCTTAATACCTCTTCGTTTGTAACCCTATCTACCAATCTGACCTTCATAATTCTCCTGTAACACCACCTTTCAAACGCTTCAATTCTCCTCTTTTCTGCTGCCCCAATAGTCCAAGTTTCACTTCCATACAGTGCCACGCTCCAGACAAAAGCCTTCAAAAAAGACTTCCTAATACAGATGTCAACAGATTGCTTTTCTGAATGTATGGACTCATTTGTCTGGGGGTTCTGCAGATAAAGCCTTTCATGTGAGACCACATATTTGCTGCGTTTTATCATTTTAACTGTAATATATAGTGCATTGTCGATATTAATCATACTAATATATAAAAATGAGATGGTGTGTGTCTGTCTTTCTGTCTGTCTGTCTGTCTGTTACCTAATAACGCAAAAACCACCGGTCCGATTTAAATGAAATTTTGCATGGATGTAGCTGAAATACCAGGTTTACATATAGGATACTTTTAATTTCGATATTTTGCACTATTAAGAAATGGCGACCATTTTAGTGACGCCACTACACCCTTTGGTTTCAAAATTTCATATTTCCATATCAAATAAAAAGAGAACGGTAGGAAATAGCAAACTTTTGATGGCACACACGAGCTTCCAAATTTAATTTTCTATCCGAAAGATCCTTATCACTTTTCGTGTATCTCCAACGGTTAGCGAGTAAAACCTACTTTTGTGACGTCACTACACCCTTTGGTTTCAAAATTTCATATTTCCATTTCAAATAAAAAGAGAACGCTAAGAAATAGCAAACTTTTGATGGTATACACGAGCTTTAGCATTTAATTTTCTATCCAAAAGGTTCTTATCACTTTTCGTGTATCTCCGACGGTTAGCGAGTAAAACCTAAATTTGTGCAATAAAACACGGTCACATCGAGCGGTGCAGTATATCTCCACACATATAAAAAAGAAAATGTTTGTGTTTTTTTCTGAATTTCTACGGAAATTTGAGTTATTTACACGTTTCAGACTGTTTTATGATAGATGCGCGCGAAAATAATGTTTTGGTCTGTCTGTCTGTTTGCTTGATTGTCTGTGGACAACTTTGTTCCCTTAATACTCGAGAACGGCTGGGGGTATCAACGTAAAATTTGGTACAGATATCCATCAGAGGCACGACACTAATCATTGATGTAACTCTTCTCTATACCTCTCATAAAAGGGGGCATACCCCCTTAAAATACATGCTGAAATAGGAGTAGAAGGACGAGACAAAGCTCATTTTCAGCCCCTCAATGTGAGAGACAAAGCTCGGGGGCCCTAAAAGCACATTTTAAGGTCCTACGTCCAACAGTTTTTGAGATATTCCCAGAAAACTAATTTAATTTAATAAACTATGAACGAATGCAAGCTGATAACCATGGCAACAGATTCTCAGAGATCCATCTATTGCTGTAAGACGCAATACAATTCCATTAATTACATTAGTGTGAAAGTTTGCAAACGGTTAGATGGTTATTATGGAACCAAATTAAGCTGTAAATTTCATCAATACGTAAAATGCGCTTAAGGGGGTCAAGGGGTGGTCTAGATTTTTTTCACGCGATTTACATCTGCGGGTGTGGTATGGCAGGTCTATTATATTCCTATCCCTATGTTATATTATTATTATTAGTATTATATTATGGCGTACAACGACGAGACAAAGCCCCTCGGTGCCAGAAATAAAACTCGAGGGTCCTCGAAAACTACATTATAAGGCTCTAAAACCAACAGTTTCTGAAACATTCCCAGAAAACTAATTAAGTTTAATTTAACAAACTAATGAAGGAATGCAAATCGGTAACCATGACAACATTATCTCAAGGGGTGGCATCCAACTTTCCATCTATTTCAGTAAGAAGCAATTTATTACATTTATTACATTTCTGTGAAAGTTTGCAAATATAAGGTTATCACGGAACCAACGTAGACTGTATAATTCATCAATGCAATTAAAGGAGGTCAAGGGGTAACCTAGGATTTTTTCATGCAATTTTCACGTGCGACATATAGTGCAGAAGGTCTATTATATCTCCAAACAACATTATTTTCAAAAATTCCTGAATTGAATCAGCATTTTTTGCGGCTTTTAGGAATTTGGGCCATTTGAGACTAAAGAACCTGAATTTTCATGCACCACAAGCTTTTATAATTTATGAAAGAGGTCTTCCTGTGTATGGGGACCCAACACAACGTAGAGGGTCAGTTTTTATGTGACGTGTATTGCGTTTCATCTACAAGGCTTTCAATTCTATTTCATGTCAGGAAGTACACGTCAGGTGAATTTAGTTTGAGAGCACATTTCAACTAATCTTTTTTTTTGTCGACATACGGGTTCATCGTAAGGATGATTTTCTTTGATACTGTGTGGTAGATATACCCATATTTGGATTTCTGGGTGATATGTTGTAGACAATAGTATTGACTGTCTGTCTGTCTTTCTGTGTATCCTTATGTACGCCTATAACTCATGTTCGGATGCTTGGTGCATCGTAAAATTAGGTATGGTAAACATGAGTCAATACACCAATCATTTATAAAACTCTTCACCGTTCATTTCATACAGTAGAAGGGTGGATATAGGGAAAAACTTCTCAAAATACATGCTAAAATAGGCGAAATATAAAAATTATCCTAGAAGGACGACCAAAGCATATGTTGCACTTCTCAATGTGAGACACAAAATTCGCGAGTCTATAAAGGGTCTCCGAAAACCACATTATAAGGCCCTTAAATTAACAGTGTGTGTGATATTCCCAGAAAACTAACTTCGTTTTGATAAACTTATGAAGGAATGACAAGCCGCTAACCATTGCAACAGTAGCTCAATTGATAATGTCTGGTGCGTCTCTAAAAGCAACAGTACTTAAAAGGGACGTAACACCAATAACATTATTATTATTATTATTATTATAATGTCTGGTGTTAACACCGAACACCGTTCGAAGAACGGGTACTTCTGCTAGTGTATTATATATTCAAGATGGCGGTTACGCGCTATGCACATTGTGAATCGAGATATATTATCTGTGTCTCCCCGCTAATAAAGGTTCGTGTTAATTGCGCAATTGGATCCTGAGTTAATGATTTTAAAGATTTAATAGTATGCTCAGCCCCTATCTCGAACATAAGGTGGGGGTTTTCTTTGGCCTTTAGCATACAAAGTCCATGGGGTTCTACATGAATGCTAATTTGTAATATTGTATCTGTAAAATATATAGAATTATTTGTTTGTATCTCTACATCGTATAAAACAAAGTCCCCAATTTTTAGCCTATTTTCAATTTTGAAAAAAATTGGCTTATGAGATCACCTTTTGTCCGTGTGTGTGTGCGTGTGTGTGTGTGTGTGAGGTGTGTGTGTGTCCCTAATAAAATCTAAACGGCTGGAGAGATTTCAATGAAACTCGGTAAGTTCATGGCGCTATTCCCGGCGACCTCGACCGTGCCCTTCAAATTTTGTTATGTCTCACCAATACAACATGGCGGCTGTGCGAAATATTTCACTAGAATTCAATATCTCCGAAACAATTACCGATATCGCCCTGAAATTGTGTACGGTGATAAAGGACACTACTAGAAGTTCACCTATGAGACTTTCAAAAACCTGGTGACTACAAAACCAACATGGCGGCCAAGCGAAGTTGAGACATTTAAATAGACTTTTCTCGCGATTTAACTACCCAACCGTAATGAAACTGGGTACAGCAATTGTTTATACACATTGTAAAGGACTGGAGTCTAATTTAGTTCAATTGTTTACATAACCTCAAAGTGGCGGCTGTGCGAAATATTTCACTGACATTCTATATCTCCGAAACTATTACAGATATCACCCTGCAATTTTGTACGGTGATAAAGCGTACTGATACAAGTTTACCTATGTGTATTTCATAAACCTGTAAAGTACAAAACGAACATGGCGACCAAGCGAATTTGAAATATTTTAATAGACTTTTCTCGTGATTTAACTCTCTGAGCGCAGTGAAATGTGGTACAGTAAATGATTTTGCAGATTTTAATGCACTGCCATCTAATTTAATTCAATTGTTTACATAACCTCAAGATGGCGGCTGTGCGAAATTTTAAAATTATGTTTTTATTTCTTGTGTCGTAATCATGCAATCGAAGTGAAAGTATGAATAATGAACTAGGCAATAATTGTCCTTGAATGGTACATAACTCTATGGCCTATACATATAACAATCCTAAATGGCGAGCTTCCGAAATATTTAGACGGTTCTCAATATCTATGAATCTTTTACAGCAACCAAACAGATTTTTTAAAATGTTCATAGAGACTATGAACATATGTTCACCTATAGGACTTTGAGTAACCTGGTGAGCACAAATGCAACATGGCGGCGACGCGAAGTATAAATATTTAAATGGACGTTTCTCGCGAATTAACTATCCGAGTGCCGTGAAACGTTGCACGTTAAATGCTTATACAAATGTTGATCCACTGGCATCTAATTTATTTCAATTGTTTGCATAATCACAAGATGGCTGCTGTGCGTAATTTTAAAATCTAGTTTTCACTTCTTGTGTTCTAATCATGCGATTGAAGTTTGAATACCACACGTACACAATAATCTTAAGGGACACTGGGACTGAAATTTTAGTGAAATTTGTGGAAAATGTCGATTTTCGGGATTTTCCATATTAATACACCCCTATCCCCTGCGGATCATATAGCAGTGTTTTTATCCGAATTCCGCCATTTTTTAAGCCCTGGCGAAGCTTTAAAATGCACGGTGTGTCCTTTAATCGCCCCAGCACAGTAAGTGTCCTGAAGGTTCTGAGTCTTGGTGTTTCTACAATCGAAGTATCGCAGCTGGTAAAACACCACAGAGTCATGACAAAATGGCTGTAGAACTTTAAGAACCCTTAGTTGTCAAGATTATGCCTGTTTATCAAAGGCTGGCATCAGATGAACTACTATCCAGATACATCCGTGGTGCTACTGAAAATCAGAATGAGAGTCTGCATTCTGTTATCTGGAGGAAGTGCCCAAAGGAGATTTTTATTTCACGGAAGATACTTGAAATTGCTGTTAGTAATTCTGTAGCAGAATTCTAGATGGGGTGTAGTGCAACAACAGAGTTGAAATCAGGAATAAGACTAACTTCAGTATCTCATGTCACAGCATAAACACTTGAAAGATGTGACAGTCGCAGGAAGAATGTAAGTCCGCGGTCATAATTGGAGAAGCGAAAGGCATGTCGACGGAAGGTGAAACTAACAGAAATGAAGGAGGAGGCTGCAAAACAGAAGAAGGAGGGTGTCACCTATGCTGTAGGACAATCCTAATGTCATTGGTAAGCTGAAACCTTGTAAATTGTGCATCATTTTAGAAAATTGCTGTTTTCTCGGATTCACTTTTTCAGGCATTCAAAATGTTACTCGCGTCATAAATCTTATGATATTGCTTTCAAAATGGGAATTTATTATCTTCATTGCAATGACTATAAACCTGCGGATCGTTTTTTAGATTGCACTTTTGGTATGGCTGCAAAAAAAATTCAAACTGGAAAAAATACGATTTTTTGTAGAAAAAAAACTTGGATATGAAAAAAAATTAATTTCTTGACACTCATTAATGCAATTCAAAATCGGATCCGTAGGTTTCTTCCAATTGTTATAGTGCAATAGAATATTACCTAAAAGTTACACTATCTTGTTTTTTTTAACGCGGCTGACCTTTATAAAACTAGAATAATTAGCACAATAAATGTACAAAATAATTAATATCTGGAGAACTAATCAACTTACAATGCTCACGTTTACCACAGTGGTTTATAATATGACTATTCACCACCATATAAAATTTCAAAGCTGTAACTCAGTTTATATAGAATTTGAAAATTTCAGTCCCAGTGTCCCTTAATGCAATAGTACAAAAATAAAAATCCAACCTGGCGACCATCTGAAATATTTAGACGGTTCTCAATATCTACGAATCTGTTACAGCAATTAAACTGAAATTTTGTATGTTGATAGAGGCAATTAACATGAGCATGATAATATGAAAATAGGCTGTATAGTTCTTCACGGAACTACTTGTTGGATGTAACGGATACTCTCGAGAGCCAGTGGATGGATTACGACGAGGTTTTAATCATTTTGTAAAGGATATCTCGAGAAAGATTTCTGTAGAGAGACATTCATTTATAACTAAGGAAAACCGAGCAGTAACGGTTTCAGTGAATCGAGTAACCTTTAAGCTTACGCTGGCCAAACCGTTAAAAATATCTATATACAAAAGTTTGGTGCTTTTTCAGTCGGTCTACACGATTGAGCCCAAATGAGATGGCTCATTCCATAATCCTGAAAAATTTACATGATATTAATGCATTTATTAATTAATTTATTTATGTACTGGCAACCCGACCCGGCTTCGCCCGGGAACAGTTATGAATGCATTACGTGATAAGCGTTTTTTTGCCAATGTCAATGAACAACGACCAATTTCCGTTTTACGTCTCGGCATGATGGGTTAAAATCACTGACTGGGCTATTAATTATATTATCATGGAGATGCATGTGTAACTAATTCTGGTCAGACGTAATTTAAGAATGGCGAGGTGCATGAAACACAAATCTCCCTTCCGTCCTATCTTAACTTGACTGTGAATTTTGCGGAACGAAAATATCACAGGCGGAATGTAGAAAAACCGAGTTGCACTTCCAGGGAAACTCCAAAAACAACCACTCTTCTCTCAAGTTTTTAACTCAACACGACTCGACAGTTTGCTGCTGGCTGTATCTTGGGCAATAAGCTCGTCCGCTAGCTAAGCTGTAACAGATGTGAAAGACTCGCCCCTAGGTAGCTCGTAAACTTTTGCCTCAGTAACTGAATGGAGATTGTTGGAAGAAATTAAAACGTAAAAACACTTATAGTAGGCGATGTATTGAAGATAGAGATATGCTCTCCCGGATTTTTGTCGAACGTTTCATGCTCAACAATTCTTACGCTCGTAGTATATAGATATTGTTAACGGTTTGCCCAGTGTATGCTTAGAAAGCGCACGGATGCCGTTTTTTTTTCGACCTTTTCACTGAAATCGTTCCTGCTTGACTTCCTTTGGTTATAAATAAATTATTTTCTACAGAAACCTTCCTCGAGATATCCCTTACAGAATGGTGAACACCGCATCAAAATTCATTCAGTGGTTCTCGAGATTACCCGTGACATCCAAGAATCGGGGACTTTGTTTTATACTAAGTAGAGATTATACGCCAATGAGTATAATTTACTATAATATAATCCCCCTTTCCATCCAATCTTAAATTGACTGTGAATTTTGTGGAACGAAAAGTTCAGAGGTGAAATGAGTGTTGCACTTCCAGGGAATGGCGTGGTGAATGAAACTCAAATCCCCCTTCCGTTCAATCTTAACTTGACTGTGTTTCACAGGCGAAATGAAGAAAACCCGAGTTGCACTTCCAAGGAAACTCAAAACACAACCACTCTTCTCAGAAGTCTTAACTCAACACGACTCAACGGTTTTTCTGCTGGCTGTAGCCGGGGCAATTGGTTTGCCCGCTAGCTAGGCTGTAACAGGGATGTTAGCCTCGCCCTTAGCTAGCTCGTCAACTGTCGCCTCAGTAGTTGAATGGGCATGGTTGGAAGAAATTAAAACGTAAAAACTCTTATAGTGGGCGATGTATTGATGATAGACATATGCTCTCGCGGACATTTTTGTAGAACTTTTCATGCTGAAGAATTCTTACACTCATAGAATTTAGATATTTTTAACGGTTTGCCCAGCGTAAGCTTACAAAGTGCTCGGACGCCAGGCTTTTTCGACTTTTCCACTGAAATCGTTACTGCTCAGCTTCCTTTGATCATAAATAAATTATTTTCTATAGAAATCATCATCGAGATATCCTTACAGAACGGTGACAACCGCATCAAAATCCATCCGGTGGTTCTCGAGTTTACCCGTAACCCCCAAGAATTGGGGACTTTGTTTTATACGAAATAGAGATTTACTTATTAAACTCATGTATTAGCCTACTTTCGATTTTTGCAAAAAATGAAAGTAGACTTATGAGATCAACACAGGGCGAAAAAAGTGTGTCTGTCTGTGTGTGTGTATGTGTGTGTGTGAGTCTGTGTGTGTGTGTGTATGTGTGTGTGTGAGTCTGTGTGTGTGTGTCTGTGTGTGTGTGAGTGTGTGTACTCTGAATGTCTGTCCCCCCCTATCAATTCGAACACGGTGAAACCGAATTGAACGAAATTTGGTACAGAGGTAGCACTAGTCAAGGACACCTCAGTGTCATACTTTATATCGCCGCCATCTTTACCAAAACAGAATGGCGGCCACTCAAATGTTCAAAACGTAAAATCAAATTACGGCTAAACTAATCATCCGATCTCTACCAAATTTGGTGACAACATACCTTTATATAGGACGCGTCTTTCACCCAAAATTCAAGGTCATCGGCCATGCCATTTCAGGATGGCGGCCGTGTGAATTATGCAACCATTTTAATAAATAGCTTAAGACCCACCAATTCCGATTATCGAGTCTAGGGGGGTTTAAGCTATCCTGAAGGTCGTGATCCGTTATTTATTATAATTTAATATTATAATATTATACAGTATGAGTGGCTTAAAAGAGCTGAGCCGTTGTGTCACACGACAAGATGGCAGCTGTCCTCATGTGCCTGTCTTATATTTCAGTAGTTTTAGTATGTTGTATGTGATATACCGTACTGATACAATAATATAAACTTTGTATGAAATGATCTTTAATGAAGATGTACTGCAGTGAAGAAATCGTTTATTTAAAGTCATTATTCCCAACAGTTTGTATCTAATATGTCAGTTAAGAACACCTGACGTCATGGATACGGTTAGCTCTGGGCTAGCATGTTAGTCTGACACGCAGTTGACTGGGGATCGAGTACTGCTACAGTTAGGTTTTTTTTTCTTGAATTCTTTTACAAATGATGTGCACGAGCTTTTTCCACAGATACTGAATAAAATGTCATTTAGCTCAAAGGAGAGGATAAAGTATACACTCGTATATTAATAAAATCACAGTCCCAGCATCGCACATAAACAGAAGACATCAGAAAAAGGAGAATAGAAGAACTAGATACACGTTGTCATTAACCACAGCCTTCTTAATGCCTCTGTACGGTGCTGTCCTCTTGTGGGTTATGTGGGTAATATTGCTCCAAACATAACGCTGTGTAAATGCCTGAGCTGGCCTCCTGAAATATGGCAATTTTGTAATACTGGTAGTTCAACTATTAGCCACGATCGCGCTCCGAATACCTTTAAACACTGCCAGCTGGATCGCCTCCCTCTTGGCTACTTTAAACTGCCTACTCATTCAACACCCATAGAACACTGCCATCGTAGTACATTACGATGGCAGTGCATAGGCGTACAAGATAAAGATTAATTCACTGATAGGTCGCAGCACCACCTACTGTGATTGGGGCGGAAGATTCTTAATTTTGCAGGCTGGCTTAATATAGAGATTAACGGACGTGAATGCATTACAATAAGTTAGTAGTTTTGTTATTCAATCATCATAAAGTATATAATATTGATCTTGACACTTACTGGCTTATTATCAATATAAAAGAAAACAAACAATACATTGTGGTTGGGGTGATTGTTTTAGGGATGAGGACAAAGAGTCATAATAGTACATTATGCAACGAGCCTATAAAGGCTATAATTAAGACACGAGTATTTTTTATAAAACGAGCGTATGCGAGTTTTATAATTTCCATACTAGTGTCTTAATTACCATTATAGGCGAGTTGCATACGACTGTTTATGTTCGACGATAATTACAACTTTATTATATGTTTTAACATAAATATTCATAAATATCTGTTGAGATTGTCACTAGAATTTTGTGATCGGGTGCTGCGCAGGGTAGGATATCTCTGATGTCCAAGCTCACTGACCGACCGACGCATGCGCTCTGTGAGCTTCAATGCCGTATGTGCAGATTGAGCATCAGTATTCAGTAAAAATGTCACGGAAATCGTTTGAAAACAACCCGCTGTGTAGAAATTGGATTTAAGGATATTAAGGTACAGTGTCTCATATTAACCAGTTTATTTACGAGAACATTATGGACGGTGCACTTTCGGTAATTTATATAGACATGTTGGATTTTGAGCGCACGCGAGTAGGTATCGTTACCTAATTGGTCAATGAACGAGCTCTGATTGGCTGGAGAAACTGTATCATAATGAAAAAGAGTGTTATAATGACCATCATTATGATACAGTTTCCTGACACATAATAGTGGGGGTCGAACATAAAGATACCCATACATTTAGGAGAAAGTAGGCTATATGTTCTTTGCTGAACATCTTGTTTTTAGCCTACTTTCGATATTTGCAAAAAATGAAAGTAGACTTATGAGATCAACAAAGGGCGAAAAAAGTGTGTCTGTCTGTGTGTGTGTGTATGTGTGTGTGTGAGTCTGTGTGTGTGTGTGTGTGTGTATGTGTGTGTGAGTCTGTGTGTGTGTGTCTGTGTGTGTGTGAGTGTGTGTACTCTGAATGTCTGTCCCCCCCCATCAATTCGAACACGGTGAATGCGAATTGAACGAAATTTGGTACAAATGTAGCACTAGCAAAGGACACCTCAGTGTCATGTTTTATATCGCCGCCATCTTGACGGAAACGTAATGGCGGCCACACAAATGTTCAAAGCTTAAATCAAATTACGACTCACCTAATCATCCGATCTCTACCAAATTTTGCAACAACATATCCTTATAGAGGAAGCATCCTCTGACCAAATGAATAGGTCATTAGCCTAATAGTTTGCGGATGGCGGCCATCTTTGTGTGAAAATCAATTCCCCTATTAATTCAAACACGGTAAAACGGAATGGAACGAAATTTGGTACAGAGGTAGCACTAGCAAAGGGCATCTCAGTGTCATGTTTTATATCGCCGCCATATTGACAGAAACGTAATGGCGGCCACACAAATGTTCAAAGCTTAAGTTAAATTACGACTAGCATAACGACCAAACTTTGCAACAACATACCTTTATGGCGGGAGCATCCTTTGACCAATCTAATAAGTTATTAGCCTAACAGTTTGCGGATAGCGGCCATCTTTATGTCAAAATTGATTCCCCCTATTAATTCGAACACGGTGGAACCGAATGGAACGAAATTTGGTACAGAGGTAGCACTAGCAAAGGGCAACTCAGTGTCTTTTTTATATCGCCGCCATCTTGACTGAAACGTAATGGCGGCCACACGAATATTCAAAGCTTAAATCTAATTACGATTAAGCTAATCATCCGATCTCTACCAAATTTTGCAACTACATACCTTTATGGAGGGAGCATCCTTTGACCAATCTAATAGGTCATTCGCCTAATAGTTTGAGGATGGCGGCCATCTTTATGTCAAAATTGATTCCCCTATTAATTCGAACACGGTGGAACCGAATGGAACGAAATTTGGTACAGAGGTAGCACTAGCAAAGGGCACCTCAGTGTCATGTTTTATATCGCCGCCATCTTGACTGAAACGTAATGGCGGCCACACGAATGTTCAAGGCTTAAGTCAAATTACGATTAACCTAATCATCCGATCTCTACCAAATTTTGCAACTACATACCTTTATGTAGAGGAGCAGGGAGGGTTCTGCTTCAAATACCGTTATTTATGCAAATGAGGGGGGGCGTGTCAAGGTCAATGACCTTGAGGTAGGTCATGATCAATGACCTTGAGGTAGGTCATTGACCCCAAGGTCGCCGGGACCCCGGAAGGTAAACAAACCTTGGAGGGTCCAGGAACTGGTTTGAGGGGGTGTGGGTGGAGGGGAGGGGTGGGGGGAGGCGGTGGGGGAGTTAAGGGTGGGTAGGGGGGAGGGGGAGGGAAGGGTGGGGTGGGGGACGAGGGGGGAAGGATGGAAGAGGATCTGCACGAGACCCTCCTCGACCCAGTCTCTCTGTTGGACTGAGCGCCTTCTCTGTTATGGTCTCGTGCTATATAGCTTTGCTTTGTACTTGATGAGATCCGAGTGTTGCCGAAGGTTTCCGAATCTTTGTCGGTGAATGAATCGTCAGATTTGAACGGTCAACTGGCGTGTGTGTGACGTCATAGCAGATTATGTGATGTGGGGTAGGTCATGGTTGGAAGTGTTCTTAATGGGAAAACGAGAATGGAGATGGATGGTGGTGGTTGTTGAAACCTGACGTGGTAGGTTGGTTAGGTGTGAATGGGTCTGAGAGACAAACAAAATGGGGTTGAAAGCGCTCAATGGTAAACAAACATCAATGGTATCTGGAGTAGTGAATGGGATTGAGAGAGAGGGGGAATGAACTGGTTGTTGAATGTGCTCAATGGTAAACAAACATCAATGAATCTGGAGTAGTATTTCCTGTAAATGGTAGGGTGGGTGAGGATACAAAACGCATGGCATGTTGGGTCGGCCAGCTCGACATGAAATAAAAACAAGAAGGCGTAAAACAGATCTGAATTATTAATCATTAAAACTATTTTTTTTCGGTAGCTTCTTCCGCTTCCTCTTTGGTGTCGCTGTCACTTTCATTTTCCTCCTCCATCATCATCATCATGCGGACGAAAAACTCCGCCATGACGTGGTCATTTGAAAAACTATAAAATAGAAAAAATGTCTATCAATGTCATTAGAATACCCAATCTAGCGGCGAGGATATAAACTGTCTTGATGTTTGTGTCAGGGTGAACCAAAGTACACAGAAGAAAACCTCCTAAGTTATGGAGGCATACTCCTTGCACTTCTCTGCATCAATGATTAAATGACAGGCAGAAGATAGGAAATAATGGGAAAAGAAGACTGGCCTCTTGCAGAAGGAGGGAATCAGAAAAGGTGTGGCAAGGGCCCTGGATACTCTAATACTGTTGGAGTTGGAAGAGAACAAGAGTTGGCCAAGCGAGGTTGACAGGAAAGAAGACAGAGAGGAGCTTGACACAAGTAAGTGGAAGCAATGCTGAACTCGGCTGTCACCTCTGTAGTTGTAAAACCCACGTTCTGCTATATGTAAGCTTTTGGAAGCTGAGTTTAGAAAATGTTTTGCAAGAAGAGAATAATACTGTTAATTTTGTTATCCTTAATTCAACCTTCTTGATTACTCATGCTTCAAAGATCCTGTCTAGAACGATTTACAAGAGGATTGAAAGCCAGATATAAACGGAGTTGGGTGAAGACCAGTTTGGTTTCAGGAGAAATGTAGGAACAAGGAAAGCTGTACTAAGTCTTAGGCTGATTTTAGAAGGTAGAATAAGGAAAGATAAGAGAACGTTCATGGCTTTTGTAGACTTAGAAAAGGCTTTTGATAAAGTTGATTGGACTAAATTGTTTGACATTTTGAAATCAATTGGAATAAAGTACAGGGATAGGAGGGTGATATACAATCTGTACAGAAACCAGACAGCAGTCATTCGAGTTGAAGGACATGAGAGAGAAACTGGTATTCAGAAAGGTGTAAGGCAAGGCTGCAACTTATCACCCATACTTTTCAATCTTTACATTGAACAAGCAATGAAGGAAATTAGAGAAAAATTTAAAGTGGGAGTGAAGATTCAAGGAGAAATAATTTCAACTCTGAGATTTGCTGATGACATTGTCATCTTGGCCGACAAGCCTGAGGATTTGAATGAGTTTTTGAATGGTATGGACTCCGTCTTACGGAAAGAATTCATGATGAAAATAAATAAATGTAAAACAAAAATACTGGAATGCAGCCGAAATAAATCAGAAACCTCTATGGAGATCAAATTGGCAGGTGAAAAGCTGAAGGAGACTTCTGTTACTTAGGAAGTAGAATAACCAGTGATGGACGAAGCAAAGAGGATATAAAAAGTAGGTTGGCTCAGGCAAAGAAAGCTTTTCTACAAAAAAGGAATCTGCTGACATCGAATATAGATTTAGGTATTAGGAAGTCATTTTTGAAAGCCTTTGTCTGGAGCGTGGCGCTCTATGGAAGTGAAACTTGGACTATTGGTGCAGCAGAAAAGAGGAGAATAGAAGCATTTGAAATGTGGTGTTACAGGAGAATGATGAAGATCAGATGGGTAGATAGGGTTACAAACAAAGAGGTATAAAGACGAGTGGGAGAGGAGAGATGTTTCTGGCGACTGCTAATGAAGAGAAGAGATAGGATGGTAGGACACATATTAAGACACCCAGGAATAGCAAGCTTAGTTAAGGAAGGAGGGATCGAGGACAAAATCTGTAGGGGTAGACCAAGGTTAGAATATGTTAAACAGATTGCCTCCGATGTAGGGTGTTGGAGCTATGTAGAGATGAAACGATTAGCTCAGGACAGGGAGGCATGGAGAGCTGCATCAAACCAGTCAAATGACTGAAGACTCAAACAACAATTCAACCTTTGTGTTACCCTACACAGATCTCACATGGAGTGAGTGAGATTTGAACCGCGGACCAGCGGTGAGAAGCTGGCATACTACTGCTAATTTACATAACAGCGCAACACTATTGTAATATATGAGGAATTATACTGTTACAACTCTAAGATATTGAAAGCCCTTTTGACAATAGACTGGTATCAAGATTGATGATGTAGGCTATTAACTTTTATTTTAGTTAAAGCAGTATGTCTTGGCAATATAATGAAAGCCATTGTATTTGACAACGGTAATAAATTTAGCGTGTCTCCAACCGGTAATACAATGCGCATTAATTTACAATAAATTAGTCTTGTTTCTTAAGTCGGACAGAGAGAAAAAGAAAGTTGTTTGTTCCAATCAATGTCTGAATACCGAGTAGGATGCAATACACTGTATTTTAAAATCGTCAACATGTGTGCTTATGTAAGATAAAATATAAGTATTACAAGGTTAAAGCGCAGCATTAGGTCATGGGACCAAGCTCTCTGCTGACTCGGTAGACGCGTGGGTTCGAGCCCCACCGTCGGCCGTCCTTGAAATTGATTTCTGTGGTTTCCCATTTTCAACACCAGGCAAATGCTGGGACGGTACCTTCTGATAGGCCTCGGCCGATTCCTTCCACATCGTTGCCCAGTTTCATTCATCTTCATCCATTCGATCCCGACGCGGCAGGTCGCCCACGGGCGTCGAATAGAAAGACCTGCACTCGGCCTCTGAGGAGGCCACACGACAAAAAAACTAGCTATGAAATTAAATTAAAAGTTTGGCAGGAGGAGTTAATGAGTGATGAAACTAATGGTAGGTAATGAATAATGATAGTGCGACCTCTGGAGAGGCCAAGTGCATGTCTTTCTAGTTAACGCCCGTGGGCGAGTTGAGCTTTATTATGACGATGAAGAGCTTGGCATGATGGGTAATCAACCTCATAAGAGATAAAACTAATGCTGAATGGAACTGGGTAAGAATGCAACCGCGGTTTGTTAGAAGTTATCATCCCAGCATTTGCCTGGAGTTGAAAATGGGGAACCGCAGAAAGCCATTTCAAGGACAGTTGACGGTGGATACTCGAACCCACACATGAACAAGTGTTGAAGAAAGTACTATTTGCATACAATTTGCATTCTCGACTAGTACAAGTTATTACACAAAGGCTACACCCGGCTAAGTTTATAAAACCTTAACACCTATCTAAGTGTTCAAAGCTACTTGACCACAATTTGACAAACGCTATTAACATTAACAGCAATAGTGCTAGCCACTTGCAGTCAGACTGCTCTGCTATAGTCGGTCTGCGAGTAAGCTTGACATTGCATTTAAACAATAGTGTAATAATTAACTTGACTGCTTATTGCGAGACAAGAAAAGACTTAATGTTTTGTTCCAATTACCAATCAAATCACGCAGTGATCTTATTCCAGATCACAACTTTTAGTTGCAATAAAACATTTTTTTCACAACAGCAGTGCCAACTCGCAAATTAATTGAACATGTTTGATGTTCACCAACGTTCCTTTGTACAACTATGTGTATAGCTGTGTGGCTCAACTATACTGTTCTTGGCTGCTGTTAGGCTTTGAACCGGAGGGTCCTGGGTTAGATTTTTGGGAGGGTTGTGGGGATTGTATTTTTTGGTGGTTAATTCCCCTGGCTTGGGGACTGGGTGTTTGTGTTGTCTTAATTAAAAATATATATTCCGGTCCAATGGTTAATTGGTTAGCGTTCTAGGCTTTGATTTAATTTTTTTAGCCTGGTATCAATTTAAAAAAAAATGAATATTACTTACATGAAAATATCTAGAGACGAATCCCAATTGTTGCATCCTTCTTCATCAGCATGGATAAAACTCTCCTGATCAGACATAGCAGTGAATGACAATTCTTTGTAAAGTAGCAGGTTCCTTTATACTAAATATGGAGGTCATCCAGTTACTGACAAAGCGGACAAACCGGGGCGTTGCCTCTGATTGTAAGGGTATATAAGCCGTGACATAATTGTTGTTAGCCAGAGAAGTCCACGAGTTTGTAGTATACACATCGCTTTGCTGCAAAGATCTTCTATCAGGTAATATTGAACACAGTACTTTTAGTATCTCTAACTGTCGATGGTTACACAGTTGACCTTACATATTTATCAAGTGGATAATAATAATATCAAATGGGTATATAAAACTATTATTGCAACTAACAGTCATTACCAGGCTTGACGTCAGTTAAAAGAGATATTACCTTATCTCGCTCTATCCAACTGATTACTGGACTAAGCGCTGTTAGGAGACTCCTTGTCTTAGCAAATAAGTTTTGTATACACATTTGATGGTTTAGTCTATAGATCAGGGTTTGAGTTAATGTGCTAATAAATAAAGGTGGAGGGTACCTGAACCTTTTTAATAGTTTACCTAAACACTTTATAATTAACTTTCAGAACCAATATGACTGCTATAACAGTTGCGAATCTCATTGGCAGAGCAACCGGCCTGAAGACTAAACGTTTACAGGACCTGCCAGTTAACGAGTCCTATTTGGTGACAGCTGTTCGCAGGGTAAAAACGAAATATGGGGGAAGAATAGTTTGTGAACTAGAAGATTTCGCTGTCTTCTTACCTGCAAGGTTCATGGAACTCAACGACGAAGCTGTAAATGACCTCAACAAAGGAACCATCTACCTAAAATATTTGGGACTGGAAAATAAAATATGTTTGGTAGAATTTATTGAAGAATCAAATAAAATTTAAAATTTGTTAATGTTAAAACAGAATTTGCAGAGACAATAAACTTCGTTTGTTTTCATTCTCTGCAAACTGTTCAGTGATTTGCTGTTTTTGTAGTAAATGTAATTGCTATAAGTGTCATGATGTCAGCACTAGAACTTAGTTGGCAGGACGTGGATAGTTGTTTTAATAATAAGTTATGTAGCACTAAAATTAATAATGATGCTAAATTTTTAGACCCAAATGAATTTTTAAACGCTAGCTACAACATTTTTCAAAATAAAATGCAAGACTGTTTAAGAGAACATGTAGCGTTAAAGATTAACGCTGAGTTATTATGTGATTTTGTTATTTTAAAACAAGGTGTCGAAATAACAAAACCGATTTATTTACATACGAAAATGTGTGAATTGTACCGCACTGATAATATACACAGTTGGTATAGTAAAAACATTGTTGATAAGCTCATGACGCGCTTTGCCGAGTTTCAAGAATTGGAAAGTGGTAAATCGCTGGAAGCTATCAACCATTTTAAAATTAATGTATGCACCTTTGATCCCATGAGCAGTGGTTCAGCTCATGTTAATTTACCTAAACAGTTGGAAAAACATCACGCAGTCATCAATGTGGATAATAATGACGTTTTTTGCTTTGTTTGGTCCTTGGCTGCTGGGTTAAGTCCTACAACTGAAAATGTTCACAGAATGGGAAAATATCACCAGAAATTTATGGAATTAATGATCAGTCTAAATTTAGCAGACATAGAATTCCCAATGGACCTCAACGCCATTTCTCGTTTTGAATCTAAAAATCCGCTTTACTCCATTAATGTATACGGAGTTGAAGGGGACAAAGTTATTGGTCCATTGTATGTGACAAAGGGAAAAAAAGAAAAGCATTTTAATTTACTGTACATTGAAGGGGAATTGTGCAACCATTATTGTTATATCAAAGATCTTTCTAGACTAGTTCGTTCACAAGTTACAAAAAAAAAAATAGGGTATACATATGTGATCGCTGTTTGCAATATTTTACTAGCAATCAAAAGTTGGCAGCACATACTATTGATTGCATCACACAACCAGCGGTAAAAATTACATTTCCAGAAAAGGATAAAGCCAGTATGAAATTTCAAAATGTGTCTCGTCAAGAACCGCTTCCATTTACAGTATATGCAGATTTTGAATGATTAACCACACCCATTGACACATGTACACCAGATCCGACACGTCCGTACACTCAACAAGTACAGCAACATGTGCCATTCGGTTGTGCCCTAAACGTGATTTGTTCATACGACCCTTCACTTTCATACTTCAAATCTTATCGCGATGCAGATGCTGCTGCTTGGTTTTTAAATGAATTGGACGCCTTGGCAGATCGGGTGTACAATATCCTGCAAAATCCAATTCCGCTTCAAATGTCGGACGCAGACGAGTCGGTTTTTGCAACAGCAACCACTTGTCACATTTGTCAAAAACCAATAGCACCTTGTGACACGCCAGTGAGAGACCATAATCGGTACACTGGAAAATTTAGAGGAGCGGCTCATAGTGTATGTAATTTGGCATATAAAAGAGCACGCTATATTTCTTGTTTCTTACACAACATGACTCGGTATGACAGCCATTTAATTATTAAGGAATTTGCTAACCATGAAAACCAAAAGTTTAATTTAATTCCACAAAATCATGAAAATTTTATTTCGTTTTCGAAATGGCGAAATGGAATCAGTATACGATTTTTAGATTCGTATAGATTCCTCGCATCATCATTGGACGCGCTTGTTCAAGGGCTTCACCCAAAAATTTGCATTTTTTACGTCAACACTTTACTGATGTCAAACAATTTGAATTATGCTTTCGAAAAGGGGTGTTTCCCTATAATTATGTAAACAATTGGGCATGTTTACAGGAAACTGCACTCCCTTCAAAGGACTAATTTTACAATGACTTAACAAAAAGTCATATTTCTGAAGAAGACTATTTACACGCCCAAAAAGTATGGAACGTGTTCAAGATATCAACTTTGGGCGAGTATGCTGATTTATACCTCAAAATTGATACACTACTTTTGACAGACGTGTTTGAACACTTTCGCAAACTGTGTCTTGAAATCTACAATCTAGATCCAGCCCATTACTACACCCTTGCCGGATATAGTTGGGACTGTATGTTGAAGGTGACTGAAATAGAACAGGAACTATTAACAGACATCGACATGTTACTCTTTTTTGAACGTGGAATACGTGGTGGTCTTGTTTCGCTTGTGCAAAAGCACGCCAAAGCAAATAATCCATATATGGATACATACAAACCAAACCAACCTACAACATACCTCACCTACCTAGATTGTAACAATTTATACGGATATGCTATGGAAAAACCTCTTCCATATCAAAATTTTCGATGGCTGACTTCAGATGAAGTTTCAAATTTTAATTTAAAAGATGTGTTGAGCAATGACACGCGTGGCTACGTTCTAGAGGTCGACTTATTATATCCCTGTGAGATACACAATGATCATTCTGATCTACCATTTTGTGTTGAAAAATTACAACCTCCCAGTTCACGTTCCAACAATAAAAAGTTGCTGGCAACGTTAAATTCAAAAAATCGGTACGTCATACACATTGAAAATTTAATGCAATGTTTGAAACATGGTTTGAAACTGCAATCCATTCACCGCATTATTTGCTTTGACCAAAAACCATGGTTACAACCGTACATGCAATTGAATACTCATCATCGGCAGCACGCCAAGACCACATTTGAATCAAATTTTTATAAATTAATGAACAATCCGTGCTACGGCAAATCAATGGAAAATATTCGAAAGCATAGAACTATTCATTTGGTAAACCACTGGGACGGTCGATATGGCGCACGAAAATATATAGCTATGCCTAATTTCCATTCTGTACGAGTTATTGAAACTGATTTAGTAACCATTGAATTGTCAAAGACAGAAATCATGTATAACAAACCAATTTATTTGGGAATGGTAATACTTGACTTTTCAAAATTTGTAATGTATCAATTTCATTATGAGTTTGCCAAACAAAAGTTTGGAGATGTAAAATTACTGTATATGGATACAGACAGTCTTATTTATCAAACCAATAAGATAGATGTTTACTCAGTGATGAGAGAACATCCAAATTACTTTGATACCTCAAACTATGAGGTTAACAATATGTTTGGCATAATTCCCATGAATAAAAAAATAGGTCTATTTAAGGATGAGTGCCCCGGTGATGTTATGACAGAATTTGTGGCTTTGGCGCCGAAAATGTACGCATTTTCAACACAAAAGAATAAAGGTCAATGCAAAGCGAAGGGTGTTCTTCGCAGCGTCACACAATTCCTCAATGTTGAGGAATATCGATGTGTACTCTACATAAACACCTCTCGCTTATACCAGCAAACACGCATTCTTTCAAAGAACCATAATATTTTTACAGTAAATCAAAATAAAACATCGCTGACAACATATGACAATAAACGTCTGTGGGATGGTGTAAATAGCTTGCCTTTTGGACATTTCCACACCTAGTAAAAAAGAACACACTTTCATTTTCAATTCTTTTTATTAAAATTGTATGTTTTTTACAAGAAGAAAACTAAACCATATTTTGTGTATACTATGAACTGGTGGACTGACTCTCAAATAAATACTTAACAATATTTGATTCATGTATATTACTTTGTCCTTTTCCTCACTAATCCACCACCAATCATTAGCTTTGACTTCATCGCACCTGCTACAATCAAGGCTGCAATCTTCTCACCAATAGAAGCAGTAGATGACATCACACGCTGCATGGCCTTTCTTAGAAGAATGCGGTCTGCAACTCGACGTACTTCTATATTCTTGTTGTTGTAATCAATGTCATGATCTCTACACGCTGCATCCAATATGTTGATTCCAGAATTCCCTTGTGCTAGACGTTGGCTTAGTTTAGTTCCAGGTCCACAAAATTGATAGCCAGGAATATGCAGTTCAATGGGAAGTATATCAATGGCCTTGTTAACTAGACCATGACCAGCAAAGGTCTGGCATATCTTTTTCAAGCGTTGTCTTACTTTTGTTGCTGGCGATACTGCCGCTGCTGTCTCTTCTTCCTCGTCTTCATCGCACCCATGAAATGACGAAGCAAAGTCTTTACAGGACGGTATATTTGTATGCCCGTGGTACAATTTGATGAGCTGACACGTTCCACACTGTTTAATGGAGGGCATTTTAGTGATAGACACTTGCTGGTGATGATTAAAGTCAGTGCATGGTTGTAGTTCACGCAGACCAGGATCTCTGGTCCACTCACTAGGTACACTGTGCCAAATATTTTTCACCGCGTTTGAAGCAACATAAAAAAGGAACGCCTTGGCCAAAGCGTTCAATTCCTCGTCTGTGAAACTGTCTAGCTTCTTTTTGCAGGCGAAAAACTTGACAATAGCTCGCTCTGTGGGGTTGGCGTCCAAACATTCAATTGCAACCATAATTCTACACATCCGCACTGATCGCTGGTATGTCTCACACTGTAGCCGACGTTACAGCGCTTTACACTCAACATGCAAGTTTTGACATGCTTTGCGAGCTAGCCAATCAAAAAGCTTCCAAACATTTTGAAGTGTTTTATTTTGTAGAGGTTCATCAGGCACGGACAGGTTGTACAGTGCAGGACATCCCAGATCATGAAGGTCAACAAGTTGAATTAACATACTGACGCAACCATTCCTTTTTTTCGCTTCCCTTTACAAAGACAAGGTCAGCGCCAAACAAGTGAGCTTTCAGAACAAGTGATAGATGATGGTATGGAATGTCACCTTCTTTCCAGACTAGTCCCAAATTGCGTTGCAACCACTCTGTTTGTCTTCCGCCGACATACGGAGGTGTAATGGTAGCTTATCCCAATTAAGATCAATGTCGTGTGCACCGTACGCGGTCAGAAATCCAGCTGGTAAATAGGCAATCAGATGCTGCGGCATTTCACGAAGAAATTGCGCTTTATGGTAGGCGCGTATTGCTAAACTCACCAGGGTGCGATAAATCTCAGATGCTGCATCAGCGTCTCGACTTGTTGAGCAACGATCGCATTTGCAGTCCATGCAATCTATCCGCTCTCCAACATGACAAGATGAAGCTTTGGCAACGCCATCGTCCACATTATTTGTTTGATTGGTGATGGGCTTGTTGTTGTACCCCCTGTCATGAATACCAAACGTAGACATGAATCCATCCGGTAAATAGTGAACCAGATGCGGCGGTATTCTAAGCACAGTATGATTCTTGTGATAGGCAGTTATAGCTTCACTCACTAGGGCGCGATAAATGGTAAACCTTGAATCTTCATCTGAACTTGGTGAATCACTTTCACATTTGCAGACCTGCCTCGCAGAGGGGGTTGTGACTTCATCGTAGCTTTCCATGACTGTGAAGGGCAATGCAGGAAGACATGCTATTTATACTCTGGTCACCATTTTGGACAGCGGTTGATAAAACACTTGCGCCTCGTGAACAATAAGGCAATAGGCTGTTGTTTTTTCTGGAATAACTGTAGATGTTTCAAATTCTAGTCTGATATCAATAGTTGTTTCCTTCATCGACTCCTCCAAATACGAACAGTCCATCACCACCAGAGGCGCCTTGGACTTGAAGTCTTGTGGTGATAATAGCGGACATGCCTCTTTCTGATAATAGGATGACTGAAAGTTTACAAACATGTCATAAAGCTTACCATATTTGTTCTTGTTAAAGTTTAAATCCATTCCCTCATAGGGAAAGGTAACACCGTTCAAAAAGAGTCGTATATTTCGTAATTGGATGTGGTCAAATTTTGATGCATCTTTATTCTGTTGATATTTGCGATCTGTTTGAAATCCAACCAGGACGTAGAGGGGACGCTCTGTATACCGTGAGGTTTTTATAGACCAAGTATGTGTATCGGAGAGTGGTAATACCGGGTATTCATGCAGCTCCCAGCTTCTAAATTGAATGGGTAAAGCTGTATCCTTCTCCACAATCTTGAGCAGACTCAATTTTTTCTGATCTGATAGAGTAACGTGCGGTACTTTCCATAGAATTCGTTGCAGTAGAATTTTTGTATCTATTGGCGCTGTATCAGCTCCCTTTAGCGCATTATAATCACTCCTGTCTCGTACAAGAATCAGATCCTGTCTTGCGTTCACAACAATGCGCTTGTGATCCTCTGCTAAGCCTAGTATTAATTTTAGAGGTAAATGTCTAGTATATGTATCATCATCGTTAATCATCCAGTCGTTGGTTGAGTTGGGACACCAACCAGCCATACAAAAAGCTTTACTCTCTTCGCTTCCATACGAGGGATAAAGTTTCATGACACTTGTTATGCCAACATTTCGAGTCGTATCCACTTCAATACCGTTGATCACGTAGCGAACCTCAGAAAACAAAAAGGCCAAAGCATTGTTGGCCAACTTTGACGTTGTTGGAATGGTACCATCCAATTTGGTGAGTTGCCCTTCAATCTGGATGTAACTTTCATGTGGAAGCGTGTAGATATCTTGTTGGTTAATAGTAATGCGAATCTCATCATTATTATTTAGTCCCTGAGTATACGGTTGGTAGGAATGGTGTTCAATTCTTACAATACCCTCCTGTACTTCGACAGGGTTTGTCACGTCTAGAATCGAATTCATGACGTAAGGTGTAACCAAGTTGTTGTAGGATCTGCTTGTTGACACGTGTTAACCTGTACACGTGTTGAGCACAACTAACGCATGTTCTTGACAGCGTTGCCGCTTTATACACTTGTTTCATGCTGGCTTCAGATACAGTTTGTAGGTCACAGGTGTATGAGGGTCTAACCGAATGAGACGTTGGTTTCTATTCACCAGTCTTAAGGTAATATTCCTGATGTTGGTCACACTCACAGGATGATAGAGCACCACCGACGGGTTTTCGCGGATGATGTAACCACCAGGTGAAGTAACAATAAAATCATAAAGCGAATGCGAGGGATCTTGATTGGTGTAGACGTCTGTAATAATATTACACGTGACAGATACGTGATGATCTTCAATTATTTTCACCGGTTGGTCAGACTTGTGTATCACGTTCGGTACTAACACTTGTGGTGAATAGCCTAACAATGGCCCAATCGAATCTGGTTGAGATTTAAAATCAATCCTAAAAGAAGAAAGAATACTGCAGCGATGTGTCACGTTGTTGGCTATGAGTTCAAACTTGCGTGTCCCGTCAAGAAATGCTTTTAGACTAAATTCCTTGGTGAGAGTTGTGTAGATGTGATCGTGAATATCATCTACGGTGTAGCTGCCAGACGGTAGAGTTAACACATAGTCATCGTAGTAGAACTTATCATTGACGTCTTCAATTATGTTGCAGATTCTATTATAGCCTTCAAACGAAACAAGTCCCAGCACGTAGGGTCGTCGTCCCAATTCAATAGGAGGATAAAAGTCAACAGTTACTTCCGCACCTTGTCCGTGCACTGTAAACGTTCTACTTTCTGTTGTCATAATGACCACGTCACCCGCCATGCTCGGTCTTATATA
Source organism: Meconema thalassinum (assembly GCA_946902985.2). Classification (NCBI taxonomy): domain Eukaryota; kingdom Metazoa; phylum Arthropoda; class Insecta; order Orthoptera; family Tettigoniidae; genus Meconema; species Meconema thalassinum. The sequence goes on from OX336390.1 coordinate 143,451,074, forward strand.
GAAAAGTCAAACATAGACGACCGCACTGTTGCGTGTTAAAATTTTGCACTCGTTTCACATTATAGTGTATTGTTGCACTGCTTCCAAAATAGCGAACAAGCTCTGTCGGAGGAGGAAGGTTTCCAAAACTGTCAAAGTACCACACGGTTCGCCCATGCTTTATGTAGGCCACATAATGCGTTCCCGGTCCATGACTGTCATCCAAATTAACAACTGCACTTTCATGGCTCCGTGGTCGAGACGGTAGTTGGTTGCGCATAAACACACCTCGAAAGTGGGAGATCTTTAGCTGGTTTGCATATCTTATAACTTCCTCATGCGTCATTGCTCGTCGTGGCAGTGCATCGATTAACCGTTTTTTGGCGACATGTAAATGCCGAGTCCTTTCTTGTAGGGTGCTAGCTTCATGTTCACACCTTTACCGCGCAGTGCTATGGCCTCCATAGTTTTATTATGCCTTTCACTTTCCTTCAACTGTTGCTTCGCCTCCTCAACAGCTTTCACCGTTCGTGCTACCGCACTTGCTCCTCCAAGAAGTGAACCCAGGGCTGCTAGTCCAGCAAACAGTGCAGGTAAAAATCCACCACGTTTCGGCACAGGAATAACTCGGGCACGTTTTCTAAAACGTAGTTTACTTTTGGGATTCGCATGCAATCGTGCTGCTCGGAGTGCTTTCTTAATAGCCAACTCACTATTTGTTTCTCCGCGCGAAGCTTGACGTGCCGCATGAAGAATAGCTTTAAAGCCTCCCTTTCTTGACAACTTCTTCCTCTTCTTCACCACATATCTGTGTTTCACCATCGCGACCAAAGAACAAGACAACCTCACACCGCAAAGTATAGAACACAACTAACACTCCTCAGGAAGGGAACCTATAATTATTTATTCAATGGTGGCTGTATATTCAAGTTCTATATACAGAGGAAAATCGTTCATCGTTTTCCCCGCCTCTTTTTCTTCAGACGAGAGTTTCAAATGAAAGAATAATTTGTCTCCGGCTTTCACCGGTTGATCAATAAGTGGTTGAACACTACCGTTTAATCGTACCTCTAAATGTTTCAAATCTGGAGCATACTCAATTACACGAATGGCACCATCATACATTAAACGGTAATTGTCATACCCCGAACGTAGTATGTAGGCGAGGTTATTGGAATCTTTTACCGGTTGTTGGTTTACAATGTGAAGCAGAAATATAGAGGGTATTCATTTAATAAAAAGCGATAACCGTTGTTCCAAAAATCGTTTGGTCGTCACGTCGTGAGGTTGCACAGGATCAGCAACTTCGGCTATTCGTCTTCGCTTCATCTGTAGAGCGTTCTCCTTAATTTCCCACACCTTTTCCATTTCAGAGTTTAAAAACCGTTTTGTACAAACATCTTGATCATCTTCAGGATCGGCCACATGCACAAGGCGTGCATTATTTGCTGTATAGCCCTTTGCAGTTAGGGTGGGCACAATACTGAGCACCTGTTTCACCTTGTTATCTACATAGTCCTTTCTAGCAGCGTCCGTGTTGTTTGTTGGAAGAGCCAGCTGAGTGATTCGACGTTGGTGTACGTCATAGTCCTTTGCTTCTGTTAACACCACAGCATTGGTTAACACATAGGCTTTGGTGCACACATCTTGATCGTTCACAGGATCTGCAACGCCCGTAATACGTTTATTCTGAGCCTCATAATCTCCTTTGATACGTCGTAAGCGGAAATAATCTACATACTTTTTTGAACATGCGTCTGAGGGTAATACGGGTTCTGTTATATTGGTCAATCGCTTTCCATTAAAGTTGTAATTGCCATCTGTTGTGCGTGGCAATACATTAGCATCAACATATCGTTTAGTTGCAGGATCTGTATCATGTTTTGGATCGTTTGTCAAAGCAAATCGTTCATTTGGTTTAAGAGTTCTTCCAAAGGCGTCCATGGTTACACTGGAACTGAAACACCCGCTTGCCTCATGTATATAGAGACCAGCTCTTCCCCTTTCACATTTAGTTGATATGCAGATTATTAAGCAACAACATTCACTTCCGGTGGGAGACTTGGTTTCACACTTCTTCTCAACATCGTCCGAACAACGTCATGGATCACTCTTCCCATCCTCCATTCGCTGTCTCATCGCCGGCCCGTCAGGATGTGGAAAAACCAATCTTCTGCTTACCCTCATCACCTCCTTAAACGGAGTGCGCTTTCAAATTATCTATATCTTTGCCAAATCGCTGTATCAACCGCTGTATGTGTTCTTGGAACAGGTCATGTCAGGTCTGCGCAACATGGGCTACTTCACATTCGCAGCACACGAAGATGTCATTTCTCCAGACAATGTTCGCCCCCATTCGCTTATGATTTTTGACGATGTGGCCACAGAACGACAGGGTATTATTCAGGCTTACTTTAGCATGGGACGTCATAAATATATTGATTGTTTTTATCTCGCTCAAACCTATTCGCGAATACCAAAACAGTTAATTCATGACAATGCCAACGTGATTGTTCTCTTCGGACAGGATGAGCGCAACATGCATCACGTCTACGATGATCACGTGAACCCAGACATGACCTTTGAAGCCTTTACACAGTTGTGCGCCATGTGTTGGAACGCTCATCACCACAGTTGTCTTGTTATTGATAAGCAGAACAACATCAACAATGGACGCTACCGCATGGGATTTGATCATTTCATTCGTATTTAAGTAGCTGCATTGCTTTTCTGAACATCATTTGTTCAGATGTCATGGCGACAACAGGGAGTAAATGAAAAAAGCACATAATCCGTGCACGAAATAGCATTCGACAAAAGTTTCGCTACCTAAAACGTGCACATACCGACAGTGAACTGTTTGTCGAAAAACATTTGAAGTCACCTCTGGAAGCTGTGTTGAAAGGAACATCAAAGCCTAGTACACGCTCAAAAGAAACACAAACAATTGAAGAGGAGGAGGAGGAGGAGGAAGAAAATGTTGAAGAACCTGACGATGTTTTTTCTCCATTGCTTCCGTCTTCTAGCTCCAAAGAATCACCGCTGCCCCAGTTTTTGAAAACATCATTAATTGCTGAAACACCCACTAGACCCAAAGAAAAGCAGCCTACTCTTAAAGAAATATTAAATACGCCCGAACAATATGTGCGGTTAAAATCCATTTTACTACAAAATTATGGTGCGTTGGTTACCCCCTTCCTTGAAGATCTTTTTACTAAGAAAACTGATACTACCTATGGTATTCGCTATGAAAACAATAGATTTCGAATTGGCGATTCACCAATCAAGATAAGTGACAATGTTTTGATTGTTAAAACAGTTCGTTACAAATTGACGCCAGGGCTTTTAGAACTTTTATTTTCACGTACACCTTCTACCGAGGACTATGATAAAGAAGATCTTGAAAAGTATAAAAACATCTTGATGGCTACAAATGGTTTTAGACGTAATTATAAACATTCTGAAGCAGTAAATGCTAATAAGGGATTCAAATATAAAACCATCATATCAAAATTGTTTCCCACCTATGCAAGTGTTCGCCGTGCAAATTCACCGTCCGGTATCACATTTAATACTTTGAAACCTTTCATCGATTTCGCCTATTGGAACAATCCAAATAAGTTGGTTAAAAGTCTGCAACTGTTGCGTGCATCAGAACAGGCCGGTCATACCGGACACGAGGCGAAAGTTTTAGAAATAGAAGAGGAGCTTCGTCATGCTGGCATTATTGTCTAATGAGTCAACGTGTTCATACACCCTCGCCTGTTAAGGCTGCCATTGCTCGCGAGTTGCATAGACCAGCTCGTCGTCTCTACCATCGTCGTCATGTCATCACACGGGGCGTTGACGATCTTTGGCAAGCTGATCTGGTTGAAATGATTCCCTATGCCAAAGCTAACAACGGGGTCAACTATCTGCTCACCGTCATCGACGTTTATTCCAAAATGGCCTTTGTTGGACCTGTTCGGAATAAATCTGCACAACTGGTCACCGCTGCATTCAAGACCATCATTCAGCGGTCAAGACGACAACCTCGTTTGCTTCAAACAGATCAAGGCAAATAATTTTTCAACAAGACTTTTTCCGCTTATCTCAAATCACTTGACATCCATCACTATTCCACTTTTAGCAATCTAAAGGCAAGTGTTGTAGAACGTTTCAACCGCACACTCAAGACGCGCATGTGGGAACAATTTACGGCAAGAGGATCCTATCGCTGGCTTGAACTTGTACGCGACCTGGTGACACGTTACAACAACACTAAACATAGAACCATCAGAATGAAACCACGCCTTGTAACCAAGAACATTGCGCAATTGGATCGCATTCATCACAAAATCAAAACGGCAGATCCGCGACGTCATCGATTACGTATTGGTGATTATGTGCGCATCAGTAAACATAAAACAATCTTCGCCAAAGGATACACACCAAACTGGAGCACAGAAGTATTTCGTATTCGCAAGGTAAAACTTTCTAATCCAGTTGTTTATTTACTTGATGACCTCAACAAGCAGCCAATCCAAGGAGGATTCTACATGGAGGAACTGCAATGGACGCAATATCCCAAGCATTATCTTGTTGAAAAAATTGTACAAAAACGTGGCAATAAACTTTTTGTTAAGTGGCTAGGTTTTAATGCCACATATAATTCATGGATTAATAAATCAGATCTGGTGTACGCCTTCTTGTTTTTATTTCATGTCGAGCTGGCCGACCCAACATGCCATGCGTTTTGTATCCTCACCCACCCTACCATTTACAGGAAATACTACTCCAGATTCATTGATGTTTGTTTACCATTGAGCACATTCAACAACCAGTTCATTCCCCCTCTCTCTCAATCCCATTCACTACTCCAGATACCATTGATGTTTGTTTACCATTGAGCGCTTTCAACCCCATTTTGTTTGTCTCTCAGACCCATTCACACCTAACCAACCTACCACGTCAGGTTTCAACAACCACCACCATCCATCTCCATTCACGTTTTCCCATTAAGAACACTTCCAACCATGACCTACCCCACATCACATAATCTACTATGACGTCACACACACGCCAGTTGACCGTTCAAATCTGACGATTCATTCACCGACAAAGATTCGGAAACCTTCTGCAACACTCGGATCTCATCAAGTACAAAGCAAAGCTATATAGCACGAGACCATAACAGAGAAGGCGCTCAGTCCAACAAAGAGACTGGGTCGAGGAGGGTCTCGTGCAGATCCTCTTCCATCCTTCCCCCCTCGTCCCCCACCCCACCCTTCCCTCCCCCTCCCCCCTCCCCACCCTTACCGCCCCCACCCCCTCCCCCACCCCTCCCCTCCACCCACACTCCCTCAAACCGGTTCCTGGACCCTCCAAGGTTTGTTTACCTTCCGGGGTCCCGGCGACCTTGGGGTCAATGACCTACCTCAAGGTCATTGATCATGACCTACCTCAAGGTCATTGACCTTGACACGCCCCCCTCATTTGCATAAATAACGGTATTTGAAGCAGAACCCTCCCTGCTTCTCTACTAGCATCCTTTGACCAATCTAATAGGTCATTCGCCTAATAGTTTGCGGATGGCGGCCATCTTTGTGTCAGAATCGATTCCCCCTATTAATTCAAACACGGTGAAACCGATTGGAACGAAATTTGGTACACAGATAGCACTAGCAAAGGGCATCTCAGTGTCATGATTAATATCGCCGCCATATTGACAGAAACGTAATGGCGGCCACACGAATGTTTAAAGCTTAAATCAAATTACGACTAACATAACCATCCGATCTCTACCAAACAACATACCTTTATGGAGGGAGCATCCTTTGACCAATCTAGTAGGTCATTAGCATAATAGTTTGCGGATGGCGGCCATCTTTATGTCAAAATTGATTCCCCCTATTAATTCGAACACGGTGGAACCGAATGAACGAAATTTGGTACAGAGGTAGCACTAGCAAAGGGCACCTCAGTGTCATGTTTTATATCACCGCTATCTTGACGGAAACGTAATCGCGGCCACCCAAATGTTAAAAGCTAAAATGTAATTACGACCAACATAATAATCTAGTCTCTACCAAAGTTTGCAACACCATATCTTTATGTGGGAAACATATTCTGACCAAACTGCAAGAACATCAGCCCAATAGTTTGCAGATGGTGGCCAAGTATGTGTGCAAATCGATTCCCCCTATCAATTCAAACACGGTGAAACCGAATTGAACGAAATTTGGTACAGAGGTAGCACTAGCAAATGGCACCTCATATTCATGTTTAATATCCCTATAGCTCTTTGTATTTCAACAAGCTACTACAACCAACATTCAATCATAATCCTTGAAAAGGACAAAGAGTTATAACAATACCCATGCATTTAGGTGAAAGTAGGCTATATGTTCTTTACTGAACATCTTGTTTCAGGATTAGGGAATAACCCATGCCATTTGGGTACAATAGTGTTGACCGACTGAAAAGCCCTAAACGTTTGTATACTAAGGCAACACTGAAAAATGGCTTGAAGCACCATAATATGTATATACTCTACTATGAGGTTAAGAATTGTTCTGCATGACAAGTTCTACAATAACGTTCCGGACAGCGTACCTCTATGTTCAATACATCGCCCTCTATAAGAGGTTTTACGTTTTCATTTTTTCCAACAATCTTCATTCAGTAGAAATTTAAATAACTAGATTCGGGGCGAGTTAACAAGCTAGCGAGTGAGCCTATCCCCCAGCTTCGTCCAGCATCAAACTGTCAAGTCGTGTCCAGTTCATAATCCAGACCCGACAGTAGTGGCTACGCTGGCTAAAGCGCAGTTTTAGGTCATGGGGCCAAGCTTTCTGCTGACTCGGTAGACGCGTTGGTTCGAGCCCCATGAAATGGGTTCCCGTGGTTTCCCATTTTCAACACCAGGCAAATGCTGGGACGGTACCTTCTGACAGGCCACGGCCGCTTCCTTCTACATCCTTCTCCAATTTCATTCACCTTAATCAATTCCATCTCTCATCCCGACTCGCAGGTTGCCCACGTGCGTCGAATAGAAAGACCTGCAGTAGGTCTCTGAGGAGACCAATAAAGAAATCCGGAGAAGTGTATATGTGTTTTGAGTTTTGCAGCTCACCTAGGCTTTTCTGAATTGCGTCTGGGAACTGTCATCCATGCGCCATTTAAGGTTATACTGGGTAAACCATTTAATAATTATAATGTTATTGGTTTTACGTCCCTTTTAACTACACTGGCTTTTAGAGACGCCGGGGTGCCGAAATTTTGCCCCGAAGGGGATCTTTAACGTGCCAGTAAATGTACTGACACGGCTCCCTCGCATTTGCGCACCCTCAAATGCCAGCTGACTGCGCCAGGTTTCGAACCTGCTACCTTGGGCTCAGCAAGCGAGAACGTTACCCCTGAGCCACGCAGCCAGACGTAAACCGTTTAAGATACCGGTCGAAGCCGGGGTGGATTGCTAGTATTGTATAATTTCAAGATGTCCACTGTATGCTAAATTCAGTGTCATATTACTATGAATAATCGTAGCGAGGTCTTTTGCATAATTCTATCACTAAATGTTGTGTTAATATGTGCTTTTGTATCGTGAGTTAAGGAGGACGTCAACCAATATGCATATGCACTGAAAAACAACACATATCTTCCAAACTGATACTCGCATTAGTACGAAAATTGGCATGTCTATTATTAGTAGGCCTACTAGCTGTAATTTTAGAATTTTTAGGATTTATATTTGGAGTTTATACTGAAATTCCCACTTTTAATTTTGTATACCAATTTATGCACTTTTTTTTCAGAAATCCTCGAGTCGGATATTCTGAAAATTGATATTCAAGTTAAAAAAATACGCCCAGTCGCCATGATGAACGAATGGAGTCGCTGTTCTTTTCACTTAGTCATAGGAAGACACGTACAACTGTCTGTTCTTTTTCCTTGGCCATACAAGGTCACACATACGGTCCTACCTTGTTGCTAAGTTATGTTACAGTACATCTTATATGTTGAGAGTTATTAGCCTACTTTTCACATTTTGCATATGTCCTTCTGTCTGTCTGTCTGTCCTTCTGTCCTTCTGTCTGTCTGTCTGTCTGGCTGTGTGTGTGTGTGTGTGTGTGTGTTCCTATCAACTCCTAAACGGCTGCAGCAATCGAAACAAAATGTGGTAGGAGTAAAGATCTATACCTGAATATCTCACGGCCATATTTGAAAATGATGTCAGTGCTACCAAATGCTGAAAAATCGCAATTGAAATTTGAGCTCCATGTTGGATATCTTGGAAGGTATGAATGGGAGCTATTTCAAAACTGGCACACGTATAGACAATAACATTACAGTTTAATTTCCAGGAGGTCATACATGGCAGTGTTGCCAAAAATGACTATAAGCCTGATGATAGGTCAACATTTTAAATGCATATAACTTCTACACTATCAATTGGATTTGAACCAATTTTCGTATGTGCTATGTGTACATAAACAGATATGACTGAGTGTATTCTTAAGAGCCAACAGGGCTGCCAACTGTTAATAAATGCTATCATTTTTTAAATCCAAATACCCATATATCCGAAAATATGCAAGCTTCAAACTATGCACACGTATTGTGCCTGACATTCTATATTAATTTGGAGTAACTTATATACGTCAGTGCTACCAACATGATTCTAAGCCTGCTGAGAGGTTCAACCTTAAATACATGTAACTTCTATACTATCATTTGGATTTCAACCAAATTTCGTGTGTGCTATGTGTACCATAACAGATATGACTATGCCGATTCTTAATAGTAACCAGGGCTACCAACTGTTAATAATTATGGTCTCTATTTTTGTTACCCTAATATCAATTTATCAGAAAGTATGCAAGCCAATAGCTGTAAAATTTGCACACGTATAGTACCTGGCATTCTAGATTAATTTGGAGTAACTAATATAGACCTATGTCAGTGCTGCCAACATGATTCTATGCCTGCTGATAGGTCCAATTTAAAAAATGCATGTAACTTCTATACTAACTAATGGGTTTCATTCAAAATTGACACAACAATAGTTCATATTATTTCAGATTATTTCTGACCAATACATGTATGTCATTGTTGCCACGCACGCTGTTAGATCCAATGTTTAACTGTATGTAACGTCCATGCTATCCATTGGACTTCAACCAAATTTTATATTCTGTACCTTAAGAGATGGAACTAAGAATATATTCAGTCACCAGGGCTGCCAACTGTAGTTCACTATTAGGCTACATTTTGCCAGGTATACAGTATTTCGAACTAATTAGAAATTTCTATATTACCAACTTAATTTCGTCATTATTCTAGATAGATCCATATTGGCATGAATCCTAAATTTTAAGAAAAGTAGGCTCTTTAGTTCGTCACGGAACTTCTTGTTTTTTTTATTTCATTTTATAATTTCAAGATGGTGGCTGCGCGTAACATACAGTTTTATTTTGTTATCACGTTGACAACCAGAGGGCCCTTATATAAAACTATCTGAATGCCAAATACTGTGGCAATGATTCATGTGATCATACATTATGGATTATATTAATTGCATGATTCACACGACCACCATCTGGACATTATTTGTCTGATGACTTGATAATTTAGGCGCCACAGACGCTTCTCATCCAATGGTATTCTTTTCCAGAATTTGGCAAACACCTGATGAATAGTTTAGTAGTAATTGTATTTAAACTTTCAATTTTTAGGTGAGTGCTCTATTGTTTTAGTCAAGATGGCGGCAATATAAAACATGACAGCACCATATTTTATTCAATTTGGTATCGTTGTGTTTGAATTGCTAGGGAGACGGACATCCACACATACTCACACACAAACAGACACACGAAAAATCTCACTAGTTAACTTTCATTTCTTGCATAAATCGAAAGTAGGCTATTAATCTATTTTATCATAGAACATAACGATTAAGTATATAGGTCTGTCAGTTAGGTAGTCAGCCCGAAGGCTGGTTGGATCCTCAAAAAGTACCGCCATTAGGTACTGTGCCCAACTGGTCACGGCAGAATGGCATCGAACTCAGGTCCTATCTGAGAAGACCAGGCACATGATTATGCCTAGAGTCGAACCATTGATCTCTGAGGGGGAGCAATTACAGGAAATCCGAAGAGCAATGTGTTAAATAATGAGATACAATATAGTAGCATGATTTCACGGCCTATATGTGAATATCATAGCAGTTTAAGGAAAGAATTGTAGCTAAATGCAAGAAAATATACGTTTTCTAAGCATACGAGAATGAGAGGAGGCCAGTTTGAAGTTTTACAAATTACACTTAGCAAGTGGGTGGAGACCTTAGGCGCCGAGCGCACTATTTTCGTCTGGAGCGAGGAGACAGCTCAAAATTAATGACTCGGGTATTCACCGCTTGACAACGATAGAACCTAGGGTAGGGATGAATGCCCACGGAAATTAATTAATTACAGCCAAGTGGAGCATTAAAATGGAATGAAATGTACACCCAGGTGAATATAATTAAGGAGAGATAATTTAGGAATGAGTTTACACCTAAATTAATGCCTATATCTCCAAATGAACACATTACAACCTAGCCTACGCTCGAGAGCAGTGATTTTGTGACCAGCCAAAGGGGAACCACCACGATGGCGTCCTGACGCGCTGAAATAAGGCAATTAATTGTAATTAATTGGCCGAAGCGATCGCGTGCACGCGAATGTTTATGAAACCTCCACACCTAAATGAACAAGGTGTATATGTCAGTTCGGCTGAAAAGGTATTATTTCAAGGAAGGAGTCGCAGCCACATGTTCGGTGGACTAGTTTTTACGAGAAACCTTTATAAGGAAGGAGCAGTGCAGACCAAGGGAGTTGTCTTGTTGTCTTCAGTCTGTATACACGTAACTAATACGCTGCCAGTAAGCACGCAAAATGTTAAAGTATCAACGCCCAGCCGTCGAAGAACAATAGAAGCAAGTCATAAAGCTTCATAAGTAATCATGAAGTGCGCGAAGTAATTTAATACAGATATTTATCTATTATCTGACGCAAATATAAATTCGCCACAGCGAAAGAGGAACTTATAATGTTTTTGAACATTACACATACCAGGAGGTACTGTCAGAGTTGAATAAGACATTATCATCAGGATCACTACAATGATGGGAGCTTGGGAATCATTGCCACCTAATCTGGATAGTGAGCTGAACGTTATTGCAGGTGACGAGGATCGAACGTCCGTAAACGCTGTTAGATTTTCACGCAGACCAGCGGTTGGCGTAATTGCATCGCATCTCTGAGATCAGGCGTAGGAGAAGTCCGATTTAAGGATCAACCTGTGAAGTAGTGAATAAGTGTACATAAATTGTGTAATAGTGATTTAAAAGTGTTCATGTGTATAGTGATTAATATGCATTGTGTAGAAGTGAAAGAGGCCACTGATAAAAGTATGTTTATCAGGTGGAAAATGTGTGAATTTAAGTGTTGTGTAAAATATAACATGATGGCTTAAATCAAGCGTCATGGTAGCGCCAAAGCTGAAACGCTGGCACCATCCAGCGAAAAGGAAAAAGTGAGTACCAATTTACAATGTTATTATAACTAAATAGTTTACCATGTAACGATTTATCACTTTGAGAATAAGATGTAACAGTCACTTACTGAACGAGTTTTCACCACTCGTCTTGAATAAAATATGGCTTGGAAGGTAATTTGTTTAAGGCCATTCAGGCCAAAAATAGTGATGGATGTAACGGTAACGTTAAATGAATAATAATAATAATAATAATCTGGGGTCGGCAACGGTAAAGTAATAGGCATTTTTGGCCTAAATAACGTTCAAAGTGTGTCATGTCTCATATAAAGATACTGTATTTTGGTAAACATTTAGAAAGTAACGTGGAATATAGCGAAATACGAGAGCTTTTTCACTGTCAGTGAAATGTGAATGAATATTTGATATGGTCAATCCTTAGGATTATATTTGAGGACCATTAAAGTAAAGTAAGCCAGTAAATTTATACATTTTTATTAGGAGCTATTTAAAGCTTTGGCTTAAGTAATATGACAGAGAGAACGCGGTTGCCCTAATAATTGAGTCATCTATGTGAAGTATTGTTTGAAGCCGCATATTGCGTGCAGAAATAACGTAGAATCCAGTGATTTACGTAAATAAATATTACGGGGACCAAACTAATATAGCTTGCGCGTTAGGTGAGAAGTTGGCTAAATCTACGAGTTAGTATCGCCGTTTGAGCATACTGTATTATTCGCAGCGATTTGGACAGAGCTTGTCTGTATCCAACGCTTGCATGAATTATGGCCACGAATGATGTCCGTCGAGACTCAGTGAGCATGTGTATAAATGATCTACCGTGAGAGGTAAGGATCATATTCGTCGTTTAGGAAACGCAGATTTCCTCATGTTATTGAGACAGCTGCTGGTAAAAATCTTGGATTTTTACTATGATGCGCGTCAAAAAGCCACTAGTAGTCACCATAGAACGGCAAGGCTATCACAGGAATTCCATCCCCAGCCATGAATGTTAATAAGGAGCCAGTTGAGCCCAAAACACTATAAAGATAGGTGTAAAATAATCAGAATGACTCAATTACTTGAGGACAACACTTAGCGTAACTCCAATACTGCAATTGTAAACAATCTTGACCTTGACAGCAGATGAGAAGAGGTGGGGTAGTAGACCACTTCTGCGGCGGCCATCTTGACTAGCCAGCTGGAACGAATTTTATTGCCTGCTAAGGGGAGAGATGGTCGGTCGACCAATCCCTTGTAAATTAGTCATAGTAAGACACTGAAGAATCTCGATATTTCAATATGCAATTAAGATATGAGTGTTATGATGATGCCAATTGAATTGAATGATGTGTTCCAACTCACATACATTGTTGAATCAAAGAATTCGGATAATATTTGGCACAGTTATTCTCTGAAGAGGAACACTGAACCAAATAAATTGTTAGGCATCAATTTAGAATGCATTTTTGCCAGTTCACGCTGATTTATGCAGACGGGTATGTGATTTCTAAGAACATGACACATTTGTAACGATAATAAGCCCGACAAGACCCAGAAAATCGTTGTATGGTGAAACTATAAATAATTCTATCCATGTTTATTTTGGAAGGGAAATGTACCACTTTTTAAAGCGTTTCCTAGTGATGGAAAGAAGGAAGATGATTCACACGACACAACAAATATTTGTTAATTAAGGCAGAAAGATAATGAATTTATGCTAATCAAAGTAAATGCCATAAGAAACGGAGTAATGTTTTATTAATGTCATTTTGATGTGATATGTGACTTTTGTGTTATGATACTCCAGTTAAATAAAATTGTGTCACATGATGAACACTATGGAAACCCATGGAAGTCTGAAAGTATCATTGACCGGATGCTAGAATTAGATTTGAGTGCAGTATTGCCATAATGAAGAAGAGACTCACAAAATAACCCTATTTTGATTTGTGGGGATTAAATATAATTTGTCCTTTATTTGTATTTGTTGTATAGCCATGATTTTAGACCAGTAAATATTTTATTTTAGGAATATGTTGTGTATTTCATGTAGAGTAGTTACCTGGTAGACTCAAATCCTGAGCATGTGGTCGTATGGTGGGCAGGAACGCCCCATACCTCGAAAGACCGTGACTTAGCTGGGATACGAACACATGGTCCACATGATGACAGTTGGGTACATGGAGGATATGTCTCTGTACTAGGATTGAGTCACAGGTACTGCTGAAAGTCGGCCATGATATTAATTGTAGGAGCAAATACAGCATAGAAATTAGGATATAATAGGAAAAGGCCGCGTCCCATTTGTTAAAAGCCATCACATAAAATAAATGTTGATAATCCTCCATAAGACATGCTCATAAGTGTGTCCACACACCCTCCATATCATTATCATGTCGCCCAGATGTGTGGGGCAAAGCATGGGATACCCTTATAATTATCATGGCGCCCAGTACGTGGATGGCTTATGGGATTCAGAAAACCCCATAATAATAGCATGGTTTTCATGGGGAAAACCATAAAAATAGTATTTTTCCTCAAACTTGGTTTGAGCGATTGTGAGTCTTTCTAGATGATACTCAGACGTCAGACACTGTTGTCAGACGGGTACGTGGGTCTATACCCATTCCATAGGTGGTTTTGACACTTTGTAATATGTTGTTGTTGTTGTCGCGGGATCGGAATCCTTTTCTTTCTAATAGAACGCGCCAGCATGTTCAGCGGCGGCCTACCTGAATCTCAAATTAAGAAATACAGGATGGCTGGAACGGAAGACGTACTCAGGTGTATTGCTGAGTTAAGGGAACATTTTGATGATGTTAATGCTAAGAGAAAGGAAGAAATTAGAGAATTTAAAGTTGAAATATCAGATAGATCGTCTACAGTCAATACTCAATTGGATGCCAATCAAACCGAAATAAACACTAGGTTAGAGGCTAATCAAACCGGAATAAATACTAGACTAGAGGCTAGTCAAAATGAGGTAAGCCAGATGTTGGCTACAGTAAACACGCAATTAGAATCAAACCTATTAGAGGTTAATAAGAAAATGGACGACGTTAAAGAGTCTGTGCAGCGTGAAGTAAATATTCAATTAGAGAATAATCGAGCTAGTATTGTTAGCGTGGTCTCAGAAATGCAAGCTGATAACGATAAACGCTTTGAGTCTATTGAGCTAAAACTAGAGAATAATCTGCAAGCGTGCAGAGAGTCACAGCGTGAGATTAACGATAGTATAAGCAGTATGTCCATGGAGCTTAAAGACATTCAGAGTCAAAATGAAGCTAATACTAAACGTCAACTAGAGCAATTTAATACGTTCACTCAGACCGTGGATCAAAGGCTCGAAGATAGTGACGTAAAATGGAATACGCGAATGGCAGGTTACGCCAAGGCGGTAGACGAAGCCTTAAGAAAACAGGATCAGAATATCCTTGACCAATGCAAGGAAATCCAGGGAATAAAAACTTCTGATCAAGAGAATAAGGAGATAATGTCAAATATGAAGAGGCAGGTCGGGAAGGTGCAGAAAGAGTTGGAACAAACTCAGAGCGACCTAGCAGTTATCCATAAAAGACAGGATGAGGACCAGGGAGAAATCACGAAAATAAGGACTGAAATCTCTCATATACAAGGTCACATTCAAAAGGAAGTTACAGGCTTACGAGAAGAATTAGAACTTCGAGAAGGCTTGAAGACTGAAGCCAGCTATCAGACTCTTGCCGAAGTAAGAGAAAGTCTAGCGTGGGAAATTATCCACCTGAAGGAAAACCTTAAGGATGATAAGGAAAAGGTATTTTCTATGGCAGAAAGAAACCGAGATCGCCTAGAGAAAATAGAACGAGAGGTATTAGCTCGTTTGGAAAGGGCAGAAAATAGACACAGCCAAATAGAGACTAGAATGATCGCGCAGGAGGAATCCATGTTGCGGAATCCTAGGTCTAGCGAAGGATGTATAGACGAGAATACGAGAAATAAATGGGCAGAGATAGAAATACAGCCCACTCCAAAGAATGCAGCCATGCCAAATGACAGCCCGTATACCACACCTGGTATGCCAATTGCCATGTCAACACCGCATGAAAATGCTGTTCAGAATCAAATAGTCACTGTTGTAAGGGCTAATGATGAGAAACCAAAGAAATACTCTGGGAGTAATTCTAACATTACACCCAAGTACTGGCTTAAAGAAGTTTCCGAGTACTTGAATGACGCAAAAGTACCGCCAGAGCGAAGGTTGAGAGCGATTGAAAAACTAACGGAAGGTGAGTGTGCCTTATGGTTTAGGAGATTTCGGTACACGTTCGACACCGTTGACGAATTTCGCCAAGCATTCTTAAGCAGATACTGGAACGCGAGCATACAACAGAACCTCAGATTGGACTTGTATTCCAGGCGTTACAGTACTAGTAATCCGACGAAGTACGGAGAATTCTTTGTGAGTCAATTGTGCCGTTTTCGTGAACTTGATGAAGGTATTAGTGAGTCAGATTTGTGCATAGCGATAGCCAAGCAGCTACCGTATGAGGTACAACGTCTACTCATCTCAGCAAACGCCAAAACTGCGATTGATATGGAGGAGGTGCTGAGACAACTCGATCTCACCACAGTGCAGCACACAAGGCAAAGTCGGAACATGGAACAAGTCAACATGACGACTACACCGACTGAACCGACTAAGGTGCAGATGAAAAGCAAATCTACGAGCACCGAAACGGAAAAATCCGACTGGCAACGCGAAGGACGCGAAAACCAAAATTGGAGGCCAGCATATCGAGGAGGATCGAACCGTGGAAACCGAGGAAGGAAAAACTGGAATCAGCGCGGTACCAGAGACCAGCAGCTTGATAATAGAAGGAATTACGGCCGAAATGGGAACAACCAAGGATGGAGATCCCAGGAGCAGAGTCGCGGGTTCGATGAAGAGGCGGAAGAACGTTATCATGCATCTTTAAGATACATGGAAGAGCGCGGAGATGACCCGAGACAATCGCGAGTTCATTGGGATGAAGCGATTAGGAATAGAAGGTCACCCGACATATATAAAAATGATGACGGTGCCAAGAGTCTGGAACTTCAACAGCATGAAGACAGGCAGAAGCACTCCACAAAGAATGGAGCAATTGAAAAAAAAACACCAAAATTAAATGACCAAAGAGAGATAAGTTCAGGATGGAATACAGTGAATGTTGTTAACTGGATTGCCAAACCTGAGGAGCTTATCGAAGACCTAGATGAAGGGACGGTCAATGTGAGAAGGGCACTACCCATTATTATTGTAAACATTGCGGGCATGAAGATAAGAAGTCTCATTGATACAGGGTCAACAGTGTGCTTGATAACCCAGGCATTATATAATGAAATCCAGAGTAAAATCCACGTATTGAAAATACCTATTTCAAGCGTGAAAATAAAAGGTGTGATACCAGATAAAGTTATGATATGCAAATACCAAGTATTTTTAGATTTGCAGATAGGGAACTCTACATTCTCACAGAGCTTCCTACTTGTGAATAAGCTGCCTTATAACATTATTTTTGGCATGGATTTCATAAGAGAGTATAAAGTTGTTATAGATCTCTCGCAAGACATTGTTATGTTTCGCGCAAGTGAGGGAAAGGAAGAGTTAGAACTCTCATTAAAGCACAATGAAACGAGACCAGAAGAGTACGTATGGCATACATACGGAGATATGACTGGGGATGCAGTATTGACAACAGAAGACATCGAGGAAGAGTTGGCAACACTGGCCGCAGACATTGAAAAGGACCTCGAACCAAAATTTGAAGAATGCCTGGAAGAGAAGTTTGAGGAAGCTAAATTTGGTCCAGAATATAAGCAAATGCTAAGGGAACTGCTCTTTGAGTATAAAGGAGTCTTCGATTCGAGACCTGGCTGGATCAAGAATTTCCAATATGCGTTCCAAGTCTGCGATTGGACACCATTCTAACAGAAGCCGTATCCTGTAGCCGAGAAACATTATTTAAAGGTCAAAGAAGCAATACAGGAAATGCTAGAGGCAGGCGTCATTGTGAAGACAGCCACACCTTATGTCAGCCCACTGGTCGTTGTACCTAAACAGGACGGAAGTGTGAGGATATGCCTGGACCTACGAAATTTGAATTCCAAGTTCATACCGGAATTTGACCATGTGCCGCCCATTAAGGAGGTACTCAGGAGGTTCAAAGGAAAGACTGTGTTCTCAAATCTTGACCTGACGGCGAGTTTTCACCATCTTGCTCTGGAGGAGAAAACTAGCTTGTTAACTGGATTCCTATTTGACCAGCACACGTATTCATACGTGCGTCTTCCATTTGGATTAAAAACAGCAGGTTCAGCGTTGATACGAGCGCTAGATCGGAACCTGTCTGAAGAAGTAAAAGCCACAACCATATGCTACGTAGATGATATACTACTGACATCTGAAACAGTTGAAGAACACGTCAGAGATCTACGCAAGTTGTTATATGACCTAAGTCAGGCTAACTTTAAGGTCAACATAAAGAAGTCTAACTCTGCTCAGAGAGAAGTTAAATTTCTAGGCCACGTGATAGATGCACAAGGAGTCAGGCCTAATCCGGGAAAACTGGAAGTCATTAAACATTTCCCAAGACCTACGAAGGTAAAGAACGTCAGGCAATATCTAGGCGTTATTGGATTCTTTTCAAACCATTGTCCAAAGTATACCGAGACCGTAGCACCACTCCAAGACTTACTTAAGAAAGGAGGAAGATGGCGCTGGACGGAGCAATGCGAGGAAGCCTTCGTGAAGTCTAAACAGATGCTGTTAGATTATGTAAAATTGGGATATCCTGACTACATTCAGAAATTTATTATCCAGACTGACGCATCATTCATAGGTATTGGAGCAATGTTATATCAGTAAAATGTAGACAGGCCAGAGGAGAAAACTTACATTGCATTCATAAGTAGAAGGTTGAAACCTAATGAGAAGAATTATACGGTCACGGAGATCGAATTACTCGCGATACTGTATGCCCTACACTATTGGCGAAAGCTAGTCTACGGCTTTAGAATTATATTAAGGACAGACCATAAAGCCCTAACGTTCCTGCTGAAAACTGACTTGTCGAGTCAAAGACTGACAAGATGGTCCCTGTACATACAGCAATTTCAAGTGGAAATCGAGTATTGCCCGGGGAAGGACAATATCATTCCTGACTTGCTAAGCAGATACCCGACAGCTGATGAAGAAGAAGTTCTACCTATCGAGATAGAAGATAGAGATCAGAAGACCTTAGATGATCTGAGGAACATCACCGTTTTTCAACGTGAAGATCCCTGGATACGGTTGATGATTAATTACTTCGAGGGAAAGCTGGATAGAGGAACACCAATGTATGTGGAAGCCGAAGCACTATCAACGGAGTATCTATGGTTTAACCAGATGTTACATAAATGGAGCGACTCAGACCACACCAGACCCAGGATCGTTGTACCACCAGCACTGCAGAGAAGGCTAGTATGGTTAGCACACCGAGCTTTTGGTCACCCCGGTGTAGATAAGTCTGTTGCCCTGCTTAAAGAAGCATTTATTTGGCCAAAACTTCGAGATACAGTCAGGAATACAATCAGGACATGTGATATTTGCCAACGAGTAAAGCCTAACTCGTACTTAATGAGGCAGAAACCTATACCACTCTTACCAGAGAAGCCATGTCAGCTTCTGGCACTGGACAACTTTGGGTCGCTTCCTAGAGCTAGAAGAGGAAATAGACACATCCTAGTTGCACTAGACGTGTTTTCTAAAATGGTAGTCCTGTGTCCAATTCAGAAAACCAGTACAAAACAGGTACTTAAGAGGCTGAAGGAAAGAATCATTCCTATATTAGGACAGCCAGAGAACATCTTATCTGATCATGGGAGCTGTTTTACCAGCGTAGAATTTCGCAGGGAGTTGGAAAATCTGGGTATAAGACAGATTTTGTCCACAGTTCGACACCCGGAGTCGAATTCCGCTGAGAGAGTTATGAGGGAACTGCAAAAGTACATGAAGATATACCGCTCTACCGAGAATTGGAAATGGATTGACGTACTTGAGATTATTGAATATTGTATCAACAATACCGTGCACGAAGCGACAGGAGAGGTGCCAGTGAGCCTACATCTCGATAGAAGACCAGAGAGGCCATGGAATAATGTCATTCGGACACCCATCGATGCACAACCTGGACGTGAGTTGAGGATCCAAAAAACGTTCGAGTATCTCAAGAAACAAGCAGACAGACGGCAGCGCAGAAACAGGAGGAAACGCTATCATAGACCATTACTCGTGGGGGTATACGTCTTATTGAAGAAACCCGCTAGTTCAGATCCAGAGAGCAGGAAATATAAGAAATTTCAGCATGCTTACCACGGACCCTACCTGATTATAAGGGATCTGCAAAATAATGCATATCGGATCAAAGACAAAGCAACAGGTAGAGAAGTTGTTGTAAACGCGGCTAATTTAAAACTATATAGTCCACCAGAAGATTATGATACGAGAGAGGAGCAAGCAATGCACACCCAAGTGGACGGGGAGTCATTACGTATGCACGGAAATAATCTTGAGAAAAGCTTGCAGTCCCAGGAAGGAACGGAGTGAAGCGACCAGCTCGCAGACCCAAGGGATACGAGGGGAGAATGCAGCTGTCAACTGAAGGAACTTTATGACCAGTTGAGGGAGGCCGCTACGGAGCTAGAGGAAATGAATGAACAACTGAAAAGGCAGAACGAGAGTCTACGAGACGGCAGACAGAGTGGAATGGGGGAACGAGAGATCCCATTGCCGAGAGCACTGACCGCTTAAAGTAAATACTGCATGGAGTCGATGCCATCTGAAGGGCCCAAAAAATTCACTTGTAAAATGAATTTTTCGAGCTTAGCAGGGGAAAAATGTGCCCAACTGGTCACGGCAGAATGGCATCGAACTCAGGTCCTATCTGAGAAGACCAGGCACATGATTATGCCTAGAGTCGAACCATTGATCTCTGAGGGGGAGCAATTACAGGGAACCCGAAGAGCAATGTGTTAAATAATGAGATACAATATAGTAGCATGATTTCACGGCCTATATGTGAATATCATAGCAGTTTAAGGAAAGAATTGTAGCTAAATGCAAGAAAATATACGTTTTCTAAGCATACGATAATGAGAGGAGGCCAATTTGAGGTTTTACAAATTACACTTAGCAAGAGGGTGGAGACCTTAGGCGCCGAGCGCACTATTTTCGTCTGGAGCGAGGAGACAGCTCAAAATTAATGACTCGGGTATTCACCGCTTGACAACGATAGAACCTAGGGTAGGGATGAATGTCCACGGAAATTAATTAATTAGAGCCAAGTGGAGCATTAAAATGGAATGAAATGTACACCCAGGAGAATATAATTAAGGAGAGATAATTTAGGAATGATTGTACACCTAAATTAATGCCTATATCTCCAAATGAACGCATTACAACCTAGCCTACGCTCGAGAGCAGTGATTTTGTGACCAGCCAAAGGGGAACCACCACGATGGCGTCCTGACGCGCTGAACTAAGGCAATTAATTGTAATTAATTGGCCGAAGCGATCGCGTGCACGCGAATGTTTATGAAACCTCCACACCTAAATGAACAAGGTGTATATGTCAGTTCGGCTGAAAAGGTATTATTTCAAGGAAGGAGTCGCAGCCACATGTTCGGTGGACTAGTTTTTACGAGAAACCTTTATAAGGAAGGAGCAGTGCAGACCAAGGGAGTTGTCTTGTTGTCTTCAGTCTGTATACACGTAACTAATACGCTGCCAGTAAGCACGCAAAATGTTAAAGTATCAACGCCCAGCCGTCGAAGAACAATAGAAGCAAGTCATAAAGCTTCATAAGTAATCATGAAGTGCGTCGAAGTAATTTAATACAGATATTTATCTATTATCTGACGCAAATATAAATTCGCCACAGCGAAAGAGGAACTTATAATGTTTTTGAACATTACACATACCAGGAGGTACTGTCAGAGTTGAATATGACATTATCATCAGGATCACTACAATGATGGGAGCTTGGGAATCATTGCCACCTAATCTGGATAGTGAGCTGAACGTTATTGCAGGTGACGAGGATCGAACGTCCGTAAACGCTGTTAGATTTTCACGTAGACCAGCGGTTGGCGTAATTGCATCGCATCTCTGAGATCAGGCGTAGGAGAAGTCCGATTTAAGGATCAACCTGTGAAGTAGTGAATAAGTGTACATAAATTGTGTAATAGTGATTTAAAAGTGTTCATGTGTATAGTGATTAATATGCATTGTGTAGAAGTGAAAGAGGCCACTGATAAAAGTATGTTTATCAGGTGGAAAATGTGTGAATTTAAGTGTTGTGTAAAATATAACATGATGGCTTAAATCAAGCGTCATGGTAGCGCCAAAGTTGAAACGCTGGCACCATCCAGCGAAAAGGAAAAAGTGAGTACCAATTTACAATGTTATTATAACTAAATAGTTCACCATGTAACGATTTATCACTTTGAGAATAAGATGTAACAGTCACTTACTGAACGAGTTTTCACCACTCGTCTTGAATAAAATATGGCTTGGAAGGTGATTTGTTTAAGGCCATTCAGGCCAAAAATAGTGATGGATGTAACGGTAACGTTAAATGAATAATAATAATAATAATCTGGGGTCGGCAACAGTAAAGTAATAGGCATTTTTGGCCTAAATAACGTTCAAAGTGTGTCATGTCTCATATAAAGATACTGTATTTTGGTAAACAGTAAGAAAGTAACGTGGAATATAGCGAAATACGAGAGCTTTTTCAGTGTCAGTGAAATGTGAATGAATATTTGATATGGTCAATCCTTAGGATTATATTTGAGGACCATTAAAGTAAAGTAAGCCAGTAAATTTATACATTTTTATTAGGAGCTATTTAAAGCTTTGGCTTAAGTAATATGACAGAGAGAACGCGGGTGCCTTAATAATTGAGTCATCTATGTGAAGTATTGTTTGAAGCCGCATATTGCGTGCAGAAATAACGTAGAATCCAGTGATTTACGTAAATAAATATTGCGGGGACCAAACTAATATAGCTTGCGCGTTAGGTGAGAAGTTGGCTAAATCTACGAGTTAGTATCGCCGTTTGAGCATACTGTATTATTCGCAGCGAATTGGACAGAGCCTGTCTGTATCCAACGCTTGCATGAATTATGGCCACGAATGATGTCCGTCGGGACTCAGTGAGCATGTGTATAAATGATCTACCGTGAGAGGTAAGGATCATATTCGTCGTTTAGGAAACGCAGATTTCCTCATGTTATTGAGACAGCTGCTGGTAAAAATCTTGGATTTTTACTATGATGCGCGTCAAAAAGCCACTAGTAGTCACCATAGAACGGCAAGGCTATCACAGGAATTCCATCCCCAGCCATGAATGTTAATAAGGAGCCAGTTGAGCCCAAAACACTATAAAGATAGGTGTAAAATAATCAGAATGACTCAATTACTTGAGGACATCACTTAGCGTAACTCCAATACTGCAATTGTAAACAATCTTGACCTTGACAGCAGATGAGAGGAGGTGGGGTAGTAGACCACTTCTGCGGCGGCCATCTTGACTAGCCAGCTGGAACGAATTTTATTGCCTGCTAAGGGGAGAGATGGTCGGTCGACCAGTCCCTTGTAAATTAGAGTCATAGTAAGACACTGAAGAATCTCGATATTTCAATATGCAATTAAGATATGAGTGTTATGATGATGCCAATTGAATTGAATGATGTGTTCCAACTCACATACATTGTTGAATCAAAGAATTCGGATAATATTTGGCACAGTTATTCTCTGAAGAGGAACACTGAACCAAATAAATTGTTAGGCATCCATTTAGAATGCATTTTTGCCAGTTCACGCTGATTTATGCAGACGGGTATGTGATTTCTAAGAACATGACACATTTGTAACGATAATAAGCCCGACAAGACCCAGAAAATCGTTGTATGGTGAAACTATAAATAATTCTATCCATGTTTATTTTGGAAGGGAAATGTACCACTTTTTAAAGCGTTTCCTAGTGATGGAAAGAAGGAAGATGATTCACACGACACAACAAATATTTGTTAATTAAGGCAGAAAGATAATGAATTTATGCTAATCAAAGTAAATGTCATAAGAAACGGAGTAATGTTTTATTAATGTCATTTTGATGTGATATGTGACTTTTGTGTTATGATACTCCAGTTAAATAAAATTGTGTCACATGATGAACACTATGAAAACCCATGGAAGTCTGAAAGTATCATTGACAGGATGCTAGAATTAGATTTGAGTGCAGTATTGCCATAATGAAGAAGATACAAAATAACCCTATTTTGATTTGTGGGGATTAAATATAATTTGTCCTTTATTTGTATTTGTTGTATAGCCATGATTTTAGACCAGTAAATATTTTATTTTAGGAATATGTTGTGTATTTCATGTAGAGTAGTTACCTGGTAGACTCAAATCCTGAGCATGTGGTCGTATGGTGGGCAGGAACGTCCCATACCTCGAAAGACCGTGAGTTAGCTGGGATACGAACACATGGTCCACATGATGACAGTTGGGTACAGTACAAGGTAGCGCTATATTGAGGCGTACTAGGCAAGATGAGGAGTGAGGTAGTTTGCCATTGCTATCCTCACTGAGTCAGTACAGCAGTACTAACCCTATGTGTAGAACCTTTCACAGCATCCACAGGCACGGACTGTGCCCCGGATGTCATTAGTAAGCACCACCCATACCTCAGTAGCTTCCACATAATCACAGCCATGAGTGAGACTGAGACATCGGTGAAAAGCCTCATTTTACTCTAGCCTGTGCCAACAAACAAATGCAAATGTATTTCATTCATCAAGAGATGGAAGACAGGCCATAAGTGTATAGGGAACTGCGAAAATTCATTCCGCCGCTGTACTTCGGAATGATGATGATGATAATTGTTGTTTTAAGGGGCCTAACATCTAGGTTATCGGCCCCTAACTTCGGAATGACAAAGGAGCAAGCAGGGTGTGAATTTCAACTTGATTGCCAACAGAAGTTAAATTAAATAACACATTGAGAGGTTTGACGCTGAATTCATAAAATGAAAGATCGACTTGGATAAATAACCCCTTTACAGCTTGCTCCCTCGTGAATGCTCTCCACGCCAATAAAATAAGGCGCAGGAAGGGGGTTGTAAGCCAGGCTGATGGAGAGGATGAAGGGGAGAGTAATGTTAGTGACTAAAGGGTAATGGCCGAGACATCTGTTTCGATCGACATCAACCTTGCCCTCACGTCCAACTCACAAATCTTCCGGGGTGTAATCGAAAGTGGAAAGATACAGAATGAAACACGTGGGGAAAATGTTTGCAGCTGTTTCTCAGTCAATGCAATTACTTTTAGATACTGGCAGTGCTTTTTTCAGGGGGAACGAGGGGGTACGCGTACCTCTTAAACATTTGAAAATTGTTTTAGAAAGAATATTGGTACATTTGTATCTAGTCCGGCAAATACAGGGCGCCCGAGAATGTTCTCCGCAGTGGTTACGTGCAGCTGCGAGTGGTTGAGTCATAAGTTTAGTTGGCTGCACTGTGTCCTTGAAAGGGGGACTCCCTCGTATGGGCTGTCAGTGTGTATTGCGATAAGCGAGCGAGCCTGCATGTCTTCAGTGTGTGTTGCAGTATGCGAGCGATCATATAGATTATTGGAAGAGTGCAACAATATACAGGCGGTAATGTTTACTACTGAAGAGGGAGTTTTTTTTTTTGTGAAATACGTTTTTCGCGAAGGTGGTCGGTTTACAGAAAATATAAAATTAAGATTTCAGGCGCGGTTTCCTAATTTAAAGTGTCCAAACCGTGATACCGTTCGGGATTTGGTAAGTAAATTTCGTGTGATTGGCTCAGTTCACGATGTACCGGGAACAGCCAGGCCTACGCTTTTAACAGACGAAAAACTTGATGAAATCTCCGATATAATGCTGCGTAGTCAAAGTAAATCAACACGCAAATTAGCTCAACAAACAGGAATCTCTAAGTCAACAGCACATAAAGCTGTAAGAGACAAGCTTCAGTTGTTCCCTTATAAAGTCACCATGGTTCATGAATTAAAACAAACTGATTACGGAAAAAGAGTGATGTACTGCTCGGGTCTATGCTCTGTGAACTTGCGGGATGAAGGGCAGAGGCAGGGGAGGAGCAGACGAGAATTGAGAAACCTGTCGACAGTCCGCCGTGTTACCTGACATTCTCGTCTATTCCAATACTGCTAACATAGGGTCTTTTCTGAAATCAGTGTGCCTTTGCGAATGAGTGAGCCACCGACTAATGTATTTGTTTCTGTTACTACGTAAGGACCGAGAAACCTCATCACTCGTCACCACCACTACTCATAGTCCACGATGCACATTCCTCTCAGGTTCACGCAGGTTAGACACGAGCAGTACTGTGAATGGTTCCAGCATCTGTTATGAATGGCTGTGGTGAGTACAAAGTTATTTGTTATGATGCAAGCGGTGGCCGTGCTACCAACGTAACAAGTGTAGCTAGCTCTCGCAGACGCATGTAGGCGCTGCGGAGAACATTCCCGGACTCACTGTATAACTTTCGACTCGAAAGTTCATCAATTAGCTGGCGTCAACGCTCTGTTCACAACAGTTGGAGGAGATTTAGAGCAATCCGCGATTTAAATCGATCTATCGAATCAGTATCTTTTGGTCGGCAATTCGGCACTCCGTCCTCGTAAGCAGGCCGGCTAGTGTTTGGAGGTGGGTTAGGTTGTTATTTTGTGCGTGTGTTTGTTTTCAAGGATGAAGAAAATAAATAAATATTTACCATCCACCCAGGCATCGATAAAGCTGAAAGTTAATGATTCGAACATAGACAATGACGGAGATGATGATGATAATTGTTGTTTTAAGGGGCCTAATATCAAGGTTATCGGCCCCTAATGGTATGGGTGATCGTGAAGATGATAATGAAATATAAACTATAACTAAAACTAACTACTAACTTATATACTAGAAGAAGAAATGGAAAACAAATGGAGAATAATGCAAACTAAGGACAGGAGGAAAAGAAATGCCCTCAACCCTAGAAGAATGCGGATCGAGGGACTTGAAAGGAAGGAGAGCCATGAAAGGCTGATAGGAAAGGGAAAGAGGAGAGGGCCCCCCCCCCCACAGGTAAGGGAAAAAGTGGGAAACCTAACTCAGCTCAGGAATCCCTCGGGGTCGCCAACTCCCGAACCCACCAGCCGTGACCTCCTGAGGGTGTAGCAACATCTAGGGTGCACCAGAAGTGGTGGGGCTACATACACCCGGCCTCCTTGAGGGCCTTGAGCAGAAGGCAGGAGATAACAGGAAAAGAAAATGAAGGCTGACCCCTCGCAGAAGGAGGGTATCAGAAAAGATGAGACAAGGGCCAATTAAGGCGGGAAAGGAAGATACTTCCTAGGCCTCGGATACCCTAATACCGTCGGGGTCGAAAAAGAACAAGAGTTGACCGAGTGAGGTCGACAGGAAAGAAGACGGAGAGGAGCCCGGCACAAGTAAGTGGAAGCAATGCCGGACTCAGCTGGGGGCCCCGTGGTCGCCAACACACGTCCCACTAGATGTGAGCCCCTGGGGGGAATGACGGAGAAACGCCAACACTGTCGTGTGGTGATGCAAAGGAAGATCATAAGAAAGAGCTTTCAACCGCCTGTAACAATGGGACGGAAGACATTCCCGAATGCTGTGATTTGGAGAAAAAGCAGGAATTTTGCAGCAACTACGAATGGTTGGTGGAAAAATGATTAGAAATACTGATTGCAGTTACCACCTCGACATGTTGACCACAAATAAATTAACCCAATGCAACCTCTCATTTAAAATGTCAGCCCGAAAATTAATAAACAAACTCTGAAAATTGCCGAAAATTGGAAGATTTTGATGTCTTGTTGACTACAACTGAGAGTAACCCCTTAATTTACTTTTTAGAAAAAAAAAAGCACTGGATACTGGTTTGTATATTTCACAGTCGAATGTTCCATACTGAGTATAAATGTATGAAATATTACTTATAGGGAAGTAGCTAGGATTACCCGTCTTTGACGGGCATATGGAGTAAACAAAGCCGGTTTATGAAGAAAACCTCTAGGTCATATTCCCATCACCCAAGAAAAGAAAGAAAAATCCAGTGACGAAAAATGATGGACAGCATTTTGGAGGGTAACCTAGTAAAATGAATTACACCAATTCTATGTTCCTGCGCCGTACTTGCATTGAAATCTACAGCAAGATATCAATGTTAGCATATTCTGTGTCGAGTTTAATAAACAATCTCACATCTGGTTTGTCATGTTAAGAGATGGATACAGACAGCACAATCCTTTACTTCCGGGAATTGAGGCTTGCGTTTAATCCCCTCATTTCTTTGTGCCACATAATAAACATAAAATAGTTCTGAATAAAATCGATCATCACTCTTCCTGGCCGTAGACAGAGTTTAAGTAGCATACGTATAGACTCACTTTACTGTCCGTGTGAAGGAGATGACAGTTGTTTTGCAAATTATTACATCGAAAGTAGGCCAAAAATCTAATTTATCATAGAACATAACGATCAAGTGTATAGGGAACTGCGATAATTCATTCCACCGCTGTATTTCGGAATGACAAAGGAGCAAGCAGCTTGTGACACACGCATGTTAGAAGTGTGCTGTGACATATATACCTATGGAAGTTATCCCTTTCATCTCGTGATGGCGACCACGGGGCCCCAGCTGAGTCCGGCATTGCTTCCACTTACTTGTGCAGGGCTCCTCTCTGTCGTCTTTTCTATCGACCTCACTCGGTCAACTCTTGTTCTCTTCCGACCCCGACGGTATTAGGGTATCTTAGGCCTAGGGAGTCTCTTCCTTTCCCGCCTTAATTGGCCGTTGTCTCATCTTTTCTGATACCCTCCTTCTGCGAGGGGTGAGCCTTCATTATCTTTTCATGTTCTATCCTGCCTTCTGCTCAAGGCCCTAATGGAGGCTGGGTGTATATAGCCCCACCACTTCTTGTGCACCCTGGATAATGCTACACCCTCAGGGGCTCACGGCTGGTGAGTTCGGGAGTTGGCGACCCCGAGGGATTCCTGAGCTGGGTCCGGTTTCTCCCTTTTGTCCATTACCTGTGGGGTGGACCCTCTCCTCTTTCACTTTCCTATCTGCCTTTCATGGCTCTCCTTCCTTCCACGTCCCTCAATCCGCATTCTTCGAGGGTTGAGGACATTTCTTTTCCTCCTGTCCTTTATTTGCCTTATTCTCCTTTTGTTTTCCATTTCTTCTTCTAGTATATAAGTTAGTAGTTAGTTTTAGTTATAGTTTACATTTCATTATCATCTTCACGATCACCCAAACCATTAGGGGCCAATAACCTAGATGTTAGGCCCCTTAAAACGACAATTATCATCATCATCATCTCGTGATATTCTCAGATTAGCGGTGGCAAGTGAATCACCAAGCCAATATCACATCTGGTCTTGTCATGTTAAGAGATGGGTACAGGCAGCACAATTCTTTACTTACGGGATTTGAGGCTTGCTTTTATTCCCCTCATTCCTTTGTGCCACATAAACTTTTGTGGCCTAGTTTAATTGTAGTGGTGTCTCCTACTTTTGTAATCTAGTAGGGAGTGACTATACACTATACACGGACGTGCATGGAGAAGTAGAGGCTGTGAGTAACCAAGTGTAACATTTAAAGGAAATTCATTTGATCCACTTACATAAATCATTGACATTTTTGGTCTTATTGCCATTAAAAACAATAAGACGGTTATGGTGTTGCAGAAACAAAACATAGAAACATGAATATGTTTTTATTCGTCCATTTGTACTAAGTATCGCGCACGTTTAACGAGTGGGAACTGAGTAGCCTACGCTTGAGCTTGTTGCCATGGTAACTAGATATCGGAAATTCGTCGCCACAACAATCTTCGAGTGAAGCGGCTTCGGTGACGTAGTTGGTAACTTGCTGACTTTTATGCCCAAGATCGCGGGTTCAAACCCAGCCAAAGACGTTGCATTTTTTAAGAGCGTTAAAATCCCTCAGTATGCCTTCCTTTGGAGGGGAATTAAAGCCGGAGGGACCATGTTATAGATTTATGGCATGTAAAAGAACCTTCTACTAACTAAAATTTTGTGGGCGAAATATGTTGGTTAGATTTGATTAAGTCTCTATTAAGTTCCAACATTGGCCGCCAGGTGCCGGTTGTGGTGACATCTAGTAGCCAAGTTCGCTGCTAGGTGTCGTTGCCGGAAGCATTTGGTAGCAAAAGTAGGAACTACTTGAAATCGCCTGTAGTTCTTACCTGAATTACAGGTAACACACACAAAGAGAGCCATCACAATTAACACCGGTTATCAGACAGATTCTACACACACCCAAAGTACACGGGTCTACATGACAGCGTTGTCACAGCCCCTAAACTGAGGAACCAACCAACCAATCTTCGAGTAGGAACTGAGTACGCTTGCACTTGTTGTCATGGTAACTAGATTTTGGAAATTTGTCGTGAT
Source organism: Meconema thalassinum (assembly GCA_946902985.2). Classification (NCBI taxonomy): domain Eukaryota; kingdom Metazoa; phylum Arthropoda; class Insecta; order Orthoptera; family Tettigoniidae; genus Meconema; species Meconema thalassinum. The sequence continues at coordinate 143,481,111 of OX336390.1, forward strand.
CACTGACTAATAAACATTAAAGTTTGACCGCTGAAAAATTTCGACTCAGGATAGCCACTTTCCACCCCGGGATTCGAATCTACGATCTCCGCACTCTTTGCAGTTGTCATCGCGGCCAAGGCGCACTAACGAGCACAGCTACTTTGCGAGACGATATAACACCTGAAGTATACAGTAGTTCACAAATTGTTTATGCTATTGTTATCTGATGAAACTTTCATATAATTGGGGGTAACTACCCATATTCTTTGCCAATACTTGGCAGAATTTTACGAATGTAGTTGAGCATAACTTTAGCGAACTATATATTTTTGAATTTCTATCCAACAGACTTAATTTATTCAGATGTAATAATCAATTGGGTGATCCAAGTTCATGAATAATATTGATATTTCTATTCCCTTCATTAAACCAGTGATTTCAATATGCAAACGTCTAGGTAGTTAGAATTACTTATAAGTTCCATGCTCTTGTATATCTTCGTCATTAAAACTTTCGTTTGGAAATGTCCATACTATTTAATGTGGGTGAGTGGTTATAGTGTCGGACTACCAACCCCAAGATTACAGGTTCGCTCCTGACCATGGTAAGTGATTTTTGAAAGGCGACAAAAATCACGACACTCATGTAATACGTAGTTGGCATATTAAAGAACCCATTTGAATTCAGTAGGCCGTGTTCAATGGCAAAATTAATCTCGGGATTTTCCGCCAACACAAATTCCTCCATTCTCTACTTGAAAGCGCTGTAGTGTCAAGGAGTTAAGATATCTAACCTCCTTGACTTTCATAGCGTTCAAAGGAACGACGAAATTTGACATGCAAGCTACCCTCTGGGTGTCAATTAACAAAGCTTGCACCAGGCACCCGAGGCCATACGATATTATTATTATTAATGTAAAAGAGAAAATGATCTACAATATCAATATTAGTGCTGAGTTAAGGAAGAAGGTGGAGTATGAAGGAATTCATCCGTTATATGGGTACGAATTACACACACCAAGACTGAAATCTAGGAAGAGTTTCCTAAAGACATCAAAGGAACTCACAACCACCGAGATAAATGCTAGACTACAATCTTGGAAAGCTAATGGTCTTCTTCCTGGTGGCTGTACAACACCATCTGAAACTTTACCACCGGGTCATAACGAGGCATGGATGACATGGAAATCCCTAAATAGGTTGAGATCAGGAGTCGGCAAATCAAGAGCTAATATGGTAAGATGGAACTAAGCTAAAGACGAGAATAATAATAATAAAGTGCTGAGTTAGAACCTTATGCACGGTACCGTAGTCTATGCCCTAAGCAAAATAACAGCGACTGCACATTTATACAAAGGCGGCTGGGGTGTTCTAATAAAACGTAACAATGAATCATGGAGAATGTAATTGTTCAAATAAAACTAAACCTAGTAAAATAGTGTAACCATATGAGGGACCTGTCTGAAACAAGCCATAAGTAAAACTGTTTGAATATAAAGCACAGTGGACATCTTGAAAATATAGATTTTGATAATGAATAACTCAACGTATTTTGTAGCTACAATAACGTAAATTATTAGTAATGTACAACCTTGTACATTGCTCCGTATGACTACGTCAAAAGAAGATTCGTTTCATTTTTTTACATTGATTTATTAATTCTTGTGTTTACAAAAAAAAACAGCTACAAACACTGATCATTAAATACTATTCCCACCTCAAGGTAATGTTCTAAGTTCATAGTAGTCTTTGGGAAAAAACAAAATATAAAAACACACAAAACACAAGAACAAAACACCAAGCATCATAAGACTGTAGCACAATGATGACCACACGTATGTTGTTAGAATTTATATAAAAAGTTTCCAAAAGCACTGTTGAGACACTTCCGCTGTACGAGTTTCCATCGTTCTTTTCGGAGGTGATCCAGAAAACCAGGCAGGGTATTCACCAGGGGTGTCCGGTAACCAGTAAGGTTGTAGTGGATTGCTGCAGCTGCTAGCCATAAGATGGCATTCTTTTTCGGCTCACCAAGTACATCCCGTAATTCGAAGTTCAAGATCTCCTCGTCCCTGATGCGTGTTAGCCCGGTTATGCTGAGGATAGCATTCATCGTCCATCGCCACACGCCGTTCGCACTCCCACATGTAGTGATGCGGTGGATGAGGGTGTCAGTCCTGTTGCACACAGGACAGGCATCATCAGCTACTTGTTCGTGCCGCTTCATTTTTTCACCAGTGGGGATGATTTCATTAATGCAGGCATATACAGACAGTCGCCATTCTAAGGGAAGCCATTTGTTGCGCACATTGTCCCAGATATGCTTCCAGTCTTTGTTGGGGTATTTTAAATGCACCAGGGGTGTGCAATTACGGAGTTGCAATAAAAAAGCATAAATGTGTTTAGCTTCATTAAAGGAACCAATGGAGATGTGGGCAGTGGGAAGTTTTAGCAAAAGGCCCAGGGCTTTCCTGAACAAAGTTCGGAACGGATGGGGTTGTCGTAAAGGAGTAGTTTCAATGACTTTCAGAGCAGCACAAACGAACGGATCACCTGTAGACTGTCTCGCCTTGATAATATGTTTCAAGAAGAGTGAAGAGCATTTCAGTTCAACTGCAAAAAGTCGCAGCCCACCACACTGTTCTGGTAACTGCAGTTGTTCCCGTCGAATTCTATAGTGATAGCCTTTCCAAAGATAGAATCCAATCGCCATTTCAATGCGCTGGCTGATTATATGTGGAGGGGGAAGTACTTGCGCCATATAGGCCCTACCATATAATGCCATATAATGTGCCAGGTTTTTTGCAGAATATTGAGCCGTCTTGAAAGTTCCTCTTTCGGTTGGAACCTCAGAACATTTAATCGGGCAGCCCACTTGGTCCGTGTGGTCCCCGCAATATCTCGACTGAAGGTTATACCCAATATTTTGCATGCGGTGACGGTAGGAATACCGGTAGTATTGGAGTAGTGCCTATTGTCACCTGGGCCTAAGAGCAATAAGGATGACTTTCTATAGTTTACTTGTGCTCCACTGGCCTGACAAAATGACTCAAGGGTCTGTTGGACGAGTATCGCGTCGCCTTCATATGTGAGTAGTATCGTGACGTCATCGGCATAGGCTCGCAGTGTGAAACGCTCTCCGTTGATCGTGAGGCCAGTGAGTACGTTGTTCATCATCCTGACCATGGGTTCCAGCGCCAAGACGAATAGAGCCATTGATAGGGGGCATCCTTGTCTGACAGACTTCTTGACTGGAATTTTCGATGACAGAAACCCGTTGACCATTACACGAGAAGAAGCCGTTTGGTAAAGTCGTTGGAAAATTGCTATGATTGTGTTGGGAAAATGAAAGCGTTCTAATACCTTCCATAAATACTTGTGGGCTATTCTGTCAAAGGCCTTATTAAGGTCAATGCTTGCAAGTGCAGCTGCGGGGTTATCAGCGACAGAGTAGTGTATGATAATATCACGAATGGCTAGAAGGTTGTGCACAATATTTCTTCCTGGAATGGTACAAGTTTGCCCAGTGCCAATTAAAGCGGGAAGAATGCGTCTGATTCTGTTTGCTAACACCTTGGCCAGAAGTTTATAATCGGTATTTAAGATAGTCATGGGTCTGTAGTCAGTGATATAGACACATTTCGATTGTTTCGGAATCAGAAGAATAACCCCTACTGTGAAGGTATTCGGAATGTCACCGGTCAATGCTTGATTAAGCACACTTGTCAAGTCATCTCCGACCATGGTCCAAAAGTGTCGGTACCACTCGTACGGGATGCCATCAACGACGGGTGTCTTATTAGATGCAGTCTGGTCTAGAGCATGTTTCACCTCTTCCTTCGTGATAGACGTCTCAAGAAAACGGGTGTCATCGTCCTCGAGGTGTCTGTCAATAGATCGCAAGATGTTATTTACATGCAAATCACTAACGCTGTCTTCTCCCAACATGTCACGAAAGTAGCGCTCACTTTCGGCGAGTATGTGTTCGTGAGTTCTGATGACCATACCTTGTTCATTAATCCATTCATGCACAAATTGTCGGTTTGCTGATATTCGCATTTTGGCTAAATGAAAGAGCGACATTCGTTCATCTGCTAAGATGGAAGTTCCTTTAAAGTGAGGGAGCAAGTCCTGGAGACTCTGCTCTTTAATCCCTATAATAGTCTTCTTGATGGAACTGAGGGGTGTTGAAACATTTTCTCCTAGCCATTCCTTCCGATGCAGGTCATACATGACTGTGGTATAAAAGTCGAGTTTCCTGTTTAGGTCGTGGTACCGTTCATAGGTGAAAGTTTTGGCTGTAGATCTAATGGTAGGCTTTAACTTCTTTATCCACCAGTCTAGAATATTATGGAATCGATATTTTGTTGTAGTACATTGTTGATAAACGGTGGCAAAGCGTCGGTCATTGTCGTGGGTTTGAAAAGCATTCTTGTTCATTTTCCAAGAACCCCGACCAATGAAGCATCTGTCTCCCCGTTGCGCTTTAAGAGTAAATATGACACTGAGGTGGTCACTGCAGGCTACGGGAACTACTTTACAGCTATCAAGAAGAAGCGCTTGAGGCTGGGAGATATAAGCGCGATCTATTCTAGATCTGGAATCCCCACGACAGAAGGTAAATTCCACGTACGAACCATGCAATCGTTGCCAGGCATCCACCAGCTGCATACTATGGGTAAGTGTCTGCAGCCCTGGACAGAAGTTGAATGTGCCTGTTTGATCACGAGGATGCAGTGTGCAATTGAAGTCACCGGCTAAAATTACCGGACCTGACGTCGCTACATGTGTCAAGATGTCATGGCTGAACAGTGCGTTCCAGTCATGCTTATAGTTCGTCCCGGACTGGCCGTATACATTGATCAGACTGATGTTATTATAGGAAGCTGACAAAATTCTACCTGAGGGGTCTATGATGACATCGGTAATTTCGAAACCCTTTCTATACACGATGGCGGTGCACCGGATGTTATCCCCCACATTCACAACATGGTCATAATTGTTCAAGCAGCCAAAATTGTTTTCATTGACCTCCTGCAGAAACAATATATCAATATTATACTCTTTCAAGAACCTACACAGCAGGGCCGGTGTGGTGACATTCTTCACGCCATTGACATTGAGAGTAGCAAACGTCGTGAGAATACTGGCCATGCTCTGGAAAACGAGCACGAAATGTAGAAACAAAGTAGAGAAATACATGTTCTATATGCGATAGTGGCCTGTAAAACTGACGTTATTGATGAAACACAAAGGAACAGTAGCAAATATTGTAGGTCACCGTTTAGAATTGCCCAGGGATTTGTCAGTACTCTTCAGTCTCGGAGGTAATCGTGGGTCTCGATGACTAAGCGGGGCGGTTTTCACAGGAGTGATTTCCTTTTGCGTTGTAGCAGCGGCTGGGGGTAAGGACGTAGTCTTCCCAGTGTCCGGCGCCGTCACGTGGCGGTGAGCAGTACTAGCTGTTCCACTCCCAGCAACCTCAATTTCCATATCGTCATCTGTGGCAAGGCTGTTTGCAGTGTCAGTTAGATTGGGCAGTGAGGCCGCCGGGGTCGGATCCGGAACGTGTGGTGAGGGGTTATCCTGCAGCAGATCAGAGCTTGTAGGCGCAAGTACATCAGCTGTTGTGTACGTGCCGGAAATCCCGTCATGGGTTCCTGGTGGTGGTGGGACTGTTAAATCGGTACCTTCACTGTCCGGTTTCCGACGTTTGTGTATGCTTTCATCTAGTGTGGGGAAGTCCGAGTGATCAATAGCGTGCTTAGGTGCTGGAGCTGATGGCGGGACGTGTTCCGGGGCTCATGCTGGGGTTGGGTGACTCGAGGTTGATGGGTCGCCACTAACCGGCAGGGCGGTATTTTCTGGTTCAACAGTGTCAGGTCCTACCGTACGCTGGTCGATAGCGCGTGCTCGTCGCAGGGGACACTGGGGTCGTAAATGGTTTGTCGAATTACATGCAAGGCAAGTTCGCATTTGACCATCATAAACAATCTGTGCACGATAGCCTTCAATGGAAATGAAGGAGGGGATGGCTTCCTTCAAGTCCATGCGCACTGCGCGTATGCCATTCTGCACCTGAAATGGGTATTGCGCAGACCATTCTTCATTTCGATGCTCATTCACTTTACCATATTTGCTAAGAGTACTTATTATTGAACCGATGGGAACCTCCGGGGGAACATTGCGAATACGAACTGTTTTGATGACATTGTCGGCAGCAGTAATTTGCACAGTCCCTATTCGACCATCTGACAAAGTAATTTTCTGTTGGCCCGCATGTAGACTTAACAACCTCACAAACAGCACTTGGGAAATTACCTTTAAATATACGGCGTTGTCCAAATTGTCGAGTTGAATCATCTCGATCTGGTCAGCAGTGATTTTCAAACAAGTGGAGATCCAATTGTGCACCTCCCATGCACTGGGCCTGTTGTCGCGTTCAAAAACACATTTTAAAGTGAGCTTGCGCACAATTTTTTTAAACCATGGTGATTGTCGTTTACTAGTACAAGACGAGAGTAATGCGAATATGAACCGCTCACAGAACACGATATTCAGTGGTTCGAGAGCAGATATACGCACATAAATAGCCAAGCACAGGACCGGTACCTCACGTGAGTCAGACGCGACCTCGCTCGACGAAGGCTGTCGAGCAACTGGTTCATTCACGATGCGTAGGCGTTTTCTTAACACTTGAATATGTTTTAACTCTTGAAATAGTATCACTTTTAATGGCACATTAGGTGAGAGAGTAGTACTATGTAAAATATACCTCGGTAGCATTACTCATAAGAATATAACACCGAATATAGCATGCAGTGGCCATCTTGAAGTTATGGAATATTAAAATAAGTACACTAACACCACATATTTTAGAGATTCATTAACTAAAATTAGTAGAACCGTATGTGCGTTTCGGTGGCGTAGTCGGTAGCATGCTAAACTGCTGTACCCAAGATAGCGGGTTCAAATCCGGCTGAAGTCGTCGGATTTTTTAAGAGCGTTAAAATCTTTCAGTAGTCTATGTCTTCCTTTGGAGGGGACGTAAAGCCGGCGGTCCCATGTCATTGATTTATGGCATATAAAAGATCCTTCCACAGACCAAACTTGTGTGAAGCTAAATTTCTAGGTTAGATTTCATTGGAACGCTCTATCAAAGTTCAAACGTTCATCACTAGGTATCAGTGATATCTGGTAGCGAAAATTGGAACTACTTGAAATTGAACGGAACTTGTAGCTCACCCTATGGGTGTCCGCTTGAAGCAGCTACAGCCTCTGGCGAGTCGAACATGTCCTCCGCCACTCCCGGCACTAAAAGTCATACGATAAATAAATAAATCTCTACTTAGTATAAAACAAAGTCCCCGATTCTTTGATGTCACAGGTGATCTCGAGAACCACTGAATTGATTTAATGCGGTTTTCTCCATTCTGGAAAGGATATCTCGAGGAAGGTTTCTGTAGAAAATAATATGACCAAAGGAAGTCAAGAACTAACGATTTCAGTGAAAAGGTCGAAAAAAAAAACTGGCGTCCGTGCGCTTTTTAAGCTTACGCTGGGCAAACCGATAAACATATCTATATACTATGAGTGTAAGAATTGTTCAGCATGAAAAGTTCTACAAAAATACCCGGGAGAGCATATCTCTATCTTCAATACATCGCCTACTATAAGTGTTTTTACGTTTTCATTTCTGCCAACAATCTCCATTCAGTTACTGAGGCGACAGTTTACGAGCTAGCTAGGGGCCAGTCTATCACCCCAGTTACAGTTCGCTAGCGGACGAGCTTATTGCCCCAGATACAGCCAGCAGCAAACTTTCGAGTCGTGTTTAGTTGAAAACTTTAGAGAAGAGTGGTTGTGTTTGGAGTTTCCCTGGAAGTGCAACTCGGCTTTTCTTCATTTCGCCTGTGACCTTTTCGTTCCGCAAAATTCATATTCAAGTTAAGATTGGACGGAAGGGGTATTTGTGTTTCATGCACTTCGCCATTCTTAAATTACGTCTGACAAGAATTTGTTGCACATACATCTCCATGATAATAATAATTAATAGTCCAGTCAGTGATTTTAACCTATCATGCCGAGACGTAAAACGGATATAGGTCGTTCTTCATTGACACTGGAATAAAAGCGCTTATCACGTAAAGCATTCATAACTGTTCCCGGGCGAACCCGGGTCGGGTTGCTAGTATTAAATAAATAAATAAATAAATAAACAAATAAATAAATAGTGTTCCCAAGGCAAAAGAACAGCCTCGCTATATATTCAAATAGTGGCTGTGCGTACTATTAAACAATTAGGAAAACTCTGATTTCAATCGCCCATTTAACACGTAACTTTATAAGAGACGAGTAGACTACAGTACCGTACGTTATAAGAAACTTCATTACTATTAGTCATGAGGCTATCACACTGCATACACACGCAACCACCATTTTGAATACATTAATATCAATAATCCACTATTTATTACAGTTACGATGACGAAATGCAGCTAGTAGATAGTCTCATACGAGGCTTGCTTTGCAGAAGGCACGGTTTGATTAATTCCATATAGGCTGTTCCAGATGTCGGATGGACGTACTTTTCTAATGTTAGAGTCAATTTCTCTGGATACAAGAGGTGCATTAGAACGGATCTTAGTAAAAGAGATCTTGAATATGGTACAACTTTCAACGTTCATTACCGGAACAACTAGTAGGGACACAATGGGGCTCACATCCAGAGACTATTCGCACTTCTGCAATGGCATAGTGCTTTTCTACTGCTGGATTTGTTTCCCCAGTTTGGTACATGTCATCTCATGCCAGACAGGTAGATACTGCTCTGAACAAAACCTGCTGGTTGATAACAGGTTGATTAAAACCTACCCCAACCGATAAGCTCTACTACCTGGCTGGAATAGCACCACCTTGTGTACGCAGAGAGGTGGCTGCCAACAGGGAGAGGCTGAGAGTGGAAGAGAACAGCGCCCACCCACTGCATGGATATAGTCCTCCTCAGCAACGGCTTACCGTCTCACCGCAGAAGGCAAGGCTGGATATATGGAAGAAGTCGACCCCTCACCCCTGCGGTAGCTGAAGAACTACCACCAGGACATAATGAAAGTGGTCGGTGTGGAAATCCCTAAACAGGTTACGATCAGGAGTTGGATGTTCCCGAGACAATCTGAGGAGATGGGGCCTCAGAACATGTGACACGTCTTGCGAATGTGGACAAGAACAAACCACAAGACACATGCTTCATTGCCCTCTGTGCCCTTCATCTTGTGCAGAGGAAGATCCTCTGTTAGCCACTCCGAGCGCCTTGGATGTTGCTCAGTATTGGGCACGTGTTATATAATTAGACAGTTTTACTCTTTTATGTACCTGTATAGCAACTGTATATTTGGATATTTCCGACACGAAAAATAAAAATTGATTGATAAAAACAAAGAGTATTCACACATTTAAGAGGAAGTAGGCTGCATTTTATTTACTGAACATGTTATTTGTTTCAGAATGATAATTATGTTGAAATTATTTATATTGTTTTAGAATGTTTAAACATGCCGTATATAGGCCAGACTTTGATTTCTAAATGTTTTTACATTTATAAAATTAATAAAAAAAATCACGTTTTGAGCTCTATTTCAAGTGCCACATTTTGAACCAACATAATGCACATAGTTTTGCGTATTGTAAGTATTCGGTGAGTTACTCGGTACAGGTAGAAATTAAAAGTAAAATGTGAACTGTAATGTTAGTGTTTATAATAGAAGTGTTACAGATTCTCCTTAACTGACAATGAGGTACGATCTCGGCATTTGCCTGGACAAAGTGTATAAAAACCGAAAGAATAAATCCACACTCAGGTTAGTCACTGTCTGTGGCAGGATTTGAACCTTTAATCTCCGGAATTGTATTACGCCGTTGCAGACATATACGTGACAACGTCACAGAGGTCTGTACCCACAATTCATTCTCAAAGAGGAATGGAAAGAGCAATGGTTTCGTTCAGCTCCGGAGTGGCCAAGCCTCTTTAATCCAAACCATGCCCCAGCTGGTTTCAGTTTGCCAAGAAGAACGTGGTCATCACTAAACAGGTTTCGCACTAATTGTGGAAGGTCTGCATTTTCTCTTCGCCAGTGGGGCTTCAGGGACTCTCCAGCATGTGATTGTGGTGCATTGGTCCAGACCATGCGTCACATAATGGACGAATGCACTCTGCGTGCTTATGATGGGGACAGGAAAGACCTTGCTGATGTCTCATTATCCCTAGTTCAATGGATAAATAATTTGGATATCCATGTGTAATTGTTGACTATTTAGTACCATGTAGCCTATTCTTTGCAGGTTTTTGTATAATATTGTATATACTTGTCCATTATGTAAAATTCCATACGCTTAATAATAATAATTCTCAAAGTTCCCGTATGTAAGTTTGTTCCTTCCGCATCACTTCAATATGTCCCGTGGCTCATGATCGAATGATTAACGGTTGGTAGGTTAATACTGAGTACTAACACTACGTAAGGGAAGATGATGAGAGAGAAAAGGAGGTAGGTTTAAGAGTGGAAACAATTTTAGGCAGAGAGGAAGAGAATCCAATAAAAGTTAATAAGAAAGTAATAATTCAAAAATGGATTACACTGGGCGACGCTCGTGAAGCAGCCAAAGTAAGAGGGAGATCGGACAGCGTTGACGGAAAGAGCGGCGTTAGCTACGGTTTTCTGCGGGCTATCGCTGTTTGCTCTTTCCCTCCCGAACAAGTATTTGGGTACTATGGGGAAGGGTGATACTCTAGCAAGGCCAGGTGTGCCAAAAGGAAAGGATCTAAGCACTTTCCCTTCAAAAGGGTGGGATTTTAGAAAGCATTCTAAAATGCTAAAAAGATTTGAATTTGGTCGTGATATTTTTATTGTTGTACACTGTAGGATCTCCGACAGAACGGCCGAATGCCCCCAAAGCGGGAAGAGATAAAGCAACTCTAGTGCTTTTAGAAAGGTTTTTATTAGTGAATGGGTGTGTAAATTCTCTTGAGCTCGATAAGTCCGAAGAACTTCGGCGGTTTGCTGCGAGATGCCGCTAGCGTAAATTTCATAGAAGATACACATCTGGAACAGACTCAAAGACACAATAAATTCCTGCTCAAAGGAAAGAAAAAATATAAAGAGATCACTGTTGGTGTCTGCGAAGAGGGAAAGAAAGAATTAATGAAAACATTAAAGCAAAGAGCAGCAATTGCTAACTCTAACTGAACGTGTATTCCAAGGAATACACCAACGGTCACGTAAAACTACAAGCTTCTTTTACTTCAATATGCTGCACAATACGTGCTTAAAATTAATAGGACCCTTATTAACTTCCTATAGATTTCTATGTGATTCAATATCACGCATATAAATATAACGTGCCTTTATAATTGAGGCTGTAGACCTAGCCATGCATCCTAGCACACATATTAATACCTGCTTTGCGCATTGCTGTTCATACAACCATGTAATGCGGTTTAGTACTGCAGTCGTCGACACTTTGATGCCGGGTCAAATATTCCAATACGATACCAAATAAGCTTGAAACCGTGAATAACGTGTCGAGTGTCAAATTAATATGCGTATCATGATGCATCAGTTAATGCTAATTGGTAACCCAGTTCACTTTTCGACGTAACATTAAACATACTGTTTTAGATTTTTGCAGTGTAGTCGACTATAGGATTATGACCGAGGTCATTTAACCTCTTGGCACTACAGTCAATAATGCACCTAGGCCTATCAAGGGACCGCTGCCGACCTATATGACCTGCAAATTGTGGGGTGACTCTTGCCCTTTAATCTTGGTTTTGTGACCGGGGCGCTCTCTCACTGTCAGATGGCTACTCATTTGTCCTTACGAGGCTGAGTGCAATTCCAGCCCACACGTATGTTTCTAAAATCCCTGATGGAACCGGGAATCGAACCCGGAGATGGCTACCAAGTTTATTTGGGTCGATCATTTTGAAACTAGCTTGGCACGATGGGTGAGTGGTCAGCGTGTCGGTCTACTAACCCTAAGCTTGCAGGTTCGCTCCTGGCCGTGGTAAGTGATTTTTGAAAGGTGGAAAAAATTACGACACTATGTCATATGATGTTGGCATGTAAAATAACCCATTTGAATTCAGTAGGCCGTGTTCATAATGGCAAAATTAATCTCGGGAGTTTCCGCCAAAACAAAGTTCCTCATTTCTATACTAGAAAGCGCTATAGTGTTCAAGGAGCTTAGATATCTAACCTCCTTGACTTTCATAGTGCTTCAAGGAACAACGAAATCCGACATGCAATCTACCCTTTGGGTGTCAAATAACAAAGCTTGCACCGGACACCCAAGGCCATACGATATTATTATTATTATTATTATTATGAAACTATTCTTTTTCCCCATTTTCAACACGAGGCAAATGCTGGGACGGTACCTTCTGACAGGCCTCGGCCGCTTCCTTCCACATCCTTGCCCAGTTTCATTCACCATCATTCATTTCATCTCTCATTAACTCCTCTCATGAGGTTGGCGTCAGGAAGGGCATCCGGCCGTAAAAACCATCGCCATAAAGACTTCCATCGCATCTCATCCCCGACCCCGTTGGAAAACGGGAATAATAAGGGGTAGACATACATACATGAAACTATTCTTCTGCAGAAATGTCAATCTTAGACTTGTTGTTCTTTAAAATATGAGGGCGTGGTGGCGCAGTGGTCAAACTGTTTGCCTCTCACCAAGGCGTACCGGTTCGATTCCCGGTTAATGCATGTGAGATTTTCGAAGTGAAGCCATATCCTGTGGTTCAGATTCCACGTAAAAAGGAGGTCCCTTTGCTCATGATCGCATGATTCACGGTCATGTAATAGTACATTATGCAACGAGCCCATAATGGCAATAATTAAGACACGAGTCTGTTTATAAGCTCGTTTTATAATTTCCATACGAGTTGCATACGACTGTTTATGTTCGACGATAATTATAACTATTTAATGTTCGAACATAATATTCATAAATATCTGTCGAGGTTTCACCAGTTTTAAGTACCTAACAGAGCGCATGGGACGCAGAGAATACCTTGTATTTGACCATGGCCTTCTGGAATACCTCACTATGACACTCGCCACGCAATGACATTTAAAATAGGGGGCCATGGAAGTGAGCGCAGGTGCGATGCTATCCTCACCTAATTGGTCACACAACTGTTTCTTGAGCTCTGATTGGTGGGAGACACTGTATCATAATGAAAAATATGGTTATGATGAGCTTTATTATAGTACAGTTTTCTGACATACAATACAGTGAGTCCGGGAATGTTCTCCGCAGTGCCTACATGCGCCTGCGAGAGCTAGCTACAGCAGTTACGTTGGTAGCACGGCTGCCGCTTGCATCATAACAAATAAACAGTAAACTTCGTACTCCACAGCCATTCATAACAGATGCTGAATCCATTCACAGTGCATCACTCTTTTTCCGTAATCAGTTTGTTTTAATTCATGAACCACGGTAACTTTATAAGGGAACAACTGAAGCTTGTCTCTTACAGCTTTATGTGCTGTCGACTTAGAGATTCCAGTTTGTTGAGCTAATTTTCGTATTGATTTACTTGGACTACGCAGCATTATATCGGAGATTTCATCAAGTTTCTCGTCCGTTAAAAGCAGGGCTGGATAACTTAACATAATGGCCTTGAATAACGAATTGTTTGGCGTTACGGTATACATCGCGTAACGTATAACAGAAAGTTTGTTGTAACGTTATTCATACGAAGAACGAATAAACGGATACTGTATATATACCGTTATTTTAAATATTTTATTATCATACCGGATATCATTTTAGTTATCGCAGGAGACACAAGTCGAATAACGTTATTGGTGTTGTAACACAATCAAATGCACCCCATTCACTCAGTCGTTTTAAATAACGTTATTGACAAGACCGGATAGCATTGTGTTATGCTGCATGCCTCGCAGGTCGAATAACGTTATTCGTGCTGTAACACGTCGCGAACAACTACCACTCAATCCGAACTTCAAATAACGTTATTCACAAGACCGGATAGCATTGTGTTATGCTGCATGCCTCGCAGGTCGAATAACGTTATTCACGTCGTGTTCTGTTGTATGGGTCCCGCGTTGAATAACGTTATTAGCCTCGTACTAGGATCCAAATTTCAATAACGGTATTCTCCTACTAGTGTACGAATAGAAAGTTAACTATAAATGAATTCGTATTCGTAATGCTGCCAGGTGACAAACAAGTAGCTCCGAGACCGACTAAAAAGCCTACTTTTCCATAAAATTTATGATTCAAGCCAACGATTAAGTTAATCTATATACGATGGGCCTATCGAGAATAATGACGAACTTAGGTTGGTAATAATAAACATTTCTATTTCGATTGAAATATATCTGAAGAAATGTATTCCAATACAGCTCTACAGTTGGCAGCCTTGGTGACTCTGAATATATTCTTAGTTCCATATCTTAAGGTACAGAATACACATACAAAATTTGGTTAAGTCCAATGGATAGTATGGACGTTGCATGCTGTGTAATATTGGATGTATCAGTGCGAGGAAAATCATATTGGCAACAACGTCAAGAATTCGTGCTCAGAATTAATCAGAATTATTACTATATTTTATAGTGCCAATTTTGGATCAAATCCATGTATTAGTATAGAAGCTACAGGCATTGAAAAATTGGCCCTATCATAGGCTTAGAATTATTTTGGCAGCACTAACGTACATTAGTTACTCCAAATTGATCTAAAATTTCAGCAACTATACATGTGAAAATTTAGAGCTGTTGGCTTGCATACCTTCTGATATATTGGTATTAGGATAAAGAGAATGTGCATTTATTAGGAGTTGGCAGCCCTAATGGCTCTCAAGTATAAGCATAGTCATATATGTTATAGTACACAAAGCACGTGCGAAATTTGGTTAAACTCCAATTGACAGTGTAGATGTTAGATGTACTTAAACATTGGACTTATCGGCAGGATTAGAATCATCTTGACAACACTGTCATATATGGGCTCCTTAAAATGAATCTGGAATGTTATTATCTCTGTGTGTGCTAATTTTGGAAAAGTTCGCATGCATAACGTCTGAGATATCCAACGTAGAGCTTAAAAGTGAATTGTGATTTTTAGCAGTTGGTAGCTCTGAAATCATTTTCAATTATGGCCGTGAGATATTCAGATATAGATATTTCCTTATACCAAATTTTGTTTCGATAACTGCAGCCATTTAGGAGTTGATAGGGGGAGACACACAAAGACAGAAAGACATTTGCCTGGATCAATGCCATAAGTCTATCTCATCCTTATTTTAAAAAAAAGTGAAAAGTAAGCTAAAAATAGCACGTAGAATATACGATAACTAATGTATAACATCCAACCTTAGGTGCTTCGATACTGTGCTGATCAGTACCCGCTACTTATGGACATATCACATGTGTTGTACCGCAATCATTGGCCATCAGCGTACAGATGTTACAGATCGTAACGTAAAAGCTTGTATACAAGCACAATTCCGGTATAGGCTTCAATAACGTTATTCGTACCTGCATTACGAGTTCTTATTGGCTCAGCTGCAAGAAATCAAACATGGGGGAAACTTGTGGATTGAGATTAATAGTTGCAGTTCATTGGCATTATTAATGCAAATCAGTCATTTAGTTCCGTTACGTTGAATACAGGGAAAGGCACTGACTGATTAAACGCATTTCTGTCAGTATTTAAGATTAAACTGCAATCATTCGACATTTAGCCATATGGATGAAGCTGTGAATCTGCACAGTACGTGAAATGTGTACGAGTGCTAAGGCGTTAACTTGGTACCTAATGGGTCCTGGTTTCGAGACGCTCCATGACCAGAATTTTTATTCTTTTTGAATCATTTCGTTGTGTCAACACTACTGTGCAATGCAACTTTTCAACTTCGATTTACTCGCATGATCTAGGGGGCGATGTTAATAATGGATATTAGTAGGGAAAAATCATTCTATATTATCATTCGAATCTGTACTTTCCCAAACAAAACCATGAATATTTGTACTATTCGTGAAACTAATATAATTTTCACAGCCCTGATTACTCCACAGAATAATAATAATAATAATAATAATATTATCAATAATATAAAGTAGTTCCGTGACGATCTAAAGAGCCAAATTTTCTTTATATTTAAGACTCATGCCATTGATTAATCTACATAGACCTATCTAGAATAATGACGAGATTAAGTTGGTAATACTAATTTTTCTATTTAGATTGGAATATATCTGAAGTAATGTATTCCAATACAGCTCTACAGTTGGCAACCATGGTGACTCGGAATATATTCTTAGTTCCATATCTTAAGGTACATAATGCACATACAAAAATTTGGTTGAAGTCCAATGGATAGTATGAACGTTGCATGCTGTGAAATATTAGATGTATCAGTGCGAGTAAAATCATATTGGCAACAACGTCAAGAAGGCGTGTTCAGAATTAATCTGAATTATTCCTATTTTTTATAGTGCCAATTTTGGATAAAATCCATTTTTAGTATAGAAGTTACATGCATTTAAAAATTGGCCCTATAAACAGGCTTAGAATTATGTTGGCACACTGATGTGCATTAGTTGCTCCCAAATAATCTAAAATTTCCGGAACTATTCGTGCGCAAAATTTAGAGCTGTGGCTTGCATACTTTCTTATATATTGGTATTAGGATAAAGAGAGTGAACATTTATTAACAAATAATAATAATAATGTTATTGGTTTTACGTCCCTATTAACTACTCTGGCTTTTAGAGACTCCGGGGTGCCGTAATTTTGTCCAGAAGGGGATCTTCAACGTGCCAGTAAATCTACTGACACGGCTCTCTCGCATTTGCGCACCCTCAAATGCCAGCTGACTGCGCCAGGATACGAACCTGCAACCTTGGGCCCAGAAAGCGAGAACGTTACCCCTGAAAAACGCAGCCAGCCGCATTAATTAACAGTTGGCAGCCCTAATGGCTCTCAAGTATAAGCATAGTCATATCTGTTATAGTACACAAAGCACGTACGAAATTTGGTTAAAATCCAATTGATAGTAAAGATTTTAGATGTACTTAAACATTGGACTTATCAGCAGGATTAGAATCATCTTGGCAACACTGTCATATATGGGCTCCTTAAAATGTATCTGGAATGTTATTACCCCTGTCTGTGCTAATTTAGGAAAAATTCGCATGCATAACGTCTGAGATATCCAACGTAGAGCTTAAAAGTGAATTGTGATTTTTAGCAGTTGGTAACTCTGAAATCATTTTCAATTATGTCCCTGAGATATTCAGATATATATTTCCTTAAACCGAATTTGGTTTCGATAACTGCAATCTTTTAGGGGTTTATAGGGGGAGACACACAAAGACAGACAGACAGACATTTGCCTGGATCGATGCCATTAGTCTATCTCATCATCATTTGAAAAAAAGTGAAAAGTAAGCTAAAAATAGCACGTAGAATTTACGATAGCTAATGTATAACATCCTACCTTACGTGCTTCGATACTGTGCTGACCAGTACCCTCTGCTTATGGACATTTCACATGTGTTGTACCGCAATCATGGCCATAAGCGTTCAGATGTTACAGATCGTAACGTAAAAGCTTGTATACAAGCACAATTCCGGTATAGGCTTAAATAACGTTATTCGTACCTGCATTACGAGTTCTTATTGGCTCAGCTGCAAGAAATCAAAGATGGAGGAAACTTGTGGATTGAGATTAATAGTTGCAGTTCATTGGCATTATTAATGCAAATCAGTCATTTAGTTCCGTTACGTTGAATACAGGAAAAGGCACTGACTGATTAAACGCATTTCTGACAGTATTTAAGATTTAACAGAAATCATTCGACATTTAGCCATATGGATGAAGCTGTGAACCGGCATAGAACGTGAAATGTGTACGAGTGCTTAGGCGTTAACTTGGTACCTATTGGGTCCTGGGTTCGAGACGCTCCATGGCCAGAATTTTTATTCTTTTTGAATTATTCGTTGTGTCAACACTACTGTGTGATGCAACTTTTCAACTTCGATTTACTCGCATGATCTAAGGGGGGCGATGTTAATAATGGATATTGGTAGGGAAAAATCATTCTATTTTATCATTCGAATTTGTACTTTCCCAATCAAAACCATGAATATTTGTACTATTCTTGAAACTAATATAAGTTTCACAGCACTGATTACTCCACAGTAAAATAATAATAATAATAATAATAATAATATTAACAATAATATGAAGTAGTTCCGTGACGATCTAAAGAGCCTAATTTTCTTTATATTTAGACTCATGCCAATGATTAATCTACATAGACCTATCTAGAATAATGACGAGATTAAGTTGGTAATACTAACTTTTCTATTTAGATTGGAATATATCTGAAGTAATGTATACCAATACAGCTCTACAGTTGGCAACCATGGTGACTGGGAATATATTCTTAGTTCCATATCTTAAGGTACATAATGCACATACAAAATTTGGTTGAAGTCCAATGGATAGTATGAACGTTGCATGCTGTGAAATATTGGATGTATCAGTGCGAGTAAAATCATATTGGCAACAACGACAAGAAGGCGTGCTCAGAATTAATCTGAATTATTCCTATATTTTATAGTGCCAATTTTGGATAAAATCCATTTTTTAGTATAGAAGTTACATGCATTTAAAAATTGGCCCTATAAACAGGCTTAGAATTATGTTGGCAGCACTGATGTGCATTAGTTGCTCCCAAATAATCTAAAATTTCCGGAACTATTCGTGCGCATAATTTAGAGCTGTGGCTTGCACACTTTCTTATATATTGGTATTAGGATAATGAGAGTGAGCATTTATTAACAAATAATAATAATAATGTTATTGGTTTTACGTCCTTTATAACTACTCTGGCTTTTAGAGACTTCGGGGTGCCGTCATTTTGTCCAGAAGGGGATCTTCAACGTGCCAGTAAATCTACTGACACGGCTCTCTGGCATTTGCGCACACTCCAATGCCAGCTGACTGCGCCAGGATACGAACCTGCAACCTTGGGCCCAGCAAGCGAGAACGTTACCCCTGAAAAACGCAGCCAGCCGCATTAATTAACAGTTGGCAGCCCTAATGGCTCTCAAGTATAAGCATAGTCATATCTGTTATAGTACACAAAGCACGTACGAAATTTGGTTACAATCCAATTGATAGTATAGATGTTAGATGTACTTAAACATTGGACTTATCAGCAGGCTTAGAATCATCTTGGCAACACTGTCATATATGGGCTCCTTAAAATGTATCTGGAATGTTATTATCCCTGTGTGTGCTAATTTTGGAAAATTTCGCATGCATAACGTCTGAGATATCCAACGTAGAACTTAAAAGTGAATTGTGATTTTTAGCAGTTGGTAACTCTGAAATCATTTACAATTATGTCCTTGAGATATTCAGATATATATTTCCTTAAACCGAATTTGGTTTCGATAACTGCAATCTTTTAGGTGTTGATAGGGGGAGACACACAAAGACAGACAGACAGACATTTGCCTGGATCGATGCCATAAGTCTATCTCATCATCATTTTAAAAAAAGTGAAAAATAAGCTAAAAATAGCACGTAGAATATACGATAGCTAATGTATAACATCCTACCTTAGGTGCTTCGATACTATGCTGACCCGTACCCTCTGCTTATGGACATTTCACATGTGTTGTACCGCAATCATTGGCCATCAGCGTACAGATGTTACAGATCGTAACGTAAAAGCTTGTATACAAGCACAATTCCGGTATAGGCTTCAATAATGTTATTCGTACCTGCATTACGAGTTCTTATTGACTCAGCTGCAAGAAATCAAAGATGGAGGAAACTTGTGGATTGAGATTAATAGTTGCAGTTCATTGGCATTATTAATGCAAATCAGTCATTTAGTTCCGTTACGTTGAATACAGGAAAAGGCACTGACTGATTAAACGCATTTCTGACAGTATTTAAGATTTAACTGAAATCATTCGACATTTAGCCATATGAATGAAGCTGTGAACCTGCGAAGAACGTGAAATGTGTACGAGTGCTAAGGCGTTAACTTGGTACCTAATGGGTCCTTGGTTCGAGACGCTCCATGACCAGAATTTTTATTCTTTTTGAATTATTTCGTTGTGTCAACACTACTGTGTGATGCAACTTTTCAACTTCGATTTACTCGCATGATCTAGGGGGGCGATGTTAGTAATGGATATTGGTAGGGAAAAATCATTCTATTTTATCATTCGAATTTGTACTTTCCCAATCAAAACCATGAATATTTGTACTATTCTTGAAACTAATATAAGTTTCAGAGCACTGATTACTCCACAGTAAAATAATAATATTAATAATAATATTAACAATAATATGAAGAAGTTCCGTGGCGATCTAAAGAGCCTAATTTTCTTTATATTAAGACTCATGCCAATGATTAATCTACATAGACCTATCTAGAATAATGTCGAGATTAAGTGGGTAGTACTGACTTTTCTGTTTAGATTGGAATATATCTGAAGTAATGTATACCAATACAGCTCTACAGTTGGCAGCCTTGGTGACTCTGAATATATTCTTAGTTCCATATTTTAAGGTACAGAATGCACATACAAAATTTGGTTGAACTCCAATGGATAGTATGAACGTTGCATGCTGTGAAATATTGGATGTATCAGTGCGAGTAAAATCATATTGGCAACAACGTCAAGAAGGCGTGCTCAGAATTAATCTGAATTATTCCTATATTTTATAGTGCCAATTTTGGATAAAATCCATTTTTTAGTATAGAAGTTACATGCATTTAAAAATTGGCCCTATAAACAGGCTTAGAATTATGTTGGCAGCACTGATGTGCATTAGTTGCTCCCAAATAATCTAAAATTTCCGGAACTATTCGTGCGCATAATTTAGAGCTGTGGCTTGCATACTTTCTTATATATTGGTATTAGGATAATGAGAGTGAGCATTTATTAACAAATAATAATAATGTTATTGGTTTTACGTCCTTTATAACTACTCTGGCTTTTAGAGACTTCGGGGTGCCTTAATTTTGTCCGGAAGGGGATCTTCAACGTGCCAGTAAATCTACTGACACGGCTCTCTGGCATTTGCGCACACTCAAATGCCAGCTGACTGCGCCAGGATACGAACCTGCAACCTTGGGCCCAGCAAGCGAGAACGTTACCCAAAGCCACGCAGCCAGCCGCATTAATTAACAGTTGGCAGCCCTAATGGCTCTCAAGTATAAGCATAGTCATATCTGTTATAGTACACAAAGCACGTACGAAATTTGGTTAAAATCCAATTGATAGTATAGATGTTAGATGTACTTAAACATTGGACTTATCAGCAGGCTTAGAATCATCTTGGCAACACTGTCATATATGGGCTCCTTAAAATGTATCTGGAATGTTATTATCCCTGTGTGTGCTAATTTTGGAAAATTTCGCATGCATAACTTCTGAGATATCCAACGTAGAGCTTAAAAGTGAATTGTGATTTTTAGCAGTTGGTAACTCTGAAATCATTTACAATTATGTCCTTGAGATATTCAGATATATATTTCCTTAAACCGAATTTGGTTTCGATAACTGCAATCTTTTAGGTGTTGATAGGGGGAGACACACAAAGACAGACAGACAGACATTTGCCTGGATCGATGCCATGTGTCTATCTCATCATCATTTAAAAAACAGTGAAATGTAAGCTAAAAATGACACGTAGAATTTACGATAGCTAATGTATAACATCCTACCTTATGTGCTTCGATACTGTGCTGACCAGTACCCTCTGCTTATGGACATTTCACATGTGTTGTACCGCAATCATTGGCCATCAGCGTACAGATGTTACAGATCGTAACGTAAAAGCTTGTATACAAGCACAATTCCGGTATAGGCTTCAATAACGTTATTCGTACCTGCATTACGAGTTCTTATTGGCTCAGCTGCAAGAAATCAAAGATGGAGGAAACTTGTGGATTGAGATTAATAGTTGCAGTTCATTGGCATTATTAATGCAAATCAGTCATTTAGTTCCGTTACGTTGAATACAGGAAAAGGCACTGACTGATTAAACGCATTTCTGACAGTATTTAAGATTTAACTGAAATCATTCGACATTTAGCCATATGGATGAAGCTGTGAATTTAAATAGTACGTGTAATGTGTACGAGTGCTAAGGCGTTAACTTGGTACCTAATGGGTCCTGGGTTCGAGACGCTCCATAGCCAGAATTTTTATTCTTTTTGAATTATTTCGTTGTGTCAACACTACTGTGTGATGCAACTTTTCAACTTCGATTTACTCGCATGATCTAGGGGGGCGATGTTAATAATGGGTATTGGTAGGGAAAAATCATTCTATTTTATCATTCGAATTTGTACTTTCCCAATCAAAACCATGAATATTTGTACTATTCTTGAAACTAATATAAGTTTCACAGCACTGATTACTCCACAGTAAAATAATAATAATAATAATAATAATATTAACAATAATATGAAGTAGTTCCGTGACGATCTAACGAGCCTAATTTTCTTTATATTAAGACTCATGCCAATGATTAATCTACATAGACCTATCTAGAATAATGACGAGATTAAGTTGGTAATACTAACTTTTCTATTTAGATTGGAATATATCTGAAGTAATGTATACCAATACAGATCTACAGTTGGCAACCATGGTGACTGGGAATATATTCTTAGTTCCATATCTTAAGGTACATAATGCACATACAAAATTTGGTTGAAGTCCAATGGATAGTATGAACGTTGCATGCTGTGAAATATTGGATGTATCAGTGCGAGTAAAATCATATTGGCAACAACGTCAAGAAGGCGTGCTCAGAATTAATCTGAATTATTCCTATATTTTATAGTGCCAATTTTGGATAAAATCCATTTTTTAGTATAGAAGTTACATGCATTTAAAAATTGGCCCTATAAAAAGGCTTAGAATTATGTTGGCAGCACTGATGTGCATTAGTTGCTCCCAAATAATCTAAAATTTCCGGAACTATTCGTGCACATAATTTAGAGCTGTGGCTTGCATACTTTCTTATATATTGGTATTAGGATAATGAGAGTGAGCATTTATTAACAAATAATAATAATGTTATTGGTTTTACGTCCTTTATAACTACTCTGGCTTTTAGAGACTTCAGGGTGCCGTAATTTTGTCCGGAAGGGGATCTTCAACGTGCCGGTAAATCTACTGACACGGCTCTCTCGCATTTGCACACCCTCAAATGCCAGCTGATTGCGCCAGGATACGAACGAGCAACCTAGGGCCCAGCAAGCGAGAACGTTACCCCTGAGCCACGCAGCCAGCCGCATTTATTAACAATTGGCAGCCATAATGGCTCTCAAGCATAAGCATAGTCATATCTGTTATAGTACACAAAGCACGTACGAAATTTGGTTACAATCCAATTGACAGTATAGATGTTAGATGTACTTAAACATTGGACTTATCAGCAGGCTTAGAATCATCTTGGCAACACTGTCATATATGGGCTCCTTAAAATGTATCTGGAATGTTATTATCCCTGTGTGTGCTAATTTTGGAAAATTTCGCATGCATAACGTCTGAAATATCCAACGTAGAGCTTAAAAGTGAATTGTGATTTTTAGCAGTTGGTAACTCTGAAATCATTTACAATTATGTCCCTGAGATATTCAGATATATATTTCCTTAAACCGAATTTGGTTTCGATAACTGCAATCTTTTAGGTGTTGATAGGGGGAGACACACAAAGACAGACAGACAGACATTTGCCTGGATCGATGCCACAAGTCTATCTCATCATCATTTAAAAAAAAGTGAAAAGTAAGCTAAAAATAGCACGTAGAATATACGATAGCTAATGTATAACATCCTTCCTTAGGTGCTTCGATACTGTGCTGACCAGTACCCTCTGCTTATGGACATTTCACATGTGTTTTACCGCAATCATTGGCCATCAGCGTACAGATGTTACAGATCGTAACGTAAAAGCTTGTATACAAGCACAATTCCGGTATAGGCTTCAATAACGTTATTCGTACCTGCATTACGAGTTCTTATTGGCTCAGCTGCAAGAAATCAAAGATGGAGGAAACTTGTGGATTGAGATTAATAGTTGCAGTTCATTGGCATTATTAATGCAAATCAGTCATTTAGTTCCGTTACGTTGAATACAGGAAAAGGCACTGACTGATTAAACGTATTTCTGACAGTATTTAAGATTTAACTGAAATCATTCAACATTTCGCCATATGGATGAAGCTGTGAACCTGCATAGAACGTGAAATGTGTACGAGTGCTAAGGCGTTAACTTGGTACCTAATGGGTCCTGGGTTAGAGACGCTCCATGGCCAGAATTTTTATTCTTTTTGAATTATTTCGTTGTGTCAACACTACTCTGTGATGCAACTTTTCAACTTCGATTTACTCGCATGATCTAGGGGGGCGATGTTAATAATGGATATTGGTAGGGAAAAATCATTCTATTTTATTATTCGAATTTGTACTTTCCCAATCAAAACCATGAATATTTGTACTATTCTTGAAACTAATATAAGTTTCACAGCACTGATTACTCCACAGTAAAATAATAATAATAATAATAATATTAACAATAATATGAAGTAGTTCCGTGACGATCTAAAGAGCCTAATTTTCTTTATATTAAGACTCATGCCAATGATTAATCTACATAGACCTATCTAGAATAATGACGAGATTAAGTGGGTAATACTAACTTTTCTATTTAGATTGGAATATATCTGAAGTAATGTATTCCAATACAGCTCTACAGTTGGCAGCCTTGGTGACTCTGAATATATTCTTAGTTCCATATTTTAAGGTACAGAATGCACATACAAAATTTGGTTGAAGTCCAATGGATAGTATGAACGTTGCATGCTGTGAAATATTGGATGTATCAGTGCCAGTAAAATCATATTGGCAACAAAGTCAAGAAGGCGTGCTCAGAATTAATCTGAATTATTCCCATATTTTAAAGTGCCAATTTTGGATAAAATCCATTTCTTAGTATACAAGTTACATGCATTTAAAAATTGGCCCTATAAACAGGCTTAGAATTATGTTGGCAGCACTGATGTGCATTAGTTGCTCCCAAATAAACTAAAATTTCCGGAACTATTCGTGCGCAAAATTTAGAGCTGTTGGCTTACATACTTTCTGATATATTAGTATTAGGACAAAGAGAGTGAGCTTTTATTAACACATAATAATAATGTTATTGGTTTTACGTCCCTTTTAACTACTCTGGCTTTTAGAGACTCCGGGGTGCCATAATTTTGTCCAGAAGGGGATCTTCAACGTGCCAGTAAATCTACTGGCACGGCTCTCTCGCATTTGCGCACCCTCAAATGCCAGCTGACTGCGCCAGGATACGAACGAGCAACCTTGGGCCCAGCAAGCGAGAACGTTACCCCTGAGCCACGTAGCCAGCCGCATTTATTAACAATTGGCAGCCATAATGGCTCCCAAGCATAAGCATAGTCATATCTGTTATAGTACACAAAGCACGTACGAAATTTGGTTACAATCCAATTGATAGTATAGATGTTAGATGTACTTAAACATTGGACTTATCAGCAGGCTTAGAATCATCTTGGCAACACTGTCATATATGGGCTCCTTAAAATGTATCTGGAATGTTATTATCCCTGTGCGTGCTAATTTTGGAAAATTTCGCATGCATAACGTCTGAGATATCCAACGTAGAGCTTAAAAGTGAATTGTGATTTTTAGCAGTTGGTAACTCTGAAATCATTTACAATTATGTCCCTGAGATATTCAGATATATATTTCCTTAAACCGAATTTGGTTTCGATAACTGCAATCTTTTAGGGGTTGATAGGGGGAGACACACAAAGACAGACAGACAGACATTTGCCTGGATCGTTGCCATAAGTCTATCTCATCATCATTTAAAAAAAAGTGAAAAGTAAGCTAAAAATGGCACGTAGAATTTACGATAGCTAATGTATAACCTCCTACCTTAGGTGCTTCGATACTGTGCTGACCAGTACCCTCTGCTTATGGACATTTCACATGTGTTGTACCGCAATCATTGGCCATCAGCGTACAGATGTTACAGATCGTAACGTAAAAGTTTGTATACAAGCACAATTCCGGTATAGGCTTCAATAACGTTATTCGTACCTGCATTACGAGTTCTTATTGGCTCAGCTGCAAGAAATCAAAGATGGAGGAAACTTGTGGATTGAGATTAATAGTTGCAGTTCATTGGCATTATTAATGCAAATCAGTCATTTAGTTCCGTTACGTTGAATACAGGAAAAGGCACTGACTGATTAAACGCATTTCTGACAGTATTTAAGATTTAACTGAAATCATTCGACATTTAGCCATATGGATGAAGCTGTGAACCTGCATAGAACGTGAAATGTGTACGAGTGCTAAGGCGTTAACTTGGTACCTAATGGGTCCTGGGTTCGAGACGCTCCATGGCCAGAATTTTTATTCTTTTTGAATTATTTCGTTGTTTCAACACTACTGTGTGATGCAACTTTTCAACTTCGATTTACTCGCATGATCTAGGGGGGCGATGTTAATAATGGATATTGGTAGGGAAAAATCATTCTATTTTATCATTCGAATTTGTACTTTCCCAATCAAAACCATGAATATTTGTACTATTCTTGAAACTAATATAAGTTACACAGCACTGATTACTCCACAGTAAAATAATAATAATAATAATATTAACAATAATATGAAGTAGTTCCGTGACGATCTAAAGAGCCTAATTTTCTTTATATTAAGACTCATGCCAATGATTAATCTACATAGACCTATCTAGAATAATGACGAGATTTAGTGGGTAATACTAACTTTTCTATTTAGATTGGAATATATCTGAAGTAATGTATTCCAATACAGCTCTACAGTTGGCAGCCTTGGTGACTCTGAATATATTCTTAGTTCCATATTTTAAGGTACAGAATGCACATACAAAATTTGGTTGAAGTCCAATGGATAGTATGAACGTTGCATGCTGTGAAATATTGGATGTATCAGTGCGAGTAAAATCATATTGGCAACAACGTCAAGAAGGCGTGCTCAGAATTAATCTGAATTATTCCTATATTTTATAGTGCCAATTTTGGATAAAATCCATTTCTTAGTATAGAAGTTACATGCATTTAAAAATTGGCCCTATAAACAGGCTTAGAATTATGTTGGCAGCACTGATGTGCATTAGTTGCTCCCAAATAATCTAAAATTTCCGGAACTATTCGTGCGCATAATTTAGAGCTGTGGCTTGCATACTTTCTTATATATTGGTATTAGGATAATGAGAGTGAGCATTTATTAACAAATAATAATAATGTTATTGGTTTTACGTCCTTTATAACTACTCTGGCATTTGGAGACTTCGGGGTGCCGTAATTTTGTCCGGAAGGGGATCTTCAACGTGCCAGTAAATCTACTGACACGGCTGTCTGGCATTTGCGCACACTCAAATGCCAGCTGACTGCGCCAGGATACGAACCTGCAACCTTGGGCCAAGCAAGCGAGAACGTTACCCCTGAGCCACGCAGCCAGCCGCATTAATTAACAGTTGGCAGCCCTAATGGCTCTCAAGTATAAGCATAGTCATATCTGTTATAGTACATAAAGCACGTACGAAATTTGGTTAAAATCCAATTGATAGTATAGATGTTAGATGTACTTAAACATTGGACTTATCAGCAGGCTTAGAATCATCTTGGCAACACTGTCATATATGGGCTCCTTAAAATGTATCTGGAATGTTATTATCCCTGTGTGTGCTAATTTTGGAAAATTTCGCATGCATACCGTCTGAGATATCCAACGTAGAGCTTAAAAGTGAATTGTGATTTTTAGCAGTTGGTAACTCTGAAATCATTTACAATTATGTCCCTGAGATATTCAGATATATATTTCCTTAAACCGAATTTGGTTTCGATAACTGCAATCTTTTAGGGGTTGATAGGGGGAGACACACAAAGACAGACAGACAGACAGACAGACAGACATTTGCCTGGATCGATGCCATAAGTCTATCTCATCATCATTTAAAAAAAAGTGAAAAGTAAGCTAAATATAGCACGTAGAATATACGATAGCTAATGTATAACATCCTACCTTAGGTGCTTCGATACTGTGCTGACCAGTACCCTCTGCTTATGGACATTTCACATGTGTTGTACCGCAATCATTGGCCATCAGCGTACAGATGTTACAGATCGTAACGTAAAAGCTTGTATACAAGCACAATTCCGGTATAGGCTTCAATAACGTTATTCGTACCTGCATTACGAGTTCTTATTGGCTCAGCTGCAAGAAATCAAAGATGGAGGAAACTTGTGGATTGAGATTAATAGTTGCAGTTCATTGGCATTATTAACAAATCAGTCATTTAGTTCCGTTACGTTGAATACAGGAAAAGGCACTGACTGATTTAACGCATTTCTGACAGTATTTAAGATTTAACTGAAATCATTCGACATTTAGCCATATGGATGAAGCTGTGAACCTGCATAGAACGTGAAATGTGTACGAGTGCTAAGGCGTTAACTTGGTACCTAATGGGTCCTGGGTTCGAGACATCCATGGCCAGAATTTTTATTCTTTTTGAATTATTTCGTTGTGTCAACACTACTGTGTGATGCAACTTTTCAACTTCGATTTACTCGCATGATCTAGGGGGGCGATGTTAATAATGGATATTGGTAGGGAAAAATCATTCTATTTTATCATTCGAATTTGTACTTTCCCAATCAAAACCATGAATATTTGTACTATTCTTGAAACTAATATAAGTTTCACAGCACTGATTACTCCACAGTAAAATAATAATAATTATAATATTAACAATAATATGAAGTAGTTCCGTGACGATCTAAAGAGCCTAATTTTCTTTATATTTAGACTCATGCCAATGATTAATCTACATAGACCTATCTAGAATAATGACGAGATTAAGTTGGTAATACTAACTTTTCTATTTAGATTGGAATATATCTGAAGTAATGTATACCAATACAGCTCTACAGCTGGCAACCATGGTGACTGGGAATATATACTTAGTTCCATATCTTAAGGTACATAATGCACATACAAAATTTGGTTGAAGTCCAATGGATAGTATGAACGTTGCATGCTGTGAAATATTGGATGTATCAGTGCGAGTAAAATCATATTGGCAACAACGTCAAGAAGGCGTGCTCAGAATTAATCTGAATTATTCCTATATTTTATAGTGCCAATTTTGGATAAAATCCATTTTTAGCCTATTTTCAATTTTGAAAAAATAGGCTTATGAGATCACCTTTTGTCCGTGTGTGTGCGCGTGTGTGTGTGTGTGTGTGTGTGATTCGTGTGTGTGTCCCCCCCTAATAAAATCTAAACGGCAGGAGCGATTTCAATGAAACTCGGAAAGTTCATAGCACTATTCCCGGCGACCTCGACCGTACCCTTCAAATTTTGTTACGACTCACCAATCCAACATGGCGGCTGTGCGAAATATTTCACCAGCATTCAATATCTCCGAAAATATTACCGATATTACCCTGACATTTTCTATGGTGATAGAGGGAACTGCTATAAGTTCACTTATGTGACTTTTGAAAACCTGGTAACTACAAAACCAACATGGCGGCCAAGCTAATTTGCGACTTTTAAATAGACGTTTCTCGCGATTTGACCAACCAAACGCAATGAAACTTGGTACAGTATATGTTTATATACATTGTAATGCACCGACATCTAACTTCGTTCAATTGTTTACATAATCACAAGATGGCGGATGTGCGAAATATTTCACTGGCATTCTATATCTCTGAAACTATTAGCGGTATCTCCCTAAAATTTTGTACGGAGATAAAGGGCACTACTGGAAGTCCATCTATAAGATTTTCAAAAACCGGTTAACTACAAAACGAACATGGCGGCCAAGCGAATTTGTACATTTTAAATAGACCTTTCTCGCGATTTAATGTTCCAAGCGCACTGAGACCTGGTACAGGAAATATTTATACACATTGTAATCCACTGGTATCTAATTTAGTTCAATTGTTTACATAACCTCAAGATGGCGGCAGTGCGAATTTTAAAATTAAGTTTTTATTTCTTGTGATGTAGTCATGCGATCGAAGTGAAAGTTTGAATAATGAATCTACGCAATAATTTTCCTTTAATGGTACATGACTCTATGGCCTATACATTTAACAATCCAACATGGCGACCATCCGCAATATTTAGACGATACTGAATATCTACGAATCTATTTTAGCAATCAAACTGCTTTTTTTAATGTTCATAGGGGCTATGAACTTAAGTTCACCTATAGGACTTTAAATAACCTGGTGATCACAAATCCAACATGGCGGTGACGCGAATTATAAATATTCACATGGACGTTACTCGCAATTTAACCATCCGCGTGCAGTGAAACTTGGTACAGTAAATCTTTATCCGAATGTTAATCCACTGGCATCTAATTTATTTCAATTGTTTCCATAACCTCAAGATGGCAGCTGTGAAAAATTTTTAAATCTCCTTGATTTTTCTTGTGTCCTAATTATGCGATTGAAGTTTGAATACTACACGTTCACAATAATCTGCATGTAACAGTACATAACTCTAGGACCTACATATATAAAATCCAACATGGCGACCATCCGAAATATTTAGTCGGTTCTCAATATCTACGAATCTATTACAGCAATCAAACTGAAATTGTGTATGTTGATAGTGGCAATTAATATAAGTAGGATATATGAAAATAGGCTGTATAGTTCTTTACGGAACTACTTGTTTAGTATAGAAGTTACATGCATTTAAAAATTGGCCCTATAAACAGGCTTAGAATTATGTTGGCAGCACTGATGTGCAATAATTTTGTTGCTCCCAAATAACCTAAAATTTCCGGAACTATTCGTGCGCATAATTTAGAGCTGTGGCTTGCATACTTTCTTATATATTGGTATTAGGATAATGAGAGTGAGCATTTATTAACAAATAATAATAATGTTATTGGTTTTACGTCCTTTATAACTACTCTGGCTTTTAGAGACTTCGGGGTGCCGTAATTTTGTCCGGAAGGGGATCTTCAACGTGCCAGTAAATCTACTGACACGGCTCTCTGGTATTTGCGCACACTCAAATGCCAGCTGACTGCGCCAGGATACGAACCTGCAACCTTGGGCCCAGCAAGCGAGAACGTTACCCCTGAGCCACGCAGCCAGCCGCATTAATTAACAGTTGGCAGCCCTAATGGCTCTCAAGTATAAGCATAGTCATATCTGTTATAGTACACAAAGCACGTACGAAATTTGGTTAAAATCCAATTGATAGTATAGATGTTAGATGTACTTAAACATTGGACTTATCAGCAGGCTTAGAATCATCTTGGCAACACTGTCATATATGGGCTCCTTAAAATGTATCTGGAATGTTATTATCCCTGTGTGTGCTAATTTTGGAAACTGTCGCATGCATAACGTCTGAGATATCCAACGTAGAGCTTAAAAGTGAATTGTGATTTTTAGCAGTTGGTAACTCTGAAATCATTTACAATTATGTCCCTGAGATATTCAGATATATATTTCCTTAAACCGAATTTGGTTTCGATAACTGCAATCTTTTAGGGGTTGATAGGGGGAGACACACAAAGACAGACAGACAGACATTTGCCTGGATCGATGCCATAAGTCTATCTCATCATCATTTTAAAAAAAGTGAAAAATAAGCTAAAAATAGCACGTAGAATATACGATAGCTAATGTATAACATCCTACCTTAGGTGCTTCGATACTGTGCTGACCAGTACCCTCTGCTTATGGACATTTCACATGTGTTGTACCGCAATCATTGGCCATCAGCGTTCTGATGTTACAGATCGTAACGTAAAAGCTTGTATACAAGCACAATTCCGGTATAGGCTTCAATAACGTTATTCGTACCTGCATTACGAGTTCTTATTGGCTCAGCTGCAAGAAATCAAAGATGGAGGAAACTTGTGGATTGAGATTAATAGTTGCAGTTCATTGGCATTATTAATGCAAATCAGTCATTTAGTTCCGTTACGTTGAATACAGGAAAAGGCACTGACTGATTAAACGCATTTCTGACAGTATTTAAGATTTAATTGAAATCATTCGACATTTAGCCATATGGATGAAGCTGTGAACCTGCATACAACGTGAAATGTGTACGAGGGCTAAGACGTTAACTTGGTACATAATGGGTCCTGGGTTCGAGACGCTCCATGGCCAGAATTTTTATTCTTTTTGAATTATTTCGTTGTGTCAACACTACTGTGTGATGCAACTTTTCAACTTCGATTTACTCGCATGATCTAGGGGGGCGATGTTAATAATGGGTATTGGTAGGGAAAAATCATTCTATTTTATCATTCGAATTTGTACTTTCCCAATCAAAACCATGAATATTTGTACTATTCTTGAAACTAATATAAGTTTCACAGCACTGATTACTCCACAGTAAAATAATAATAATAATAATAATATTAACAATAATATGAAGTAGTTCCGTGACGATCTAAAGAGCCTAATTTTCTTTATATTAAGACTCATGCCAATGATTAATCTACATAGACCTATCTAGAATAATGACGAGATTAAGTTGGTAATACTAACTTTTCTATTTAGATTGGAATATATCTGAAGTAATGTATACCAATACAGATCTACAGTTGGCAACCATGGTGACTGGGAATATATTCTTAGTTCCATATCTTAAGGTACATAATGCACATACAAAATTTGGTTGAAGTCCAATGGATAGTATGAACGTTGCATGCTGTGAAATATTGGATGTATCAGTGCGAGTAAAATCATATTGGCAACAACGTCAAGAAGGCGTGCTCAGAATTAATCTGAATTATTCCTATATTTTATAGTGCCAATTTTGGATAAAATCCATTTTTTAGTATAGAAGTTACATGCATTTAAAAATTGGCCCTATAAACAGGCTTAGAATTATGTTGGCAGCACTGATGTGCATTAGTTGCTCCCAAATAATCTAAAATTTCCGGAACTATTCGTGCACATAATTTAGAGCTGTGGCTTGCATACTTTCTTATATATTGGTATTAGGATAATGAGAGTGAGCATTTATTAACAAATAATAATAATGTTATTGGTTTTACGTCCTTTATAACTACTCTGGCTTTTAGAGACTTCAGGGTGCCGTAATTTTGTCCGGAAGGGGATCTTCAACGTGCCGGTAAATCTACTGACACGGCTCTCTCGCATTTGCACACCCTCAAATGCCAGCTGATTGCGCCAGGATACGAACGAGCAACCTTGGGCCCAGCAAGCGAGAACGTTACCCCTGAGCCACGCAGCCAGCCGCATTTATTAACAATTGGCAGCCATAATGGCTCTCAAGCATAAGCATAGTCATATCTGTTATAGTACACAAAGCACGTACGAAATTTGGTTACAATCCAATTGACAGTATAGATGTTAGATGTACTTAAACATTGGACTTATCAGCAGGCTTAGAATCATCTTGGCAACACTGTCATATATGGGCTCCTTAAAATGTATCTGGAATGTTATTATCCCTGTGTGTGCTAATTTTGGAAAATTTCGCATGCATAACGTCTGAAATATCCAGCGTAGAGCTTAAAAGTGAATTGTGATTTTTAGCAGTTGGTAACTCTGAAATCATTTACAATTATGTCCCTGAGATATTCAGATATATATTTCCTTAAACCGAATTTGGTTTCGATAACTGCAATCTTTTAGGTGTTGATAGGGGGAGACACACAAAGACAGACAGACAGACATTTGCCTGGATCGATGCCACAAGTCTATCTCATCATCATTTAAAAAAAAGTGAAAAGTAAGCTAAAAATAGCACGTAGAATATACGATAGCTAATGTATAACATCCTTCCTTAGGTGCTTCGATACTGTGCTGACCAGTACCCTCTGCTTATGGACATTTCACATGTGTTGTACCGCAATCATTGGCCATCAGCGTACAGATGTTACAGATCGTAACGTAAAAGCTTGTATACAAGCACAATTCCGGTATAGGCTTCAATAACGTTATTCGTACCTGCATTACGAGTTCTTATTGGCTCAGCTGCAAGAAATCAAAGATGGAGGAAACTTGTGGATTGAGATTAATAGTTGCAGTTCATTGGCATTATTAATGCAAATCAGTCATTTAGTTCCGTTACGTTGAATACAGGAAAAGGCACTGACTGATTAAACGTATTTCTGACAGTATTTAAGATTTAACTGAAATCATTCAACATTTCGCCATATGGATGAAGCTGTGAACCTGCATAGAACGTGAAATGTGTACGAGTGCTAAGGCGTTAACTTGGTACCTAATGGGTCCTGGGTTAGAGACGCTCCATGGCCAGAATTTTTATTCTTTTTGAATTATTTCGTTGTGTCAACACTACTCTGTGATGCAACTTTTCAACTTCGATTTACTCGCATGATCTAGGGGGGCGATGTTAATAATGGATATTGGTAGGGAAAAATCATTCTATTTTATTATTCGAATTTGTACTTTCCCAATCAAAACCATGAATATTTGTACTATTCTTGAAACTAATATAAGTTTCACAGCACTGATTACTCCACAGTAAAATAATAATAATAATAATAATAATATTAACAATAATATGAAGTAGTTCCGTGACGATCTAAAGAGCCTAATTTTCTTTATATTAAGACTCATGCCAATGATTAATCTACATAGACCTATCTAGAATAATGACGAGATTAAGTGGGTAATACTAACTTTTCTATTTAGATTGGAATATATCTGAAGTAAT
The DNA here is from genome assembly GCA_946902985.2 of Meconema thalassinum. NCBI lineage: Eukaryota > Metazoa > Arthropoda > Insecta > Orthoptera > Tettigoniidae > Meconema > Meconema thalassinum. Next base: position 143,515,967 of record OX336390.1, read on the forward strand.
GTATTCCAATACAGCTCTACAGTTGGCAGCCTTGGTGACTCTGAATATATTCTTAGTTCCATATTTTAAGGTACAGAATGCACATACAAAATTTGGTTGAAGTCCAATGGATAGTATGAACGTTGCATGCTGTGAAATATTGGATGTATCAGTGCCAGTAAAATCATATTGGCAACAAAGTCAAGAAGGCGTGCTCAGAATTAATCTGAATTATTCCCATATTTTAAAGTGCCAATTTTGGATAAAATCCATTTCTTAGTATACAAGTTACATGCATTTAAAAATTGGCCCTATAAACAGGCTTAGAATTATGTTGGCAGCACTGATGTGCATTAGTTGCTCCCAAATAAACTAAAATTTCCGGAACTATTCGTGCGCAAAATTTAGAGCTGTTGGCTTACATACTTTCTGATATATTAGTATTAGGACAAAGAGAGTGAGCTTTTATTAACACATAATAATAATGTTATTGGTTTTACGTCCCTTTTAACTACTCTGGCTTTTAGAGACTCCGGGGTGCCATAATTTTGTCCAGAAGGGGATCTTCAACGTGCCAGTAAATCTACTGGCACGGCTCTCTCGCATTTGCGCACCCTCAAATGCCTGCTGACTGCGCCAGGATACGAACGAGCAACCTTGGGCCCAGCAAGCGAGAACGTTACCCCTGAGCCACGTAGCCAGCCGCATTTATTAACAATTGGCAGCCATAATGGCTCCCAAGCATAAGCATAGTCATATCTGTTATAGTACACAAAGCACGTACGAAATTTGGTTACAATCCAATTGATAGTATAGATGTTAGATGTACTTAAACATTGGACTTATCAGCAGGCTTAGAATCATCTTGGCAACACTGTCATATATGGGCTCCTTAAAATGTATCTGGAATGTTATTATCCCTGTGTGTGCTAATTTTGGAAAATTTCGCATGCATAACGTCTGAGATATCCAACGTAGAGCTTAAAAGTGAATTGTGATTTTTAGCAGTTGGTAACTCTGAAATCATTTACAATTATGTCCCTGAGATATTCAGATATATATTTCCTTAAACCGAATTTGGTTTCGATAACTGCAATCTTTTAGGGGTTGATAGGGGGAGACACACAAAGACAGACAGACAGACATTTGCCTGGATCGTTGCCATAAGTCTATCTCATCATCATTTAAAAAAAAGTGAAAAGTAAGCTAAAAATGGCACGTAGAATTTACGATAGCTAATGTATAACCTCCTACCTTAGGTGCTTCGATACTGTGCTGACCAGTACCCTCTGCTTATGGACATTTCACATGTGTTGTACCGCAATCATTGGCCATCAGCGTACAGATGTTACAGATCGTAACGTAAAAGTTTGTATACAAGCACAATTCCGGTATAGGCTTCAATAACGTTATTCGTACCTGCATTACGAGTTCTTATTGGCTCAGCTGCAAGAAATCAAAGATGGAGGAAACTTGTGGATTGAGATTAATAGTTGCAGTTCATTGGCATTATTAATGCAAATCAGTCATTTAGTTCCGTTACGTTGTATACAGGAAAAGGCACTGACTGATTAAACGTATTTCTGACAGTATTTAAGATTTAACTGAAATCATTCAACATTTCGCCATATGGATGAAGCTGTGAACCTGCATAGAACGTGAAATGTGTACGAGTGCTAAGGCGTTAACTTGGTACCTAATGGGTCCTGGGTTAGAGACGCTCCATGGCCAGAATTTTTATTCTTTTTGAATTATTTCGTTGTGTCAACACTACTCTGTGATGCAACTTTTCAACTTCGATTTACTCGCATGATCTAGGGGGGCGATGTTAATAATGGATATTGGTAGGGAAAAATCATTCTATTTTATTATTCGAATTTGTACTTTCCCAATCAAAACCATGAATATTTGTACTATTCTTGAAACTAATATAAGTTTCACAGCACTGATTACTCCACAGTAAAATAATAATAATAATAATAATATTAACAATAATATGAAGTAGTTCCGTGACGATCTAAAGAGCCTAATTTTCTTTATATTAAGACTCATGCCAATGATTAATCTACATAGACCTATCTAGAATAATGACGAGATTAAGTGGGTAATACTAACTTTTCTATTTAGATTGGAATATATCTGAAGTAATGTATTCCAATACAGCTCTACAGTTGGCAGCCTTGGTGACTCTGAATATATTCTTAGTTCCATATTTTAAGGTACAGAATGCACATACAAAATTTGGTTGAAGTCCAATGGATAGTATGAACGTTGCATGCTGTGAAATATTGGATGTATCAGTGCCAGTAAAATCATATTGGCAACAAAGTCAAGAAGGCGTGCTCAGAATTAATCTGAATTATTCCCATATTTTAAAGTGCCAATTTTGGATAAAATCCATTTCTTAGTATACAAGTTACATGCATTTAAAAATTGGCCCTATAAACAGGCTTAGAATTATGTTGGCAGCACTGATGTGCATTAGTTGCTCCCAAATAAACTAAAATTTCCGGAACTATTCGTGCGCAAAATTTAGAGCTGTTGGCTTACATACTTTCTGATATATTAGTATTAGGACAAAGAGAGTGAGCTTTTATTAACACATAATAATAATGTTATTGGTTTTACGTCCCTTTTAACTACTCTGGCTTTTAGAGACTCCGGGGTGCCATAATTTTGTCCAGAAGGGGATCTTCAACGTGCCAGTAAATCTACTGGCACGGCTCTCTCGCATTTGCGCACCCTCAAATGCCTGCTGACTGCGCCAGGATACGAACGAGCAACCTTGGGCCCAGCAAGCGAGAACGTTACCCCTGAGCCACGTAGCCAGCCGCATTTATTAACAATTGGCAGCCATAATGGCTCCCAAGCATAAGCATAGTCATATCTGTTATAGTACACAAAGCACGTACGAAATTTGGTTACAATCCAATTGATAGTATAGATGTTAGATGTACTTAAACATTGGACTTATCAGCAGGCTTAGAATCATCTTGGCAACACTGTCATATATGGGCTCCTTAAAATGTATCTGGAATGTTATTATCCCTGTGTGTGCTAATTTTGGAAAATTTCGCATGCATAACGTCTGAGATATCCAACGTAGAGCTTAAAAGTGAATTGTGATTTTTAGCAGTTGGTAACTCTGAAATCATTTACAATTATGTCCCTGAGATATTCAGATATATATTTCCTTAAACCGAATTTGGTTTCGATAACTGCAATCTTTTAGGGGTTGATAGGGGGAGACACACAAAGACAGACAGACAGACATTTGCCTGGATCGTTGCCATAAGTCTATCTCATCATCATTTAAAAAAAAGTGAAAAGTAAGCTAAAAATGGCACGTAGAATTTACGATAGCTAATGTATAACCTCCTACCTTAGGTGCTTCGATACTGTGCTGACCAGTACCCTCTGCTTATGGACATTTCACATGTGTTGTACCGCAATCATTGGCCATCAGCGTACATATGTTACAGATCGTAACGTAAAAGTTTGTATACAAGCACAATTCCGGTATAGGCTTCAATAACGTTATTCGTACCTGCATTACGAGTTCTTATTGGCTCAGCTGCAAGAAATCAAAGATGGAGGAAACTTGTGGATTGAGATTAATAGTTGCAGTTCATTGGCATTATTAATGCAAATCAGTCATTTAGTTCCGTTACGTTGAATACAGGAAAAGGCACTGACTGATTAAACGCATTTCTGACAGTATTTAAGATTTAACTGAAATCATTCGACATTTAGCCATATGGATGAAGCTGTGAACCTGCATAGAACGTGAAATGTGTACGAGTGCTAAGGCGTTAACTTGGTACCTAATGGGTCCTGGGTTCGAGACGCTCCATGGCCAGAATTTTTATTCTTTTTGAATTATTTCGTTGTTTCAACACTACTGTGTGATGCAACTTTTCAACTTCGATTTACTCGCATGATCTAGGGGGGCGATGTTAATAATGGATATTGGTAGGGAAAAATCATTCTATTTTATCATTCGAATTTGTACTTTCCCAATCAAAACCATGAATATTTGTACTATTCTTGAAACTAATATAAGTTACACAGCACTGATTACTCCACAGTAAAATAATAATAATAATAATATTAACAATAATATGAAGTAGTTCCGTGACGATCTAAAGAGCCTAATTTTCTTTATATTAAGACTCATGCCAATGATTAATCTACATAGACCTATCTAGAATAATGACGAGATTAAGTGGGTAATACTAACTTTTCTATTTAGATTGGAATATATCTGAAGTAATGTATTCCAATACAGCTCTACAGTTGGCAGCCTTGGTGACTCTGAATATATTCTTAGTTCCATATTTTAAGGTACAGAATGCACATACAAAATTTGGTTGAAGTCCAATGGATAGTATGAACGTTGCATGCTGTGAAATATTGGATGTATCAGTGCGAGTAAAATCATATTGGCAACAACGTCAAGAAGGCGTGCTCAGAATTAATCTGAATTATTCCTATATTTTATAGTGCCAATTTTGGATAAAATCCATTTCTTAGTATAGAAGTTACATGCATTTAAAAATTGGCCCTATAAACAGGCTTAGAATTATGTTGGCAGCACTGATGTGCATTAGTTGCTCCCAAATAATCTAAAATTTCCGGAACTATTCGTGCGCATAATTTAGAGCTGTGGCTTGCATACTTTCTTATATATTGGTATTAGGATAATGAGAGTGAGCATTTATTAACAAATAATAATAATGTTATTGGTTTTACGTCCTTTATAACTACTCTGGCATTTGGAGACTTCGGGGTGCCGTAATTTTGTCCGGAAGGGGATCTTCAACGTGCCAGTAAATCTACTGACACGGCTGTCTGGCATTTGCGCACACTCAAATGCCAGCTGACTGCGCCAGGATACGAACCTGCAACCTTGGGCCAAGCAAGCGAGAACGTTACCCCTGAGCCACGCAGCCAGCCGCATTAATTAACAGTTGGCAGCCCTAATGGCTCTCAAGTATAAGCATAGTCATATCTGTTATAGTACATAAAGCACGTACGAAATTTGGTTAAAATCCAATTGATAGTATAGATGTTTGATGTACTTAAACATTGGACTTATCAGCAGGCTTAGAATCATCTTGGCAACACTGTCATATATGGGCTCCTTAAAATGTATCTGGAATGTTATTATCCCTGTGTGTGCTAATTTTGGAAAATTTCGCATGCATACCGTCTGAGATATCCAACGTAGAGCTTAAAAGTGAATTGTGATTTTTAGCAGTTGGTAACTCTGAAATCATTTACAATTATGTCCCTGAGATATTCAGATATATATTTCCTTAAACCGAATTTGGTTTCGATAACTGCAATCTTTTAGGGGTTGATAGGGGGAGACACACAAAGACAGACAGACAGACATTTGCCTGGATCGATGCCATAAGTCTATCTCATCATCATTTAAAAAAAAGTGAAAAGTAAGCTAAATATAGCACGTAGAATATACGATAGCTAATGTATAACATCCTACCTTAGGTGCTTCGATACTGTGCTGACCAGTACCCTCTGCTTATGGACATTTCACATGTGTTGTACCGCAATCATTGGCCATCAGCGTACAGATGTTACAGATCGTAACGTAAAAGCTTGTATACAAGCACAATTCCGGTATAGGCTTCAATAACGTTATTCGTACCTGCATTACGAGTTCTTATTGGCTCAGCTGCAAGAAATCAAAGATGGAGGAAACTTGTGGATTGAGATTAATAGTTGCAGTTCATTGGCATTATTAATGCAAATCAGTCATTTAGTTCCGTTACGTTGAATACAGGAAAAGGCACTGACTGATTTAACGCATTTCTGACAGTATTTAAGATTTAACTGAAATCATTCGACATTTAGCCATATGGATGAAGCTGTGAACCTGCATAGAACGTGAAATGTGTACGAGTGCTAAGGCGTTAACTTGGTACCTAATGGGTCCTGGGTTCGAGACATCCATGGCCAGAATTTTTATTCTTTTTGAATTATTTCGTTGTGTCAACACTACTGTGTGATGCAACTTTTCAACTTCGATTTACTCGCATGATCTAGGGGGGCGATGTTAATAATGGATATTGGTAGGGAAAAATCATTCTATTTTATCATTCGAATTTGTACTTTCCCAATCAAAACCATGAATATTTGTACTATTCTTGAAACTAATATAAGTTTCACAGCACTGATTACTCCACAGTAAAATAATAATAATTATAATATTAACAATAATATGAAGTAGTTCCGTGACGATCTAAAGAGCCTAATTTTCTTTATATTTAGACTCATGCCAATGATTAATCTACATAGACCTATCTAGAATAATGACGAGATTAAGTTGGTAATACTAACTTTTCTATTTAGATTGGAATATATCTGAAGTAATGTATACCAATACAGCTCTACAGCTGGCAACCATGGTGACTGGGAATATATACTTAGTTCCATATCTTAAGGTACATAATGCACATACAAAATTTGGTTGAAGTCCAATGGATAGTATGAACGTTGCATGCTGTGAAATATTGGATGTATCAGTGCGAGTAAAATCATATTGGCAACAACGTCAAGAAGGCGTGCTCAGAATTAATCTGAATTATTCCTATATTTTATAGTGCCAATTTTGGATAAAATCCATTTTTAGCCTATTTTCAATTTTGAAAAAATAGGCTTATGAGATCACCTTTTGTCCGTGTGTGTGCGCGCGTGTGTGTGTGTGTGTGTGTGTGATTCGTGTGTGTGTCCCCCCCTAATAAAATCTAAACGGCAGGAGCGATTTCAATGAAACTCGGAAAGTTCATAGCACTATTCCCGGCGACCTCGACCGTGCCCTTCAAATTTTGTTACGACTCACCAATCCAACATGGCGGCTGTGCGAAATATTTCACCAGCATTCAATATCTCCGAAAATATTACCGATATTACCCTGACATTTTCTATGGTGATAGAGGGAACTGCTATAAGTTCACTTATGTGACTTTTGAAAACCTGGTAACTACAAAACCAACATGGCGGCCAAGCTAATTTGCGACTTTTAAATAGACGTTTCTCGCGATTTGACCAACCAAACGCAATGAAACTTGGTACAGTATATGTTTATATACATTGTAATGCACCGACATCTAACTTCGTTCAATTGTTTACATAATCACAAGATGGCGGATGTGCGAAATATTTCACTGGCATTCTATATCTCTGAAACTATTAGCGGTATCTCCCTAAAATTTTGTACGGAGATAAAGGGCACTACTGGAAGTCCATCTATAAGATTTTCAAAAACCGGTTAACTACAAAACGAACATGGCGGCCAAGCGAATTTGTACATTTTAAATAGACCTTTCTCGCGATTTAATGTTCCAAGCGCACTGAGACCTGGTACAGGAAATATTTATACACATTGTAATCCACTGGTATCTAATTTAGTTCAATTGTTTACATAACCTCAAGATGGCGGCAGTGCGAATTTTAAAATTAAGTTTTTATTTCTTGTGATGTAGTCATGCGATCGAAGTGAAAGTTTGAATAATGAATCTACGCAATAATTTTCCTTTAATGGTACATGACTCTATGGCCTATACATTTAACAATCCAACATGGCGACCATCCGCAATATTTAGACGATACTGAATATCTACGAATCTATTTTAGCAATCAAACTGCTTTTTTTAATGTTCATAGGGGCTATGAACTTAAGTTCACCTATAGGACTTTAAATAACCTGGTGATCACAAATCCAACATGGCGGTGACGCGAATTATAAATATTCACATGGACGTTACTCGCAATTTAACCATCCGCGTGCAGTGAAACTTGGTACAGTAAATCTTTATCCGAATGTTAATCCACTGGCATCTAATTTATTTCAATTGTTTCCATAACCTCAAGATGGCAGCTGTGAAAAATTTTTAAATCTCCTTGATTTTTCTTGTGTCCTAATTATGCGATTGAAGTTTGAATACTACACGTTCACAATAATCTGCATGTAACAGTACATAACTCTAGGACCTACATATATAAAATCCAACATGGCGACCATCCGAAATATTTAGTCGGTTCTCAATATCTACGAATCTATTACAGCAATCAAACTGAAATTGTGTATGTTGATAGTGGCAATTAATATAAGTAGGATATATGAAAATAGGCTGTATAGTTCTTTACGGAACTACTTGTTTAGTATAGAAGTTACATGCATTTAAAAATTGGCCCTATAAACAGGCTTAGAATTATGTTGGCAGCACTGATGTGCAATAATTTTGTTGCTCCCAAATAACCTAAAATTTCCGGAACTATTCGTGCGCATAATTTAGAGCTGTGGCTTGCATACTTTCTTATATATTGGTATTAGGATAATGAGAGTGAGCATTTATTAACAAATAATAATAATGTTATTGGTTTTACGTCCTTTATAACTACTCTGGCTTTTAGAGACTTCGGGGTGCCGTAATTTTGTCCGGAAGGGGATCTTCAACGTGCCAGTAAATCTACTGACACGGCTCTCTGGCATTTGCGCACACTCAAATGCCAGCTGACTGCGCCAGGATACGAACCTGCAACCTTGGGCCCAGCAAGCGAGAACGTTACCCCTGAGCCACGCAGCCAGCCGCATTAATTAACAGTTGGCAGCCCTAATGGCTCTCAAGTATAAGCATAGTCATATCTGTTATAGTACACAAAGCACGTACGAAATTTGGTTAAATTCCAATTGATAGTATAGATGTTAGATGTACTTAAACATTGGACTTATCAGCAGGCTTAGAATCATCTTGGCAACACTGTCATATATGGGCTCCTTAAAATGTATCTGGAATGTTATTATCCCTGTGTGTGCTAATTTTGGAAACTGTCGCATGCATAACGTCTGAGATATCCAACGTAGAGCTTAAAAGTGAATTGTGATTTTTAGCAGTTGGTAACTCTGAAATCATTTACAATTATGTCCCTGAGATATTCAGATATATATTTCCTTAAACCGAATTTGGTTTCGATAACTGCAATCTTTTAGGGGTTGATAGGGGGAGACACACAAAGACAGACAGACAGACATTTGCCTGGATCGATGCCATAAGTCTATCTCATCATCATTTTAAAAAAAGTGAAAAATAAGCTAAAAATAGCACGTAGAATATACGATAGCTAATGTATAACATCCTACCTTAGGTGCTTCGATACTGTGCTGACCAGTACCCTCTGCTTATGGACATTTCACATGTGTTGTACCGCAATCATTGGCCATCAGCGTTCTGATGTTACAGATCGTAACGTAAAAGCTTGTATACAAGCACAATTCCGGTATAGGCTTCAATAACGTTATTCGTACCTGCATTACGAGTTCTTATTGGCTCAGCTGCAAGAAATCAAAGATGGAGGAAACTTGTGGATTGAGATTAATAGTTGCAGTTCATTGGCATTATTAATGCAAATCAGTCATTTAGTTCCGTTACGTTGAATACAGGAAAAGGCACTGACTGATTAAACGCATTTCTGACAGTATTTAAGATTTAATTGAAATCATTCGACATTTAGCCATATGGATGAAGCTGTGAACCTGCATACAACGTGAAATGTGTACGAGGGCTAAGGCGTTAACTTGGTACATAATGGGTCCTGGGTTCGAGACGCTCCATGGCCAGAATTTTTATTCTTTTTGAATTATTTCGTTGTGTCAACACTACTGTGTGATGCAACTTTTCAACTTCGATTTACTCCCATGATCTAGGGGGGCGATGTTAATAATGGATATTGGTAGGGAAAAATTATTCTATTTTATCATTCGAATTTGTACTTTCCCAATCAAAACCATGAATATTTGTACTATTCTTGAAACTAATATAAGTTTCACAGCACTGATTACTCCACAGTAAAATAATAATAATAATAATATTAACAATAATATGAAGTAGTTCCGTGACGATCTAAAGAGCCTAATTTTCTTTATATTAAGACTCATGCCAATGATTAATCTACATAGACCTATCTAGAATAATGACGAGATTAAGTGGGTAATACTAACTTTTCTATTTAGATTGGAATATATCTGAAGTAATGTATTCCAATACAGCTCTACAGTTGGCAGCCTTGGTGACTCTGAATATATTCTTAGTTCCATATCTTAAGGTACAGAATGCACATACAAAATTTGGTTGAAGTCCAATGGATAGTATGAACGTTGCATGCTGTGAAATATTGGATGTATCAGTGCGAGTAAAATCATATTGGCATCAACGTCAAGAAGGCGTGCTCAGAATTAATCTGAATTATTCCTATATTTTATAGTGCCAATTTTGGATAAAATCCATTTCTTAGTATACATGTTACATGCATTTAAAAATTGGCCCTATAAACAGGCTTAGAATTATGTTGGCAGCACTGATGTGCATTAGCTGCTCCCAAATAAACTAAACTTTCCGGAACTATTCGTGCGCAAAATTTAGAGCTGTTGGCTTACATACTTTCTGATATATTGGTATTAGGATAAAGAGAGTGAGCTTTTATTAACAAATAATAATAATGTTATTGGTTTTACGTCCCTTTTAACTACTCTGGCTTTTAGAGACTCCGGGGTGCCGTAATTTTGTCCAGAAGGGGATCTTCAACGTGCCAGTAAATCTACTGACACGGCTCTCTCGCATTTGCGCACACTCAAATGCCAGCTGACTGCGCCAGGATACGAACGAGCAACCTTGGGCCCAGCAAGCGAGAACGTTACCCCTGAAAAACGCAGCCAGCCGCATTTATTAACAATTGGCAGCCATAATGGCTCTCAAGCATAAGCATAGTCATATCTGTTATAGTACACAAAGCACGTACGAAATTTGGTTACAATCCAATTGATAGTATAGATGTTAGATGTACTTAAACATTGGACTTATCAGCAGGCTTAGAATCATCTTGGCAACACTGTCATATTAGGGCTCCTTAAAATGTATCTGGAATGTTATTACCCCTGTGTGTGCTAATTTTGGGAAAATTCGCATGCTTAACGTCTGACATATCCAGCGGAGAGGTTAAAAGTGAATTGTGATTTTTAGCAGTTGGTAACTCTGAAATCATTTACAATTATGTCCCTGAGATATTCAGATATATATTTCCTTAAACCGAATTTGGTTTCGATAACTGCAATCTTTTAGGGGTTGATAGGGGGAGACACACAAAGACAGACAGACAGACAGACATTTGCCTGGATCGATGCCATAAGTCTATCTCATCATCATTTAAAAAAAAAGTGAAAAGTAAGCTAAAAATAGCACGTAGAATATACGATAGCCAATGTATAACATCCTACCTTAGGTGCTTCGATACTGTGCTGACCAGTACCCTCTGCTTATGGACATTTCACATGTGTTGTACCGCAATCATTGGCCATCAGCGTACAGATGTTACAGATCGTAACGTAAAAGCTTGTATACAAGCACAATTCCGGTATAGGCTTCAATAACGTTATTCGTACCTGCATTACGAGTTCTTATTGACTCAGCTGCAAGAAATCAAAGATGGAGGAAACTTGTGGATTGAGATTAATAGTTGCAGTTCATTGGCATTATTAATGCAAATCAGCCATTTAGTTCCGTTACGTTGAATACAGGAAAAGGCACTGACTGATTAAACGCATTTCTGACAGTACTTAAGATTTAACTGAAATCATTCGACATTTAGCCATATGGATGAAGCTGTGAACCTCCATAGAATGTGAAATGTGTAAGAGTGCTAAGGCGTTAACTTGGTACCTAATGGTTCCTGGGTTCGAGACGCTCCATGGCCAGAATTTTTATTCTTTTTGAATTATTTCGTTGTGTCAACAGTACTGTGTGATGCAACTTTTCAACTTCGATTTACTCGCATGATCTAGGGGGGCGATGTTAATAATGGATATTGGTAGGGAAAAATCATTCTATTTTATCATTCGAATTTGTACTTTCCCAATCAAAACCATGAATATTTGTACTATTCTTGAAACTAATATAAGTTTCACAGCACTGATTACTCCACAGTAAAATAATAATAATAATAATATTAACAATAATATGAAAGTAGTTCTGTGACGATCTAAAGAGTCTAATTTTCTTTATATTTAAGATTCATGCCAATGATTAATCTACATTGACCTATCTAGAATAATGACGAGATTAAGTTGGAAATACTAAATTTTCTATTTAGATTGGAATATATCTGAAGTAATGTATTCCAATACAGCTCTACAGTTGGCAGCCTTGGTGACTCTGAATATATTCTCAGTTCCATATTTTAAGGTACAGAATGCACATACAAAATGTCCAATGGATTGTATGGACGTTGCATGCTGTGAAATATTGGATGTATCAGTGCGAGTAAAATCATACTGGCAACATGTCAAGAAGGCGTTTTCAGAATTAATCTGAATTATTCCTATATTTTATAGTGCCAATTTTGGATAAAATCAATTTCTTAGTATAGAAGTTCAATTTCAACTATTTCCAACTGTGGCTACCACATGCTTCTGTCACAAACACTGGCGGAGAACGTTGGAACTTGATAGAGCGTTTCTAACTCGCCAAATATAACCTAAATTTTTTTCTACACACTACCAATTGTAATGGTAGGTGCTTTTACGTGCCATAAATCTATGACATGGGCACGCCTGCTTTATTTCCCCTTCGAAGAAAGGCATACTGAAGGATTTTAACGCTCTTAACCAATCCGACGACTTTGGCCGGGTTTGAACACGCCATCTTGGGCTTAGCAGTTCAGCATGCTATCGACCACGCCACCGAAGCCCCCCTTATAGAAGTAATACAGGGTGAAGAAATATGCCGTACTTGGAGGTCGTCATGCGACTTCTCATCCAAATGCAAGACAAAAGTTTCTATAGCAAAATCGGAGCGGGTGTTACTTGAAAAGACGAGTATGAAAACGAGAAGCCGGCAACACTGTCGCATCCTGCGGCGGAATGTGTAACATATCACCGTACCTGCCGTCGTAGCTCACTGAGTAGGCTGCTGTATTATCCAAACTACAACCGCCAACGAAGTACGGTTCGAATCTACGTCAGGTCGTCGTTTTGTGTGACGTCAGTTCGTGGCTCTGTGAAGATAAGACTGGACTTCAAACGATTTTTCTTTCGTAGTCAGTTTACCCTCCCACGGACTCAGCGAGAGATCCCACCTTTACCTCCTCTACGGGCAGTGTCCTGGCGCTTGAGAGTGAGTCGGGGGATCCAACTGGGGAGGCGGGACTAGCACCTCACCCAATGCGGCCTCACCTGCAAAGCGAACAGGGGGCCTCATGTGGGATGGGACGGGATGGGAAGAATAGAAAGGATAGACAAGGAATAGGGAAGGAGGCGACCGTGGCCAGACGGTAGGGACCATCCCGGCATTTGCCCGAAGACGAAGTGGGCAACCACGAAAAACCACGTCGAGGATGGATGTGGTGGGAATCGAACCCCATCTACTCATTTGGACCACCAGAGGCTGAGTAGATCCCGTTCCAGTCCTCATACCACTTTTCAAATTTCGTGGCAGCGTACGGAATGGAATTATTGTGCGTATCATAATGGGCAATCTAGTGTATATCATTGGATGCAGACGATGTTACTGGCTTTATTTGTGCCATGGACGAAACTAAGTGGTCGTTTACGTATGTAAGAGGCTCATGTTATGTTTTAATGTTTAAATAAAGGTAACAGAAGGAAATAATATAAGAGATGAAGACACTTTGGACAGAGAAGTTGTTATGTTTGTAAGTACGCCAGGGTAGAGTGGAAAGGAAACCTGGGGCGAAGTGGTCTGAGGACAGAAAGAAGCAACATAGTCTAAGAACGAAGAAATATTGGGAAGAAAACAACAAAGAGTGAAGAATTGAAATTGGTGCGTGGTCCGTAGCGGGTCTCATCGAAATAAGAAAGAAGTAGAGAAGTAACAGCAATGGTAAGACACAGTACACAACATAATGTATTGATTGCATTGTGGAGGTGTACATTGGATACAATTTGAGACTTTAACTGAAGAACTCTTTGACGCGAACGCCATTGGACCATAACCAACCTTCACGGCATACCTTTTCGCACTGAGCTAATGAGACAGCACCGGCACAGCGCAGACTTCATGCGTGCTGTTCTCTTGGCCATGCTGCACGCAGTTACAGCGTTGCCAGAGCCTCGTTTCTTAACTCGCATTTCTATTAAACGTATTGGCGGGACCAGACCTTCCTAGATAAGCCTTTGCCATGAATTTCGACGAGGAACCGCATGCTGACCTCCAAGTACGGGATTTGTTCTTCATCTTGTACATAGTATATACAACATTATGTATAATATTTGACGCAATCAAAGTTTTTGATATTTCAGAGGAAACCTCTGGTTGGTTATGATAGGATTACTGGTATGCTACTGGTAGAGCGTATGTTAGTACAGTATATGATAATTAGTAAACAATATTTTAACTTCTTCTTCGACATAATTGATTTTTCAGTACGGTATGTTTAGGCTTTAGAGATCATATCAGCAACGGGTTGTGTATCATTCACAGCATTCCAATACAAAATAATTTTTCTTGTAACAATAAATGTACTGTGTGAAATGAAAGGGAACAAAGAGCAAATTCCATTATTCATTTAAAGACAAGACGGAAAATGGCTAAGTTGCTCCAACGCGTAGCCCACTACTGCATGTTGTTTGATGTGGTGGTACGTTTAAATTTACGCTGCGATTTGTCGTCAACGGTATGAATGGCATTATTTACTTTTAAACCAGAATTACACTGCTGTTAATGAATACGACAACCCACCCGGCACTTTCTACTGTTAAAGCGATAGAGAGACTTGAGGTGTCCCACCTGTTATGACGAGACTTCTTGAATTGAGTCATCTCATGAGCACGTTCTGTCCAAGCGGAGCCTCGCTCACAGTAGTGTTGTGCCCAGGTGCGGGAGTGATTAATCTGCCAATGGATTTCAATTTTAAATAAAGGGAGGAGGAAATAGAGAACAGCATTCATAAGAGAAATAGCAAATGGAAGGGGTGACACATAGGTTTTAATATTGTATTAGACAAATGGGTTGTTGATTGTGTTCAATGTTAATAGTTAATTTTCAAGAGGAAGAGTACGTAGTATATGATTAGGCACAGATGTTCATGACCAGAAGGTGAAATTATATTGATGTATGTGTTACAAAATCATCGTAAAATCAGTGTGGAGGTATGTGTCCATGATATACGATCCATCTCCAATGCAAGTGTGAAAGAATTTCTGAGATATGGCCAAACATTTTTAAATATTTAAAAAAAAAATACAAAAATATATCTGTTGAAGCTCGACCCAAGTTGAAGACAAATTGCTGAAATGGCAAGATAGAGACTAAACAGGAGGTGTTCAAGATTAGGACCGGACACATTGCATTAGCCTACTTACTATTTCAAATACGGTTTACTCTCTAATAACTATATTTTACAGCTTATTCCAGGGGATAATTCACTACATTTATTCATGTTTATTAAAGAGGACGATTGGGAGTTCCACGGCAGTGACGTCTGAACATTATGATAAAGATCGGGAATGTAGACTAGTGATTAGAATTTTGTGTTGGAAGGTTCAAGAAGTATGTTGTTTAGAAAAGTGAGACTTGGCATTTGTTATGCCAATATAACATGAAGTAATCAGATATCATGTTTGAAACTGTAACCTCAGTATAACCCTTTCTTTTATCTGAGTGAAGATTTCTGCTGCCTTTCTTTTCACATCTGATAAACGAATCGCTTTTCAGTGGGTCAGCACATTAACGTGCGCAATTAAATGGGGTGGGGAATAACAAGTATGTATCCCACTTCACCGATATACCACGTGGCTCTATCCTGTAAGCCTAGATCAGGACCATCCAGTCATTGCGCTCCGAGAGCGCGGCCGCGCTCGGGGAGCACTGGGCAGTCAGACTAGCGCTCCTTCCCCTACCACCACTACACTGTGGCAGCGAGGAGATCTGAGACACACGGACTATGTTCGTACCGCAAAAACTAGATACGTACGCACAATCGCGCAGGCGACGGCTTTTGTGGCATTGTTGACATCATATTGATAGGGCTGTTTTACCATAATAGGATATATACTGCCATAATATATATGTATACAAATCGAATGGTACTCCGATGTATGGAGTGTGCAGGAAACGAACGCAAGTGTTAAGTAAAGAATATTGTGCTTTATTACAAAATGAAATGAGAACATATTAGAGAGGAAAATTCAACAACATTTTACCAATATGAACAGATAGTACAGGCCTTGAGTGACTTTTTCTCCGTCGTTTTTACGAATTTCTAGTTTTGGAGGAAACAATCTTCTCCAAATTGGGTACAATATTTCTGGACACAGCTATTCGTAAACAATTGCGCAAGTTTCTATCACTCATCGTTGCACGATGTTTACTTTTCGTAAGCTTAAGAACCGAAGAGAAGCGCTCACAAATGTACGTTGAGTCGAACATTGACAGAACTTCACTTGCATGTCTTTACAAAAGGGGATATTCTTCTTGCGGAAAGCCACTGTACAATTCTTCTAAACTTCGTGACATCAGAAAGCGGTCATTAAGACGAACATTGCATTGAAGTTTTCTTAACTTCGTGACATTTAGAAAGAGGTCTTTAAGACGAACATTGCATTGCAGTTCAATCAGCTCTAATTGAAATAGCTGTGGAACACTGTCTGCACTAATAGAAAATGGTCGAACAAATACATCTAACACCGCTTGGAGTTCTGATAATTCTGAAAATCGCTTGTCAAACTCTTCTTGTAATTGGCGAATTACCTGCAAGTACTCATCAAAGTCGACACCTTTCACTGTTTCAAACGATGGAAAATGTCCTGTGTTCCTTGCACGTAACTGGTTTTCCCGCAAAATCAATTTTCTTGTGAACGCTTCAATTTTTTCCACCAAATCGCAGATGTTGTGCTTTTCGCCCTGAAGCGAAGTGTTCAAATTATTCAGATGGGCAGTAATGTCACATAAAAATCCAAGTCCGCCACCCACTTAGGGTCACGCAAAAGAACTTCGGGCCGCCCTTTCATGTCACAGAATGTATGTATTGCGTTCCGCAAGAAAAACACACGATTCAGCACCTTCGCCTTGCTCAGCCATCTTACTTCTGCATGGTACGGGATATCCGGACACTCCGCTTCGATGTCATCCAAGAACTCTTTGAATTGACGGTGCGTGAGTTCATGGGAGTGAAGATAATTTACCATTCGCACAACTGTTCCCATTACATCTTTGCGCTTGGCGACTTTTGCACAGATTGCCTCCTGGTGTATGAAGCAATGGATCGCCGCCATTAGGGTACTACCGTTCTCAGCCATTTTTAACTTTACATATCTGAGGAACCCCGTGCGTACACATCGTAAAGCAGGAGCTCCATCCGTCGTTATACTCGTCAAGCGCTCCCATTTTAATCCCATTGATTCAAAAGCACCCTCCACAACTTGGAAAATATCGAAACCGGTAGTGGTGACTTTGAGTGTTACCAAGTCGAGGAAATTCTCGGTGACCCGAAGATCGTCATCCACCTCTCGAATAAAAATAACGAGCTATGCTATGTCCGCAATGTCGGTTGATTCGTCGAGGGCGATGGAAAATTATACAAATTTTGCTGCCTTCTCCATTAATTGCTGTTCCATATCAACGGACATATCGTCTATTCTGCGAACCACAGTTTGAGGAGAAAGAGAGATGTTTTCAAATTTCTCAACTACCTCCGTAAGACAGATACATGCCGCCACGTCCATTAGGCACTCCTTGATGAAATTCCCTTCCGCGAAGGGCTTCCCAGCTTCGACAATTCGCATCGAACATTTGTAGCTTGCTCGTAAAATCGGTCCACCAACCTCACTCTCCTCTATCTCCTGTCAGACAAAAATACGGCAAGTCACAATTTTAGTGTTCTTCAGATAATTAAATCATTTTTTCATTCCCATTTGTAAGCAAGCATTTTAAAATTAAGACAATAATACTTACAGGAAAGTGCTGCTTGAAATTTTCTCTCAATTCTTCCAACTTCGATTGCCGACTGGCGTCTGTCAAGTCACCGTAATCATCCCTGTGGTTGGCACTGCAGTGCCGTTCCAAATTGTGTTTTTTAGCCTATTTTCAATTTTGAAAAAATAGGCTTATGAGATCACCTTTTGTCCGTGTGTGTGTGCGTGTGTGTGTGTGTGATTCGTGTGTGTGTCCCCCCCTAATAAAATCTAAACTGCAGGAGCGATTTCAATGAAACTCGGAAAGTTCATAGCACTATTCCCGGCGACCTCGACCGTGCCCTTCAAATTTTGTTACGACTCACCAATCCAACATGGCGGCTGTGCGAAATATTTCACCAGCATTCAATATCTCCGAAACTATTACCTATATCGCCCTGAAATTGTGTACGGTGATAAAGGGCACTACTAGAAGTTCACCTATGACACTTTCAAAAACCTGGTGACTACAAAATTAACATGGCAGTCAAGCGAAGTTGAGACATTTAAATAGACTTTTCTCGCGATTTAACTATCCAAACGTAATGAAACTTGGTACAGCAAATGTTTATACACATTGTAAATCACTGGAGTCTAATTTAGTTCAATTGTTTACATAACCTCAAAATGGCGGCTGTGCGAAATATTTCACTGACTTTCTATATCTCCGAAATTATTACAGATATCACCCTGCAATTTTGTTCAGTGATAAAGGGTCTTGATACAAGTTAACCTATGTATATTTCATAAACCTGTAAAGTACAAAACGAACATGGCGACCAAGCGAATTTGAAATATTTTAATAGACTTTTCTCGTGATTTAACTCTCTGAGCGCAGTGAAATGTGGTACAGTAAATGATTTTGCAGATTGTAATGCACTGCCATCTAATTTAATTCAATTGTTTACATAACCTCAAGATGGCGGCTGAGCGAAATTTTAAAATTAAGTTTTTATTTCTTGTGATGTAGTCATGCGATCGAAGTGAAACTTTGAATAATGAACCTAGGCAATAATTTTTCTTGAATGGTACATAACTCTATGGCCTATACATATAATAAACCTAAATGGCGAGCTTCCGAAATATTTAGACGAAATATTTATGAATCTTTTACAGCAACCAAACTGAATTTTTTAATGTTCATAGAGACTTTGAACATATGTTCACCTATAGGACTTCAGTAACCTGGTGAGCACAAATCCAACATGGCGGCGACGCGAAGTATAAATATTTAAATGGACGTTTCTCGCGAATTAACTATCCGAGTGCCGTGAAACGTTGCACGTTAAATGCTTATACAAATGTTGATCCACTGGCATCTAATTTATTTCAATTGTTTGCATAATCACAAGATGGCTGCTGTGCGTAATTTTAAAATCTCTTTTTTACTTCTTGTGTTCTAATCATGCGATTGAAGTTTGAATACCACACGTACACAATAATATTAATGTAATAGTACAAAAATAAAAATCCAACCTGGCGACAATCTGAAATATTTTGGCGGTTCTCAATATCTACGAATCTGTTACAGAAATTAAACTGAAATGTTGTATGTTCATAGTGGCAATTAACATGAGTAGGATATATGAAAATAGGCTGTATAGTTCTTCACGGAAATACTTTTTTTTTACTCATTAAATCTCGGTGGCACACTAAACATTTGGCATGCCCTTTATAAGCTGTACAGAAAAATAATTTTTCCCATTCTGCTTTAAAGGCTGCTGCTTCACCACTCCTTATTAGCCTACTTTTCACATTTTGCAAAAATGAGGAAAAAGTAGACTTATGAGATCGATCCGGGAGAATGTGAGTCTGTCTGTCTGTCCTTCTGTCTGTCTGTCCTTCTGTCTGTCAGGCTGTGTGTGTGTGTGTCCCAACCCCCCCTATCACCTCCTAAACGGCTGCAGAAATCGAAACCAAATTTAGTATGAGTAAAGATGTATACCGGAATATCTCACGCCCATATTTGAAAATGATGTCAGTGCTACCAACTGCTGAAAACACGCACTAGAAATTTGAGCTCCATGTTGGATATTTTGTAAGGTATGCATGGGAGCTATTCCAAAATTGGCACACATGTAGATAACACTATTTCAGTTTAATTACCAGGAGGCCATACATGACAGTGTTGCCAAAATAATTTTAAGCCTTCTGATAGGTCCAATTTTAAAATGCATATAACTTCTACACTATCAATTGGATTTCAACTAAATTTTGTATGTAATATGTGTACATAAACAGATATGACTGAGCGTATTCTTAAGAGCCACCAGGGCTGCCAACTGTTAATAATTGCTCTCTCTATTCGTTTATTCATATATCAATATATCAGAAAGTATGCAAACCGACAGCTTTAAACTATGCACACGTATAGTACCTGACATTTTAGATTAATTTTGGAGTAACTTATATACTTCAGTTCTACCAACATGATTCTAAGCCTGCTGATAGAGCCAATTTTTAAATTCATGTAACTTCTATACTATCAGTTGGATTTCAACCAAATTTCGTATGTGCTATGTGTACCATAACAGGTATGACTATAAGTATTCTTAAGAGCAAGCAGGGCTGCCAACTGTTAATAAATGCTGTATATATTGTTTTAACCTAATATCAATATATCAGGAAGTATTCAAGCCAACAGTCCTATACTTTGCACACGTATAGCACCTGACATTCTAGATTAATTTGGAATAATTAATATAATTCAGTGCTGCCAACATGATTCTATGCCTGCTAATAAGTCCAATTTTAAAATACATGTAACTTCTATACTAAAAATGGATTTCGTCCAAATCTGGCACAAAAAGATATCATAATATTTCAGATTAGGCTATTTCTGTCCAGCACACGCATGACATTGTTGCCAACATGCTTTTACGCGTGCTGATAAATCCAATGTCTAACTGCATGTTACGTCCATTGGACTTCAACCAATTTTTTATTCTTTACCTTAAGAGATGGAACTACGAATATATTCAGTCACCGGGGCTGCCAACTGTAATGCTCTATGAGGCTACATTTTACCAGGTATATTTCGAACTAATTAGACATTTCGATATTACCAACTTAATTTCGTCATTATTATAGATAGGTTCATATACTGTAGATTAATCATTGGCATGAAACTTAATTTTAAGGAAAGTAGGCTCTTTAGTTCGTCACGGAACTGCTTTTTTTTTGTATGATGTTCAGTCATGACCACTGCGAAACTGATATACTTATACGCTGTCAACAAAGCGCATTGGACAAGACTAGCGACTGATGGGTCAGGTGCCCACTTCGGTGCGGTGGGCAGACCACGTGCTCAGCTAGCCAAGCTCCTCCCACCCCTACTGAAACAAGCCACGAGCTCGGTGCACTGGCTTAGAGCGCGACCGGAGCGCTGTTTGGATGACCCTGGCCTAGATGATAAACTAGACACCGGTCGCGAAAGCCTACGATCTAAATTTGTACGCCTCTACGGGGAGGAAACTCACTCCTAAGCAGTAAATTGGACGTTCTTCGCCAGAAACGGTCGTCCTTGCTAAGCTCACTTGCCTTTTTGAAAAGCTGCAGAGACTACGATATTTGACCTAAGTTTATCAAGGTCAAACATCATATGTCTTCTCCTGCAGAGAGGAGAATTTTACTCATAACTGAAAGTGCCCTGTTTCGTGAACGAGTCCGTAACTGCCATCTTGAACTAGATATGGTGACGCGAGAACTACACTAGTGTCCAAGAGTTAGGCATAAGTTAGGAATAAGCAGGGCAACAGGAAATAGACCGCAAATCGCACAACATATGCACCTACCGACCTCACGTATTCGCTCTGTTTCGGAAAAGAGTATTCCCTGCTTTGACTAGCGGCGTAACCGCACGGTAAACACATCCAGTGCCTGCGCCCTATATTCCCTCAGTCGTGTTTGCCCTGTTATAGTGTGCGGAGTGTAGCCTCGTGGTGAACGTGACACAACGACGCCATTTGGATCCCGTTTTGCAGGGTAGAATACTTGGCCGCCTTGAAGCAGGCTAGACACAGACCGAAGTCACCGTATCCTTGAATCCTTGAATGTGCCACAAAGTGCCATTTGTAGTCTTTGGAGACGATTTCGAGACATAGGAGATGTTAGTCGTAGGTCAGTACCAGGTCAACCAAGAGTAACCACCCCACAGCAGGACAGATATCTGACCTTAACCGCCCGACGAAATCGGAGTGCACCTGCAAAACAATTGTCGGCGGAGTTTGCAGCCGTCTCAGGGGTTGCTGTTTGCCGGCAAACTGTGTACCGGAGGATCAGAACAGCAGGGCTGTTTGCCAGACGTCCAGCGGAGTGCGTCCCACTCACTCCCGCACAGAGACGGGCCAGTAATTATTTTACTGTGGAGTCGTCAACGTCCTTAAATGGACAATGAATGAATGGAGGCATGTGCGCATCACAGATGCATCCCGCTTCAGTTTGCAGAACGATTCCCGTCGCACATTAATCTGGATGGACCCGGGGAGCCGATACAACCACAGGAACATCGTAGAACGAGACCAGTATGGTGGCGGTGGTGGTGGCGTCATGGTGTGGGGCGGCATCATGTTGAATGGCCGTACGGACCTGTACATCTTCATGGGTGGTCCGAGGAACCCTGTGAACGCTCGGAGATACAGGAATAATGTACTGAGACTGCATGTTGTACTCATCAGAGGTGGGGTTGGTCCAGACTTCCTCTTAATGGATATTAATGCCCGACCGCACCGCGCTGCTCTGGTGGATGAATTTCTGGCTGGGGAAGACATTCATCGCATGGACTGGCCAGCGAGGTCTGTGGATCTGATTCCAATAGGACATGCCTGGGATGCATTGGGGGTGGGGGGAAGGGGGGGGGGGGAAGAATTGCATCCAGTCACCCTCCACCAGGGATTATCCAAGACCTTGGCATTGCCCTTTCGGAGGAATGGGATCGACAGCCACAAGAGCTCTTGGACCATCTGATAGAGAGCATGCCACGTCGCGTCGCTGCGAAGCACGTGTGGCTATTAGGGGTAACCATACACCCTATTAACAGCATATTTCATTGTGGAAGTCATTGCCAAGAATTGTTGGATGTTGTCAAAGGTGTACCTTAGCTATCAGAACCTTTCTGACGCTGTTTTTTTTTTTTGACAAGTTGTGTGACATATGGTGTGTGCTTCAGCTTCCGTTAGTTCACCAATCCGTCTGACATTCCTATCAGGCGGCATGGGCTCGTTTAGTGATTATGTTTAACTTTTGGACACTAGTCTGCAGGACATACACTTCAAGCTAATGCTATGTTTCAAAGGGGCAGATGGCCTCACTGTTCCGCCCCTTAGAACAACAATATACTAATATTACTGAAATGTTCTAAATAATATTCAACAAATATTGGAGAAGTGTACAGTGTAGAAATATGTAATTCATCCATGTTGGTAAGTGGGCTAAATACTTGTTATTCCCCACCTCATGTAATTGCACACGTCCATATCCTGACCAACTGAAGAGCGATTCAGAAAGGCAGCAGAATTCTTCACTCTGATAAAAGAAAGGGTTATACTGAAATAACAGTTTCAAACATGATATCCGATTACTTCATGTGATATGTGCATAACAAAAGCCAAGTCTCACTTTTCTACATAACATACATTCTTGAACCTTCCAGAAAAAAGTCAAATTACTACATTCCCGATCTTTATATTAATGTTCAGACGTCATTGCCGTGGAACTCCTGACGATTGGGCGATGTTAGATAACATAACCGCAAGGCAAGCAGATACCATATCACAGAAAACAACAGCTACACATATAAAGAAATTTGACTTTGCTGCCACAAAGGCAGAAACCACCTGCAACTTATGCAATAGATAGGAAGCGCATAGTTAACAACATGTCATCCCTGCCACTGATCAAGCCAAGTAAGAACCTGTTAGCCAATTGACTTAATTACGCAATCACGCTGAGACGTCCTCCTACGGAAGATATTATCTGTGGTGTAGAAGCTTCCATCCGTCATCTACCAGCCTTAGAAGCAGACGAAATGAGAGCAGAGGCCTCTCAGATTATCAAACATGCCAGGCCCATTTCAAGCAACATTAGCAGAGAGGAACATCAGGCCCTTAAAGAACTACGAAGAAATGAAAGCAATACGATTTTATCCTCAAAGGGAATGCTACGGTTGTATTAGACACGCAAGTCTACGTGCATAAAGTTCACAGACTCCTTTCAGACCCAGCATATAAGGCGATCTCGAAGAACCCCATAAGGAAGATGGAACTAACGATGACACGACTAATTAAGGAGTCATCTATTCCACAAGAGAAGCAATAATCCCTAGTACCTTGAACCACTTTTCATGAATCTATAGTTATTATTATTATTGTCATGTGTTGTGACATCTCTACATTACGCCTCGAGTGTTTAAAAGTGCGCAGATTGTCTGTATGTATCTCTCTGTCTAACGTTGTGCAACCCCTGGCTACATACTACCTAGTTCTCTCGTATTGGCTAGTGTTGTTGCTACCTTGCATTTTGTTGTGCAATTTATTCTGCTATTGGCTCTGCCAATATTTGACGCGAGTTTGGAGCCACTCCCAAACTACGCATTTCATATTTCTGAGAGGCTTCTCTCCTCTCTGAGGGACAGAAACTTATTCAGTCTTGGACGTGCCGAGATGTAGGGCGACCGTGTGTATTCGGGCAGAGGCCCGCCCTCATGGCGCAGCGGAATGTGAGTACGGCTCAATGTATTTCTATCTAACGCAATGTAATTGTTTTTGTTCAATGTTTCTTCTTTTTCTTAATTCTCTTTCCTTTTCAAGATGTTACTGTTAGTATTTTAATCCTTGAACCAGATCTCCGGGACCTTGCGTAATGTCATACGGCGGAGTTCGTTTTGTTGCTTTTGTTATGTACCCTCCTCACAGTGATATTATTTTGGTTAATACCTGTAAGATTCGAAAGTATTGCGTTTCTACGTCTTGGCTTATGTATATTTCCTGTCGGGCCTTGGTGCTCGTCTTTTGCGTCGGTGTCTCTTTTGTACCACAAATGTTTCGTTTGATTGGTAGCAATTGGACCTTTGTTTGCGGACAGTATGTGTGAGGTAACGGGACTTATGTCCAACGTCCCACTAATACATATCCCTTTTGTTTATAGAATATATGTGACGGTGGTTAACTGGGATTTCTCCAGCTCCGATGTCATATTATTCTTTTTTTATATGTCGCGTTGGTGCGGCATTATGTTGGAGTATAAGCCTATTTTTTTATAGCGTGCTTTCGATTTTTACCGGTCTCTTTCGTTCCAAATCAATTGTAATGTAATGTATCTCTGTATATTTCATTTTCCTTTTGTTTTATTTTCCTCTTTTGAATTTCGCCGTATTGTGCCCAAATCTAGGAATGGGTATTCCAAGTTTCAGACACCTAGATATCAAGGGAAAGGCTGTAGCAGCGTTTGAAAGTTCGGATATTTGAATATCGCGCTACATTGCTTCTCGAAGCCTTTCGAAGGAAATTACCGATAGTTGGATGGTAAATGACGTAGCGAGTAACAGCAGAGGTGGAGACTATTTATTGATTAAATAGTTAACTATGGAGCAGAGACTTGAGACTGGGATCAGATTACTGGCACGGCCAAATGAAAGAGAATGCAATTAGTATCAAGTAAATCGGACCAGGGATTCAAGAGATATGAGGATTTCTAGATATCAGGCGATGACGCGTGACCCTGACCGTTTTTGTATAAAAGCAAGCTGGAGCAGGCTTAGTTAGCTCAATTCATCACAAGCACTTGGCGAACAAGTTGCGTCTACGCTGAGCCAAGGCACATGGTTGCCACGTCTACGAAGAAGTACTTTTCAAATCGTGATAGTCACGAGGAGTGCTGCGCAAACGAGTTGGAACTTAGTAAGTTTCTGGTGAGGAGAATCACTGAGGTGATTGTATTTCTACAGACATTGGTGGAAATATTTATATTTCTTAAAGGACATATGCTAGACTTGGTCTAGAAAATAGTATTTGTCACAGTCCAAGAGTAAATTAATACTTGGATGTTTAAATCCATTTAAAGTCAGTTTCATATTTTGTAACTATTTAACCACTTCGATCCGTCAGTACATTGAAGAATAGTCTATAACGGTGGCGTTCATTAGTCTACGCAAGGGAAACTGCAAGTTGTCTAGCGCATGGCAGATGGTGATATACAAACCATGCCCAGGGAACGATCTTCAGAACAGCCGTTAACTGCTTAGACTGTCAACGTTTTTCTTGTACTGATGAGATTACAGTGAGTTAGGTTACAACTGACACATTTAAGAAGAGATCGCTTAGATCTGACCCTTTTCAACAAACTGTTATGGCTTTGTTAGAAGCCCATATTAAAATGGAACCACAGTCATTTAAAACGTCGAAAGATACTACCACTATGTCTGACTAGACGATTTGTGGGTCTACAATGGCGGCCGATACAAGGATTATACGTGCTTGTCCGCTAGGGCATGTCTACGGATAAATCTGGTATAGACCAGGTTTACGACACTTCAAGAACATCAAGAAATGTAAGCCACATTTGAATTATTTTATGCCTAGCTAATTGGAACAAACTATTTTTCTGCAGATGACCAACACATTTTTTTCGTCATATTTAAAGCTTGTAATGATTTACGCAAGACTAGTTAGATTTATTCTGAGCATTTTCAGCACTCAGAACAGTTTAGGATCGATGACCGAGCATTTTGAGCATTTATTTGAATTTTTCATATTTTTGGGAAATCACGGTAATCAGCCGATGTAACTGTAAAAGTTAAATTTATTTTTGTTGAGGAATGGATTTTTTTTCCATATTCGAAGGTTCGAACATGTGGATTCTCACATAATGAGATGATAATTAAACATATTTGAAATAATAATAATAATAATAATAATCCACTAATAATAATAATAATAATTTTCATAATTTTTCTAAATAATTCTTGGATATTATATTTTATAATAATCATATGTATTGAGAAAGAGCCTATGAAGTAGTTGAAGCATTTCTAGTTTGGAACAGGAGATTTTACGAAGGAGAGTGGTTAGCGCAAGCCCGCATTCAACCTACATTTCAGTTCTGGTTGAACAGTTGATATTTGCTATGAGCAAAGCATATGTTTCATATAACACGGAGAGGCATGAAACGGGAAGCAATTGATATTTGTATAAAATAGGATTTTTGTATTTATATAAAATCATGACGTAAATACACTTCGAAAGTGAAATGAAGCTTTTCATGAGTATGGTAAATTCACGGGTTGAACTGAATGGTAAAATAAAATAAACTTGTAAGTTTATTAATCTTCCAGTGTTGATAACAAGCAGAGGCTTGATTTATTGTATAAATTTTGGGAAGATAATTTATGTGTGTGGAGTAGTTGAATGCCATTCCCAGGTGCGCAGGTTTAAGTCGCAGGAATGAAGGTTTTTTCGAGCATCAATCAAATAGCAGGTTCGATGGCTCGGGTTTATAGTTGGAGTATTGGAGCCACACATTTCGTCGTATGAATAACCCGAAGGTTATTTCTTTGAAACCATCAGTTCTTATTTCAACCTTGTTTACGAATTCCATTTAGAATTTGATTTTGCTAGAACCCGGATTTGTCATGATAGTAGTTTATTCTTCTTCAGAGGAAGACCTTTGCCGTTGTTGTTGTTGTTATAATATTGTGTTCTTACACAAATAGTAGAATGGGCCACTGCCAATTTAAAATAATTCTTTAACCACGAATAATTTGAAGGATATTTTCAAATCCTAGTGCCATGAACCAAATGAATTCATTATAAGACTACAATTCTAATTTTCGCATTCTGTCGAAGAATTGCAAGTTGTGAAAGTTGCTAGAAATGGCCATAAATATAAATATATTTTTTCATAATAATTCCAAGTGGAAAATCTAATAGTTGAATGGTTCAACCATTTATTGATCAAGTTGATGATTCAGAAATCATATGTTTTGTTTGGAACTTGAAGTTCATAATCGAGTCACTTCTCGAATGTTTAATGTCAGAAGAACAATTAATTGTTGTTGTGCTTCGCACAGTTCTTCGATGCTATGCTCAATGGTCAAATATTTTTCAGATGTTGTTAATATGTGTTAATAATTTGTGTTGCTACGATGATAATAATAGTTTCAACGATATATTTTGGAAAACTGGAAAACAAATGAAAGTCTAAGAAATTCTATAAACATTTATTCTACGAGTGTTAATATCATGTAAATAGTCAAACAGTGATCGACGTTATTTCCAGTATGGACAATTCATTTTGCACTGGAGTTAAAATGTTAATAATTTTTGAACACAGTCCACAGGACTAACAATCGGACTTGTGTTTTCAAAAAGATTGTCAAATGTGTTTGGAAGATTTCTGTATATTGTGTGTAAATAAGAGTGTGGATCGCCACACGTGGATGATGCTGCTTTGAGCATTATTCTTGCAGTCAGATTTTAACTTTAAATAAACTGAGATAATTTTACCAGATGTGTTTCACCCAATTAAATCTCCTTCTATCCTTATTGTTGCATTGAGCCAAAAATCAGCAAAGCATTTTGATAAATTTGATGTCGTTTTTGCGATTTGCTTTAACCCATCTGGCGCTCCGGGATATTTTGATTCTCGTGCTGACTGATTATTGGTAAAATGCATATGTGGTCGTGCGGACTCCGGTCTAAACGGGCACAGTATTACATAACTTAATAATAATTCCCCCTATCTTCTCCTTCTTCCTATCTCCGTGAGATCTCTCTCCCCTTTGTTTTACTCCCTCTCACTCCTCCCCCTCCCCCTCCGGTATGTTTACATAACATCATGAAAAGCTTCGCGTCTCGTTAACGTTCGATATTGGAATTTTTGCAAGTTTGGCGTTTCTCTCTGGCTTTCGTAAGTTTCATTCTATTTTATTCCATGTTCGTATCTTTTCGTTAGATTCATGTTGTTGAGCTGCACTCAGGTTCTGTCATGCTTTTTAGTTTTTAAGTCTTTATTCTTGGTATTGGGTTTCTTTTGTATTATTGATCTTGTCTTAGCTTGCCTTTTTCTTTTTTTTCAATAATTTGTTTATTTCGTGTACACGCTCTTTCTTTTATCTTTAATACATTTTTATATTTTAAGTAATATAGCTCCCTTGTCTTTTCATTTCTTATATTTAAGTTCCCCTTCCTTATCTTCATCTCGATTTCGTCAATCTTGTCTTTGTGATGTAACAAAGGCACGATTAACACGCCTCTGGGATTTCTTTAATTAATTTTATGGGAATCTCGTTTTTGCACTTTTGATTGTTGCATTAAGCAATTATTTGTTTCCATTTGGTTTTATGGAAATCATCTTTTGCTCGCTCCGAAAACCTTGGGCCCAGCACCGGGTTGAGCAAGACGTCTTTTCCCCCGTACATTTGCGACCTCGTTGATTTTATCTTCCACTGCTACTCTGACACGCATTATTATTATTATTACCCAGATCTGTAGTGGCGCAACCTCGCGACTGAAGATCTCCCAGGTTCTATGTCCTACCTAAGATACACAAGCCCGATGTGCCTCTGAGGCCTATAGTTAGCGCCATAGCACCCCAAATCACGGACTGGTGAAATATTTGAACCAGATCCAGAATCCATTATTCCCTCCGCCAGCCTCTCACGTGAGAAACTCCCAGTACTTTATAGAGATCTCAGCGAGTATAAACCTGAGTGTTGGTGATCTACCGGCAAGTTTCGATGTGGAGTCCCTATTTACCAGGGTTCCTGCACTGGACGCCACACAGTTAATCATGGAAAAGCTTACAGCCACCGGAGGTCCAACGTGGACTTGGCTGAACACTGCGTTAACTCCACAGTCTTCGTGTTCAATGAGCACATGTTTTAGCAAACGGAGGGAGAATTCATGGGATCCCTCCTCTCTCCACTATTGGCTAACCTGTTTATGGCAAACTTCGAAGAAGAAGCTATAAAGGAGAGCCCATTGAAGGCTAAGTGTCGGTTCAGATACGTAGACGACGTCTTTTTATATGGGAACATGTACGCACCCACTTCAGGACTTGCTAGACTTCATGTGCTCCAGACATCCGAGCATCGACTTTACAATGGAAGTAGAGGGAAAATAACCAGCTGGCCTTCGTAGACGTTCTGCTCTATAAACGAGCAGATAACAAGCTCGGACACAGAGTCTATAGGAAAGACACTCACATAGATCGGTACCAACATGCAAACTCAAGTCATGCTCCATCGCAGAAAGAAATGGTGCTAGGATACTCCTCAACAGAGCCAACCACATTTGCGATAAGGACAGCGCAAATGAAGAGAACAAACGATTTTGGAACACGCTCCTAGCTAATGGTTACAGCAAAGGACAGATAAATAGGGCCACACGGAATGTCCAGGCTGCCAAAGAAACGCAGTGTGTCAACGGTGATGCATCCAATAAACAAGCTGACGAAAGTGGTGCGAAAGCAACCGAGATAAAGCAGCCGAACCAGGACGCAGGAGTTCACAAAGTGCCTTGCTCCTGAGGATTGTTTTTCATACGGCAAACAAAAAGACGCGTTTCCATTAGGATTTAAGAGCATATTCGAGACTCGAAACAGATAAACTACAGATCTGCAATAGCTCAACATGCTGACGTCACGAGACACGCCATCGAATCTGATAAGGCCTAAACTGTTGCTAAATTTCCCGGATATCAAAACAGGTTAATTAGACAGGCAATAGAGCTCGTGAGGTATCCCAATAATTTCAATTGCGCTGATAGTTTCAGACATAGCAACACTTGGAAAGTTCTCCTAGCGTGCGACTGCCAGGGACGCGGACCAATCAGGGAGCAGCGTGACGACAATGCGGGGCAAGCCAGCACCTCTGACTGTAAATAACCGTTAGTTTGACTTTGATTAAGGAAAATAGAAACCTGTCCCCACACCTTGATAAATCTCTAAAGGCCCCGGGTTCAAGACAAGGCAAGTACGGACACCAACTCGTACCTACCCATGATTGAGGCTGCTGCAATGACAGCCGTACCGTTGGGAAACAATGACCGATATACGACGTGGCTCCATCCTGTAAATCTAGATGATAAAGTAGACACCAGCCGCGAATGCCTACGATCTAAACATTCCAAAGGTACTTTAATCAAAGCTCTGTTCCGAAATACCATTAATATGATTTCAAACAATGGTATATTTCTGCGCACTATCCCTTCAACTAAAGTAAAATTCTGATGATGAAAGGTCTATAGACTTGGCTTTGAATGAGAAAGATATGTTCGACACTGTAGTGTGGAATCAAATATCCAGGAAAGTTCACCAGTCACGACCGCTGAGTTTCAATCTAGTATGTGTCCTGAGCAAACCCAAAGTCAGACTAATAATTCCATGAAAATTGGTTCAGCTGTTTTGCACGAACCATAAGCAGGCTGTACAAAAGACATGCAAAAAAATAATAATATATATATGTAGGCCTACATTCCATATGCTGAATCATAATTTTGAATACAACAAACTGAGAAAGGATAATAGGATCTTCGTATAGCCTATTGTGAAATGAATAACAAACTATATGCTGTTATGTTCGTGATTGCTGGGATTAACACTCGCTGTTGCCATGAATATCTGCTTCTTTGATAATTGGAGCACATTTATTGCTTCCTTCAAGCTGAATTATGTTCGGGTACGTTTCAATGGAATAGGCTATATGTGCTTCCACCGCTATCACAGAGAGAGAGAGTTGACTGTAACTGAAGCATTCTCGCCTGATAGCGAGATGCCAATGGCTGGCGCAGAGAACCTATTAAGAACTACACCCGCTTCCAGCAAAACAGGAACAGGAGACTCGTAGCCACGCCTGGTGAGCGATAAACAATGTTATTCTGTGGTTCATTGGTCCACAGGTCCACACGCCTTCGAAGAGTATTAGTGCATCTTGCCCATGAACGCAAGACACTGTCATTCAAGGTCCAGATTGCGGGAGATGCTTACTGCAGAGAATGTCAAAGTTTGTGTTTTCTTATACTATAGGGAACAGTTATATCCACTGGAGGTAAAATAAAACTTAACTTATCTTCCACCTTCCTTTCCCACTGACATCTTTCCGTTGACACTCATAGAAGCCACCATAGTTAGTTAGTTAGTTATTGTTGTTTTAAGGGGCGGAACTACGAGGTCATCTGCCTCTGACAAGCCACCATGTGCGTCCAACAACACAAATTCATAAAATCAGCTTGTTTCGGAATCTGTTAACTGTCACCGACAGTCTGGAGTTCAAATTGCATACGGTTTGCGTTAATAGGGACGTTGCATTTACACCTTCTCATTGTGTCCAGTCTTCAGTATCTCGGGAACATATTGCATAATATAAAGAAATGTGTAAAATGCCATCAGTAACAAAAATTTTAATACCAAATGTAATACATGATCTCTCAACCTGAGCTATCATTCAAAACCAGAAGGTTGAACACATATTTTAATTGCCCACGGTATTAAGTGGTTTGTTAATAAATTCTAACATGTAATATCAATCACCATATAATAGGCATAATGTGTTTAAACATATTCTCAGGCTAACTAACAAAGCAAGAATTAATTTCCATCAGTCAGAGATTCTAGCAAGTGAACAATTACAATCGGATTTTTTTAAATTATGGATACTAGACTTTTGGCCTTAATTACAAACAAACCGACAGAACTTTTGACAAATGGGATATACCAATATTGTTCTTGTTTAATTCTGCGTTAGGATACAAATGCCAATTATTCTCAAGTTCAATAATTATTTTTTTATTTGTGGTTGTATGCAAAATTGTCTGGGTTTATCGCGTCTTTTCTAGGAACCGCTCACTTAAAACTATATACATGGAAAGCAACTTGGCCGAGGATATTGAAATTTGTATATGTTATAAGCACAAGTATTGGTAGTGTAAATATCAAGGTTAATTTATTTGAAGCACCCAATAAAAATTTCTTATACTTTTTCCTTATTAACGTTTTCTCAGCACAGGAAAAACGTATATCAGGAAACGTGGCCTCATTTTGAAGCTCTTATTCGTGATTATCGTAAACTACGACCACTGTAAATATACAGCGTGCGAATTTATGAAGAGTAATATTAATGGGAGTTCTTGTGCGTTCTAGCTCGTGCGATTAAAAGTGGGCTTACTGGTGAAATCGAGTGCAGCGTTGCCGGCTACCATCGTAGTCCAGTGAATAGAGCAAAAAATGGGGGGTTACCTTAAAAAACGGTCCGGTAGTTCTAAATTTTTTATATGTTGTCTAGGATGGCTAGTATGTGTTTAAAATGGAAAATGCACAATTTCCCCCTTCCGCGCCCGCCGCCATATTGGAACAAGAAGTTCCGTGACGAACTAAAGAGCCTACTTTTCTTAAAATTTAAGATTCATGCCAATGATTAATCTATATGGATCTATCTAGAATAATGACGAAATTAAGTTGGTAATATCGATTTTTTTAAATTAGTTCGAAATACTGTATACCTGGCATAATGTACCCTAATAGAGAACTACAGTTGGCAGCCCTGATGACTGAATATATTCTCAGTTCCATCTCTTAAGGTACAGAATACAACATTTGGTTGAATTCGAATTGATAGCATGGACGTTACATGCAGTTAAACATTGGATCAAACAGCGCGCGTAAAATCATGTTGGCAACAATGACATACATGTATTGGTCAGAAATAATCTGAAATAATATGATCTATTGTTGTGTCAATTTTGAATTAAATCCATTAGTTAGTATAGAAGTTACATGCATTTTAAAATTGGACCTATCAGCAGGCTTAGAATCATGTTGGCAGCACTGGCGTAGGCCTATATTAGTTACTAATATAGAATGCCAGGTACTATACATGTGCAAAGTTTAGAGCTATTGGATTGCATACTTTCTGATATATTGATATTAGAGTAACAAGAATAGAGACAGTATTTATTAACAGTTGGCAGCCCTGGTTACTCTTAAGAATACGCATAGTCATATCTGTTATGGTAGACATAGCACACACGAAATTTGATTGAAATCCAAATGATAGTATAGAAGTTACATGTATTTATAGTTGGACCGCTCAGCAGGCTTAGAATCATGTTGGTAGCACTGACGTATATAAGTTAATCCAAATTAATATAGAATGTCAGGTACTATACATGTGTATAATTTAAAGCTGTCGGCTTGCATACTTTCTGATATATGGGTATTTGGATAAAATAAATTGAGAGCATTTATTAACAGTTGGCAGCCCTGGTGGCTCTTAATAATACGCTCAATCATATCTGTTTATGTACACATGGCACATACGAAATTTGGTTGAAATCCAATTGATAGTGTAGAAATTATATGCATTTAAATTTTGGACCTATCAGCAGGCTTATAATCATTTTGGCAACACTGACATGTATAACCTCCTGGAAATTAAACTGCAATATTATTATCTATACGTTTGCCAATTTTGAAATAGCTCCCATTCATACCTTCCAAGATATCCAACATGGAGCTCAAATTTCAATTGCGATTTTTCAGCAGTTGGTAGCACTGACATCTTTTTCAAATATGGCCGTGAGATATTCAGCTATAGATCTTTCCTCCTACCAAATTTTTTTCGATTGCTGCAGCCGTTTAGGAGTTGATAGGAAGGGGGGGGGACACACACACAGCCAGCCAGACAGACAGACAGACAGACAGAAGGACAGACAGACAGACAGACAGACAGACAGACACACATTTGTCCGGATCGATCTCATAAGTCTATTTTTTCCTCATTTTTGCAAAATGTGAAAAGTAGGCTAAAAATCGCCAATAATCGGCCTTTTCTTGAGATTCTCGCCTCTATCTCCGTTTCGGTGCATTTTAGCGAAAAACTCGTCAATGTTGTAGACAATTAAATTTCCTATAATTTACGTTTTATATTTTGTTTCTAGGACTTATGGTTAGGGAAATATGTGTTTTCTTAAACAATAAAAAATCATATTTTTTGGATATTTTGTCAAAATTTTAACTTTGGAACGCTGAAATTCAGTTATGGCCTGGAGAGTGTGGTAAAACCAGGTACTTGGGATGTTTTAGGGTATGTCAGTTTTAACCCGGTAAGTGGTGGTACCTAGCTGCCAAGCCAGAACATTCGGAGAGCCGTATTTTAAGAAAAAAGACAAAGTGATCACACTGATGTTCGATAAAAACTCAATGAAGGTGGGAGACAAGAAGTTATCTGTTGACCCACTCACACTGTTTAACCGCATGTGTATAGCGAAACAATCAGAAGAAGATCTGCCGAACTACCTATCGTATGAACTGGCACCATTCCCTATGTCTTTGTTTAGTAAGGACGGTATGCGTGAAGGGACGAAATCATTATTATACACAGCTTTCTCGCCACTTCCACAAGACTTCCAACTACCTCAACGTTCCATGGTCGTTATTGATGGAAGGTACCTTCTGCACAAAGTTGTATGGAACAGCAGCTTGACCTTTGGAGGAATTTGCCAGTGTTACATCAAGTACGTTCTACGTCATTATGGCACCGATGTGATGGTGATTTTTGATGGCTACATTACATTACAGATCCTTCTCATCAAGGGACCAAGTCTGCAGAACGAGCAAGAAGGTACAAGGCAAACTCATCACCAGACGTGGTGTTTAACAAAGCAACTGTTAACACCACACCTCAGGATAAGTTCCTGGCCAATGAGGGGAACAAGGACCGATTTGTGAAGCTGCTCTCCAGTGAATTGCAAGCGTCAAACAATATACAGACCAAGCTTCCGAAGATGCTGACAGGTTGATAGTTGTCTAAGCTAAACACCTCTCCCCCACGTACGACGCCGTTATCATTGTCGGGGAAGACATTGACCTACTTGTACTGCTAACTGGCACAACACCTGCGGTAAATAATGTTTACCTCAAAAAACTAGCGAGGGGAAAACATCCAGAAGCAATCTACTCCGCCTCCTCCTACAAGTACAACTCCAACTGCTGTATCTTGCTCCTGCACGCAATATCGGGCTGTGACACCACTTCAAACATTTTCGGGTTTGGAAAGAATAAATTCTGCCAACTTTTTACGAAAGACCCATCATTGCTGGAGCAGGCTAAGAGGTTCGAGTACCCTACTGCCAGTCCCCAAGAAATTTCAGCAGCAGAGGAGAACATCTTGGTATCCCTGTATTGTGGCAGTGGAGACCAGTCGTTGAACTCTCTTCGCTATAGCAAATTGAAGACTAGTGCCATTAAACTCAACCTGGCTAAACTACCTCCAACTACTGACGCAGCACATTTCCACTTCCTGAGGACATATCACCAGATCATGCAGTGGATGGGGGATTGACAAGGACCCTATCGATTTGGGCTGGTGTAGAAAAGCTGGAAGACTGGAGCCCATCAGGATGAGTAGAGACGCTGTTCCCCCAAACCTGCTTAACACCATCTCATGCAGATGCACAACTGGCTGTATGGGGGAGTGTGGCTGTAGAAAGGCGAGCCTAAGTTGTTTCGCTCTTTGAAAAGTATGTAGTAGAGAAGAATGTAATAACAGGGAGGAAGTCACCATCGACGACGACGACGACGCCGATCTACTAACTTCACTATTTGAGGAGGACAATGAAGACTCAGACTTCATTCACTCACCCCCTACAAAACGAGCGAAGCTCCAGTAAATCAGTTTTCTTTTATGTTCTTAGTTCATTCACTACTGATTTTTGTAAGATTATTGCTGTATTTTGATCTTATTTTGTTTAAATAAATGAATCTTTAAAAATGTACTTGCTGTGTTGTTGGATTGTTTGGAATTGAACATCTCCTCTCACCAGTGGATATTTAAGTGAAATATAGTACCTGCCTCATTAGAATTGCGCTGTTACATGTAAGAAGCTCAAATAAGGTCGGCATTAACTAAAAATTCAAGCCATAACTGGAAAATAGTTTGTGCATTTTCTTTAGATTAAATGTGGAGTCACAAAAGCGGAAAAAGCAATATACCCATTGTTTTAATTTTTATACTTACCCCCACTTCATATGGTTGGCTAAAGAATTACATGCATACTGTAGGTAATTAAATTCTCTACAAATTATATTGTGATACTTGTTTTTCTAGAATAGGCCATAACTGAATTACAGCTTTCTAAAGTTAGAATTTTGGCAAAATATCCGAAAAATGTGATTTTTAGCCTACTTTCGATTTTTGCAAAAAATGAAAGTAGACTTAAGAGATCAACACAGGGCGAAAAAAAGTGTGTCTGTCTGTGTGTGTGTATGTGTGTGTGAGTCTGTGTGTGTGTGTGTATGTGTGTGTGTGAGTCTGTGTGTGTGTGTGTGTGTGTGTCTGTGTGTGTGTGAGTGTGTGTACTCTGAATGTCTGTGCCCCCCTATCAATTCGAACACGGTGAATGCAAATTGAAGGAAATTTGGTACAAAGGTAGCACTAGCAAAGGACACCTCAGTGTCATGTTTTATATCGCCGCCATCTTTACTAAAACTGAATGGCGGCCACTCAAACGTTCAAAACGTAAAATCAAATAACGACTAACCAAATCATCCGATCTCTACCAAATTTGGTAACAACATACCTTCGTATAGGATGCGTCTTGTGACCAAATTACAAGGTCGTCCGCCATACCATTTCAGGATGGCGGCCGTGCGAATTATGCAAACTTTATAATCCATATCATGGGACCCACCAGTTCCGATTATCGAGCCGAGAATCGTTTTAACTGTTCTAAAGGAAGAGGCACGTTCGAAATTAAAAGTTTATTTTGTAATACTATAGTGCAGACGTGATTTTAAAAAGCTGAACTGATTCAGTAATAAGACAAGATGGCAGCGGATATCTTGTGCCGGACTTATATTTCACTAATTTGAGTATTGCATGCAATATAGCGTACTGATAAAAAATAAATAAACTTTGTATGAAATGCTTTATATATAAATAATATACTCCAGTGATGAAATCGTTTAGTATAAATCATTATTTGCTAACAAGTTCTATGTAAGTCATTTTAAATAGAACGTTATTCGTTGACACAATTAGCTCAGTGGTAGAGCGTTAGCCTATCGCTCAACTATGGTTCAAACCCGATCAGAGCTAGTTTTTTTGCTTGAAATGTTATATGTTTATTGTTTTGTAATGACTCAGATGTTTTAAAATTAAGCGTTATATTGTGCACATTACGGTGTAAAATATATATTTAATTAAAACATAATTCGCCAGCAGATTTACTCGGGACATCTAGCTGCCAAAAAGGTAACTTCCAGATTTTATTGAAAAGTTTCTTCTTCTGGCCGCTAGAATGCACTCGCTCTGTTAGGATTATATTGTTCGATAATTCACCAATAGATGTCACGACTAGTCTACGTGGGGATCCATTGATTACTATATCATTATCATTCTATGCGCATCGAATTTGAAGAATGACAAGATGATACTACGATACATTTTAACTTTTTATTTTAAAGGGTTTGTAACAGCCTATTTTGCGTTACTTGAAAATGTTATTAAGCGTTATATTGTGCACATTAAGGTGTAAAATATATATTTAATTAAAACATAATTCGCCAGCAGATTTACTCGAGACATCTAGCTGCCAAAAAGGTAACTTCCAGATTTTATTGAAAAGTTTCTTCTTCTGGCCGCTAGAATGCACTCGCTCTGTTAGGATTATATTATCGAAAATATCCACATAGTTTGTATACACACGTCTCTGTAGGGTCATGGAAAGATTTGTTAATTCAATTAGGGTTGTGAAAGCCATGCACAACCAGACGTGTAAAGACATGCCTCAACTCAAAGTTGGATGTTGCCCACGGCAGATCGTAATAATAATAATAATAATGTTATTGGTTTTACATCCCTTTTAACTACTGCTGATTTTAGAGACACCGGGGTGCCGGAATTTTGGCCCGAAGGGGATCTTTAACGTGCCAGTAAATGTACTGACACGGCTCCCTCGCATTTGTGCACCCTCAAATGCCAGCTGACTGCGCCAGGATACGAACCTGCAACCTAGGGCCCAGCAAGCGAGAACGTTACCGCTGAGCCACGCCGCCAGTCCGGTCGATTATGTCTCCAGATCCATAACATTCTTGATATACTTCTTATCTTTCTTTCTTCAATGATGGTAGCAGTTTTTATCTAGGTTGTGGCGTTTGGTAGAGGTAAATCGTTTCTAAGGTCTTCAACAAAGAATAGTTCTATTATACTCTTTGATAATAACAACGAGTTATAACTATACTCATACATTTAGGAGAAAGTAGGCTATATGTTCTTTACTGAACATCTTGTTTATTGTTTAAAAAAGTAAATATTTCCGTAACCATAAGTCCTAGAAACAAAATATTGAACGTAAATTGTAGGAAATTTAATTGTCTACAACATTGACTGGAACTCTATTTTCACTAAAATGCACCGAAACGGAAATATAGGTGAACATATCAAGAAAGTGCCATTTTTTTTGCGATTTTTCCAATATGGCGGCGGGCGCGGAGGGGGAAAAATTGTGCATTTTACATTTTAAACACCTACTAGCCGTCCTAGACAACATATAAAAAATTTAGAACTACGGGACCGTTTGTAACGTAACAGACCTGTATTCACTGGATTATCGTCCCGGGCACTTGTGTAATGGAGTGCGAGTGACCTGGCTATGTCCCTTCGGGGCAAAATTCCGGCACCCCGGCGTCTCTAAAAGCCAGTGTAGTTAAAAGGGACGTAAAACCAATAACATTTATCTCATCACTTAACATACAGACAAGCATGTTTTCAGGGTGAGCGTAGTAGCCATTTCTTTGAATAACCAGGTCGATTACTTTGAGATGTTCGTTGCAAAGGTAACGTGAAAACGAAATCAGTCTCCATAAGTGTTTGGCTCTTTTTACACAAAAGGGCTTCAGC
The DNA here is from genome assembly GCA_946902985.2 of Meconema thalassinum. Taxonomy (NCBI): domain Eukaryota; kingdom Metazoa; phylum Arthropoda; class Insecta; order Orthoptera; family Tettigoniidae; genus Meconema; species Meconema thalassinum. Next base: position 143,555,821 of record OX336390.1, read on the forward strand.
TTAATGTAAAACCAGATGGGAGCATACACCTTAACTACATACTCTGTTAAGGTTTTCAGGTTTTCTGAAGGGTTCTCTGTTCCAACATACAACCGGAGAATGCGACTGGCCAACGTCAGCCATCGTGAATGTGCCAACATTCCTGGTTTCTTCATGGCTAGATCAGGGAGGTAGATTCCACTTGAGATTGATTTACACATTTCAAGTAAATACTTTTGATCGGTACTTAGATCTTGCTTCATTTCGAGGTCTGGAAGGTTGTCCTTAATCGGTGAGTACGTAACTACTGGAAGCTCATAACATTTTTCAAGTGGTTTGCCTAATACTCCCCTGAACTCATTAGGTCCTTTTGGATTTCCATCCAATGCACAAAACAGGTGGCGCAACGGCAACTCGTTGCAATGAAATAAACATATTAGCCACTGCAAAGACTTATGAATATTCTTTTCTAATTGAGCGATAACACCATTATAAGCTCCAGTGTTTGTAGCAGTGCCATCACATCCAATTGCAGTTACACTGTTCAAGTTCAAATCACAGTTACTATTGAAATACCCAATAATACTATCTTTAATGCCTTTACCTGTACCAGAGGCAGGAGCAAAGTGCGCCAGAAAAAGAGAACCAGGCTCTTCAACTAACGAAACGCGTTCTTCAACGACAGTCTTTCTGTAAAATTTGTTCCCTTTTTTCTCTTTTATAATTATCTTATCCTTTCTGCCATCAAAAAACAACCCTTTGTTCTCTCCAACTTGATTGTTGACACTGGTTGCAACTGCTTTTTTTTCTCGATTACTGGCTCTAGCTCTTCGAATTTTCATCCTGTCAATGACGTTAGTTTTATTCTCCTCAGAAATCATTCCCACATCTTTAAGAACGGCACTTGCTATGGCTTCTGCAACCCTGTTTGGACCCCCGTTCTGTTAGTTAGTGCATCTTAGTCACATAAAACTGCCTCTTTCAGAAGATGGGAAGAAGGCGCAGAGTGATGGGCTCAAGAGATACTGGCAGGACATCAAAGCTGGCAGACGATCTAGAACGAAACATTGATTTTGATTGTTACTCCGTAGTCCATAGTGGCTAAATTCGAATGTAAAAAAAAAAAAAAAAAATGCGAAGTAGACTTTCTTCCTACTAAATTCGATTGTTAAGGGAACAATTCAATTCCTCGTATGGTCAATTTGTTTCTGTGCAAGGATACAAAATAGTTCTCATTGTTAGAGTCATCTCAGGTAGTATGATAGGAATATACCTAACCGCGAAATGTGTCGGTACAGCATGATATGTTTATAGTGTGACGTGAGCATGGGTCAATTTGGTTTGTGGATCATTAGGCCTAAAAGAGCTCCGGAAATTGGACTTCACACGCAAGGCCCTACGTTGCTAGAGCTTGTAGTATTTTCGATCCTGCTGCACACTTACGGACAGTCTTTAATTTATGAAGTAAGCCACAAGCGCGTGACGTCATGACCTTGTCCTCCCCACCTGCCGCTATTGTCCGTCCAGAGTTAAGAGTGTACTACGGGCTCTTATGGGCTTTTACATTTAGCGGACTCCCCCAGAATTGATGACTTCGAAGTCTTTAAAACTGGATTTTCACTATGTTATTTACTAGGTTAATGGCCATGGGTGGAGAGTACATGTTCCTCAGCATTCATTTAAGCAAAATACAACAATATTTTTTGATGATCCAAATGTATTAAAATTTCATAAATTTTACTAAAAAATCATAATTTCTAACCCTTTGCGGCACCTCTTACCCTACTCCAATCGTGTTCAAACATTACAATTGATTTAATAACAGCAAAAGGCAACTTTTTTTTATCACTATTACGTATTGAAATTGAAAATAATATTTTTTCGTTCTACCCTACTGTCCATTTGACCGGGTACAGCAGTACGTTTAGTAGGCTACTGAGCGCAGAGCCTGGACACTAGGGGCACTAGAGCCCACATTTTGTCATATGTGTGTGGTCTACCGTGCTCATAACGTCTTTCGTGCATGGGGAGGAAGAATAAAAGCATAGTAGCAAAGTCACACATTAAAGAAACACACCGAAGACGTACGTATAAAACATGATATTTGGACGTACATGAACCAGATCTGCAACGAGGATACAGAAATTTGCATACTTCTTGGGTGATGCTGCAGGTGCATTGAGATATAATAATGCTAAAAATGGAATCAAGGATATTTGTAATATTCCATGTGACAGTAAGAGTGTCCGGTATGGAATCAGCCACACAGCCACTTCATACCTTACCTCATTAATTTCATTTGTTAGTAACTCCTCTCGTGAGATTGGCATCACGAAGGGCATCTATCCGTAATATCATTCCCACAAGGAAACTGTCTCACCACATCCCCTACCTCATAGCAACCGGAATAATTACGAGTAGAACCAAAAACTGTAGGCTACATGAGGACTATAAAGCTGTATTTCAATAACGAGAATTTCAATTCACCAACTAACTAGATTGATGCTGTTCATGAATATGTGAGTTCAAAAAACATGCGTTAGTAAATTTATGAGGATTTTAAAATGAACAATATTCCGTCGCAATCGAAGGTAATTTATGATTGTTATTCTCATTTTCAACATCGCCTGAAACAATACCTCATAGAATTTACCTACACATAAGAAATACAACAAAATAAGCAAGATGACACGAAATCCTTCTAACATTTGAAGTTTTAGGACAATTTTCATTATTTCAACAGTATGGAGACCAATAGTGGTATTCATTGTAAAACATTTTTGCTCTGAAAATTACAAAGAAATTGTCTGACTTTCTACCAGATTGTCGGTATTTCTTTCGGTGGAGTGCCTAAAACTGCTTTGTTTCTTAGTTTTTGGAACTACTCGGCTCCAGATGTATGGTATGCGAACCGTCTCCCTGACTTACCAGGGGCTATGTAATGCCAATAATACGAAGAAATGTGTAGCCTTTTATTATAGTTCGTGTAGTGTAAAAATGACATGGTGTCGTGCAATCGATTGCACTGACAATGAAGGATACCACCTTGTGGTGTAGCGGCTAACGTTCTTGGATGTCGCCCTGGTGGTCCGGGTATGATTACCTGCCCTGCCAAGTAATTTAATTTCGGTTTGAGGTACTGAAATGGTATCGATGATACGTAAGTCATCCAAGCGGAGTTCATTTCGAGGACTTGCACCAGGCCAGTGGGCACGTGTTTCCTTTTTTCTGCGTTCTTATTCTGCAATTCCAACATTGATATGGGATCCCTGAGAGCAAATCAATTCGTAGAGTTGTTGGAATATATATTGTTTTAAATCGATTTTACCCTCTAGGTTGGTGGTTCCCATGGACTCAGCGAGGGATCTCACCACTACCGCATCTACGGGCAGTGTCCTAGAGCTGGGAACATCTGGTATGAGTAGATACAATTAAGGAGGTGTGATAAGCACCTCGCCCAGGCGGCCTCACATGCAAAGCGAACAGGGGCCTCACGGGGGATGGGACGATGGGGATGGATAGGCAAGGAAGCGGGAAGGAGGCGGCCGTGGCCTTACAGTATGTACCATCCCGGCATTTGCCCGAATACGAAGTGGGAAACCACGGAAAACCACTTCGAGAATGGCTGAGGTGGGAATCGAACCCCCTCTACTCATTTGGGCCACCCGAGGCTAAGTAGACCCCGTTACAGTCCTCATACTATCAATTGGATTTTAACCAAATTTCGTACGTGCTTTGTGTACTATAACAGATATGACTATGTTTATACTTGAGAGCCATTAGCGCTGCCAGCTGTTAATAAATGCGGCTGGCTGCGTGGCTCAGGGGTAACGTTCTCGCTTGCTGAACCCAATGTTGCAGGTTCGTATCCTGGCGCAGTTAGCTGGCATTTGAAGGTGCGCAAATGCGAGAGAGCCGTGTCAGTAGATTTACTGGCACGTTGAAGATCCCCTTCTGGGCAAAATTACGGCACCCCGGAGACTCTAAAAGCCAGAGAAGTTAAAAGGGACGTAAAACCAATAACATTATTATTATTTGTTAATAAATGCTCACTCTCTTTATACTAATACCAATATATCAGAAAGTATGCAAGCCAACAGCTCTAAATTTTGCGCACGAATAGTTCCTGAAATTTTAGATTATTTGGGAGCAACTAATGCACATCAGTGCTGCCAACATAATTCTAAGCCTGTTTATAGGGCCAATTTTTAAATGCATTTAACTTCTATACTAAGAAATGTATTTTATCCTAAATTGACACTATAAAATATAGGAATAATTCAGATTAATTCTGAGCACGCCTTCTTGACGTTGTTGCCAATATGATTTTACTCGAACTGATACATCCAGTATTTCACAGCATGCAACGTTCTTACTATCCATTGGACTTCAACCAAATTTTGTATGCGCATTATGTACCTTAAGATATGGAACTAAGAATATATTCAGAGTCACCAAGGCTGCCAACTGTAGAGCTGTATTGGAATACATTACTTCAGATATATTCCAATCTAAATAGAAAAGTTAGTATTACCAACTTAATCTCGTAATTATTCTAGATAGGTCTATGTAGATTAATCATTGGCATGAATCTTAAATATAAAGAAAATTAGGTCCTTTAGATCGTCACGGAACTACTTCATATTATTGTTAATATTATTATTATTATTATTATTATTATTTTACTGTGGAGTAATCAGTGCTGTGAAAATTATATTAGTTTCACGAATAGTACAAATATTCATGGTTTTGATTTGGAAAGTACAAATTCGAATGATAAAATAGAATGATTTTTCCCTACCAATATCCATTATTAACATCGCCCCCCTAGAACATGCGAGTAAATCGAAGTTGAAAAACTGCATCACACAGTAGTGTTTACACAACGAAATAATTCAAAATGAATAAAAAATCTGACCCTGGAGCGTCCCGAACCCAGGACCCATTAGGTACCAAGTTAACGCCTTAGCACTCGTACACATCACACGTTCTATTTAGATTCACAGCTTCATCCATATGGCTAAATGTCGAATGATTTCAGTTAAATCTTAAATACTGACAGAAATGCGTTTAATCAGTCAGTGCCTTTTCCTGTATTCAACGTAACGGAACTACATGACTGATTTGCATTAATAATGCCAATGAACTGCAAATATTACTCTCAATCCACAAGTTTCCTCCGTCTTTGATTTCTTGCAGCTGAGCCAATAAGAACTCGTAATGCAGGTACGAATAACGTTATTGAAGCCTATACCGGAATTGTGCTTGTATACAAGCTTTTACGTTACGATCTGTAACATCTGTACGCTGATGGCCAATGATTGCGGTACAACACATGTGAAATGTCCATAAGCAAAGGGTACTGGTCAGCACAGTATCGAAGCACCTAAGGTAGGATGTTATACATTAGCTATCGTATATTCTACGTGCTATATTTAGCTTACTTTTCACTTTTTTTTAAATGATGATGAGATAGACTTATGGCATCGATCCAGGCAAATGTCTGTCTGTCTGTCTGTCTTTGTGTGTCTCCCCCTATCAACCCCTAAAAGACTGCAGTTATCGAAACCAAATTCGGTTTAAGGAAATATCTATATCTGAATATCTCAGGGACATAATTGTAAATGATTTCAGAGTTACCAACTGCTAGAAATCACATTTCACTTTTAAGCTCTACCTTGGATATCTCAGACGTTATGCATGCGAAATTTTCCACAATTAGCACACACAGGGATAATAACATTCCAGATACATTTTAAGGACATTTAAATGACAGTGTTGCCAAGATGATTCTAAGCCTGCTGATAAGTCCAATGTTTAAGTACATCTAACATCTATACTATCAATTGGATTTTAACCAAATTTCGTACGTGCTTTGTGTACTATAACAGATATGACTATGCTTATACTTGAGAGCCATTAGGGCTGCCAAATGTTAATAAATGCGGCTGGCTGCGTGGCTCAGGGGTAACGTTCTCGCTTGCTGGGCCCAAGGTTGCAGGCTCGTATCCAGCGCACTCAGCTGGCATTTGAGGGTGCGCAAATGCGAGAGAGCCGTGTCAGTAGATTTACTGGCACGTTTAAGATCCCCTTCTGGGCTAAATTACGGCACCCCGGAATCTCTAAAAGCCAGAGTAGTTAAAAGGGACGTAAAACCAATAACATTATTATTATTTGTTAATAAATGCTCACTCTCTTTATCCTAATACTAATATATCAGAAAATATGCAAGCCAACAGCTCTAAATTTTGCGCACGAATAGTTTCTGAAATTTTAGATTATTTGGGAGCAACTAATGCACATCAGTGCTGCCAACATAATTCTAAGCCTGTTTATAGGGCCAATTTTTAAATGCATGTAACTTCTATACTAAGAAATGGATTTTATCCAAAATTGGCACTATAAAATATAGGAATAATTCAAATTAATTCTGAGCACGCCTTCTTGACGTTGTTGCCAATATGATTTTACTCGCACTGATACATCCAATATTTCACAGCATGCAACGTTCAGACTATCCATTGGACTTCAACCAAATTTAGTATGTGCATTCTGTACCTTAAGATATGGAACTAAGAATATATTTAGAGTCACCAAGGCTGCCAACTGTAGAGTAGTATTGGAATACATTACTTCAGATATATTCCAATCTAAATCGAAAAGTTAGTATTACCAACTTAATCTCGACATTATTCTAGATAGGTCTATGTAGATTAATCATTGGCATGAATCATAAATATAAAGAAAATTAGGCTCTTTAGATCGTCACGGAACTACTTGATAGTATTGTTAATATTATTATTATTATTATTATTTTACTGTGGAGTAATCAGTGCTGTGAAAATTATATTAGTTTCACGAATAGTACAAATATTCATGGTTTTGATTGGGAAAGTACAAATTCGAATGATAAAATAGAATTATTTTTCCTTACCAATATCCTTTATTAACATCGCTCCCCTAGATCATGCAAGTAAATCGAAGTTGAAAAGTTGCATCCTACAGTAGTGTTGACAAAACGAAATAATTCAAAAAGAATAAAAATTCTGACCCTGGAGCGTTTCGAACGCAGGATTCATTGGATACCAAGTTAACGCTTTAGCACTCGTACACTGCTCACGTCCTATGCAGGTTAACAGCTTCATCAATATGGCTAAATGTCGAATGATTTCAGTTAAATCTTAAATACTGACAGAAATGCGTTTAATCAGTCAGTGCCTTTTCCTGTATTCAACGTAACGGAACTACATGACTGATTTGCATTAATAATGCCAATGAACTGCAAATATTACTCTCAATCCACAAGTTTCCTCCATCTTTGATTTCTTGCAGCTGAGCCAATAAGAACTCGTAATGCAGGTACGAATAACGTTATTGAAGCCTATACCGGAATTGTGCTTGTATACAAGCTTTTACGTTACGATCTGTAACATCTGTACGCTGATGGCCAATGATTGCGGTACAACACATGTGATATGTCCATAAGCAGAGGGTACTGGTCAACACAGTATCAAAGGACCTAAGGTAGGATGTTATTCATTAGCTACCGTATATTCTACGTGCTATTTTTAGCTTACTTTTCACTTTTTTTTATGATGATGAGATAGACTTATGGCATCGATCCAGGCAAATGTCTGTCTGTCTGTCTGTCTTTGTGTGTCTCCCCCTATCAACCCCTAAAAGACTGCAGTTATCGAAACTAAATTCGGTTTAAGGAAATATCTATATCTGAATATCTCAGGGACATAATTGTAAATGATTTCAGAGTTACCAACTGCTAGAAATCACATTTCACTTTTAAGCTCTACCTTGGATATCTCAGACGTTATGCATGCGAAATTTTCCACAATTAGCACACACAGGGATAATAACATTCCAGATACATTTTAAGGACATTTATATGACAGTGTTGCCAAGATGATTCTAAGCCTGCTGATAAGTCCAATGTTTAAGTACATCTAACATCTATACTATCAATTGGATTTTAACCAAATTTCGTACGTGCTTTGTGTACTATAACAGATATGACTATGCTTATACTTGATAGTCAGCAGGGCTGCCAACTGCTAACGAATGCTCATTCTCTTTCTTTATCCTAATACCAATAAATATATCAGAAAGTATGCTAGCCAACACCTCTGAATGTTGCACACGTATGGTACCTAAAATTTCAGATTAACTTCGAGTAACTAATGTACATCAGTGCTGCCAACATAATTCTAAGCCTGCTGAAAATGCATGTAACTTCTATACCAACAAATGGATGTTAACCAAAATTGGCACTATAAGATAAAGTATTATTTCAGATATCGCCTCCGTAGCGTAGCGGTCAGCATGGTTAGCTGCCGCCCCGGAGGTCCTGGGTTCGATTCCCGGCTCTGCCACGAAATTTCAAAAGTGGTACGAGGACTGGAACGGGATCTGCTCAGCCTCGGGTGGCCCAAATGAGTAGAGGGTGTTCGATTCCCCTTCAGCCATCCTCGAAGTGGTTTTCCGTGGTTTCCCACTTTGTCTTCGGGAAAATGCCGGGATGGTACCTTCTTCAAGGCCACGGCCATCTCCTTCCCTCTTCCTTGCCTATCCATCCTACCCATCCCTTACCATCCCTCATGAGGCCCCCGTTCGCTTTGCAGGTGAGGCCGCCTGGGCGAGGTGCCAATCCCACCTCACCAGTTGTATCCCTTCCGATTCGATGTTCCTAGCTCTAGGACACTGCCCATAGAGGCGGTAGTGGTGAGTTCCCTTCCTGAGTCCGTGGATTCCACCAACCTGGAGGGTAAACGACTAAAGATAAAATAAAAATTGGCGTGAATCTTAAATATAAAGAAAAGTATGCTCTTTAGATCGTCACGAAACTATTTCTCTTTATTCTTAATATTATTATCTATTGTGGAGTAAACATAGACTATTATTGAGGTATGAAAATATTAGTATACTTTCACGAATAGTACAAATATTCATGGTTTTGTATGGGGAAGTACAAATTTAAATGATAGAATAGAATAATTTTCCCTTCCAATATCCATTATTAACATCATCTCCGTAGAATGTTATATGTGCATTATGTACCTTAAGAGATGGAACTAAGGATATATTCAGAGTCACCTAGGCTACCAACTGTAGTGCTGTATTAGAATATTTCAGGTATATTCCAATCTAATTAGAAATGTTAGTAGGCCTATTACCTATTAAATTTGCTCATGGGAAAAGGCACCTACTTTATTATTGCAATGTGCTCAAATATTTCATATGACCCTTCTTTGTATAATGTGACTAATCCCACACAACGTCGCTCTTTCTACATCACATTTAGTAACAACGTTATGGCCCTCTGTTCGAGCTGTTTCCTTAATAACGTTCTTGACGGAATATACATAATTTCTTGTCATTAAGATTGGATTTGATTAATAATAAACAAGAAATGGGAATAACATTAATTTGTAGAACTCAATTTTAGCCGTCTTTTAAACAACGTTATCGTCGGTAGCACTCACAATTTTGTTCCTTAAAGATTGGGTAAGACAAATAACGCAAACCGGCGAATAACGTTTTTATGAGGAACTTCCTTTACCCGCCTTTCGAATAACGTTATTGTCAGCAGTTCGTTCAATTTCGTTCTTCGACATCAGGTTGAACTAATAACGAAATGATGCCAATAACGTTATTCAGTTATTCACTACGTGAGTACCCTCCCAATAACGTTATTGGTAGGGACCGGAATAATAGCGTTCTTCAATTCGGTTACTGAATTTAACGTTATTGTGATAGTATATGATAAATACGGTAATCTTGTCGAAACGAAGTAATTCGTTCTGTAACGCATTTACCTAAATGCACTCATGGAGTTTTCCGGTACATTCCCTAATTACGTTACGTTATGGTTACGGTTAAGTTATCTAGCCCTGGTTAAAAGTTTAGGCCTGCCTGTTCCCGGTACATCGTGAACTGAGCCAGTCACACGAAATTTACTTATTAAATTCCGAGCGATATCACGGTTTGGACACTTTGAATTAGGAAACCGCGCCTGAAATCTTAATTTTACATTTTCTGTAAACCGATCGCCGTCGCGAAAAACGTATTCCACAAAAAGAAAAGAAAACTCTCTCTTCAGTAGTAAACATTACCGCCAGTTAACTGTTGCACTCTTCCAATAATCTTTCTGAACGCTCGCTGACTGTAATACACACTGAAGACATGCAGGCTCGCTCGCTTATCGCAATACACACTGACAGCCCATACGAGGGAGTCCCGCTTTCAAGGACACAGTGCAGCCAACTAAACTTATGATTCAACCACTCACAGCTGCACGTACTCACTGCGGAGAACATTCTCAGTTGCCCTGTATTTATTTTTCGCCAGGGTCGAACATAATACTGAAAGCTTCCTTCCTTCTTTAAAATATTTAGGGGTTTTGGCACATCATGGTCATGTAACCCGCATACTGATAACCATTGACATTGTGATGTCTGAACTAGTGTGTGTACTCAGCAGCGTACACTGAAGGTTTGAATTCCGGCGCTGACAGCGGCTATCCTGAGTGTAGCTTTACTCCGAGATTTCCCACACTCTCTCAAGGAGAATGCCTTCATAGGTCCTTATTTCAAGTCCAGGGTCAGGTATTCTATCCCTGCCCATAATACAACTACACACATTACCACACTGCTTGCCATGGTTATAGTGTCGGACTACCAACCCCCAAGCTTGCAGGTTCGCTCCTGGCCATGGTAAGTGATTTTTGAAAGGCAACAAAAATCACGACACTCATGTCTTACGTTGTTGGCAAGTTAAAGAACCCATTTGAATTCAGTAGGCCGTGTTCTATGGCAAAATTAATCTCGGGATTTTCCGCCAACACAAAGTTCCTTCATTCTCTATTTGAAAGCGCTGTAGAGTCAAGGAGTTTAGATATCTAACCTCCTTGACTTTCATAGCGTTCAAAGGAACGACGAAATTCGATATGCAAGCTACCCTCTGGGTGTCAATTAACTAAGCTTGCATCAGGCACCCGAGGCCATACGATATTATTATTATTACCACAGTCATCACTCAAGGACACAGGTTATCCAAAAGTTTGATGCTTTTCAGTCGGTCAACACGATTGTACCCAAATGAGATGGGTTGTTCGCCAATACTAAAAAATACATGAGATTAATAAATACACTTGGATGACCTGTTTCGATCTTCAAGCGATCACCATCAGATTTATTAAACTTATGCTACAAAATTTATGTCTGAAAGTACGGGTGAAAATATTTAGACTATACCTAACACTCAAATAGTTGCAGTATTAGTTGAGATAATGCAACTCGTCAATAATTGTTAGTTGTAATCTATGCGATGTTTTGTTGAGATACTGGAAGTGGTGATTTACACCCGGAATTTGCTTGTTTGGAGTGAATATGTGGTTGTTGTAAATGGTCAATACAGATTGTATTGCACAGGCTACTTATCTGGTTGAGTCTTGCGGGTCCTGGCGAGAGCAGTTCACTTGGGCACTGTTTGCACTCGACTGACGGGAAATTCTTGTGTATGAGGGTCGCTTATCTGTTTGGGCTGTTCCCCCTCTCGCATTTCTAAGGGCAATGTCTTTCTCGTACACATGTACCTGTAAGTTGCCAAGTCTAGTCTCCCAAATGTGGTGTATGTTACGGTAACCAGGATAATCTTCAGACCTGGTTTCAAACTCTCCACGCATAGACTAAAAATTCCTCTTTAAGTGCAAGCGAACTAATGAGAATGTCCTGGTACTTTTAATACTGACGATAATACCGGCCTAGGTTTATTGAAGAAAAAGATACATCGAGCATCTTGATCCAATAACATGTTTCCCTTAATAATCCCGTATCTAGCTTGGCTACATCGTTATGTTGTGTCTTGTTTCCGACGGAGTGTGTTCTCTAGTAGAGTGAAGAGGGGTGAAAATCTCCATGAATGTGTGTTCATTTACATTATTCATATTTAGAGTAACCAGGGTATCAAAATTTTGCTCTAAAGGAGATACTTTGTGGTTGTTGTTGTTTGAGTCTTCAGTCTATTAAATGGTTTGATGCAGATCTCCAACCCTCCGTATTCTGAGCTAATCGTTTCGTATCTACATAGCTATAACACCTTACATCTGAGGCAATCTGTTTAAACATATTCTAACCTTGGCCTACCTCTATTGTTCTTATCCTCGACCCTTCCTTCCATTACTATGATTTGCTATTCCTGGGTGTCTTATTATGTCCTACCAACCTATCGCTTCACTTCATGAGCAGTCGCCAGAAACATCTCTCCTCTCCTCTCCCACTCGTCTCAATGCTTGTACCTCGACACTTGTTACTCTATCTACCCATCTGATTTTCACCATTCTCCTGTAACACCACATTTCCAACGCTCCTATCTCCTCTTTTCTGCTGCACCAACAGTCCAAGAGTGCCTCACTGAAAGGCTTTCAAAAATGACTTCCTTGTACCTGACTTATTTGAATAACTTTTCTGTGATTTTTGTTTCATAGACTAAGTATGCACACACTTTTACCCAGTATTTTGCCCCCTTGCCGTGATTGTTGCAGTGTGGAAATTCAGCAGAACTTGTCAACGAAATGTATGATTTTCAGTCGGTCAACATAGTTCTGTCTAATTATATTGGGTGCTATGCCCTAACCCTGAAAACATATATGTGATTAATAAATTCATTTCCATGACCAGTTTGGTTGAAACTATATGCTATAGGCATATAACTATAACATGTAAATAACATGCCAATCTCATAAGCTATTTTTTTTCATACGATGAATATAGGCTAAAATGGCAGTTGTGCAACAGTTTTAAAACCACTTTTTCAAACAATCTCTTAGCTCTTTCATTACTAAGCGTGAGTTAAGACTGACACTTATTTTAGGAATTGATAATCAGTTAAATTCTGTTTTTATAATCACAAACTCGTTTCTTATGATGATGCCGAGATTTGAAACGGATCAGGATTATTTGATTTCCATTGAAAAAGGAGGCAAGGTTTCTCTGAAACGTATGGTTATATTCTAAATACACACGGCATTAAACCAAAAAACATGAATTATTTATATAATCCGGGCCGTGAAAGCCTTAATATACACATTATTATTATTATTATTATTATTATTATTATTATTATTATTATTATTATTACCATTATTATAATTGATTCAATCAGACGGTTTATTTGAATATATCAGAATAATATTGGTGCTGTGAAATTAAACTGAAATGTTTTAAATATTTTAATTACATTATATAACTGATTGTCATAATTATTGAAAATCCTGATCCGTTTCAAATCTCGGCATCATCATAAGAAACGAGTTTGTGATTATACAAACAGAATTTAACTGTTAATCAATTCTTAAAAAAAGCGTCAGTCTTAACTCACGCTTAGTAATGAAAGAGCTAAGAGGTCTGGAGTTCCATTCATTGTGTCAATTACGACACAAGGGAAATGGTGCAAACATATAATAATAAAAGGAACATACAACAAGTGCTAAAAATGAATCTGGCACCATCGCGGTTTATCAAGATTAATGGAAGTACGCCTTAAAGATAATGCCTACTGTTGCGTTGGTACAATCAATGCCAAGTAGAATTATCGACAGAGACCACTGTCGACGTTGCCACAGCGAGATAGAAACCTTTCTCAATGTCCATGCCATCCATAATATAAAACAGCATATGATCTGCCTTATGTTAGCAGAAACAATACGTCAGTCATGAGGAAGTTGTAGAAATAGCCAATCAATGAAACACGATACGGGTAGGCATCATTGCTTAGAAGACTGGCTCGGGAAAGAGCTACATATTGAATAGAACGGTGCGTTTTAAAGTAAGCTCTATCCACGTTTGTTTAACGGAAGACTATTATCTTGGGGAAATAGAGGTTGTTGGTCTAGTAATCGTAGTCGTGAAAAATAATCTTTCAATTCATGAGCATCTGACGTGTCCTTGTGATGTATGATTTAGAGATATGTTGCCATATTGGCTATTAAGGGATCTGTAGCGATCTTGTAAAACCACTTCTACAGTTTTGAAGTAATGAATACACCTTGTTTAGTTCATTTTTGCGCTCTCATTTTCTGGTAGTCATCATCTGATGTAGAATATTCTAGAATTTTCATATTTCGAAGGTATGTGATGCCGCGGTGATCAATTTGCTTGCCTCTCACCAAGGCGTCTATGTTCGATTTCCAGTTAATGCATGGACATTTTTGAAGTGAAATATCAGGTCCTGTGGCTTAGATTCCACGTACAAATAGAGGTCCTGTGACTCACGTTCGCAAGAAAAACGGTTACGTAAAACTACAAACTTTAACTTCCTTCAGATTTTGAATATTTTAATGGTCGTTAATGTGTTTGAATTGTACTCGGTTATATGGTTTAGGAACTGAATTCAAGAAAGTTCATTTCCATGTAATTCATGTTTTCTAATTTCATATTGAAGGCATTTTATGTTAATCCCTTGAAGTCGCCAACTCCCGAGCTCAACACCCGTCAGCTGTTGAGGATGTGCACCATAAGAAGAAGCCTGACCTAAAGAAAAATCATTTAAACATGTCTCGTAGATTAATAGTAGGTTATACCCAATTACTTTGTATTTGTACTATGGTGTGCAGCATAGTAATATAAATACATTATGACCAGTCTGGGTCTGCGTACGGCGAATGGTTCTCTCAAGAATGTATGTTACTACAATTACGTAATAAACGTAAGTAGGCTGTTCTCTGTAATCACTGCGAGGCTCTTATAAATTACAGGCAGTGACAATGCACTATGCCATAGTTGTACTTTAGAAAATCGCAAATGGATGGTCAACTTCAAGAAATTATACTCCGTTCGATCTGATCAAGTCCCGCAGCGTAGCGAGATCGTTAAATCGTGCACCACGGCCACAAGGGCAGCTGCAGTAAGTCCAGTGATCGTCGGAGGCTCGAATCCCAGCGCTGACAGAGGCTATCCCTGGTGTGTTTTTCCCCAGGGTTTTCACACTCCCTCCAGGCAAATGCCAGAATAGTACCTCATTACTTGCGCCTACCTCATCTCCGTTCCTAATACAGATACACACACAACTTACTATAGTCATCAGAGCAACACAGGTTAATAGACAAGTTAAATACACCCTACAACACAGGGCTGATGACCAAGATGTTCCAAGTCCCTCAAATGAATTTACAACAACAATGATCTGCTCAAAGTCAATAAAATTTCAAAGAAACTGAAATTTTCTAGACTTCTCAATCTACGTAAGTTCAAATATCTAAGAAGTTTTTCATCCCAAGTTTAGTTATGGATATTGCAATTTAATGATGTATGGCAGGTTATGTTGTTATTAGTAGCAAGTGTAATTTATTGGTAATCAGTTTTAACACAACAAAACGATTCACAATAATTCAGTTGAACTTTTGATTAATATTCCATTATAATATCGTTGATAAAACATGTATAACACTGTGTAATTATGCATTATTGATGTACCCAATTTGTTCTGCTGGTAGTGATGACCGACATTAAATTATATTCAATATGAAAATAAATACTTGTCATTAGAAAAGTGCCATTCCATTAGTCTAGGCGTGTTTAGGCAGTTCAAAAATGCAAACAATGTGATGGCAACTAACACTTGTTGTTCAAGTAATCGAGGGGAAATATCGAATGATGAATCGTCACAATTCCAGTGAGGTTTGAAATACAGTAGTAGGACTAGACTTAGAGTACTCTTAGCCATCATGCTACCATTCTGATTACTTAACTGGATGCTCGCCTGGATGCTGTGAACTCAAGAGACATGTTTCAAGTGCGAACTCTCACTGGACGTAGCCAACACTGCAATGAGATTGAAACCCTAGCTTATGTTCTCGATTCATATCCATGGGAAACTTCCTGAGATCTATAATTAAATTATCATTTGCATCTTTTCAGTCAGTCATCACAATTGCTAGAATAACACACTTTAATAATAATAAATCAATGAACAAATTTAGCATGCACCAGATAATAGTACATTATGCAACGAGCCTATAATGGCAATAATTAGGACTCGAGTATGTTTATAAAATGAGCGTAGAGAGTTTTATAATTTCCATACGAGTGTCTTAATTACCATTATAGGCGAGTTGCATACGACTGTTTATGTTCGACGATAATTACAACTTTATTATATGTTTTAACATAAATATTCATAAATATCTGTGGAATTCAGTTACATCAGTTAGTGAACAGGGCGCGCTGGCTGTGCTGACTGAACAGAGCGCATGCGTGGGTCAACGAACTTCGAAAGCAGAGACCATTTACTTTGCTTGGCTATGCTATTGTTTACAGCCTGCATGATGACTAATGCCGTCCAGCTCTAGCATTCACTAAATTGTCACCGAAGTCGTTTGAAAGCAATGCGCTGTGTAGAAATTGGAGTTAGGGATATTAAGGTACAGTGCTATTTATTGTCTCATATTCGCCAGTTTATTTACGCGAACATATGGACGGTGCACTTTCCATGTCGGTAATTTATATAGAAGGATGCTATGTTGCTAACTTCTGGACGTAGATTCATACATTTCTTGCATATGTCATAGTATTTTCTTGTTACCGTAAAGGCTCGTGCTGATTTTGTCTTTGTGTTTGGGATTGGTTGATCCGATATGCAATTTGAACTTTCAAATCATGTAATTCATGTCCGACATGTTGTATTTTGAGCGCATGCGCGAAGGTATCCTTACCTAATTGGTCAATGAATGAGCTCTGATTGGCTGGAGAAACTGTATCATAATGAAAACAGTACTATAATGACCAACATTATGATACAGTTCTCTGAAATATAATATTTACGTTTCGACATCGTCGAACATAGAACTAAATTATAATGTTTACTTAAGGCGGAGGGGTACACCTTTCGCATGACAATTTCTATTGAGCTAAATAAAATTATATATCATAAACTATATGCTGCAAAGGAATATAACTTTTCAGGATTATTAAACACAGTTCACTCTTTACTATGCACAAAACACTATGGTTGCAGTCAGGCATTATTTTACCACTACACTTCCAATTGTTTTTTGTACAGTTGGTCAGGGTTTACATGATAACTACCCCCCAATTTTAAATATTTAGATGAATGTTCATTTAAACTGTTGGTAACATTGACGGCTACAACATACACCAAAATGATTGATACACATATGCAGGATTCTTTTTTTTCATATTATAACTCCAAAATGTATATTTTTAGCCTATTTTCATTTTATGAAAAAAAAAATAGGCTTATGAGATCACTTTTGTCCATGTGTCTGTGTGTGCGTGTGGGTGTGATGGTGTGTATGTCCCCCCGTAATAACTTCTAAACGGCTAGAGCTATTTCAATGAAACTCGGAAAGATAATAGCACCATTCTGGTCGACCCCAACAGAGCCCTTCAAATTTTAATTATGTCTCACCAATCCAACGTGGTGGCTGAGCGAAATATTTCACAAGCATTGAGTATCTCCGAAACTATTACCGATATCACCCTGAAATTGTGTACGGTGATAAAGGGAACTACTGAAAGTTCACCTATGAGACTTTCAAAAACCTGGTAACTACAAAACCAACATGGCGGCCAAGCGAATTTAAGACTTTTAAATAGACGTTTCACGCGATTTAACCATCCAAACGTAATGAAACTTATTACAGCAAATGTTTATACACATTGCAATGCACTGGTATCTAATTTAGATCAATTATTTACATAACCTCAAAATGGCGGCTGTGCAAAATATTTCACCTGCATTCTATATCTCCTAAACTATTACAGATATCACCCTGGAATTTCGTACGATGATAAAGGTCACTGCTACAAGTTTATCTATGTAACTTTCATAAACCTGTAAAGTACAAAACGAACATGGCGGCCAAACGAATTTGAAACATTTTAATAGACTTTTCTCGTGATTCAACTCACTGAGTGTAGTAAAATGTGGTACAGTAAATGATTATACATATTGTAATGCACTGGCATCTAATTCAGTTCAATTGTTTACATAACCTCAAGATGGCGGCTGTGCGAAATTTTAAAATTAAGTTTTTATTTCTTGTGTCGTAATCATGCGATCGAAGTGAAAGTTTGAATAATGAACCTACGCAATAATTTTCTTTTAACGGTACATAACTCTCTGGCCTATACATATAACAATCCAAAATGGCGAGCATCCGAAATATTTAGACGGTTCTCAATATCTACGAACCTTTTTCAGCAATCAAACTGATTTTTTTAGGCTATGAACATAAGTTCACCTATAGGACTTTCAGTAACATAGTGAGCAGAAATCCAACATGGCGGCGACGCAAATTATACTTATTTAAATGAACGTTTCTCGCGATTTAACCATCCGAGTGCAGTGAAACATTGCACGTTAAATACTTATACAAATGTTAATTCACTGGCATCTAATTTATTTCAATTGTTTTCATAACCACAAGATGGCAGGTGTGCGAAATTTTAAAATCTCGTTTCTACTTCTTGTGTTCTAATCATGCGATTGAAGTTTGAATACCACACGTACACAATAATCTTCATGTAATAGTACATAAATAAAAATCCAATCTGCGAACCATCTGAAATATTTAGATGGTTCTCAATATCTACGAATCTATCACAACCTTCAAACTGAAATTTTGTATGTTGATAGAGGCAATAAACATGAGAAAGATATATGAAAATAGGCTGTATATTTCTTCACGGAACTACTTGTTTTAAATATTGTTGCGTAAAAATATTTTATGGGAAGTATGCTTGATACACAAAATAGTTTGGTGTATGTTGTTCATATTAGTACGATACACAATCATGCAATATTTTATTGAGATATCTTGAATAGTATTTGAGTTATCATGTAAACGCTGTGTGGAAATAGGTTTTCGTGAAACAAGCTTCAAAGTTACCTAAGGACGTGGTAGTCTGAACTTTAAAGAGACATCCTAAGCGACAGCAACTAACATTTAGGGGCATCTCTGGAAGTATTGAAGATATTTTCATTTTGTTTTCACCAAATGAAAGATAAAAGATAAGACATTCAAATATTTCATTAAAAGAATGTTTGACCCTGAAAGGTGTACCCCCCCCCCTTAATTAACATGGTGGAGTACTCCTCAAAGCAATGTTGACTTGATACCTGCTTACCACTACTTACGTGGTGAGCTCTAGGCATAAATTAGTTTGCATGACGCCCTGCGCGACATCTGTTATCGGAAGTTGTAACTGAGGTTTTGAATGAATTATTGTTGTACCTGTACCAAACTGAATGAGATTGGAATAACTTAAGAAAGATGTATATTATGGACTCGTGGAACTGTTTTCATTACTATCGTAGGCCATTTCAGCCGCCTGACACAACTTATACACCCAGTTCATGTGGTTGCCACCCGGTCTATTAGACGGTATAGGACCAGATAATTGGGTAGACGCTGCCCGGCGGGACACGATGTTGCCTACGGACTTCAAGACCTTCAGAGAGGGAAGTCCGTTCAAAGCTTTCCTCACTTCTTACAAACTTTCCAGTACCCTGCCATAACTCTAAAGATTCTCATTAAACCAGACATCATTCTCACAAGGGATCTGATCATTCATTTATCGCAAACGCCTCGCTCTCCGCTGAGTTAGTCAATCATCAGCGACCTTGTTATTTACCGCTTCAAGACGAGTCAACAAACCACACGCGCTGCACGGCCACCATCTGGCGTTCTGGAATGTCCTTGCCAGCCCCGTATTGATGCTCCGCACATCTCTTCACACCCTAGCATCCGTAAGCGGCCGTCCTGAACTTCCGACACAGACACGCACTCGTAGACACAACCCTGTTTGAGGAAGTCGCCCTTCCCTGAGCACTCCCCTATGCAACTACCCCTTCGCCATTCGGGTGAACCACCCGAAAGGGTGTTGGCCTAAAAAATATATACTGGGCACCATCATTAGATGTGTGTTCGACTCAAGCCAGCTGGGACCTGCAGAAACGTGCCATATAGGAACCAACAGTTAGTTACTTTCATCAAGCATACAATACAGTACTTCCAGTATAAGGTTTGTGTAACTTTTAATTGGGGCTAGAGGAACTACTACACAATTCTTAATTGAGCTTATTGAAAGCATGCGCATTTCCAAGGATATAGAGTACAATCTGATTTAGCTCTTTGCCAACATAAGATCCATCCAAATTATTAAAATTATCCTGTACAGTACTGTAATGGTTTCGACCGTTCTCTAAACAACTTTGTTGTAATAAAATATAATACTTGGGTGGGCACCAGTTCGCAAGCTGAAGACTTGTGAACGACAAACATGTAATATAGTAGAGCAGATCTCTCTCTCTCTCTAGCCGCAGGGTGTTATGGCCACCAACCAAGATTCATCCGATAAAAGGTAAGATGCATATACTGTAATTTAATATAAAAAAACACAAGCAAATCGTAAAGGAATTAATTTAATTTCAGACTGAAGTTAATCTGAGAAAATGAAAATGAAAATCCACAGCCTGCTTCCAGTCGACCGACCGGGTCAGGGAATGGAATGAATGGAAGTTAATCTAAAATGTATAAATAATTGAAAAACAGTATCAATTTGTACAAGACATCGTTACTTTTGCTTGGGTAATCCAGTATCTCTCAATGATATATTCATTTCTATATATAAGAAGCTGTTCATATTTTGACTGTGTTCCAAAGCATCTTGGACATTAACCAACAGACTTGCCATTCCTAGAGGAACGTATGCAATAAGCCCTCGCCTAGCTTTTCCAATAGATTATATTGTTACATATATCCAACTCAACTCAGAATGCTTGTCGTTTTCTTCCCTTTGTTATATATCTTGTCCCCCGGATAAACAATTAGACAAGACTTTCTTTTCTTGAAGATCGTATTCCATTAGCTCACTATATCACCACTACGAAAGTTCCGATGTCACAGCAGCCATTTTTGTGCTTCATGTAAAGCTTCTTAAGTTTTGCGTTTTACCACTCCGACAGAATCCTGTCATAGCAGCCATCTTTGTGCTACCCATATAGTTTGTTGCGCATCCTTTAAGATAATTTCTCCAGACTGAGTTAATATATGTACATTCATCCCATTCACGGCATCTTTCACACTGTCCAATTCATCTCACAGCGATAGACTCCAAGTCCTAACTTCACTGCAGCAGAATCAGTGTACAAATAATAAGATACCAGCACAAGTACATCTATGAATTTTCTCAGGAATACTACAATCACGTCTCCTTCCAACAGCTCATCGCAATTGCACCAGTTCACACGTAAATAGTCCCTATAAGATTTCTGGACGCGTTACAGTACTTATTAATACTGCGTATGAAGAGGAGACACTCCATAAACATGACACTTTGACATACGATTATGGTACTTGTGGCGATTGTTGTTGTTGTTGTTAATAATTCGTTTTAGTAGCTTGAGAGATCTTGGTCATCAGTCTCGTGTTCTTAGGTGTATTGAACTTGTCTATTTACCTGTGTTCTTACTCATGGCTGTTGTAAGTTACGTGTGTAGCTGTATTAGAGACAAGGATACGTGGGTACCCTGAGTCTTGAAATAAGGTAACTATTCTGGTATTTGATTTGAGACAGAGTGGATAGAAACGGGAAAAATCAATTCAGAATGACTTCTGTCAGCGCTGGGATTCGAACTTGCGATCTATGAACATGCTGCAGCTCCCCATCGCGTTTGTGATGTGTGAGTTAGTGCGCGTGGCTGTTGTAAGGGCCAGGACAAGAGGGTTATCTGCGCATAATTATAGTAAAGTAGATTGAAATGTATATCTGCCTGGTGATTAATTTGACATAATACGTACTCAGGGCTCTATATTGACAAATACATCGGCAAGATATTCTGTAAAACATTATATAGGTACAGTTTATTACCGATGTTGTTGTTTGAGTCCTCAGTCTTTTGACTGGTTTGATGCAGCTCTCAATGCCTCCCAGTCCTGAGTTAATCGTCTCATCTCTACATAGCTACCGCACCCTACATCCGAGGCAATCCGTTTAACATATTCTAACTTGGTCTACCCCTACAGTTCTTGTCCTCGACCCTTCCTTCCAAAACTAAGCTTGCTATTCCTGGGTGTCTTAGTATGTGTCCTACCAACCTATCTCTTCTCTTCATTACCAGTCGCCAGAAACATCTCTCCTCTCCCACTAGTCTTAATACCTCTTCGTTTGTAACCCTATCTACCCATCTGATCTTCATCATTCTCTTGTAACACCACATTTCAAACGCTTCAATACTTTTCTTTTCAGCTGCACCAATATTCCAAGTTTCACTTCCATATAGTGCCTCTCTCCAGACAAAGGCCTTCAAAAATGACTTCCTAATACCTAGATCTATATTCGATGTCAACAGATTCCTTTTCTGTAGAAATGCTTTCCTTGCCTGAGCTAACCTACTTTGTATTTCCTCTTTGCTTTGTCAATCACTGGTTATTTTGCTTCCTAAGTAACAGAAGTCTCCTACTTCCTTTAGTTTTTCACCTGCCAATTTGATGTCCATAGAGGTTTCTGATTTATTTCGGCTGCATTGCAATATTTTTAGCCTACAATTCACATTTTCCAAAAATGAGGAATAAGTAGACTTATGAGATCGGGCAAATGTGTGTCTGTCTGTCTGTCTATACTTCTGTATGTCTGTATGCCTGTCTGTCCGTCTGGCTGTGTGTGTGTGTCCCCCTATAAACTCCTAAACGGCTGCAGCAATCGAAACAAAATTTGATAGGAGTAAAGATCTATATCTGAATATCTCACGGCCATATTTGAAAATGATGTCAGTGCTATCAACTGCTGAAAAATCGCAATTGAAATTTGAGCTCCATGTTGGATATCATGGAAGGTATCATTGGGAGCTATTTCAAAATTGGCACACGTATAGTGTACCCATGTGAGTAATCTCGATGGAAAATATGCTCCCGCCTCCAGCTAGCGTCAGGACTCGGGCGTGTACCGTCCCCCCATTGAACAGTTGCCTATTTTGGATTTGAGGCTAAAAGGTATCAACTCTACAATGATAAGGCACAACTCTATTCTAAAACTTTAATTCAGTAATAAAATTCATGGCTTCAAACAAACAAAACAATCCCCACAAACATAAAACAAAAGCAAACAAAAATTACTTCCACAATCCACTGATATGAACATAATATTATCACAATAAAATCATATCATAACACAAACCTTTACCCTTATATCAACTTCACAATAATACTTTAGTGCGCTGATGCACATACAACTTCAGAAACAAACTGTACTTTAATTCTACTGTCATCCAATGTGACTTCATTAATTCTACAAAATTATTTATTCCTTAAACCTTGTCTTAATTTGACAATAATGTGTATCGTGTGTGTGTTTTGATCTTTCTCTTCCCACCAAATGCTTTACATGCATTAGCCTATTCAGGTGTTGCACAGCAGTCTACATGCAACTCCATAATTATGCAAGCTACCCCTACACTTCCTCTATTTATATAGTTCCACTGCATGCCGTCTGTGATTTCATCTTAAAACGTTAATTATTGCTGTGTCGGATGGTACAATTAAACTACCCTTGCACGCGTAGCCTGTGGCATCCAGTAACCAACTTCTGAAAAAGTTGTCAGTGACAGTACAAATGCAACGTCTAACCATTCGTTAGATTGCTAAAATTATGAACCGTCAGGGTGATCTATAATTATCAATGTGTTCTTAAACCACATGACTTCATTACTCAATATAACAATGTTTCATCTTATGTCATTAACAGGGTCTAAAATCTGTTCTTTTCAAACTTGCTTTCACGGTTCGCTTGACCGTCCCGACCCTTTTCCCGAGCGGCCTGTACACAATAGCAGTGGAGTGAGGTCCCACAGTGCCTAAACCCTCGCTTCATGCCATATATCTTATCTCCCCTAAGCAGTATAAGATTTTAACAGACAAATACCGTGGTCTTAGTGACACACATATTCCCAATGGATTTAAACTGAATATTATGCAAACAGATGCTGGATGAGCTTAACATTTACTCCTATCCTGAGGATAATAATAATTGGCACCAAATAGGCCCATTTCAACATGAAAGCACGAGATTCATAAAACATTGGTCTATTAGGTAACCGGTATCTTTAATAAATACTGCGGTCAGCCCATGCTGCCGTTCTAGGATTCGCTTCAACGAGCCGAATCACTCAGCAATAAGTTCTCGGGGAATCAGATAGAGTGCAGAGGTGTCCATTGTTTTCCTCCCACCTATCACGGGATTCGAACCCGGAACATTCCATATCCATCATCAGAGTTAGGGTCCATTTCACTAAATACACTCTGGCACAAAGCACATCTCCAATTATGCTCACGGCATACGAGATTTCATACGAAGAATAGATTACCTGGTCCCTTACCTAATGCTATGATCTGCGTCCTATAATTACCAAGAGAAATCTATCAATTACTCTATAAGCTTTCCACATAAGCTGCAAATTCAATTCACTAAAAGTTCTTCCTTATCCTGGCATAATTATATTCCCATTAATACAATATATTCTGATATAAAACCCTTTTCTTAATCCCGTAACGTAACCTTACTGTATAATCTTACTGCTTAGATCGATAAGTCTTGCCGTTAGCGTAAATATTTCTTGCTTACAACATTTTTTTTCCTGATGCGTTCATTCATACCTTTATTATATTCATTATTATTATTATTATTCTCACTGATATAAATTACCAAAATCCGACACAACTAATCATCTTAAAAATCGGACAACCATGTTCGTGACATTTACATAACTGCTTTGCCATTTTTAATTTATAGTGGTAACGATTAATCCACTCACTGATGCAAACACATTTCAACTCTATTAAAATGAACACAATAATGATTAAACCTGGAGAGTCTATCTCGTACTACTGATTCTTACTGGCATCTTTATAACTCTGAAATCACATTACATGCAGTGGCCTATACCTCTACTTAAACATAATTTGTGGGGTACTCACATATATCAAGGCTCATCATGGTGGCTCCAACCACTCATATCCTTCCGGGTCGCCTGCCATATGCAGATTTAGTGCGACATTTGCATCTTGAATACACACATTTTCTGATACATTTCTTCCGTTAACCACACGACACTTTGCATTTCTATAAAGAAGCTATTGCTTCCAAAACACATGACACTTTATAACACATATTAAACCATTAATTTAAAAGGCATTTCACATATGATTTATACATAACACACGTCACTCTGTACACTTTTCATTGGTTGAAATTCCCTAGCAAAGATATCAAAATTGCAGGTGTCGACGGCATCTCCCGTGCTCCTACCAACTCCTGATTGAAAGTCTGGTTCAATTGCCCTCGGAATTCACCAACAGTTTATCCATACTCCTACGGTAAGCTTCCTGATTTGCATAAATATGCTTACTTCCGTACTGAGCGGTGCTATTTGGTATTCTTAAGACATTACCAAATGCTTCGTAAAGTTTCTCCCAGCGCATTCCAGCGTAATTAGACATGTATGATCAGTCAATATATGATACATTGCGCTTAACACTGTACATAACTTTACACAGATTATTATTTACAATAGTTCTGCAACTTATCTCACACGTTGCTTCCTAAGTGAACACACCATTGTTCGTACTGCTGACAAAAACTGTGTAGCGACGACTGTCTGCGACTCTCTGACAAACTGTGTCCAACTGGGTAAACTGCGTAAGACTGGCTGCAACACTGGGTGCTCTGCCAAGGGTCGACCCCCTTATATTGGATTCACACGAAAAGTAGAGCTAAATTTTCCCGCGCTATCTAGACTCCTCTCCCAGCATGATTCTGGTCTCGAAACCATGCTCATCGGGTTCCTTTTTCTTCACTGATCCCAGAACTATCTGCGTGCTGAAGAATCGCTCGGCCAATTAATTAATATTAATTCCTTTCTCCATAGCGTGAGGACGCTATCTCACTGGGAATCCCTGGCAACCTCGTTAAACCCCGCCGCGAACAACCATAGTCTCTGTTCTTCCGCACTTCATTAAATATGCGTCAATTTCGCAGATTAAAGGCTCTAAAATTAGCCTCCTGGCTAAAGATTCACCTGTGTGCCACTCTCATGTCATTGAGTTACTCCAATCAAGAGTAATCAATGATTTTCCTTGGGATCTCTCCCCACTCTTATTCGTTCTATTCTCAGTCGGGGAAAAAACTGGGTCATTATTCAAGCCCCCAACCTCTTCCAGACGACATAACGAGGTCAGCAAGATTGACATGGCTCCAAGGGGCACCTCCCACAATTCTGGGCCAATTAGTTAAACGTCAAACTCTGCACTAACTGTGCTCCAAGTCCAGTATAGCCTACTTCAAGTAGTCTAATAATGCTGTATTTCGCTCAATTTCCCTGCATTATTTTAATAAATAATGTCATTATCAACTGCAATCACACCAGTGATTAAATATACACTTTTCTCCAGGGGTTTTTACAATGAAACTCCCTCAACAGACCTCGGGTTCGTTCCCTGGTGGAACCTTTATACTGAGATCACAGTCTCTGAGATCCACGTTCGATATCAGTCAGCATAACCCCCTCGGGTTCATATTCCCCTTGCGAAACTTATAGAAGTCAATTACAAGTGGCTCTCTATAAGTAACCAGCTGACTGTCTACCACTGTCTGTGTTTACATCTGGGGTCCTTCACCTCGACTGGCTGCGAGTAGGTTAGTCCAGCTCCCCCATCCACACTGCGCTTTGCTCTAAGCTGTTTATTCACTTGACGGAGGGCTGCATTTATGGCCTCAACTTGCCTTGCCGCTTCGACCATTTCTTTGTAGAATTCTCGCAGACACTGGCACTCTTGTTGTTTGTCCCTTCCACTGGGCAAGCTGTCTGCTTCTCGTTCCGCCTTGCCGCTCGAACTTTCAGGTCTGACTGCCTGGTTGACGTCGCTATCCACGTTCAGTTGGGTGTGCGCTGTTAATACTTCTTCTTGTTCGTCGAATTCTTCTGGCGAATAATAAACTTATAAATTGGCTGCATTCATAATGACCTCGTTTCCAGTTTCTAAATGCTTTATTCTGTATGCATTGTTTTGAAGGTCTCTAATCACCTCGAACGGGCCGTGATATGCAAAAATGAACTTCTTATACTTCCGTGCTTCGGGATCTGAACTGGCGGGTTTCTTGACTAACACTTTCTCTCCGACGAGAAGCGGTCTATGATACCTCTTCGCACGATTTCTCCTCTGACGTCTCTCCGCCTGTGCTTTGAGATATTCGAAGGTTCGTTGGATCCTCAATTCTCGTCCTGGCTGTGCGTCTACTGGTAATGGAATGACACCAGTCCACGGTCTCTCCGGTCTCTGATCCAAATGTAGAGTTACGGGAACCTGACCTGTCGCCTCATGTACGGTATTATTTATAGAGTATTCAATTACTTCAAGAAATTCAATCCAACGCCAATTCTCTTCAGAGCAGTAGATCTTCATGTATTTCTGGATCTCTCTCATTACTCTTTCAACTGGACTTGCCTCAGGATGGCGAATGGTAGATTAAATCTGCCTAATTCCTAGAGTTTCCAGTTCTCGACGAAATTCTGCACTTGTGAAGCAACTTCCGTGGTCTGAGAGGATGTTATCCGGCTTCCCAAGAATCGGAATAACTCTCTCTTTCAGGCGTTTCAATACCTGCTTTGAACTTGTCTTCTGTATGGGGCATAATACCACCATTTTTGAAAATACATCCATGGCTACAAAAATGTGTCTATTGCCTCTACGTGCTCTAGGCAGTGGTCCAAAGTTATCTATACTCAATAGCTGCCTTGGCTTCTCCGGTAACAACGGGATGGGTCGTTACCTCATTAAAAAGGGATTTGGCTTTACCCTTTGGCACAAATCACGTGTCCTAAGAGCATTTCTCACCGTTTCTCTCAACTTTGGCCAAGTAAATGCTTCTTTCAACAGAGCAGTGACCTTGTCTATTCCGGGATGTCCAAAGGCTCTGTGTGCTAGCCACACCAATCTTCTCTGCAAAGATGCAGGAATGACAATCCTTTGACGTGTATGATCTACATCATCCCACTTGTGCAGTACCTGATTATACCATACATAATCTGTTGCCAATGCCTCTGCCTCTCTGTATATTGCAGTTCCCCTTGCTAAACGTCCCTCGAAGTAATCGATCATCATCTTCAACCACGGGTCTTCGCGTTGTAGGTTGGTAAGATTCCGCAAGTCATCCAACGTCTTCTGATCTCGATTCTCAATCTGGACAGCTAGCGCTTCCTCTTCTCTAGGGTAACGGCTTAATATGTCCGGTATTACATTCTCTTTCCCTGGACAGTATTCTATTTCCACATTGAATTGCTGAATATACAGTGACCATCTTGTCAATCTCTGGCTAGACAAGTCTGTCTTTAACAAAAATGTTAAAGCTTTATGGTCTGTTCGGAGGACTATTTGAAAGCCGTACACGAGTTTATGCCATGTTTGCAACGCGTACAAAATTGCGAGCAACTCTATCTCTGTAATCGTGTAATTTTTCTCATGGGCTTTCAGCCTCCTACTTATAAAGGCAATAAAAACTTTCTTTTCAGGCTGGTCAACATTTTCCTGGAATAGCATCGCTCCGATACCAATAAGTGATGCATCCGTCTGTATAATGAACTTCTGGGTATAATCCGGGTATCCCAGTTTCACATATTCCAAAAGCATTTGTTTTAACCTCACGAATGCTTCCTGACATTGCTCCGTCCAATTCCATCAGCCGCCTTTCTTCAATAGGTCCTGCAGGGGTGCTACTGTCGTAGTATAGTTTGGGCAGTGGTTCGAAAAGAATCCAATTACTCCCAAATAATTTCG
The DNA here is from genome assembly GCA_946902985.2 of Meconema thalassinum. NCBI lineage: Eukaryota > Metazoa > Arthropoda > Insecta > Orthoptera > Tettigoniidae > Meconema > Meconema thalassinum. The sequence continues at coordinate 143,584,658 of OX336390.1, forward strand.
GACGTGCTTAACTTTCGTGGGTCGAGGGAAATTTCGAATTACCTCCAATTTATCTGGATTAGGCTTGACTCCATTTGCATCAATAACATGCCCGAGGAATTTAACTTCCCTCTGACAGAAGTGCGATTTCTTGATATTAACCTTAAAGTTAGCTTCACGAAGGTCATCTAGCAACTTCTTCAGGTCTCTCATGTGCTCCTCCAGAGATTCTGACGTGAGTAGAATGTCGTCTACATATCTGATGGTACTCTCTTTCACATCATCTGATAGATTGCGATCTAACGCTCTTATCAGTGCTGAACCGGCTGTTTTCAAACCAAAAGGTAGCCTTAAAAACGTATATGTGTGTTGATCAAACATGAATCCTGTCAACAGACTCTAATTCAAGATGGTGGAAACTGCATGTGATGTCCAAGTTTGTGAATACATTTTTCCCTTTGAACTTCCTGAGGATCTCTTTAATAGGTGGCACTTGGTCAAATTCCGGAATAACCTTCAAATTTAAATGTCTCAGGTCCAGACATACTCTGACAGTCCCGTCTGTCTTCGGTACAATTACCAATGGACTTACATAAGGCGTAGGTGTCTTCTCAGTAACACCGGCCTCCAACATCTCCTGAATTGCCTCTTTCACTTTAGCATAATGCTTTTCGGCTATAGGGTAGGGTTTCTGCCTAAATGGTGTCCAATCACCGACTTGAAAAGCATAAGTGAAGTTCTTTATACGACCAGGTCTCGAATCAAAGACTTCCTTCAGTTCCAGTAATAACTGCTTTAAATTTTCCTTCTCTTTTATCCCAATTTTCGCTTCTTCTAGCTTTTCCGAAATATATACTTCCAGTTCGGGTTCCAGATCTTTCTCCAAGTCTGTGGCTAGTGTTATCAGTTCTTCTTCTAACTGCTCCATAGCTAACACTTCTTCCTCCGCCACGTCTCTGTATGTATGCCATACTTGTTCACTTGACCCTGGTTCAATCTCATTGAGTGCGACCTCCAAGCCTTCGGCTTCCTCATTCACATGGAACATAACCCTGTCCTGTGCTAGGTCGATTATCACTCTGTATTCCCTTATAAATTCTGCCCCAATAAGTAGGTTATAAGGCCGTTTGTTTACTAATAGAAAACTCTGTGAGAATATAGAGCCTCCTATCTGTAAATCTAGGAATACCTGATATTTACATATCATCGTTCTGTCTGGAATTACCCCTTTTATTTTGACACTAGAGATCGGTATTTTCAAAATATTCTCTCTCTGGGCTATTTCATTATATAAAGCTTGTGTCATAAGGCACACTGTTGAACCCGTGTCTAACAGACTTCTTATTTTCAATCCTGCCACTCTTACTATTATAATAGACAATTCTCATTTGACCATGACCTGTGATCCTCCTGTATCCTCGATTAGCTCTTCTGGTTTGGCTATCCAATTGATGATGTTAACAGACTTCCATCCATCAGTCTCGAACTCTTCTAATTTTGGCGTTTTTATTTTTTCTTCAGCGCCCGTCCCCTTGGAGTTTCTTCTCTCCTGTTCGCTGCGCTGTAGCTCCAAACTCTTAGCTCCATCTCCATATCTGTCTGGCGATGTCCTGTTCTGCATAACTTCTTGCCAGCGGACTTGTTGCTTCGGGGGTTCATCTCCCCTTTCCTCGAGGTATCGCAATGAAGCGTGATATCGTTCCTCTACCTCGTCATCGAAGTTACTTCTTCTTTCTTGGGGTCTCCAATTTCTATTGTTGCCTTCTTGGCCATTGTTACCTCCATTGTTTTGGTACGGTCTACCCCTGGTAATCTGCTTATTCCACGAATTTCGGCCTCTTCCTCCCCTACTAGCATTCCCTTTGTACTTTGGCTGCCATCTTCTGGGTTCCTGTTCCCATTGCCGTCCGTAGGAATCTAATGTTTCAGTGCTCGTAGCTTTGTTGTTCCTTGGAGCTTGATGTTGGTCAGTCTGCGTGTTGGTCACGTGTACCTGTTCCACGGTTCGACTCTGACGCATCGTATTGGCTGTTGTGAGGTCCAGTTGTCTAAGAACTGTCTCCATTTCTATAGCAGTTTTCGCATTAGCCGAGATTAGCAGTCTTTGGATCTCGTATGGGAGCTGTTTGGCGATAGCAATACATAATTCCAGCTCGCTCGGTTTTTGATCCAGTTCTTTGAAGCGACACATCTGCGATATAAAAAATTCTGCATACTTCGTTTGGTTGTTGGTGCTGTATCTTTTTGAATACAAATCCAACGGTAAATTCTGTTGGGTCGCTGGATCCCAGTATCTCTTCAATAATGCCTCTCGAAACTCCTCAACAGTATCGAAAGTATACCGGAAACTGCGAAACCATAATGCACATTCTCCCTCTGTTAGTTTCTCAATTGCTCGTAGCCTGCGCTCTGGCGGTATCCGCGCATCATTCAGATTTTCAGACACTTCCTTCAACCAATATTTTGGTGTCATATTACAGTGGCTACCTGAGAATTTCCTTGGTTTCTCTTCGCTCGCCCTGATTAGGTTTATCACCTGGGTGTGCATAGCATTTTCATGTGGCGTTGATGCTGCAACCGGTGCACCTGGCGTCATATAGGTACTTTCGCCTGGGCCTGTAGCATTCCTGATTATAGGTTGGGTTTCTAAGTCTGCCCACCTTGTTTTCCTCATATCTTCCATGCTGCCTTCACTTGACTTAGGATCTTTCATAAGGGTTTCTTCCTGTGCGATTATCCTAGTCTCCATTTGATTGTGGCGCATCTCCGCTCTTTCCAGTCGAGTAATTACCTCCTTCTCGATTCTGGTAAGCCTATCTCGATTTTCCTCGGCCACTTGAAATATTTTCTTCTTGTCTTCTTTCAGGCTTTGTTTGATATGGGAGATTTCATCCTCTACATCTTCTTTTATCTGAGCAAGGGTCTTGTCGCTTGCCTCTGTCTTCTGACCTTCTCTCACTTCGAGTTCTTCTCTCAGTCCTTTAATTTCCTCTTGAATGTGTCCATTGACTTTAGACAATTCATTCCGGACCTTGATGATCTCACCTCTAATCTCCTCTTGCCTTTTGTTAACTACAACAATGTCACTTTGAACTTGGTCCAGGTCTTGATGAACTTTGCCCATCTGATCTTTCACGTTGCTTACTAGCTCTTTACTTTCGTTAGCGATAGCCTTAATCTCGCTTATTTCAAGACATTGATCTAATATGTTCTGATCCTGTTTCTTGAGATCACCGTTAATTTCTCTAGCATAGCTTTTCAATTTCTGGTCCCATTTAGAGTCGTTCTCTTCTAACCTCTGATCTACCGTTCTCGTAAATTCTGAAAACTGTTTCGCTTGGCGTTCGAGATTCGCCTAATTTTGGATTTGAATATCCTTAATATCGTTAGACAGCGCCTCTAACCTACTGTTGGTTTCATCCTGAGCATGTTTACACGCCTGTAAATTACTTTCGAGCTTGGCTTCTATAGCCTCGAAACGTTTATCTGTTTTAACCTGCATTTCTGATACAATGCTTACAACGGTTTCTGTTACTTCGGTCTTAATTACCTCTTGCATTTGACCTAACTTATCATTTAATTCAACCTTATTAGCATCTAAACGGCTACTCAATTCAACCTGGTTTTCATTAATTGCCCGCTGATTGGCATCTAGACGATTATTCAATTCATCCTGGATGTCATTCATGGCAACCTGATTTGCATTAATTGCCAGCTGATTGGCATCTAAACGAGTGTTTATTTCATTCTGGAAAGCCTTGGCTTCCAGCTTATTTTGCTCGTTAACAGCATCAAAATGTTGTTTCAACCCTGCAATAACCTGCAGGATCTCCTCTGTACCTGACATTTTTACAATAATATACTTTGATATGCAGGCAGGCTTCCTGAAAAAATGTGTGGATATGTTTTGAAGAGAAACATCAAACACTGTACACATATTGTAAGATCGTACAAAACCTGTCAATATTATGATAAATTGTGGATTGGGTGTGTAGCGCTCGTACCCTTGGGTAATTCTCTTCTCAATAGAGAGATTCTGCGTTACATCAAAAGCCTACTGAACTCAACAATCACTCAAACACAGTTTGAGGCAAAAAAACCAATTACTATGGTTTTCCCCATGAAATACCATAAAAATCTATGGGTTTTCCCTAAATCCCATAAGCTCCACGAACCTGGGCGCCATGATAATTATATGAGTGTATCATGCTTTGCCCCACGTTGGGCGCCATGATTAATATAATGAGTCTTGGGAGGTGGTCCACGTTAAGACATCGCAGCAACCCTCCAAGGTCTCGGTTGTACTGTCGAATGCCCCACTTGGGTCTCGCCATGATAAATGAGTACATCTCTGCGCCTAAGGTGACCTGTATTTAAAACCGGCCCACATACCAGCGCCATGATGAATAATATGCCATGATAAATAGGAATCAGGTCTTGCAATGCCAAAACATACATATTGCACTACTGAGGCGATTCCATGTTAGAATACTACCGCCCCAAGTTACCTGGATCATGTTAATTAAAGTGTTTATCAAAAATTTATATTGTTCGTATCGGAGCTTAGCTTAAGATCAGGTGCGGTCATTCCCTACTTCATGTTAATTGTTACTTTAATAGAGTTGTGTGCACTAGACCTAGACCGACTTCAGTTGTACCTATAGCTCAAATCACTGTACAGGACATCAATTTCCATGTACCCATGTGAGTAATCTCGATGGAAAATATGCTCCCGCCTCCAGCTAGCGTCAGGACTCGGGCGTGTACCGTCCCCCCATTGAACAGTTGCCTATTTTGGATTTGAGGCTAAAAGGTATCAACTCTACAATGATAAGGCACAACTCTATTCTAAAACTTTAATTCAGTAATAAAATTCATGGCTTCAAACAAACAAAACAATCCCCACAAACATAAAACAAAAGCAAACAAAAATTACTTCCACAATCCACTGATATGAACATAATATTATCACAATAAAATCATATCATAACACAAACCTTTACCCTTATATCAACTTCACAATAATACTTTAGTGCGCTGATGCACATACAACTTCAGAAACAAACTGTACTTTAATTCTACTGTCATCCAATGTGACTTCATTAATTCTACAAAATTATTTATTCCTTAAACCTTGTCTTAATTTGACAATAATGTGTATCGTGTGTGTGTTTTGATCTTTCTCTTCCCACCAAATGCTTTACATGCATTAGCCTATTCAGGTGTTGCACAGCAGTCTACATGCAACTCCATAATTATGCAAGCTACCCCTACACTTCCTCTATTTATATAGTTCCACTGCATGCCGTCTGTGATTTCATCTTAAAACGTTAATTATTGCTGTGTCGGATGGTACAATTAAACTACCCTTGCACGCGTAGCCTGTGGCATCCAGTAACCAACTTCTGAAAAAGTTGTCAGTGACAGTACAAATGCAACGTCTAACCATTCGTTAGATTGCTAAAATTATGAACCGTCAGGGTGATCTATAATTATCAATGTGTTCTTAAACCACATGACTTCATTACTCAATATAACAATGTTTCATCTTATGTCATTAACAGGGTCTAAAATCTGTTCTTTTCAAACTTGCTTTCACGGTTCGCTTGACCGTCCCGACCCTCTTCCCGAGCGGCCTGTACACAATAGCAGTGGAGTGAGGTCCTACAGTTCCTCAACCCTCGCTTCATGCCATATATCTTATCTCCCCTAAGCAGTATAAGATTTTAACAGACAAATACCGTGGTCTTAGTGACACACATATTCCCAATGGATTTAAACTGAATATTATGCAAACAGGTGCTGGATGAGCTTAACATTTACTCCTATCCTGAGGATAATAATAATTGGCACCAAATAGGCCCATTTCAACATGAAAGCACGAGATTCATAAAACATTGGTCTATTAGGTAACCGGTATCTTTAATAAATACTGCGGTCAGCCCATGCTGCCGTTCTAGGATTCGCTTCAACGAGCCGAATCACTCAACAATAAGTTCTCGGGGAATCAGATAGAGTGCAGAGGTGTCCATTGTTTTCCTCCCACCTATCACGGGATTCGAACCCGGAACATTCCATATCCATCATCAGAGTTAGGGTCCATTTCACTAAATACACTCTGGCACAAAGCACATCTCAAATTATGCTCACGGCATACGAGATTTCATACGAAGAATAGATTACCTGGTCCCTTACCTAATGCTATGATCTGCGTCCTATAATTACCAAGAGAAATCTATCAATTACTCTATAAGCTTTCCACATAAGCTGCAAATTCAATTAACTAAAAGCTCTTCCATTTCCTGGCATAATTATATTCCAATTAATACAATATATTCTGATATAAAACCCTTTTCTTAATCCCTTAACGTAATCTTACTGTATAATCTTACTGCTTAGATCGATAAGTCTTGCCGTTAGCGTAAATATTTCTTGCTTACAACATTTTTTTTTCCTGATGCGTTCATTCATACCTTTATTATATTCATTATTATTATTATTATTCTCACTGATATAAATTACCAAAATCCGACACAACTAATCATCTTAAAAATCGGACAACCATGTTCGTGACATTTACATAACTGCTTTGCCATTTTTAATTTATAGTGGTAACGATTAATCCACTCACTGATGCAAACACATTTCAACTCTATTAAAATGAACACAATAATGATTAAACCTGGAGAGTCTATCTCCTACTACTGATCCTTACTGGCATCTTTATAACTCTGAAATCACATTACATGCAGTGGCCTATACCTCTACTTAAACATAATTTGTGGGGTACTCACATATATCAAGGCTCATCATGGTGGCTCCAACCACTCATATCCTTCCGGGTCGCCTGCCATATGCAGATTTAGTGCGACATTTGCATCTTGAATACACACATTTTCTGATACATTTCTTCCGTTAACCACACGACACTTTGCATTTCTATAAAGAAGCTATTGCTTCCAAAACACATGACACTTTATAACACTTTTTAAACCATTAATTTAAAAGACATTTCACATATGATGTATACATAACACACGTCACTCTGTACACTTTTCATTGGTTGAAATTCCCTAGCCAAGATATCAAAATTGCAGGTGTCGACGGCATCTCCCGTGCTCCTACCAACTCCTGATTGAAAGTCTGGTTCAATTGCCCTCGGAATTCACCAACAGTTTATCCATACTCTTACGGTAAGCTTCCTGATTTGCATAAATATGCTAACTTCCGTCCTGAGCGGTGCTATTTGTTATTCTTAAGACATTACCAAATGCTTCGTAAAGTTTCTCCCAGCGCATTCCAGCGTAATTAGACATGTATGATCAGTCAATATATGATACATTGCGCTTAACACTGTACATAACTTTACACAGATTATTATTTACAATAGTTCTGCAACTTATCTCACACGTTGCTTCCTAAGTGAACACACCATTGTTCGTACTGCTGACAAAAACTGTGTAGCGACGACTGTCTGCGACTCTCTGACAAACTGTGTCCAACTGGGTAAACTGCGTAAGACTGGCTGCAACACTGGGTGCTCTGCCAAGGGTCGACCCCCTTATATTGGATTCACACGAAAAGTAGAGCTAAATTTTCCCGCGCTATCTCGACACCTCTCCCAGCATGATTCTGGTCTCGAAACCATGCTCATCGGGTTCCTTTTTCTTCACTGATCCCAGAACTATCTGCGTGCTGAAGAATCGCTCGGCCAATTAATTAATATTAATTCATTTCTCCATAGCGTGGGGACGCTATCTCACTGGGAATCCCTGGCAACCTCGTTAAACCCCGCCGCGAACAACCATAGTCTCTGTTCTTCCGCACTTCATTAAATATGCGTCAATTTCTCAGATTAAAGGCTCTAAAATTAGCCTCCTGGCTAAAGATTCACCTGTGTGCCACTCTCATGTCATTGCGTTACTCCAATCACGAGTAATCAATGATTTTCCTTGGGATCTCTCCCCACTCTTATTCGTTCTATTCTCAGTCGGGGAAAAACTGGGTCATTATTCAAGCCCCCAACCTCTTCCAGACGACATAACGAGGTCAGCAAGATTGACGTGGCTCCAAGGGGCACCTCCCACAATTCTGGGCCAATTAGTTAAACGTCAAACTCTGCACTAACTGTGCTCCAAGTCCAGTATAGCCTACTTCAAGTAGTCTAATAATGCTGTATTTCGCTCAATTTCCCTGCATTATTTTAATAAATAATGTCATTATCAACTGCAATCACACCAGTGATTAAATATATACTTTTCTCCAGGGGTTTTTACAATGAAACTCCCTCAACAGACCTCGGGTTCGTTCCCTGGTGGAACCTTTATACTGAGATCACAGTCTCTGAGATCCACGTTCGATATCAGTCAGCATAACCCCCTCGGGTTCAATAGATAATAATAAGGCAGTTTAATTTCCAGGGGGCCATATATGGCAATTATAAGCCTGCTGATAGGTCCAAATTCTAAAAGCATATAACTACTACACTATCAATTGGATTTCAACTAAATTTCGTATGTGCTCTGTGTACATAAACAGATATGACTGAGCGTATTCTTTAGAGCCACCATGTCTGCCAACTGTTAATAAATGCTATCATTTTTTAAATCCAAATACCCATATATCACAAAGTATACAAGCCGACAGCTTTAAATTATGCACGCGTATAGTACCTGACATTCTATATACATTTAGAGTAACTTATATACGTCAGAGCTACCAACATGGTTCTAAGCCTGCTGAGAGGTCCAATTGTAAATACATGTAACTTCTATACTATCATTTGGATTTCAACCAAATTTCGTGTGTGCTATGTGTACCATAATAGATATGACTATGCCGATTCTTAAGAGCAACCAGGGCTGCCAACTGTTAGTAAATACTGTCTCTATTTTTGTTACCCTAATATCAATATATCAGAAAGTATGCAAGCCAATAGCTCTAAACTTTGCACACGTACAGTACCTGGCATTGTAGATTAATTTGGAGTAACTAATATAGGCCTACGCCAGTGCTGCCAACATGAGTCTAAGCCTGCTGATAGGTCCAATTTTAAAATGCATATACATTCTATACTAACTAATGGATTTCATTCAAAATTGACACAACAATAGATCATATTATTTCTGATTATTTCTGAGCAATACATGTATGTCATTGTTGCCAACATGATTTTACGCGCGCTGTTAGATCCAATGTTTAACTACATGTAACGTCCATGCAATCCACTGGACTTTAACCAAAGTTTGTATTCTGTACCTTAAGAGATGGAACTAAGAATATATTTGTTCACGAGGGCTGCCAACTGTAGTTCTCTATTAGGCTACATTTTGCCAGGTATACAGTATTTCGAACTAATTAGGAATTTCGATACTACCAACTTAATTTCGTCATTATTATAGATAGATCCATATAGATTATTCATTGTCAAGAATCTTAAATTTTAAGAAAAGTAGGCTTTTTAATTCGTCACGGAACTTCTTGTTGTTTTACATTTATTAATTTTCATCATGAATTCATTCCTCAAGACTGAGTCCATACTATTCAAAATCTCATTCAAATCCTCAGGCGTGTCGGCCAAGATGACTATGTCATCGGCAAATCTCAGAGTAGAAAATATTTCTCCTTGATTCTTCACTCCCAATTTACCGATATTCATAACTAATATTAATTAGCTATTTTACGAATGTTTGTTAATATTCCTTATCAGCTGCATCTGTGTAGCTCATAATTCATTTTGGTGCAAGCTGAAGTCTTAAGCGATGCAGATTAGGATCTCAAAATCTTATCAGTTAAATACCAGTTTATCTGAAGGAATGCGATTTTCTCGATATAAAGCAGTTGAATTCTATCGAGGATTTTAAAGGGTATTCCTCTATCATCCACGTGTATGGAAGCGTTTCATTATTGAGGAATCCAGAGAGACCGGGAAGCCTATATACAATCTTATTTTGGTATTGGAAGGAAATACGTATTTCCTCGGTTGGCTTACAAGGATTCGTTCTCGTCCTTGGAGAATGAAAGGAATTGATTTGTTGCTTTATTTGCTTGGGAAGGAAGATTTAGAAAAAGTCTTAATACTCTCTGCGATTATTATGCACGGATTGGCATTGTGAAAACTGGGAAGAGGAGACTACAGTGGTCTGAGAGGAGATCGCCAGGAGAATAATCAGATAATATCATAATAAAGTACATGTACATTCGTATACAAATTATTATAGCCAATAGATTTACTGTACTTGCACTTAAGGACCCCCGGGGAAATTCAGACTTTCATGGATCTCTAGAGTCGCAACAGTTAATAGGTATGTTGGACCCGTATTATATTATATTATATTATATTATATTATATTATATTATATTATATTATATTATATTATATTATATTATATTATATTATATTATATTATATTATATTATATTATATTATATTATATTATATTACATTACATTACATTTCATTATATTATATTATATTATATTATAATTACATTACATTACATTACATTACATTACATTATATTATATTATATTATATTATATTATATTATATTACATTACATTACATTACATTACATTACATTATATTATATTATATTATATTATATTATATTATATTATATTATATTATATTATATTATATTATATTATATTATATATCGGGAAGAAGCTAATGAAAAATCAGCGGAGCATAAAGCAGCAAAGAAGCTACTTCGGAAAGCCATAACTACGAGCAAGGTTCAGAGTTGGAGAAAGCTTCAGGAAGATATTGACACTGATCCATGGGGTTTGGGTTACAAAATTGTAACACAGAAACTTGGAAGTCACAGAACATCGTGCATCATGGAGGATGATATTATGAACACCATTGTTCAAACCCTTTTTCCAACTCATCCCACAAGACCTGAGAGGAATTTTGAATGTGATCTAGATTTCCCACTGTTTACTGAAGATGAACTTCGGGTTGCAACGCATTCTTTACGGAACAACAAGGCTCCGGGGCCGGATGGGATTCCTAATGAGGTTCTGAAAATAATAGTTGATCAAGATATGTTGTTGTTATTGTTGAGAATGTTCAATGTGTGCATGAAAGCAGGAATCTTTAGCTTTCGCTGGAAGATCTGTCGCTTAGTGCTCATTAGTAAGGGCAAGGGTGACCCTGAGTTACCATCATCGTACCGCCCACTTTGTATGGTTGACACAACAGGCAAACTATTTGAGAAACTCATAAGACGGAGATTGCTTGAAGCAATAATCGCAGCCGGCGATTTATCACCAAGACAATTTGGATTCAGAGTAGGCCGGTCGACACTGGATGCAGTGCAAGAAGTCGCCGATAAAGTACGAAGAGCGGAGAGTTATAATCATTACTCTCGCCGGGTGATTCTTTTTGTTACACTGGATGTTAAAAACGCTTTCAACTCTGTCAAATGGACTGATATCATGGATGCTCTAGAATTTTCATTCCATGTTCCAAGGTATCTCCTTCGGATCTTAGACTCTTACTTGAAGGATCGTGCTCTGCTCTACGATACTACAGAAGGGATCCGTAGAGTACAAGTCACGGCTGGGGCTGCCCAGGGTTCGATTCTAGGACCTGATCTCTGGAATGTTACATACGACAGCTTGTTGAGGCTTGAAATGCCTGAAGAAACTATTCTAGTAGGATATGCAGATGATGTTGCTGCTCTTGTAGCAGGAAGAAGTGTCGAGCAGGCACAGTTGCGACTCAATATGGTAATGCGCAAAATCAATAGATGGATGGAGGAACATGGTCTGTCTCTAGCACTTAGTAAGACGGAAATTGTCATCCTAACAAAGAAGAGAATTCAGACAATACTTCCAATACAGGTAGGACAAATTCAAGTAGAGACGCAGCCAGCAGCAAAATACCTGGGCATCATGATCGACAGTAAAATGAATTTTGGAGAACAGATTAGACGGACTGCAGATAAGGCAGCCAGAGGAGTAACGTCCCTCAGTCGGCTCATGGCCAATGTTGGTGGGCCAAAATCTAGTAAGAGAAGACTATTGATGACAGCCATCCATTCAGTTCTGCTGTATGGAGCGGAAATATGGGCGGATGCCCTGGATAAGGAAATTTATAGGAAGCCACTGGCGCAAGTGCAGAGGCGGGGTGCTTTGCGCGTGGCATCTGCATATCGCACGGTCTCTGAGGAAGCAGTTCTCGTTATTGCCGGGATTATTCCGATTTTTTTCTTGCGAAAGAACGCAAGAACATTTACTTGAGGAAATCTGATATGGGTTTACAAAATGCAAGACGATCGGCAAGAGTACAAACCTTTCAAAATTGGCAGATCAAATGGGAGCAAGGAGATCAAAGCCAATGGACTAAGAGAATGATCCCTCAGGTGCAGGTTTGGACAGAGAGGAAACATGGTGAGGTTGGTTACTATCTCACTCAGTTCTTGACTGGCCATGGGTACTTCTGTTCCTATCTTAAGAAGATGGGGAAGGTGGATTCATCAGATTGCATCTACTGTATCAATGAATTAGATAATGCTAATCACACCTTCTTCTCTTGTGGACGGTGGGTCCAAAATAGGCAGTCTCTTCAAGATCACATTGATGTAGAGATATCCCCGGACAATATTGTTGCAGTGATGCTACAAAATGAGGAAAACTGGAAACTGGTAGCAAGCTTTGTTGAAGATATCCTCCGAACAAAGAAGACGGATCTGGATCGCCACTGAAGATGATCATTACGGAAGAGTGCCCTACAGGCAAATATAAAATGACTCTAGCCTGAAGTAATGTGTGCTAAACGGTTCCAGGCTAGTGTTCAGAAGTAACGGGGGAGTTTTAGTCGGTAGTCTGCTACTCAGGAGCAGGAGCCCGACACTCTGTGCGTAAATGCATTTCTTCCCTAAAAAAAAAAAGAAAAAAATATATATATATTACATTATATTATATTATATTATATTATATTATATTATATTATATTATATTATATTATATTATATTATATTATATTATATTATATTATATTATATTTTATGTTCGACGATGTCGATATGTAAATATTATATGTCAGAAAGCTGTATCGAAATGGGTGTCATTAAAGTACTATAACACAACTTTTCCAACCAACCTGAGCTCAATATTTTCATTCATTGACCAATTAGGTAAGGACAGCGTCTGACATGCACTGAAAATCCAACATGTCGGACATGAATTACATGATTTGAAAGTTGACAATGAAGCCTATATTGGATCAACCATTGTAGTTACACTGCATAAACAAACTGGGCAATATTGCAAAAGAAATAGCACTGTACCTTAATATCTGCAACTCCAATTCTACACATTCGTAAGATTTCGCCGACAATTTTAGTGAATTCAGTTGTTGACATAAACACACCATAACGCCATGGAGGAAGCAAGCGTAAGACATTAGTTCCACGGAAATTTTAATCCAGCTCCCTGTTCAGTAAATGGATTTCTTATGCGAAACCTTTCCGCCAGATACCGTTACTGTTCTATTTGGGACTAAATTGATTTGCCTTCCGTTGACATTCTATACGCATCGAATTTGAAGAATAACTAGTTGATAATACAATACATTTTAAATGTAAAGCGTTTGTAACAGCCTATTTTTTTGTTTGTTATTTGACCAAAATAACAAAATGATCATACATAGTACCTGTGCGCTATCTGTTGGTTCAACTTCTGGATAAACAATGTTTCAAAGCTTTGGGATCCGTTATTGGGTAGAGATCAAGAAGAAGAAGTCAACCGACAGAATATCGACAGTTATTTATGAATATTTATGTTAGAACATATAATAAAGTTATAATTATCGTCGAACATAAACAGTCGTATGCAACTCGCCTATAATGGTAATTAAGACACTCGTATGGAAATTATCAAACTCGCTTCGCTCGTTTTATAAACATACTCGTGTCTTAATTATTGCCATTATAGGCTCGTTGCATAATGTACTAATATTCTATTCTATTCTATTATATTATACTCATCAATTGTGGGCAATATCGCCTAAGACCTCATCAGAAATCAATACACATCATTTTTAACAGGGACTGGACAATGGTGCTTTCAGTTAAAACACGTCGCTCTGATTGGGAGAGCAAATTAAGAAGACATTAGGGAGTGGCTGCTTAAGTCATTCGCTTGACGAACTCTTAGTACTTATTAATATCACAACAATGATACCTTAGCAACTGTTAATTGCGGATCCGACATTATATTCTTTTGTCAGCGTGCCAGATAAATGACACTGTGACTCATAATCGCAATGTTATGACATAACTGTAGCACGAAGAAGACATAAAAATTAATAGGGGAAGTGCAATATTTTTTCTTTAATGTTTCCTCTGTGATGTAATGAAAGTATTGTGGTTTGGGAGGTGTCGTTCATCTTTCTAATTAAAAGGCAATTAGTAACTTAACGATGAAGTACAAATATAATCTCGTGGGCGTTTATAATTAGAGGATTCAAATGCTGTGTAATCGAATGGCCTTCAATTAATATGATGTGGCACATGCTGTAATTACATGCCAGCAACACGGAGACACACCGCATGGGAGTTCTCAGAAATATCCAGGGCTACGAGTAAAATTATACCACCCCGTGGCGTAGCCGTGCTCGTTCAATCGTACACCACGGCCGTGAGGGTAGCTGCAGCAAGTCCAGAGGTCGTAAGTTCGAATCCCAGCGGTGACAGGATTTCGTGCCGAGTGGGACCGTGCCAGATGCAACCCAGTAAAAGTCATGGCTGTATAGACCCTGCTAGTGCTTACAGTGCCCCATGCGACCCATTGTTCGAGAGAAGAATATTGAAGATCTTATTTCCAAAGTGACGTAAATCCATAAAATGCAAAACTTCAGAAATCGCGTTTTTGTATCTTCGTATAATTAAATTTAGATAGGCTATGATTAAGAACATAATGTACTTTCATTCATTACTTCTATGCACATCCTGACAGTGTTTTAAAAATCTCCTATCAAAGGAAATTGTGGTAATCGTCTCCGGTAAGTTGGAGTTAGGACGTTTTGGAAATAAATCATATATTCATATAGCCTACCCTTTGAGGGAAATTTATGAAAATTTAAATGGTTTAAACACAACAAACACAAACTGATGCTCTACATATTTTTCAAAGTTAGCCATGGCCTTGATTTATCACGTGATGTCCAGAGAGCCATCGGATGGGTCAACATGGTTATAAGACACATTAGAAATAAATAACCGCTTGAGTTACATCACTTTGCAAATAAACTCAGTTCTTAGATCTCTGTTAATATGGGATATACGACGTATTGAGACTTAAAACCTTTGCTATACGTTGAGAGAACCTGTAAACTCTCCTATGAAAGAAAAAAGTCCTCTCGGCACGCCGGAAGGCGGAGGTAGATTTCACCGGACAACCTTGGGGATAGGCGAAAATAGGCAGAATATGCACGTTTTTGTAGAAGGATCTGACCTCATTTATTGCGAGAAAGTATTTTATAATTGGAGCTTAATTAACTTTGTTTTTCGTCATTTTATGTATATTTTAAACATTTTTATTGTCTTATGGGGACGGTAACCTTCTTGTCATTTGGGGTCCATTTTTATAAGCCTACTTTCGATTTTTGCAAAAAATGAAAGTAGACTTATGAGATCACTACAGGGAGAAAAAAAGTGTGTCTGTCTGTGTGTGTGTATGTGTGTGAGTCTCTGTGTGTGTGTGTGTGTGTACTCTGAAATTCTGACCCCCCCCCTATCAATTCGAACACGGTGAACGCAAATTGAACGAAATTTGGTACAAAGGTAGCACTAGCAAATGACACCTCAGTGTCATGTTTTATATCGACGCCATCTTGACGGAAACGTAATGGCGGCCACACAAATGTTCAAAGCTTAAATCAAATTACGACTAACCTAATCATCCGATCTCTACCAAATTTTGCAACAGTATACCTTTATGGGGGCAGCATCCTTTGACCAAACTAATAGGTCATCAGCCTAATAGTTTGCGGATGGCGGCCATGTTTGTGTGAAAATCGATTGCCCCTATTAATTCGAACACGGTGAAACCGAATAGAATGAAATTTGGTACAGAGGTAGCACTAGCAAAGGGCACCTCAGTGTCATGTTTTATATCGCCGCCATCTTGACGGAAACGTAATGGCAGCCACACAAATGTTCAAAGCTTAAATCAAATTACGACTAACCTAATCATCCGATCTCTACCAAATTTTGCAACAACATACCTTTATGGAGGAAGCATCCTTTGACAAATCTAATAGGTCATTAGCCTAATAGTTTGCGGATGGCGGCCATCTTTGTGTCAAAATTGATTACCCCTATTAATTCGAACACGGTGAAACCGAATGGAATGAAATTTGGTACAGAGGTAGCACTAGCAAAAGGCACCTCAGTGTCATGTTTTATATCGCCGCCATCTTGACGGAAACGGAATGACGGCCACCCAAATGTTAAAAGCTTAAATTAAATTTCGACCATCTTAATAATTTGATCTCTACCGGATTTTGCAACAACATGCCTTTTTGTGGAAAGCATCTTATGACTGACTGCAAGCTCATCAGCCCAATAGTTTGCAAATAGCGTCCATGTATGTGTGCAAATCCATTCCCCAGATCAATTCAAACACGGTGAAACCGAATTGAATGAATTTTTTTACAGAGGTGGCACTAGCAAAGGGCACCTCATATTCATGTTTAATAACCCTATAGCACGTTGTATTTCAACAAGCTACTACAACCAACATTCAATTATACTCCTTGAAAAGGACAAAGAGTTATAACAATACCCATGCATTTAGGAGAAAGTAGGTATATGTTCTTTACTGAACATCTTGTTTATACTTGTGGTCACACTGTCCTATGCAAGGTTTCGACACTGTTGTGTAACTATATAACGGTCTGTTACTTCTTCTCGCAAAATTATATCTCCCGCAGAGATTTTGGTTGGTTCCTCAGTTTAGGAACTGCGACAACGCGGTCATATAACCCCGTGTACTTTGGGTGAGTGTAAAATCTGTCTGATAAGCAGTGTGAATTGTGATGGCTGTATTAGTCTGTAATTCAGGTAAGGACTGCAGTCGGTCAATTTGAAGCAGTAGTTCCTAATGTTGCTACCAGATACTACCGACAACGACACCTAGTTGTGAACTTGGCTACGAGATGCCACCGCAACCAGCAACTCGCAACGAACGTTGGATCTTCCCCTCCAAAGGAAAGCATAATGAGGGATTTTTAGCGCTCTTAGAAAATCCGATGACTTCGGCCGGCTTTGAACCCGCGAACTTGGGCATAGAAGTTCAGCATACTACCAGTTACGTCACCGAGGCCGCTGCTCACTTAGTCAGATGGAAAACTGAATGTGATCGCGTGCAAGTGCGTTGTCATGGCAACGACTGATGGCTCATCCGTCATCAATTTAGTAGTGTTGTCATGGCAACCGGTGATAGCTCTTGGCATTTTCTTATAATTCCGAAATCATTTTTCTCATCCCTTGGTGTAATGGTGGGTCATATCAAAAATTCTATCAGACATAAGTTTTAGGTAATTATTAGGGGAATATTGTCCATTTTGTACGGTTTTGATATTGTGCCTATTAAGAGAGATATGATTAATGTTTCCCGAAAAACCCACTTTTTCCCACCCCTTTGGTCAATGGTTGGTGCTATCAAAAAAACTCTTCAAACATAAATTTTTGGGCCTTATTTGATACATAGTATGAACTTTGAATGGATTCGATATTTCAAATATTAAGAGAGTTATAGCGATATTTCACTTTTTAGAAAAAAGACCCCCATTATCATCCCCGTCGACCGATTGTGCCCATTAACGAACTTGACCGAGATTTTATAGGGGTACATATTATGTAAAAAATTCAAATTGATTGGTGCAAAATTGCGGTAGTTATCGTGTCCACAAAAAGTGATATATGTATATATATATATATAAACTTTTTAACTGACGGTGGTTTTGAGGTCTAGGGGATGTGAAACGTGAAGATTTGTCGAAATTTTCCGGAAGTCGAAACATGGTACCCATTGCAATAGTTAGCTTTCTAATAAAATCTACCTAAAAAACTGAAAACCCGTCAATTTTGGATTTACGTCACTTTGGAAATAAGATCTTCAATTTTTACGCCACCTAACCTAACCTAATCTAAGCGGATTTTAGCAGAGACAGATGCGTTAGAAATTCCCAGATTCCACCGATACATCAGTTCCTGGGTCGCTAGTGGCACGATGGCAAATTGGTGGGTCGCTTGCGGCACAGGTCGCATCCGACACGGTCGCAACCGGCACGACACCGCTGACAGCGGCTACTCAGAGTGTGTTTTTTTCAGTCCTTTTTCAACACTCTCTCCAGGCAAATGGCGGGATAGTACATTACTTCAAGTCATGGGGTGCCCACCCAATCCCTGTCCACTACTGCAGTCATCACAGGAATGCAGGTTATCAGACAAGTTCAATACACACCCAACTAAACGGTGTTGATGACGAAGATGTCCCAAGATTCTCAAAGGAAATAACAGTAAAATTACACCATTATTTCAATGGTAAAAATTAATGTATGTATATTTTTCCCCACACCTCCTCCCTCCCATTAATGAGATATTCATGATGGTATACACTGTATATATATAGCGCGGCGACGGTGACGTAGTTGGTAGCACGCTGAACTGCTGTGTCCCAGATAGCGGGTTCAAACCCGGCCGAAGTCGTCGGATTTTTAAAGAGCGTTAAAATCCTTCACTATGCCTTCCTTCGGAGGGAAAGTCGGCGGTCCCATGTCATAGATTTATGGCATGTAAAAGATCCTTCCACAGATTAAACGTGTGTGAAGCTAAATTTCTAAGTTAGATTTCGTTGGAACGCTCCATCAAAGTTCCAACGTTCACCACTTGGTATCAATGAACTCTGGTAATGAAAGTTGGAACTACTTGAAATTGATCGGAAATTGTAGCTCAACCTATGGGTACCCGCTTGAAGCAGCTACAGCTTCTGGTGAGCCGAACATGTCCTCGGACACTCCCGGCACTAAATGCCATACGATAAATAAATAAATAAATAAATAAATAAATAAATTTAAAAAAAGTCAACAATAAGTCAACCCCTGGCACTACACAGCCCATGACGGGCTAAGGTCGACCAAGCGACCGCTGCCCAGCCATTTGGCCTGCAGATATTGGGGTGACGCGTGATCTGCGCGTTGGGTCCCCTCGGCCGTTAATCTTGGTATTCGTGATCGGGGCGCTGTCTCACTGTCAGACAGCCACTCAATTGTCCTCACGAGGCTGAGTGCACCCTGTTCCAACCCTCACGTCAGTTTTAAAATCTCTGACGGAGCCGGGGATCGAACCCGGGGCATCCGGGTGAGAGGCAGGTGCGCTATCCCAACACCACGGTGCCGGCCTAAATAAATAAATAAATAAATAAATAACGAAATAACTAAATAAATAAAAAAATAAATAAGTAAATAAATAAATAATTAAATAAATAAGGATGGTATAAGGATAAAGAATTATATACAGGCTACCGGTAACTGTTCCAGGGAGAAAAAGTAAAACAATCTGCTTTCGGTTCACGGAATACGATGAAGCAGAAACGCTGGAATATTAATCTAAAGGAGAACTAATCAGGAACAATATGTACCTTGCGGTTCCGTATATCATAATATGGACATTCCGGAAAGCGAAATTACCTGTGTTTGAAGACGTACATTTCTTGGCGGGACATGGAAGTAACAGACGTGCGTATAGGCTCCGTGCGTTGGGGTGAGAAATGCACCGCCACGCCACGTTTTGAGTGGCCAAATTTATAAGCTCGAGTATGTTACCATGGCCGTGGTGGAACGATGTGTAGGTAAATTCTGAAAATAAAGGAGGGATTTCCAGACATGCTACAAACATGAAACATAGTACCAGTGAATCTGATACTAACAAGATCGCCATAAGAGTCTAAAATATTCTAAATATTTCGAGGGGATAAGTTGGAGGGATTTGTAATGGTGGCTTAGGAGAAGAACGGCGTGAGCAAGCATTTCCTTCAACCGTAGATTAACCCTTTTTCCAAAGCGATGACCTATACTTTTTGTGAACTCAAACGTTTTCTGAATGTCCAAACTAACTTTTAACATAAACCCCGTGGAAGTGGTGACGAAAATCTCCGAGATATTAAGGAGGTAATGTCGTGGTGTAACGATGTATAATAATTGCAAAATTGAAATTAGACATGAATTAATGCAACACTTCCAGGTCTCCCAGGAACTTAAAACTAGTTACCTGAGAATCTGATGTCCCCAAGATCCCTAGAAAATCTCAATATCTAAAAGTTTTATTAAGGGGTCGAGCTGATCAGCTTTTAATTGGGGTTCAGAAGCAGTTTGGCCAAAGTAGGCCTAAGCCGGCCTATTTTCTCCCATAGGTTAACTTGTTTCCAATCCGATGACCTATAGTTTTCGTGAGCACAAACGTTTGCTGAAAGCCCAAACTAACTTTTAACTTCAACAAACCTAGTTTAATCCCAAATGTGCAATTTAAACCTATTGCTTGCGATTCACCGTCAATATCCACCTTGTTTTCAAATCAATTTTGTGAGTTCGTGAAGGGAAACTATGTAGAATACTACGTACATTGTTCTGTATGTTACAATATATACAGGGCGCCAGGCATGTTCTCCGCAGTGACTGCTAGAGCTTGCATCAGCAGTTTAGTTGGCAGCACGGTGTTCTTGACAGGGTCAATCCCACACGTGTGGGCTGTAGGCTGTCGAAATCGTCAGTGTGTATTGCAATAAGCGAGCGTGTGTGTCATCAGCACTTCCAGCATCTGTTATGAATGGCTGTGGTGAGTGCAAAGTTTACTGTTTGTTTGTTTTGATACAAGCGACAGTCGTGCTGCCAACGTAATTACTGTTACTAGCGCTCGCAGACGCTTGTAGGCACTGCGGAGAACTAAGTAAAAATTAAGACTTTCATGACCGGCGTTGAAATAAGAATCTCTGTTTCGCGGGCTTATATGCCGTGTTCTAAGGACATTATTTTGTTGTCCTGACGTTTCGCTGAAACTTACTTGAAAATCAAATGGAGAACTAAAGAAGAATAAGGATTGAGGGACTTGGAAGGAAAGAGAGCCATGAAAGGCAGATGGGCAAGGGAATGAAGAGTGTGTCCGCCCCGGAGGCAATGGAAAAGGGGAATAAACACGGACCAAGCTCAGAAATGGCTCATTGTCGCTAACTCCCGAACACACCGTCCATGAAGGTGTAGAACTATCCAGGATGCACCATCAGCGGTGGACTACACACACCCGGCCTCCTTAAGGGCCTTGAGCAGAAGGCATGAAATATCAAAAAGAGGTCTGATCACTCAAATAATGAGAGCTTAGAAAATATGAGACAAAGGCCAGTCCAATTAAGGCGGGAAAGTGAAAGACTCCAACGGCCTCGCATACCGTAATATCGTCGGGATCGGAAGAGAACAAGAGTTGACCAAGGGACGTCGACAGGAAGGATGTCATAGAGGAGAACGGCACAGGTAAGTGGAAGCAATGTCGGACTCAGCAGAGGTCCCGAGGCCGCCAACCCACGTCCGACTAGTCGTGAGCCCCTGGGCGTCCTTACAAAGGAAGTCGGATGCCAAAGTTACAAACGTTTCGTAAATAATTTGAATATGGTGACTGTGCATGTATTCAAGGATTATATATGCGTAGTGGCTACCATTCTTGGCTGTCACCGCGGAGGCCCGGGTTCAATTCCCAGCTCGTCCAAGAAATTTAATTCTGGTCTGAGAACTGGAACGAGGCACACACCCAGCCTCGTGATCAAGACGTTAGAAGAGGCGGGTTTGATTCCTAACTCAACCATCTTGGAGGTGGTTATCTGTGGTTTCCCACTTCAATTCCATGTAAATGTCGGAATGGTACGTACAGTAACTTTCGACCACGGCTGCAAACAACACATATCCTACCTAAATTACAAATATACACACTACTACTGACATCCCACTGACACAGGTTATCCGATAATATTCTACACACACCCAAGAACACGGGGAACGATATTGCAAATCCCCTAAAGGAATCAACACCAACATAAAGGATTATAAATCATAACTTACGTTTTAATACATCAATGCTCACCAAAATTGGCATGCAGGAAATTCTATGATAAATACAGTATATTAGCCTCCATATATTAGCATTCAAAGCAGTGGTGGTCAAATTCAAATTCCGGGTCTCATATAAGGCAGATATTTAATTCCCTATGACCCATATTATTGTTTTTTTTTTACTTGTACAAATTACGACCAATCAACTGAAGTTCTCCGTTTTCCATCAATAGTGTCGCGAAAGCCCACTTCTTGTAATTTGTTATTCATTATACTGGACTGAAAATAACTATTGACATCAGCAGTAGGTAATCAAAGTATTTAATGTTCATAAAACAGTGAATAATCGGTGTACTGTGACAGACACCGTGTTTTGTTAGAATCAATATAATCGTTTTCAACACAAACGAGGAGTCAATGTTCCCTTTATTGATGTTTTAATATTTGATGTAAATAAAGAGCCAACGCATTTCTGTTGAAACAAGGTTTACAAACAACAATTCAATACCTACGCACAAGTTTGATTGGTTTCATGCCTACATGACCAACCTTTCGTATAATCAACTAGGCTCTTATGCTCTGCGGAAACGAGGATTAACGTCAATATTAAACGAATCTCTTAAATGATGCAGTCACAGAGTTCCATAATTTTTATTCTCTATATACATCTGTTATTATTATTATTATTATTATTAGTCTATTATTATCTCTTCATAGTATAAAACAAACTCCCCGATTCTTGGATGTAACGGGTAATCTCGAGAACCACTGGATGGATTTTGATTCGGTTTTCACCATTCTGTAAAGGATTCCTCTAGGAAGGTGTCTGGGGAAACTATTAATTTATGCCCACAGAAAGCTGAGCAGTAACGATTTCAATGAATCAAGTCAAGGGAAAACCTGTCGCCCGTGAGCCTTTTAAGCGTACGCTGGTCATACTGTTAAAATATCTGTATACTTTGAGTGTGAATATTGTTCAGCATGAAAAATTCTACAAAAACCTCCATGACAGCATATCTCTATCCTTAATACATCGCCCACTACAAGTGTTTTTACGTTTTCATTTTTTCCAACATTCTCCATTCAGTGGAAATTTAGATTACCAACTTCGGTGCGAGTTTACGAGATAGCAAGCGAGCCTATCACCCCAGCATCGGCCAGCATCAAACCGCCTTCATGCCTGAAGCTATGCCCACTATATTTGAGCAACCATTTATTTGCCTCTGAGCATAGGATTGGAAATGAGACCTTAAGTTAGTAGCCATACCGATGTATCCCGCTCCAATAATTCTACCAGAATTAAATTTCTTGGCAATTCTTTGAATGAAATTTTGGTTTTATTCTCAATTTATGCTTATCCAAACAGTGAAAAGAGACAGACATACCGTGAGGGCCTTCCCTATAGAAGTAGCCTTGCCGACCCATGTGACGGACGGAGAGTGATTAGTCACCGCCAGTTGACGAGCATTTGCCGATTATACACGAGGGAGTCGGAGCTGGCAAGATACCTTTGTTGAGATTATTAAGACTTGTTGAGAAGTCCTGTAGGCTATCTCGTATCCCGGGAACATGGTTAGGTGTGGAACAAACATCGATTTTTAGCCTACTTTCGATTTTTGCAAAAAATGAAAGTAGACTTATGAGATCAACACAGGGCGAAAAATATATGTCTGTCTGTATGTGTGTATGTGTGTGTGTGTGTGTGAGTCTGTGTGTGTGTGTGTGTGAGAGAGTGTGTGTACTTGAATGTCTGTCCCCCCCTATCAATTCGAACACGGTGAACGCGAATTGAACGAAATTTGGTACAAAGGTAGCACTAGCAAAGGACTCCTCAGTGTCATGTTTTATATCGCCGCCATCTTGACGGAAACGTAATGGCGGCCACACAAATGTTCAAAGCTTAAATCAAATTACGACTAACCTAATCATCCTATCTCTACCAAATTTTGCAACAACATACCTTTATGCGGGGAGCATTCTTTGACCAAACTAATAGGTCATCAGCCTAATAGTTTGCGGATGGCGGCCATCTTTGTGTGAAAATCGATTCCCCTATTAATTCGAACACGGTGAAACCGAATGGACGTCATTTGGTAAAGAGGTTGTACTTGCAAAGGGCACCTCAGTGTCATGTTTTATACCGCCACCATCTTGACGTAAACGTAATGGCGGCCACACAAATGTTACAAGCTTAAATCAAATTACGATTAACCTAATCATCCGATCTCTACCATATTTTGCATCAACATACCTTTCTGGAGGGAGCATCCTTTGACAAAGTAATAGGTCATTAGCCTAATATTTTGCGGATGGCGGCCATCTTTGTGTCAAAATCGATTCCCCCTATTAATTCGAACACGGTGAAACCAAATGGAACGAAATTTGATACAGACGTAGCACTAGCAAAGGGCACCTCAGTGTCATGTTTTATATCACCGCCATCTTGACGGAAACGTAATCGCGGCCACCCAAATGTTAAAAGCTAAAATGTAATTACGACCAACCTAATAATCTAGTCTCTACCAAATTTTGCAACAAATATCTTTATGTGGGAAGAATATTTTGACCAAACTACAAGATCATCAGCCCAATAGTTTGCAGATGGTGGCCAAGTTTGTGTGCAAATCGATTCCCCCTATCAATTCAAACACGGTGAAACCGAATTGAACGAATTTTGGTACAGAGGTAGCACAAGCGAAGGGCACCTCAGTGTCATGTTTTATATCGCCGCCATCTTGACGGAAACGGAATGACGGCCACCCAAATGCTAAAAGCTTAAATCAAATTACGACCATCCTAATAATTTGATCTCTACCAGATTTTGCAACAACAACATGCCATTTTGTGGAAAGCATCTTATGACTGACTACAAGGTCACCAGCCCAATAGTTTGCAAATAGCGGCCATGTATGTGTGGAAATGCATTCCCCATATCAATTCAAACACGGTCATGTAGCCCCATGTACTTTGGGTGTTTGCAGAATTTGTCTGATAACGGGTGTTAATTGTGATGGCTGTATTAGTGTATGCTATCTGTTTTTAATTCAAGTAAGGACTGCAGACATTCAATTTTCAAGTAGTTCCTACTTTAGCTACCAAACATCACTGTCAACGACAAATAGTTCTGAACTTGGTTACTAGATGCCACCTCAGTCGGCTCCTGGCGAAGAACGTTGGAACCTAAGAGCGTTAGTGTTGAACAAAAGGTGCCGGTATACAGAAATAATCCGAATGTTTGTTGTAGTAGCTTGTTGAAATACAACGTGCTATAGGGATATTAAACATGAATATGATGTGCCCTTTGCTAGTGCTACCTCTGTAAAAAAATTCATTCGGTGGAATTGAACATAAAGCCTTTTACGTTCATTCTGTTAGAAATCAGTGCTAAACTTAATGTTGGATTGGTTACTATTTGTCTGCCCACCTGTTGTAGAAGCCAAGAATAAATGTAATTTAAATATAAGCTACAGATTACATATTTTGTTCAAATATCGGAAACACCAGTCGCACGCACACGACAGCACGCACTCCCATTAATGACCATGTTTCCAGCAAACGTCTTCCTGACATGCTGGTTTGCACTCAAATAAATCGGTCATTTGGAAAAGGGCACTTGTCCACTTTATTGCCAATTGCATGTTTTCTCATATTCATGCAGATAAAATGTAGACGCGTTGAAGCATGCAAAAAATACAATTCATGAACCTCTATCTACAGCGTACGGTATGTGGCACTTTGTACATATTTTCGAGAAGGCCACATATCCCATCGCGTGTCCTTTCCCAGTGGATTGCTGCGAGCAGTGGCAATGACGTTGTGTTATGTTAATTACTTAAATAAGATGAGCTTTTCACCCCGGAACAGTACAGTAGCCTGATTGTACAGTTATCAAACCGCAATACATTTTCTGTGAAACGTGTGAGAACTTAAGATATTATCGACTACATAAGTTATACATGATACAAATCAGTGTTATGAACTACTTCTTAAGGAATAAACATAGCTATAAAGGACAAAACATCTTCCACATTTCTGGGTTTAATACATTTCAGTACTATTGTGCAGCACCTAGAGTTCTAACAGTGTCTAAGTGGCTCTCGAGCATCCGAGAATTGTCAGGAAAATATGCTTTGTCTAAGGCAAATTGACTTCGTCCCACCGACACTACACGACTTTCAAGCCTATAATGGAAAATTGGCCATTAATATTCAGGTCATCAACATCAGAAAATTCCTACAGTATATTGGTGACGAACATATTAGTTTCTACCATAACATCGTGAACACCTGGCCAACTACTGAATAGGAAGCAATTCAAGAAGATGTATGCTAATCCTCTTGCGGAGAAGCTATGTTTGGATTTTTTTTTTAATTTTCAATGAACATACTGTACCCGTTCGTCCTGGGGATGCGATGACCCATCTGCTATTACATCGCATTCCTGGAGTTCCAGGACAGAGCGGAGTTAAATGAACCTCTAGTCAAATAGGGAATGTGTCGGAAATTCAGCTGAGTTATCGAAAAAAGCAGTGGGTAACACGAGACAAAGTATCTCTAGGGTCGTTACGGGCTTAAGTTTAATAAAAATAATGCAAATATAAATGGGCGCCATCAACTGAACTCCTAGCAAACCACATCCTTTCCGGTTAAGCCTTAATCAAGACAAGGAAAGAAAAAGGAAAATCACATCATCATCAGATCACACTAAGATAAAAACAAATTTATTTCACTTTGATAGTCAGACAGACATTTTAAATATTCATCCTACCTGAGAGCATGGTCGAATGCCAACGTTAAATTGTCATTGTCCAAAAATCGAACCATCTCTTTTCTAATCAAAAATATTTCATCCACATAAAACGTGAAAATCTCTAAAGTTCTCTTGGGTTCTCAGGATCACTGTCGCACTATGTCTTTCGTCACTGACATTTGTGATACATGAGACCTAATTTCTCTTTAATTTAACATCATGAATGTGGATTTGAAAAAAATATTAATCTGTCTAAACATACACATATTATAATCACATATTTTAAACATCACGTAATTTATGGTTTGCATGGCATAATTCAAATGTTAAATACGTTAGTAAATGCTCCTAAACATCGAATAATTAATTTACACTATTTACATTGTCATTAATAATTGCTTGTTCGTGAATTACAAAAAATTCACTGCTCATTGGTCATACTTATCATCATCATCATCATCATCAAAATTAAATATTTCTCACATTAATTCTCATCTCAAAATTCAACATATTCCTGTCAGAATCATTAACTCATCACCATTAAATCATTTAAATCCTCAACTCAAGTTGCAATTCCTCAAATTATATCTCAATTAAATTTATTTTAATTCCATATAAATTCATTAATCATCAGCTTCTTTAATTAATTATTACCTTCTAATTCAGTTATTCATCATATATCTAATCATCTATTAACTTATTTAAATCTGTTTATTTATCCAATCTTTAATTCATCCATTTATTTAATTCATTGAATATTCCAAAATTTAATTTATCAATTTATTTAAATTATATTCTTCTGGTTATTTAGATTTTTATTATTTCATCTAGTCATTCTGATTTTTATTTCATTAGGTCAGATCATTAATATGCTTAAATTTCAGATTATTATTTCATTAATTATTATTCTCAGAAAATCTTGTATTATCAACTTTATTTATTTGTTTAATTTCCTAACAAATTGTTTAATATGGGTTATAGAACGTTGTCTTACAGTTTTATTACTTCCAAGTTATATCTCGTATTTAATTATCATGCCAAAAAATATTATTGCCTTCACGACATCACGTTGGATCTGACTATCCACAACTACATTATATATCTTCAATTCTTCAAATATCACATTTGAATACCACAATTATTCCACAAAACTCCATAAATATTCAGCACATACAGCATGAATCTCATCAATTACGCTAGACTGGGTTCGACCACCTCATGTCTGCCTCAAAATACATTAGCAATATTGCAACTATCACTTGGCAACTTCCACAAAATGCCTATCACAAACTTCACTTAACCATGTTGCATGATCTACAAAAAATATATAACTGGCTTCAAATTATCAACGCACACAATCTCCAATAACTGTAATTAATCTGATCACATCTAGACAACTTCTTAAACAATTGGAAAAAATATTACCTTAGTAATTCAAGATATGCTTTCAAATAGCATAAATTCTCTTACAATTCTCATAATTCACATCACAGAAAAACACCAATGTGCTATAATCTCTCATATCAAGATCTGCAATACTGATCTGCCTTAAAATAAATCTGACCATTAATGATTCATCTTACAAGATTCAATTACTTTAAATCCTTCTCAAAGGTATCAAACACAATTATAGATATCATCAAAAGCATCAGCTGTAACAGCTGTTAAACTGAAAGTACTCTCAAAAGAGTATAGCAACAAAATATTGAATTGGCAAACAAGAATTACAAATGTAACCCTGATGACATTTATCTTTACTTTATTTAACAAAAATTCGACTGATATGTGACTAGTAGTTCCTTGTTTGATTCACTTACAATCTCATGTACACTCGGATGATAAAAATGAGTCCCTCAATGGCAAGTAAGATGAGTAACCACCGTACAATCGTATAAATACGAAAGACCTCGCCCCGTCGACTAACATGATAGTGCCCTGAACGATGGGTAAGATGAGTAACCACCATACAATCGTATAAATACGAAAGACCCCATCTCGAAGACTGAATGAGTGAATGTACCAGATAGGAATCAACAAGTCTCTAGTTGTCATATAAAAGACCAAACATCTGCTTAATAAAGCCAACCAATGGTGAGAATTTCGTATAATGATGCCTGCCATATCATATGGTCACGCCATATTCTAGCAAAAATTCGAAGCATATAAAGTCAAAGCCATGTCTAAACAATCGTATCACTCCTATTAGAAAAATATACATATGTGCCCAGTATTCATGAAAATAATCGTATCAGGAAGTTATAACTCTTACAGTACCTTCTCGTAATCAGCTGTTATTAAATTTCAAAGATCGTCGATTTTCCCTATGTAATGAATTTCTCGAAAGATCGGCGTGAATATCATTCCATCCGCGCAATGACGATTGCCTTCAAAATCCCAAGTGAATCAGCTGGTGGACCTCCTCCTCGTCAGGAATCGAATCCATCGCTCTGTGGTGCCATCGCGTCTCTGTCTGCGTTTACTCCGACATGATGAACTGCTGGTTATCCATAGCGGATATTGTCCATATCCTCACGAAAAAGTTCATAGAAACAGCGGACCCCCTATTCCTCTTCTACGTTACGCCACTGTTCTATACAATGTTCAGTTTGAGTGTTGAAAGTTCAATTTCCACAGCGGATTAGTCTCACTTGTAGAAAATAAAATTGTTTCATCAGAGTGTCTAAGTTTATGAAACACCCTGTAGCTGTGTTCGTACTCGGTAATTCATAACACTTTATAAGAAAGAATTGCATTAATGCACGTTCTAATGTTCCTAAGTGCATTTGCTTATAACATTTCATTTGCTTATAATCGTTAATGTTATTTGGAATGCGTTATGAAATGCATAATCGTAATGTCAGTGAATAACTATGTTCAGTTGAAGTTCACAGTTGCAGTATCTCGCAACTATCTGCCTTTATAATTCAAACGCTGAATAAACGTTCCAACTCAATGTTGTAATGAAGTTCAGCTTCTGTCATAATGCTTGCGTATAAAATTGGAATTAACCCGCACGTCCCTACTGCAATGCTATAATAATCTCCACCTAAAGCTGGCCTCGCCATGTCGCTCTACTATGCTGTTCTGCGTTGAAATGCAGCTTGGAATAAAGTTCTCCAACTACTCGTTTTACCGTACTGTTCTGAACCCCGGCCTTCTCATGCCGCTCGACCCGTACAGCTGGTTCGGTAACCGGTCTTCACGCTGCCTACTGCGGATGTCCGCCCGGCTCACTGACCTACTTGTCGTTCGCTGCTTGGTGAAGTTAAAACTGTCGCTTTCACTTTACGTGACAAAACTGTTCGCTGCGCAACCTTTCCATGCGCTAGGCATACGTCCTACTCAGCTCGCCGTCTGACCTCGACTGCGTTCCTCGCTATACTGGACTCTCTTGCTAACAGATCTCGACTGCTTGGCTCACAGAGCTCGACTGACTGTCTCTGGACTGCAATGACCCTTACCTGCCTGGCGCAGTCACGTGACGTCCTCCCCACCTCCGTGGTCTTGCGTCACAAATATAATCTCGAACCCCGATCATCTTGGCTATTAAGTTATAAAATAACTTAAGGGTTATCTGACTTCCTTTAAATTATTACCATATATAATGCATGTTATATCTCCTCTTCTGAGATGTTTAAATACCATGTTCCATATAGATCTTAATAAAGCTTCATAATTCTATCCATAATTCCATCCGCTTGATTGCCGTCAGAGCCTTCTTAATCCTAGACCTTCTACGTCATCCTGACATTCCTCTTGACTCGATCTGAGCGCTATCTTTTCTCAACTCTTCCAATAATCTCAACTACGGCTTAATGTCTGCTGGCGTAGCCGATAGCCTCAACTAGGTATCGGGTACATCTCTCCCGTACATCTCCTTTTTTATCAGGATTGAGAAAAAAAATACACTCTCAGGCATTCTATATGTAACACATGTACACGATAGCTCTACAATTCTCTTATTCGGCATGATGGTACTTTCAGACTCTCAACAATGATGATTGATTTCCAATGATTAGCATCTTGATTCTGTATTACTTTGACGTCTATTTCTTCCTTCACTACTCGTGCTTTCTCGATTGACATCTCTGACTGTCTCCTTGGGTGGTGTATTAGGCTGTCTAATCTCTTGCCTCGATCTCTCATATTCACGATTATCTCGTCCTTCATTTGGCTCATTTGTTCGGCCATCCTGCCTGTCGTTCCGATTATACTGTTGACCTTGGCTCCAGATATTTCTACCACGATATCTATTGTTGTATCGATTCCTATCTTGATATCTGGAATTCTGATTATAATTTCTGTATCGGCTGTCTCTTGCTTCCTGATCGTATGGCCTCTCATATGGTCCTCTATATCGATCATTTCCACGAACGTTACGGATGTTTCCTCGATTTCCTTCGTTCCTTCTGTTTTCCCAGGAATCTCTTCTGTCCGTTTGAGCTGCGTTATCAACGACTACCGCATTGACCTCTTGCGTGTTCCGATTGTCGTTTCTTGCATTTCTAGGCGTAACTTGAGCGCTTGTATAGTCTAATCGCCGTAAAATGTCGTCATAGTGCTCAAGTGTGTTTGCTCCCGACGCTATGAGTGATCGCTGTACCTCAATCGGTAACTGTCTCGCTATAGCTTGCAAAAGCTCTTCTTCAGGCAATGGAGGAATCAGAAACTGTAATTTAGCCAATTGTGAAGTAAAATAATTGGCATAATGCGTCGGATGTGACGTAGAATAACGCTTCGAGTACATTTCTGCTGTTACGTTCAGCTGATCCTCGGCACTCCAAAATCTCCTCAAGAATGCAAATTGCTCCATATTCGCAAAATTGCTTCTGAATGCTCTAAACCAAGTTAACGCAGACCCGTCTAAGGCGCGTTCGACTATCCATAGCTCTCTTTCCTTGGCTACTCTATGTTCCGCCATGTAGTCTCGAATATCTCGCAGAAATTCGACCGGTGTGACTCCTGTGTTTCCAGAAAACTTCCTCGGCTTGTCATCCAGATTTCTGATAATGGTAACTGGACCTGAGTATCGTTCACTTGTACCCAACGTACTCCTATTTGAATTCGGATTATCCTGAGGGGTTGAACTTGCCCTTTCGAATGTCACATTCGGTTTCGTATGACGGTCTTCTCCCATGCTAACTTCTTGATTACTCATACTGCGGTCTATCGCTGTCTAATTTATCGATATTTCCCCTGATGTAATATTTTGACTTGAGATACTATTAATCATAGATTCTAGTTTAGTCATCCTATCTTCTGCCAGTTTCTCTACGGTCTTGATTTGATTTTTCAACTCGTCCATTGACGTAACATTCTGCGTTTTGTTACTCTCGTCTAAATCGTTTTTTAACTTGTCAATCTTGTCTTCGCATGTATTCTTTACTGACGCGACTTGTTCCTTTAACAGATCAACATCCGTCCTAAATAGAGTTGAATCTATCTTCATCGCTTCCTTGTTCTCCGTAAATCTCGCTTCTAAGTACGCCATACCTGCGATTAATTTCTCGTCTAATCCTGCACGTTTTTCTTTTGCTTCGGCATCGACCTCACTATACCGTTCTTCCACGATTGCACCGACGCTATTTTTGAATAAAGCTAAGTTTTCATTAACCTTTTGCTCTAAATCATCATCCATTTTCCTAATATCTTTCTGCAATTGATTCTCTAATGATTTTAAATTAGAATTAACCTCTCCTAAGAATTCTTCTTTAATGGTCCCAATTACTGACTTTAAATCTTTAATCTCATTACCTAGATTCATCTCTAGACCTTTGATTTTAGTTTCGAAAGATACTTCGGTAGACCACTCTTGAATTTTGCCTACATCTGCCACTAAACCATCAATGTCGAATCTTAGTTTCGATACATCCGATTTAATGTCTTTCTGTATATACATAACGTCTGTTCTTAAAGTAAGAATATTTTCTTCTCCTCTACTTTCTAATTCAATAATATTCTTTCTTAATATTTGAACATTTTCCTCTCCTTTCATATTTACTGCAATTATATCTAATTGTAAAGTCTTAAGCATTTCATTATTCTTTAAAGTTAATCTATTCTCTAACCTAGTTAACTTGTTTTCTAACTCTGTGTTAGTTTCTTCACTACGAGCTTGTAATTTCTCTTCCAATGATTTAAAATTATCCTTCAAGTTAGCTTCACTAGCTTTCAAATGACTTTCAGTACTAGTCTGTAATCTAGTTTCCAATGACATCAACTCATCTTTACTATTTGACTGTAATCTTTCTTCTAATGATTTAAAATTGTCTTCACTATTTGACTGTAATCTGGTCTCTAATGACTTTAAACTGTCGTTCAGATTGCCTTCGTTACTAGCCTGTAATGCTTGCACATTTTCTTTACATCTAGCTTCTAACCTATCTTCTGAATTATTTATCTGTTCTTTAACTTTCGTTTCCATTTTAGAAATAGTTTCTGCAATACCAGACATACCACTCTGTAACTCTCCTAACACCTTAGCTAAATCTTCCGGCAACATAATTATATTTTCAATGGACGTTTTATTCAGAGACGTTAGACAACAACACATCACAATGTCTCAATTCCTGCATTCACTTGGGTATAGGAAAAATGACATATAACTAACATGATATAATACTAATACGATTAACATGAACACTGGAATGGGGACACAAGTATATTGTCTAAGTTTAATAAATTTTGTAACACAATTAAATGAACTTGAGATCAATCTCTCAGTAATCTAAATCTGATGTGATTCCATAGAATTAACAAAATCGAAGCCCCACAGGTGGGTAAAGCCAATTCTCCCTCTCTCTCTGTACCCGTTCGTCCTGGGGATGCGATGACCCATCTGCTATTACATCGCATTCCTGGAGTTCCAGGACAGAGCGGAGTTAAATGAACCTCTAGTCAAATAAGGAATGTGTCGGAAATTCAGCTGAGTTATCGAAAAAAGCAGTGGGTAACACGAGACAAAGTATCTCTAGGGTCGTTACGGGCTTAAGATTAACAAAAATAATGCAAATATAAATGGGCGCCATCAACTGAACTCCTAGCAAACCACATCCTTTCCGGTTAAGCTTTAATCAAGACAAGGAAAGAAAAAGGAAAATCACATCATCATCAGATCACAACTAAGATAAAAACAAATTTATTTCACTTTGATAGTCAGACAGACATTTTAAATATTCATCCTACCTGAGAGCATGGTCGAATGCCAAAGTTAAATTGTCATTGTCCAAAAATCGAACCATCTCTTTTCTAATCAAAAATATTTCATCCACATAAAACGTGAAAATCTCTAAAGTTCTCTTGGGTTCTCAGGATCACTGTAGCACTATGTCTTTCGTCACTGACATTTGTGAAACCTGAGACCTAATTTCTCTTTAATTTAACATCATGAATGTGGATTTGAAAAAATTATTAATCTGTCTAAACATACACATATTATAATCACATATTTTAAACATCCTGTAATTTATGGCTTGCATGGCATAATTTAAATGTTAAATACGTTAGTAAATGCTCCTAAACATCGAATAATTAATTTACACTATTTACATTGTCATTAATAATTGCTTGTTCGTGAATTACAAAAAATTCACTGCTCATTGGTCATACTTATCATCATCATCATCATCATCAAAATTAAATATTTCTCACATTAATTCTCATCTCAAAATTCAACATATTCCTGTCAGAATCATTAACTCATCACCATTAAATCATTTAAATCCTCAACTCAAGTTGCAATTCCTCAAATTATATCTCAATTAAATTTATTTTAATTCCATATAAATTCATTAATCATCAGCTTCTTTAATTAATTATTACCTTCTAATTCAGTTATTCGTCATATATCCAATCATCTATTAACTTATTTAAATCAGTTTATTTATCCAATCTTTAATTCATCCATTTATTTAATTCATTGAATATTCCAAAATTTAATTTATCAATTTATTTAAATGATATTCTTCTGGTTATTTAGATTTCTATTATTTCATCTAGTCATTCTGATTTTTATTTCATTAGGTCAGATCATTAATATGCTTAAATTTCAGATTATTATTTCATTAATTATTATTCTCAGAAAATCTTGTATTATCAACTTTATTTATTTGTTTAATTTCCTAACAAATTGTTTAATATGGGTTATAGAACGTTGTCTTACAGTTTTATTACTTCCAAGTTATATCTCGTATTTAATTATCATGCCAAAAAATATTATTGCCTTCACGACATCACGTTGGATCTGACTATCCACAACTACATTATATATCTTCAATTCTTCAAATATCACATTTGAATACCACAATTATTCCACAAAACTCCATAAATATTCAGCACATAGAGCATGAATCTCAACAATTACGCTAGACTGGGTTCGACCACCTCATGTCTGCCTCAAAATACATTAGCAATATTGCAACTATCACTTGGCAACTTCCACAAAATGCCTATCACAAACTTCACTTAACCATGTTGCATGATCTACAAAAAATATATAACTGGCTTCACATTATCAACGCACACAATCTCCAATAACTGTAATTAATCTGATCACATCTAGACAACTTCTTAAACAATTGGAAAAAATATTACCTTAGTAATTCAAGATATGCTTTCAAATAGCATAAATTCTCTTACAATTCTCATAATTCACATCACAGAAAAACACCAATGTGCTATAATCTCTCATATCAAAATCTGCAATACTGATCTGCCTTAAAATAAATCTGACCATTAATGATTCATCTTACAAGATTCAATTACTTTAAATCCTTCTCAAAGGTATCAAACCTAATTATAAAAATCATCAAAAGCATCAGCTGTAACAGCTGTTAAACCTAAAGTACTCTCAAAAGAGTATAGCAACAAAATATTGGATTGGCAAACAAGAATTACAAATGTAACCCTGATGACATTTATCTTTACTTTATTTAACAAAAATTCGACTGATATGTGACTAGTAGTTCCTTGTTTGATTCACTTACAATCTCATGTACACTCGGATGATAAAAATGAGTCCCTCAATGGCAAGTAAGATGAGTAACCACCGTACAATCGTATAAATACGAAAGACCTCGCCCCGTCGACTAACATGATAGTGCCCTGAACGATGGGTAAGATGAGTAACCACCATACAATCGTATAAATACGAAAGACCCCATCTCGAAGACTGAATGAGTGAATGTACCAGATAGGAATCAACAAGTCTCTAGTTGTCATATTAAAGCGATATTCAATCACTAAAGTGAATAACATCTTAATATCTCCAAACAATCCAATGGAAAAATCCCTACTGGTGAATAATACACACTCGCTAGTATGCAATGAACTGACGAAGTAATATAGATAATCAATTGCAGATCACGAGTTCGAAATACTCGTCACACAAAAAAAACTATTCATGAAAACTATCCTTGCTGGAAAAATGTCTAAAAGACCAAACTTCTGCTTAATAAAGCCAACCAATGGTGAGAATTTCGTATAATGATGCCTGCCATATCATATGGTCACGCCATATTCTAGCAAAAATTCGAAGCATATAAAGTCAAAGTCATGTCTAAACAATCGTATCACTCCTATTAGAAAAATATACATGTGTGCCCAGTATTCATGAAAATAATCGTATCAGGAAGTTATAACTCTTACAGTACCTTCTCGTAATCAGCTGTTATTAAATTTCAAAGATCGTCGATTTTCCCTATGTAATGAATTTCTCGAAAGATCGGCGTGAATATCATTCCATCCGCGCAATGACGATTGCCTTCAAAATCCCAAGTGAATCAGCTGGTGGACCTCCTCCTCGTCAGGAATCGAATCCATCGCTCTGTGGTGCCATCGCGTCTCTGTCTGCGTTTACTCCGACATGATGAACTGCTGGTTATCCATAGCGGATATTGTCCATATCCTCACGAAAAAGTTCATAGAAACAGCGGACCCCCTATTCCTCTTCTACGTTACGCCACTGTTCTATACAATGTTCAGTTTGAGTGTTGAAAGTTCAATTTCCACAGCGGTTTAGTCTCACTTGTAGAAAATAAAATTGTTTCATCAGAGTGTCTAAGTTTATGAAACACCCTGTAGCTGTGTTCGTACTCGGTAATTCATAACACTTTATAAGAAAGAATTGCATTAATGCACGTTCTAATGTTCCTAAGTGCATTTGCTTATAACATTTCATTTGCTTATAATCGTTAATGTTATTTGGAATGCGTTATGAAATGCATAATCGTAATGTCAGTGAATAACTATGTTCAGTTGAAGTTCACAGTTGCAGTATTTCTCAACTATCTGCCTTTATAATTCAAATGCTGAATAAACGTTCCAACTCAATGTTGTAATGAAGTTCAGCTTCTGTCATAATGCTTGCGTATAAAATTGGAATTAACCCGCACGTCCCTACTGCAATGCTATAATAATCTCCACCTAAAGCTGGCCTCGCCATGTCGCTCTACTATGCTGTTCTGCGTTGAAATGCAGCTTGGAATAAAGTTCTCCAACTACTCGTTTTACCGTACTGTTCTGAATCCCGGCCTTCTCATGCCGCTCGACCCGTACAGCTGGTTCGGTAACCGGTCTTCACGCTGCCTACTGCGGATGTCCGCCCGGCTCACTGACCTACTTGTCGTTCGCTGCTTGGTGAAGTTAAAACTGTCGCTTTCACTTTCCGTGACAAAACTGTTCGCTGCGCAACCTTTCCATGCGCTCGGCATACGTCCTACTCAGCTCGCCGTCTGACCTCGACTGCGTTGCTCGCTATACTGGACTCTCTTGCTAACAGATCTCGACTGCTTGGCTCACAGAGCTCGACTGACTGTCTCTGGACTGCAATGACCCTTACCTGCCTGGCGCAGTCACGTGACGTCCTCCCCACCTCCGTGGTCTTGCGTCACAAATATAATCTCGAACCCCGATCATCTCGGCTATTAAGTTATAAAATAACTTAAGGGTTATCTGACTTCCTTTAAATTATTACCATATATAATGCATGCTATATCTCCTCTTCTGAGATGTTTAAATACCATGTTCCATATAGATCTTAATAAAGCTTCATAATTCTATCCATAATTCCATCCGCTTGATTGCCGTCAGAGCCTTCTTAATCCTAGACCTTCTACGTCATCCTGACATTCCTCTTGACTCGATCTGAGCGCTATCTTTTCTTAACTCTTCCAATAATCTCAACTACGGCTTAATGTCTGCTGGCGTAGCCGATAGCCTCAACTAGGTATCGGGTACAATACCGTCATTAACTATAATGCTACAGAATGCCCGAAAACACATTTTAATGAGAGCAAAATCAAAACTAAACAGACAGTGATGAAATTGGTGAGTTTATTTCCTCAGAAAATTCAATTCACTTGGAAAAGGGCACATCTCCTAAGAAAATAATCGATTTTCTGCCCTTTCGGGTTGGAATTTGAAATCCGTATTATAGGAATAGAAGGCGCTTTACTTGTTATAAGCATCGCCAAAATAGTTAGCCGTGGTCGTTACGGCATGACTGCTGGCAGTCGCTTACATCCGGGAGGCGAGGAGGTTCGAATCCCCCCGCCGGCAAACTAGAAGACGGTCTTCTGTGGTTTCCCATCTTACTTCCAGGCAAATGCCGGGGTTGGTCCCTAACTATAGGCCACAGCGGCTACCTTGCAACTCCTCGCCCTTACATTCAAACTTTCCTCCCCAGACATCACTCCACACGCGACGGTACTTGTAGCTCACCCATTGGGTGTCCGCCTCGAAGCAGCTACAACACTGGCGAGCCAAACATGTCCTCGGGCACTCTCGGCACTAAAAAGCCATACGCTAAAAAAAAAAAAAAAAAAAAAAAAAAATTATAATAATAAATCGCCAAAATGTAGCATTGATCTTTGTACTCAGGACCGCCCAACCTACGGCCCGCAGCTCGGCGTCAGCGCCGTGTCGCCGAAACTTTGGAACAACTAAAGCCAACTAGGGCAAAGCAGTGCGTGCTCACCCCTAACCAAGGTCATTGACTCACTGATGAACACTTAAAATCCTTATTAACGATTGGTAAACTTACAACTAAGTTCAATCCTAAGTGGTGAGAAATTTTAAGTTCCGGTACAAAGCTCTTCCAGTCGTCGCACTAAACTAAATTATCATGAACTTTATTTCATAATTTGATTAATAATTGTGTCAAATGAACATAAATACTCACTCTATGTCATTCATTCTGTATGAGTGTATTGAATATCATCGTATTTCTATTTTAAAGAGATTTATAAAAAAAGCGTTTTTTCTAATCAACTATAAATAAATATGGAAAACGGTAATACTAAGAAAACTAAGCTCAGACAGCCACAAAACTTACCATATTGCACCCCCATATTTTAAAAAAATCCATACCCCACAAATCCCCCGGAGTGTTATTGGCGCGCAAATTCCCCCAACTATTTACAATGTCGCCCATAGTTGAAAAAGGTTGGGCACCCCCGGTTTAACTCATTCTTGTTTAGTTTGTTGTCTTCTGTAGACATATGCCCTTTTCCAAATGACCGATTCAAATAAACTCAGTCATGCCGATCTGCTACTTCTCTCTCTGATTTGGAACTCAACTCGTGCGCCAGTGCTTCCATGCTCACTCTCAGCTCGTCAAGAATTCATGAAATTGTGTCTTTGTCTTTGTTTTCTGACCTAGCAATACAGTTCCTTGTGAAATAAAATTACGGAACATACTGTATAATCGGGACACCCCTCCTAGTTCCTCGACCACTGATATCCCTCCTAAGTTACTCTTATCAACCCTTCACAATCTTTTATTGGTATTAGACGACTTGTACCTTCTCTGATGATGCGATTGAGACTAG
Source organism: Meconema thalassinum (assembly GCA_946902985.2). NCBI lineage: Eukaryota > Metazoa > Arthropoda > Insecta > Orthoptera > Tettigoniidae > Meconema > Meconema thalassinum. The sequence continues at coordinate 143,624,324 of OX336390.1, forward strand.
GATATATCATTTACACAGTTCCTTGCCCTGTGATTAATTGCTTTTCTTATCATCGAACAGGAGCTCATTATCTAAGTTAATGGATATTCTTTTGCCGTTCATTAACGGAAAGGAAGCTTATGTAAATTTCTGATCTGCTTTTGACAAGGAACTGCTCCTCGAACTAGCAAGACGCATACCGAAGACGACAGCATTTAGCCAGAACTATATCGATGGTGTAAATGAAATACCTTGTATCTTCGTTGTTCAATACTACGCGGACTCAAACTATTCTGGCAGGAAGGGTATAGCAATGAAATAAATCACTCGGAGCTGCCAATCTATTGCTTTATTTGAGTTTCCCGTTTGGGGCGCACTGGTCAGAGAATGGTCAGTGATTGACAGAGTGAATGACGTTACTTCCTCTCGTTCAAGAGATGTGATTAGCTAGCATCAGATCTCATTTATTCTTCTTATGGTCTCTCTTTTTAAAGCGTGTGTGTTCAAACTTTTTAAAGTGAGAACACTAGATCATCCTCAATTTAAATTACAGTATTTATAGTGACAGATCATGAACAAGAATACTAATAAAGCAAACAAAAGTGTGATGCTTTTCAGTCGGTCTACACGATTGTACCAGTGTTAATGGGTGGTTCCCTAACCCTGAAAAAAAAAAGTACTTGAGATTAACAAATAATACTATTGATATATTGACTTTCACGGCCGGTGAATTAAAACTCAGATATTCTTCTAGGTTTGTGCCGTGTCTTGTGTGGGGTTTCGCCTAGGACACCAAGCTGGCTCATCGGCGGGCTCTTGGTGTCCCCGCCCGGATCCCCACAGGAGTGACGAACTGCGCGCCACCTCCCTTTATATAAGGTGCAACTGCACCACTTGACTGCGAGAACTAAAAGCTCAAGCAGCCTTAACCTCCCTATGAAGGCTTCCAAAAAGATGGTATATTGGCTTTCACGGCCGGTGAATTAAAACTCAGCTATTCTTCTAGGTTTGTGCCGTGTCTTGTGTGGGGTTTCACCTAGGACACCAAGCTGGCTCATCGGCGGGCTCTTGGTGCCCCGCCCGGACCCCCACAGGAGTGACTAATTCCGCGCCACCTCCCTTTATATTAGGTGAAACTGCACCACTTGACGGCTAGAACTAAAAGCTCAAGCAGCCTTAACCTCCCTATGAAGGCTTCCAAAAAGATGGTATATTGGCTTTCACGGCCGGTGAATTAAAACTCAGCTATTCTTCTAGGTTTGTGCCGTGTCTTTTGTGGGGTTTCGCCTAGGACACCAAACTGGCTCATCGGCGGGCTCTTGGTGTCCCCATCCAGACCCCCACAGGAGTGACGAACTGCGAGCCACCTCCCTTTATATTAGGTACAACTGCACCACTTGACTGCGAGAACTAGAAGCTCAAGCAGCCTTAACCTCCCTATGAAGGCTTCCAAAAAGATGGTATATTGGCTTAAACGGCTGGTGAATTAAAACTCAGCTATTCGTCTAGGTTTGTGCCGTGTCTTGTGTGGGGTTTCGCCTAGGACACCAAGCTGGCTCATCGGCGGGCTCTTGGTGTCCCCGCCAGGACCCCCACCATCGTTTTGGAAGCCTTCATAGGGAGGTTAAGGCTGCTTGAGCTTTTAGTTCTCTAAGTCAAGTGGTGCAGTTGCACCTAATATAAAGGGAGGTGGCGTGCAGTTCGTCACTCGTGTGGGGGTCCGGGCGGGGACACCAAGAGCCCACTGATGAGCCAGCTTGGTGTCCTAGGCGAAACCCCACACAAGACACGGCACAAACCTAGAAGAATAGCTGAGTTTTAAATAATACTATTAATTATCATTTTTATTACGACGTTATTAGCTCTATTCTCCTCCCAAAATCTATTTATTCTCTCAGTATGATATTTCGTCCATTCTGCTGTCCATACAATGGTGGCTCTCATTCGAGGGTTTGTAGCAAAATTATGCTTGTCACCAACGATCTGAATCTAGGTCTGACCCTTAAAAGTTTGTCTGTTATCTTGATTTCTTGAAGGTCATATTCTATTTCTATTACCCGGTTATTCTTGGCTTTTAATGAGGAATTATGATTAAATAACTTTCCAGTAAGTCTGTCATTGTCCATTCTTTGAATATGTCCGTAACACTTTAATCGTCTTTTTCTAATAGTGTCTGATATTTTCTCGAAATGTCCGTACATCTCATGACACCTCTTTTTCATCCACACGCCCTCTGGGCCAAAGATTTTACTGAGGATTTTCCTTTTTTCCCCTACATTTTTAGCCTATTTTCATTTATGAAAAAAAAATAGCCTTATGAAATCACCTTTTGTCCGTGTGTCTGTTTGTGTGTGGGTGTGTGTGTGTGATTGTGTGTGTGTGCCCCCTAATAACTTCTAAACGGCTGGAGCGATTTCAATGAAACTCGGTAAGTTCATAGCACTATTCTGGACGATCCCGACTGTGCCCTTCAAAGTTTGTTATGTGTCACACTCCAACATGGCTGCTGTGCGAAATATTTCACCAGCATTCAATATCTCCGAAACTATTACATATATCACCCTGGAATATTTTACGGTGATAAAGGAAAGTACTAGACGTTCACCTATGTGACTTTTGAAAACCTGATAACTACAAAACCAACATGGTGGCCAAGCGAAGTTTCGACATTTAATAGAAGTTTCTCGCGATTTAACCAACCAAACGCAATAAAACTTGGTACACATTGTAATGCACCGACATCTAACTTCGTTCAATTGTTTTCATAACCTCAAGATGGCAGCTGTGAGAAATATTTCACCGCATTCTATATCTCTGAAACTATTAGCGGTATCACCCTGAAATATTGTACGGAGATAAAGGGCACTACAGGAAGTTCATCTATAAATTTCAAAAACAAGCTATCTACAAAACGAATAAGGCGGCCAAGCGAATTTGAAAGTTTTAAAGAGACCTTTCTCGCGATTTATTGATCCAAACGCAATGAAACTGGGTACAGGAAATGTTTATACACATTGTAATGCACTGATGTCTAATTTAGTTCAATTGTTTACATAACCTCAAGATGGCGGTTGTGCGAATTTTAAAATTAAGTTTTTATTTCTTGTGTCGTAATCATGCGATCAAAGTGAAAGTTTGAATAATTAACCTACGCAATAATTTTACTTTAATGGTACATGACCCTATATCCTATACATATAACAATCCAACATAGCGACCATCCGAAATATTTAGATGGATCTCAATATCTACGAATCTATTACAGCAATCAAACTACATTTTTTAATTTTCATAGGAGATATGAACATAAGTTCATCTATAGGACCTTCAATAACCTGGTGATCACAAATCCAACATGGCGGCGACCCGAAGTATAAATATTCACATGGACGTTTCTTCGCAATTTAACCATCCGAGTGCAGTGAAACTTGATACAGTAAATCCTTATACAAATGATAACCAGTGGCTTCTAATTTTGTTCAATTGTTTCCATAACCACAAGATGGCAGCTGTGCGAAATTTTAAAATCTCGTTTTTACTTCTTGTGTACTAATCATGCGATTGAAGTTTGAATACTACACGTTCACAATAATCTTCATGTAACAGTACATAACTCTAAGACCTACATATATAAGAATCCAACATGGCGACCATCCGCAGTATTAAATCGGTTCTCAATATCTACGAATCTATTACAGCAGACAAACTGAATTTTTTTTATGTTGATAGAGGCAATTAACATAGGTAGGATATATGAAAATAGGCTGTATAGTTCTTCAAGGAAAGACTTGTTTGTTAGTGATCTGCCTCGAATGATCAGGGTTTCTGATGCGTTTAATGCTTCAGGTTGAATTACCGTGTTATAGTGTTTTAATTCTGTATTTCGGCATATTGATTTATTTTATGTCTGTTCCAGGTGATTCCTTAGGCTTTTTGTAATTTAGAGATTCTCTCTTTGCTGGTTTCACAAGTTAATCCAGTTGGCTGTATGATTTCCCCTAAGTATTTGAAATTATTTACCTGAGGGAGTTTTCAAATCAGAGGTTAATTTTTATTATTATTATTCATAATAATAATAATATGATATTGCCATTATCACTAACACCAGACATGAAGCCATACACGCAGTGGAAAAATTACATGAAATTGCGCATAGAACCGGACTACAAATTTCTGATGACAAAACCCACTTTATGGAAAGACGACCAGAAAATAACTCATCTTTAATCACACAATACGGCAAAATAACACAAGTCTCCCATTTTAAATACCTTGGTGAAATCATACAGTCCTCGGGACTAAACCGAATCACCAATGAACAAAGAATCACCAAACTACAGAAGGCCTACAAGCTAACGTGGGCTCACTACAACAAGAAGTGCATCTCGATAGACGCAAAATTAAGGCACTAACCAACGGTAATTCTTCCTGAAGCATCTTACGCAGCCGAAACAATGGTGATCGACGGTCATCCCAAAATTGAGGATATAGGAAAACAGGAAAGAAAAATTCTCACAAAGATTTACGGAGCAGTTAATAATAACGGTATTTGGATGAAGAGACCGCAAAACGAAGTCAACCAAGAGATCCACACGATAACGGACGTAATGAGAAAACGCCGACCACAGTTTTATACACATATTTGCTGGATGGAAAACTTCAGAACGGCGAAGAAATTTCTCAACGTTATAACACAGAGTAAGTGTGGCACGGAGTGGCTGACAGAGGTTCAGAGGGGCCTAAATCAGGTCAACATACAAAATCTCGAGGACCGCAATGTGTGCAGGAATGAAATCAAAAATGTTAAGTTTGAGGATAGACCATCACGACAGCCTGGAAGAAAGTGGACAGCTGAGCGGAAGAAGGAGCATTCTGAGAGGATGAAGTGATTTTGGGAAGAGAAGCGGGAAAACGCCAGAATATAAAATAATGTATTCAAGTTCAATCGCTCTCCCAAAGGGGAACAATCGATTAAATAAATAATAATAATTTTGATTATTAGTATTTGTTAATCTAATGTAAATTTTTTCAGGATTAGCGAACCACGCATTACAATTGGTTCAATCATGTTGACCGACGGAAAAACATTAAATTTCGATTACTAAGGCAACACTGAACGAGAAGTTCCGTGACGAACTAAAGAGCCTACTTTTTTTAAATTAAAGATTCATGCCAATTATTAATCTATCTGGAACATCTAGAATAATGACGAAATTAAGTTTGGTAATATCGAAATTTCTAATTAGTTCGAAATACTGTATACCTGGCATAATGTAGCCTAATAAAGCACTACAGTTGGCAGTCAAGGTGACTGAATATATCCTTAGATCCATTTCTTAGGGTACAGAATACAAAATTTGGTTGAAGTCCAATGGATAGCATGGACGTTACATGCAGTTAAACATTGGATCTAACAGCGCGCGTAAAATCATGTTGGCAACAATGCCATGCATGTATTGGTCAGAAATAATCTGAAATAATATGGTCTATTGTTGTGCCAGTTTTGATTGAAATCCATTAGTTAGTATAGAAGTTATATATATTTGAATTTGAACTTCTCAGCAGGCTTAGAATCATGTTGGTAGCACTGACGTATATAAGTTACTCCAAATTAATATAGAATGTCAGGTACTATACGTGTGCATAGTTCAAAGCTGTCGGCTTGCATACTTTCTGATATATGGGTATTTGGATAAAAAATTGAGAGTATTTATTAATAGTTGGCAGACCTGGTGGCTCTTAAGAATATGTCCAGTCATATCTGTTTATGTACACAAAGTACATACAAAATTTGGTTGAAATCCAATTGATAGTGTAGAAGTTATATGCATTTAAAATTTGGACCTATCAGCAGGCTTATAATCATTTTGGCAACACTGCCATGTATGGCCTCCTGGAAAATAAACTGCAATAGTATTATCTATACGTGTGCCAATTTTGAAATAGTTCCCATTCATACCTTCCAGGATATCCAACATGGAGCTCAAATTTCAATTGCGATTTTTCATCAGTTGGTAACACTGACATCATTTTCAAATATGGCCGTGAGATATTCAGGTATAGATCTTTACTCCTACTAGGAGTTGATATGGGGGGGGGGGGGGGGGAGGTGGGGGGGGGGGACGGACACACACACACAGCCAGCCAGACAGACACACATTTGCCCGATCTCATAAGTCTACTTTTTCCTCATTTTTGCAAAATGTGAAAAGTAGGCTAATAATGGCTTCCAACACGACTGTGACTGTTCTTTTCCTCTGGAAATTAAAGAAAACTGATTATTATCGTTTCTGCAATGGAATTTCGGGCTGCTGAGTTTGTAATCTCAGGTTTGTTATCAGATGTTGTAATGAAATGCGGGCCAGTATTCACTACTGTTTGAATTCAAAGAGCATTATTCCGACTTTTTTCCCAATTAAACCGAGAGGAATTTTAATTAATTGACGGGCTAAAGTTAGCAATTACTACGGTGACACACAGAGTAATAGAACAACTTGCGCTCTTTGTAGGACATGACCTGAATAGACGCCCTTCATTACCAAAGGCTGGCGTTCGTGAATGGTTTACAATTTCCTACTGCTAATTATTCCTATATGGAGAAAAATAAATGAGTTTAAACTTGAGTTGTCCAATTCAAATATCTTCTTGTCGTTTGAAAGTATGTATTTACTCTTTTCGTCATCGTCGTTGTTGTGGCTGTTGCTGTTGCATAAGCGCTAATGCGCCAAAAGCAGTAACGTAAGGCATAACTTAGGATATTAAAGGCATTATAATGATAATGGGCAACCTGCACGTCGTGATGAGGATTATATATACCTATACACTATGATGAAGAAGTCACCAACACCCAATTCTCTAGCTAGAGGAAGTGAACTTTGGAGATTAAATCCTCAAGGCCCGGCCGAGAATCGAACCTGAGGACATTTTAGCTAAAGCCTAACCTGCCTAGCATATAATCACAGAGCAAGATTCTGTTGTTTGAGTCTTCCGTCTTTTGACTGGTTTGATGCAGAAGTCCATGCCTCCCTGTCCTGAGCTAATCATTTCATCTCTACAAGATTATAATTTATTTATTTATTTATTTATTGAGTCAGTTGTTAGTCAGTTCGTTATTAATTTATTTTGTTAGTTTGTCAGTTTTTTATTTATTTATTTATTTATTTATTTATTTTGTTACGTAGTTAGTTAATCATTAATAAATTAATGAAATAATTAATTGATTTACTTGTTTAGTCAGTACTTAGTCCCGTTAATTATTTATTTTGTTAGTTAGTCAGTTAATAATTTATTGAATTATTTATTTATTTACGTAGCCTATTTATTTATTCATTTAGTCAGTTAGTTATTTATGCATTTATTTGGTTAGTTAATCAGTTATTTAGTTCGTTATTTATTTTGATAGTTAGTGAGTTATTTATTTATTTATTTTGTTAGTTAGTCAGTCATTTATTTATTTTATTAGTTACTCAGTTAGTTATGTATGCATATATTTATTTGTTTATTTTGTTACTTAGTCATTTATTTACTTATTTCTACATTATTTATTTATTTATTTATTCATGTTTTTGTGAACAATGCTGGAAGCCCCAATTTCAATGTTCACCACTATAATAAAACAATATACAACAACATATAAAGAGAGAAACAAGAGATTTATAAGAATAAAGATATAAATAGATTCACACGTGCAAAAAGAAGACTAAAAATAAGAAAAGAAAGCAGAAAGGAAGTGTTAGGTATGAGAAGGAAATAATAGGCTATATTTCAATACAGTAAATTACTAGTAATTAAAAGGATATGTAGTGTCCCAACATCAACAATAGGCCTATTATCTTAAAAAACACAAATATTTTTAACAAGATTTAGCCACATTTTTGGCCTCCCAACATTGGAAAGACATAGTCGCTTGTGTGTTGTTACTGTAATTAGGAACTTGGGAAATGTTTAGACATCAGGAAAATGTGCAGTAGTATTGAGTTTTTGACTCTACCTACTAGGGACTAGGAGTGACGTCAGTGTCTTGATAACCATCCCGGCTTTAGGCTGGAGTAAATGTGAAGATGTCCGAAGACAAACAACTCTCAGATTTACCACTGTCATCGTCGGGGTTTAGCCTAGAATCTCTGAACTGTTACTGCCCATTTCAGTCTTGTCGTTGTTAAACAATTTAGGAGCTTTGCAACATCTTAGTAATATAGCCCTGTGCGTGATGAATCTGCGTGATAACCTGTGTAAATGTGTTGGATGTACTAGTGCGTGTATTTGTAACTGTGGCTAGGAGTTGCCAATCCGATAAATGAACATCGTGAATGTGGAACCTCTGATGTCGCTCAAAGTAAGATTACATGTTGATCAGATCATAGGGAAATCATCTGTGGTGGTATATTATCTCTAAATTCACTTGACCCATCACTTAGGAGTGAAAACTTGTACGCTTTTCAATACACACGCACCCAAGAAAGCCTATGGTTGCCTGCATGCAAGAGGAGAGAATATGAGAACTCGGCGTACTCCTGTCTAGGGTCTTCAAAGTCTCGTTGAGCAACGATCCGTTATATTCATGTATCTCGTCATATTTTTGGATGAATAGTTAGCAATTGCTAATTCAGTGTATGATGCTTTCATTTTGAAGCACTGGAACGGAGAGATATTCACTTTAATGTAGAAGATTGATCAAGTCAGCCTTCTACCGCTTTACGCACGGGAAGGGCGGCGATCCATTTAGCTCTGTAACGAGACTTAGTCAAGCTGTCCGTCTGTGAGTCTTCGTACTAGGGAGCTTGCCTGAAGCATTCACGTGGAAGTTGTTGGCTCTTCCCCACTCATATTTTGAGCTGTACCTTGCATGCGGTCTATAACATATTCATACTCACTCCAGTTTCAGACGCACGCATAAATAACGGAATTAACTCGCTCCATATTGACGCATGTCCATCTTCTGTCTGCTGTATTCTAACGAACCAATCACACATACTTCTCATGAGCCAAACCCAATCAGCCCCATCACACTGGCATGAATATGAATTCATGATATTTTCTTGGCACGAGAACCTGGCAGAAGTCTATTCGTTCTTTCCGTTTCAGTATTTTGATAATGCTGTTAACTGATACCTATGAGAGATCTATTCATGGGAGTCCGCGTTCTGTACATGTATTATACAGAGTGTGTAACGCACAAAATTTAGTAGAAAAATCAAGACTGAGGCGTAATAATGCAACTCCCCGACAGCTCTCGAGAACCACCTCTACATTGTGTTTTAAAATTAATTATGAACATTTATTATAAAGTTGGTGCATACACTTTTGTAAAATTCTTCATCTACAACAAATCGAAATATGTATTAGACTAATAATAATAGGTTCCTCTGGTTGATCATAATCTGATGGATTTTGTTTTGCAAAATTTAACAGCATCTTCTACATACAAAATTCAATGTTTGTCTGTTGTTAGCGAATTTACCCACAGTTTTGTGTTCTTCACGCGTTTATGACTGATGAAGAACCCATGCAAATATATATTATTTGTCCTTCTGTTTGTCTGTCTGTCTGCGTGCTTTTAAATCAAATATGTATATAAGGATCCATGCGATATTTAATGTTATGACTCTTGTTTATAACTGAGAGGTCATCTGACCATCGTAAATGTCAATAAAGATCAAGTTACACCACACTTGTAAATTTCGATTTCTGGCCTTTTACCACTCTTCCCTAAAACGCGGAAGACACCATCACCAACCACCGCCTCATCGACTAATATACGATAGAGCATATCTGCAAATCAAGGTTTCTTCGCAGATCAGCAAGATCCACACACTAAGTTTTAATGTGGATCACACGACTCCACAGCTAAAATTAGGGGATCATCCCTCTCATCAGGTAACTCGTTTTATGTGAAATATGATATCTGCATCCATCGCTAGTGTGGTTCATGCTGTAGCTTTAGCACTTCACCGGACCATTCATTAACAGAAGGATTATGGCAGGACAATGCTAAGTTTATGCTGGCCGATGTAAGAAACAGATCTCGGTTTCCAAGAGATTCTGAAAGACTAGTCATGGAATGCAATGTTTGTATGATCGTCTACTTTACTAGCCCAGATGAATGTGACCCAACTCATTACTGTGTCACGCGCTGAATACTAGCTTGCTGACAGATGAATCTCTAACTCAATTTTCAATAGTGTCAAGGGATAGCGATAATGATGGGTGTTTTAAGGAACCAAATATCTAGGTCTTCTGGGTGATGGTTTGTGGCCTCCGCAGAGGCCTGATGCAGATATTTTAAACCAACGCCCGTAGGTGAGCTGCGCATCGTGACGAGGAAGAAACGAATTCTGAAGGCGTCAGAAACACAGTCCCCGAACCAGGGGCATTAAATTTCTTCGACTCGGCTGAAAATAGAACCCGAGGCTGTTCGGAGACTACATTTCTCCACGAAGCCAAGCGCAAGGGAAATAAATGGTAGGGAAAAGAAATTACCTCAGCCTTCGAAGAATGAGGTAGTCATCACAGAAACACAGGTGTCCCAAGCCCCATTAATGAATTTACAACAACCTCCAATGAGCTAGCATTTATTCATAATAAAATAAGAGTTGAAGAAAAATTGAAACAAGTTAAAATATGGCATAGGTAGTGGATAACATGAGGATTTTCCCAAAACATAAGAGGTAACAGTAGTATGCTCGCTAAAAATAAAACAAACTTTTAAGGACGCGAAGAGCAGTTATACCGAATGCTATGATTGGGTTCCCTCCGAGTGTGTAGACTTCACTGCCAGACGCATCAGGGTTAATGATCAACAACCAATGGGTGGCAAGGCTTTAGCAGGCAACTGCTAATAGCAATGGATAATAGTTTTCACTCGTCAGCCTCTAGCAAAATCCTACTGGTTACAACAAGTTATTCCGATAAGACCTCTTGCTCGTAAAGTTGATGGCAACTATTTCTAACAAGAGACACCACGAAAATTAGTTAAAACAATATCTAATATCGTTCGTTATGATGCTAAACCCTGTATGTTGCATTTTTAGCCTACTTATCACATTTTGCAAAAATGAGGAAAAAGTAGACTTATGAGATCGGGCAAATGTGTGTCTGTCTGTCTGTCTGTCCTTCTGTCTGTCTGTCTGTCTGGCTGTGTGTGTGTCCCTCCCTATCAACTCCTAAACGGCTGGAGCAATCGAAACAAAATTTGGTAGGAGTAAAGATCTAGACCTGAATATCTCACGGCCATATTTGAAAATGATGTCAGTGCTACCAACTGCTGAAAAATTGCAATTGAAATTTGAGCTCCATGTTGGATATCTTGGAAGGTATGAATGGGAGCTATTTTAAAATTGGCACACGTATAGATAATAATATCGCAGTTTAATATCCAGGAGGCCATACATGCCAGTGTTTCCAAAACGATTATAAGTCTGTTGATAGGTCCAATGTTTAAATGCATATAACTTCTACACTATCAATCGGAATTCAACCAAATTGCGTACGTTGTATGTGTACATAACCAGATGTGACTAAGCGTATTCTTAAGAACCACCAGGGCTGCCAACTGTTAATAAATGCTCTTAATTTATTTTATCCAAATACCAATATATCAGAAAGTATGCAAGCCGACAGCTTTAAACTATGCACACGTATTGCACCTGACATTCTATATTAATATGGAATAACTTATATACGTCAGTGCTATCAACATGATTCTAAGCCTGCTGAGAGGTCCAACTTAAAATACATGTAACATCCATACTATCATTTGGATTTCAACCAAATTTCGTATGTGCTATGTGTACCATAACAGATATGACTATGCGTATTCTTAAGAGCAACCAGGGCTGCCAACTGTTAATATGTGCTGTCTCTATTTTTGTTATCCTAATATCAATATATCAGAAAGTATGCAAGCCAATAGCTCTAAACTTTGCACACGTATAGTACCTGGCATTCTAGATGAATTTGGAGTAACTAATATACGTCAGTGCTGCCAACATGATTCTAAGCCTGCTGATAGGTCCAATTTTAAAATGCATGTAAGTTATATACTAACTAATGGATTTCATTCAAAATTGGCACAACAATAGATCCTCTTATTTCAGATTATTTCTGACCAATACATGCATGACATTGTTGCCAACATGATTTTACGCGCGCTGTTAGATACAATGTTTAACTGCATGTAGCGTCCTTGCTATTCATTGGACTCCAACGAAATTTTGTATTCTGTATCTTAAAAGATGGAACTAACAATATATTCAGCCACCAGGGCTGCCAACTGTAGTGCTCTATTAGGCTACATTATGCCAGGTATACAGTATTTCGAACTAATTAGAAATTTCGATATTACCAACTTAATTTCGTCATTATTCTAGATAGATCCATATAGATTAATCTTTGACATGAATCTTAAATTTTAAGAAAAGTAGGCTCTTTAGTTCGTCATGGAACTTCTTGTTAAACTACGCTGGAGTCCTCTGTAACTGGCTCTTCCCCAGATATGTTTCAGGTTTCTTCACCCACGATACGTATTGTTGGTGTTAACTTTGTTTTCGGTGGATGATGTCAAAGTTCCGCCCCTTAAAACGATCATCATAATCATCATATTCAGCATCATCATCATCATCAGGAGTATTATCATCAGCATCTCCAGCATCATCAACAGCATTGTTATCGTCACTAACATGATCATCATCATCATATTTGTTCCTTAAAAGTTTCGTCGACAAATTAACACCATTACTTTCTAGTCGGTCACCACAAGTGAGCCAAATTAGATTGGGCGGGGAACACCAGATATACTAACACCCTAAGCTGAAATCAATATTACATGAATTATTTATAGCCAACACGTAATGAACCTATTTTTGAACAAGACGATGCGGCGGACATCATTAGAATAGATGACATGTTTCAATCACCAAGAGATCATCTTCAGATCATGTTGTTTTAGTCTTAGATTATGTCGGATGATATTTATAACCTTATGTACAACAATTTACAATTATTATTAAATGAATCGCAAAAAATGTATAGACTTGTGTAACGTGTCGAACTTCTTTACAAAATATTATTACTCAATTGGTCTATAGATAATAGTAATAATAATAATGATAATAATAATAACCCCTGGCACTATAGCCCGTGAAGGACCTAGACCTACGAAGCGACCGCTGCCCAGCCATTTGGCCTGCAGATAATGGGGTGACGCGTGATCAGTGCATCGGGTACCCTCGGCCGTTAATCTTGGTTTTCGTGATCGGGACGCTGCCTCACTGTCAGACAGCTACTCAATTGTCCTCAAGGGGCTGAATGCAGCCCTCACGTCAGATTCTAAAATCCGTGACGGAGCCGGGAATGGAACCCGGCAGGTGCGCTACCCCAAAACCACGGGGTAGACCAATTGGTCTATAGCCCTTCTATAAATGTTGTGTTATTTATTATTGTTACCGTATATGTGGTTAAGTGTGTCAACACTTTGATTCGTTAACTTTTAGTGTAGCAAGCTGTTAATGTCCGTTTCTATTTAAAGTTCAAACTTAACTGGTGATATTTTATAAATAGCCTTAAAGTCACTTATCAGTATTGCCTTATTGACAATATTGATATTGTTCCAACTATTACTGCTCACTCTGGTTGGCACTGACGTAAGCAGTTTTGCAGTCCATCTCAACACAAACCATCTACATTTGTACATTTTTAGATAATGTTTGAGGGATACTACATTACTTCTTTCACTTATTTTATAGTTTAAATATATAGTAATATATTTTAAAAATATCGTGTGGCTTCCTTAGAGGCCGAGTGCACGCCTTTCTAGTTGACGCCCTTGGGCGACCTGCGCATCGTAATGAGGATCAAGTGATGATGAAGACGTCAGATACACCTAGAACCCAAGCCACGGGAATTAGCCCCAGGAGATTAAAAACCTTAATGGCCCGGCCAGGAATCGAATCAAGGACCCTTCAGGCCAAAGCCTAGCACGCTAACCAATTAGCCATAGAGCCGGACATATATTTAAATAGAAAATATTGTCAATCATGTGTAAACATTGTAAATGCATTTCTAAGGATATTAATTTTTTTCATGATTTTAAGTTTATAAAATATTTATAAAATACTAATTTCCAGAGAATTAATTTTCTCTTTTAATGTTACTTAGATCGTTATGATATATTTTTTCACTGATGAAGGCTTCAATGTTTAGCCGAAACATGCTCGCTGATTAATTGGAGATATCGGCGGATATTATTGAAGTTAATAGATGGAATCGCACTTGTTCGCCACCTGTGCACCAAAGTCGGAAACTGACGTTTTTTTAGATGATAGATTCATCTTTAAGTTGTGTCTCCCAATGGAGAGGTCTCATATCTGTTATGCAAGACTTGGAAATTATATTGAAAAAGTTGAGACGTAATCCATGGTGGTGTAAGTGGTGCATGAGGAACAATCTACTGTAATAACTTTCAGGAATTGCCATCTAATTCACGACAATCATCATTCCTGGAGTTGATGTTTTGAAAATCAATGACGCCTCCGAGTGGTTAAGTTACCAATCCTTCATCTTAAATTCCGCAGTTCGATCCTGGTAACTATAAAACTGGTTACTTTTCCAACCATATGCCCTTGTGTGTCAACACTGAGTATTTCCACGTCAATATCTCCTACTGAAGAGCTGAAGAAGAACGTCATGAGAAGCATTCTCCCATCCAAGTCTGAGGAGTGTCCCCTCAATAATTAGATTTCTAGGCACACCACAAATTACAGTACGGAGGGGGTAACGTCAAAGGAGTACTGGTGCATAGGTCCAGCTACTTGGTCCCGCTCTATCAATGTGGACTGGGTTTCAGTGTACGTGAGGTTCCAATAGTTTTGAAGTCATGTCCAATTGATTGGATCCTATAGCAGAATCAGGATCAATGGTTGTTGTTGTTTGAGTGTTCGGTATTTTGACTGGTTCTACACAGCCCTCCATTCCCCCCTGTCCTGAGCTAATCGTTTCATCTCTACATAGCTACCACAACCCACATTCGAAGCAATTTGTTTAACATATTCTAACCTTGGTCTACCCCTACAGTTCTTGTCCTCGACCCATCCTTCCATAACTAAGCTTCTTATTCCTGGGTGTCTTAGTATGTGTTCTACTAACCTATCCCTTCTCTTCATTAGCAGTCGCCAGAATCATCTCTCCTCTCTCACTCATCCGAATACCTCTTCATTTGTTACCCTATCTACCCATCTGATCTTCACCATTCTCGCTGTAACACCACATTTCAAACGCTTCTATTCTCCTCTTTTCTGCTGCACCAATAGTCCAAGTTTGACTTCCATAGAGCGCCACGCTTCAGACAAAGGCTTTCATAATGACTTCCTAATACCTAAATCTATATTCAATGTCAATAGATTCCTTTTCTGTAGAAATGCTTTCCTTGCCTGAGCGAACCAACTTTTTATATCCTCTTTGCTTCGTCCATCACTGGTTATTTTGCTTCCTAAGTAACATAACTTTATGACAGTAAAGTTAACCCCTCAGTGGTTGCTCAGCAAAATGCTTACGGTTGTTGAAAATTAGCTCGCGATGTAAACAGCAGGTAGTTTTTACCTTGAGCGTCGGTATACCTTCCCACATCAGCTTTGAGAGGAGGTTGGATGCATTTTCACGCACTTCCATGACCTTGTGAAGATACATGGAGGGAGAAATTATGACTTCCCTCAGCAGTGAGTATTTTGCTTCACGCGCGACCAGACACGTTGGCAATAATTTCTGTGCGTTGTAGTTTCGCTATACACGGCACTACGTTCCTATGTTGTTTTATGGTCGTAACAGTGTACTTGGAAACTCATAATATCAAACTTTAGTGCAATTATTGTGTGACAATGAATTCAAGTCCTCACATTTTAGTTTGAGTTGGTGAAACGTCACACTGTTAGATTGAGGCCAAAAATAGTGACATTGACTGAGAAAGTGAATACAATGAAAAATATGCAAGAATTATAGTTCTACGATGGAACAGTTCCAGATCATTCCTCCTCGGAAAAACTTCACGAAATTGCATCCCGAACAGGACTTCAGATCTCATACCAGAAAACACACTACATGGAGGGATCTCTTCGGCACCTAGATGGACTACCAATGACAACCAAATTTGGCAAAATATCTCAAGTGACTAAATTCAAATACCTAGGAGAAGTCATCCAACCTTCCGGAATGAATCGTGAAGCAAACAAAGAAAGGATCTCTAAACTGCAAAAAGCTTGCAGACTCACTTGGAACAGATATAATAAATAATCAATATCTAGAAATGCAAATTTACGGCATTGCAACACTGTAATCATGCCTGAAACACTATAAGCTTCCGAAACGCTGATTTATGGAGAGGGTGGCAGATCATTAATTAAAGAAGTGGAAAAGCAAGAAAGGAAAATGCAAAGAAAAATATTTGGACCAGTCTGTACAGGGGAAATCTGGATGAAAAGAAAATCTTAAGTCTTATACCAGCACTCGGAGAAAATCTCAGACACATTTAGGAAAATACAATTGAAATTTTAGTGGCATATCCCCAGGATGGGCAATCAGAGACTGACCGAAAGGATTCATAACCTTGCTCTGTCAATGAAAGTTAAAAACATCTGGCTGCTTAAAGCTGAAGAAGGTCTTCAGGAAATAGGCATCACAGATGACATTGTACTAGACAGAGAATTAGTCGATAATCACCGCTTCGCAGACCATCCAAGCACCATCAACACCTGGTCAGAAGTTTGCAGGAGAAACCACAACGAGAAGATGAGATTTTGAGAGAAGAGAAAGGCAATGCCATCAACTAAATAAGTTCAATCACGCTCCTTAGTCGGGCATGACGTAGAAAGAAGAATGAGATAGTTTTAACTGTACCGGTATTTGATATAGAGAAAAGAAACGATAACATCTTGCTGCTTACATAGACTCGAAGAATTTTTGTTCTACGGATTAAATTTTGAGAGGTGCTTTCTTACTGTTTCAGATATCTTCATTTAATCTACAAATACATTTACGCATGAAATCAGTTACTATGTATTATTTGAACAAGTCATATCACAGTATGAGCATTTAGCTCAACGTACGACCACTCACGTAACTTTCGTTCTAGTGACCACTGGCGGGTTAAGAATCACGTAAAAATACAAACTTGTGTGCTTGCTTGGCTAAGGTGTGGGCTGCTAGAAGCCTAGTCATCGGGAGCAATGAAGTCGACGACATCCTAACAATAAAACGTCCTCAACCTGAATATCGTTGAAACTTAACACAACTCTTAAGCCGGAGCGTAAGAATAATATCTGTAACTATTCTGCGACTTCAGAATTCTTTTGGATGGTTCAAACGACGGGAAAAAATTCTGCCAACTTGAATGATGTAGATATTCAGCAGCACGATTACGTCCAAAGGAAAAAGCTAGTGACTGAATATCGAGCATTCACCTGTGGAGTACATCGTTCCGTTACACAACTAAGCAGAGAATATTGCAACTCTGCTTAGTTTTAATTCCTTGACCGTGAAAGCCAATATACCAGAGAATATTGCCATCACATCAAGGGTTCAGACTGTAGATCTGCTTTCCCCAAATTCCTATTACAGTACGCAGCCCATTTGACTCAGCTGTATGAATATGTAAACATTTTGCAGGCTAAACGCATATAACAAGTTAACAAGCAATACCGTGAAAAATGAAATAACCTATTTTTAAGTATTCTACTAGTAATTTCCATTTAATAACCCTCCCTCCTTTTAAAAGCATTTTTAAAGTGATGTAATAAATAGCCTTTGGTACACTACCTAAATTATGATAAATTATAGAGCAACAATTTCAATCTCTAAACTAAATATCCAAAAGTTGTAGTCATTTCAGACAATAAATATAAAAATAATATTTTAATAATGCAAAATGGTCTTACTATTTATCTATTAGTGCCTGCCTTGACTTAAATGACATGGCGGCCAAGCGAATTTGAAACTTATAAATTGACTTTTCTCGCAATTAAACCATCCAAACGCAATGAAACTTGGTACAGCAAATGTTTAAACACATTGTAATCCACTGGCATCTAATTTAGTTCAATTGTTTACATAACCTCAAGATGGTGGCTGTTCGAAATATTTCACCGACATTCTACATCTCCGAAACTTGTACTGATATCACCCTGAAATTTTGTACGGTGATAAAGGATACTACTGAAAGTTCTGCTAAGTGACTTCTAAAAACCTGCAAAGTACAAAACGAACATGGATGCCAAGTGAATGTGAAACTTTTAAATTGAATTGAATTTTCTTTTCTTGCGATGTTATAGATGACGATGCTATTAAATATATTTAAATTGAAACAAGCGCATAATTTGTTGCAGATATTGAATGTATTATCTAGAAATGAACATTTATCTTGATATGCAATGGTCCAAAGCAGACAACTAAGAAGCTAATTGAAGGTACCGTGGACTGGCCATAGCGTAACTTAACCTAGAATATAAAACTTGTTGGACATCATGTCACTGGTGAAGGTCTATGTAGCTAACAGGACTTACGACGATATAATCAAATACGGTACTTTGCAATTTAAGTGCAATAAGTTTATGCCTACTTTGTAACTATTTGTAATGAAAAGATGTCAATATGCTCTTACATATGCAAACTAAAAGTAAATATGCTTTAATGACGAAATTGTCAAAACATACATAACATACAAAAAGATACAGTCAGTCTGAGAGACTAGACTTTATATAATTTCAAATGACGCATGCTAGAAATGCTACACATGTTAGAAGGGCTCAGGAGGGCTTCTCTCGAAGCCCCAGGACTCTTTCAACAGACTCCATTACCCATTTACTTAGGCTTCCCGCGTGGGGAACGGAGAGCGGGAGGTGCACTCTGCTGCATGACGTCACGCACTCGCCGTCTCCGTATTGCATAACGCCAGACCCCAGGAGTAAACTCAGACTCAACAGACGCCATTACCCTTTAACTTAGGCTTCCCGCGCGGGGAACAGAGAGCGGGAAGTGCACTCTGCTGTATGACGTCACGCACTCGCCGTCTCCGTATCGCATAACGCCAGACCCCAGGAGTAAACTCAGACTCGGTGCATATGCACTGAACAACATGATGACGTCATACACGCCGTAACCGTAACGCATAACGGTAGACCCAAGAATAACGATGAAGTCGACAAGATCATTTGAAATGATAAAATAAAGGTTGCTTACATTGTAAGGAACATAAAATGCAACGTTATACAAACATTTCTTAAATATATCTCTTAACTAAATCAGGTGTCGCCTCCGTAGCGTAGCGGTCAGCATGGTTAGCTGCCGCCCCGGAGGTCCTGGGTTCGATTCCCGGCTCTGCCACGAAATTTGAAAAAGTGGTACGTGGACTGGAACGGGGTCTACTCAGCCTCGGGTGGCCCAAATGAGTAGAGGGGGTTCGATTCCCCCTTAGCCATCCTCGAAGTGGTTTTCCGCGGTTTCCCACTTCGTCTTCGGGCAAATGCCGGGATGGTCCCTTCTTCAAGGCCACGGCCGCCTCCTTCCCTCTTCCTTGCCTATCCATCCTAACCATCCCTTACCTTCCCTCATGAGGCCCCTGTTCGCTTTGCAGGTAAGGCCGCCTGGGCGAGGTGCCAATCCCACCTCACCAGTTGTATCCCTTCCGATTCGATGTTCCCCGCTCTAGGACACTGCCCGTAGAGGCGGTAGTGGTGAGTTCCCTCGCTAAGTCCGTGGGTTCCACCAACCTGGAGGGTAAACGACTAAAAAAAAAAAACTAGTCAGGTATGTGCATGAACTTTACAGGTATGCTAATTACGTTATCCATACAGCCGAACCGTTTCCAGGAGAAAATAAACCACACTCTATGACTCCTGTCACCAAATTGCTGCAAAGGCATCCTCCGTTGCCTTATAAGAAGGTACTTGCAGTGAAGTGATAACATTCAGATTGCGTTATCTACGATAACGTTTGCTGAAATTATGACATAGGTTTATGTGTACATGAATATAATATAATGGAAGTTTTGTCTTCAAATTTCTCAATTTCAAGGAAATGTATTCCTTTCATTTGCATGTCATGCAAAAATATTAAAGTTTATACCGGTTGAAGTCATGTTGAAGATACCCATGTTAATGCGTCACGAGTGAAAATAATTTTACGAGATTTAGTATTTGGAAATAGGGTGACATTCGAAGCAGGATATTATTATGAAGGCAAAGGAGAAGTCGCGATGTTGGAACTATAGTTATTACATCGTAGTATTTACACAGAATTTCAGTCTTCTCTTAAACACATCATTATGTTTGGGGAAAGGATCTAAGACTGTGCCAGGTAATGAGTTCCAATTATCAATACCACGATTAATGAATGAACTTGAATTTTTGGGAATCATGTTTTAGGAAGAATCATGTAGAGTATAACATACTTTGGAGAGTGTGATGGTGCAGCAACATTACTGCACACCTTTCACCCGAACGACCGCGGTTAGAAATTTGGTGACAGTAGGGTGTTATCTTCACCTGGCAAATCACGTGATATCAGGAAGAGCATCTGGTCAAAACCAAGTCTGGTTGGTTCTGATAACCATAAATAATTGGTACAAGCCTAAGAATGTTTACTAGCCGCGGTGGCTAGATGCAGCTCAAAGACAATTGATAAAACTATCTAAGGTTATAGGAAAACGCTGCACCTCCGTATAAATTTAAGGGCCGACCGCAGCAAACAAATTGTGGGTAAAGTTTTCTCATTAATCGTGGTATTGATAATTGAAACTCATTACCTGCCATAGTCTTAGAATCTTTTCCCAAACATATTGATTTGTTTAAGAGAAGACTTAAATGTTGTGTAAATACTACGATGTAATTACTACAGTTTCCAAATCTCAACTTGTGTACATTTAGTGTGATTGATAATATTGTTGGTACAAAAAATATTTCAATTGAGGTGGGTCCATGGTTTCCCAAACCTTATATTATGTTAAGTCTTTCACGATCATAAGAACAATCACTTTTCCGAAAGTGACACAGAAACTCACTCTAAATAAATGGCAATATCTTTAAATAGCTCTTCTAAGAAATGACATAATTTGATATGTGTCACGTTCTTGTGAACGATCGATATCTGTCTCAAACAAAGGCGTGATTCTACGTCAAAAGGAACGATTCATAGTTTACAAGCCTAAATCATCAGCCGCCAATATGTCTACGATATGGAGCGGTCTGCTTTAAAGCCAACGGAAATCGATATAGAGCCAGTGACGGTGATAAACCTGACTATTGAAATAATTTAAAAGGTGTTTGGTTATCATCATAGTAATCATTTCCAGAACCCATTATTGAGTTAACGAGAACAGCCGTGGCCTCGTTGATAGTAATTGCTGGAGGCTAATCGTCCCGCTCTGTGTAGTCTCATTACGCAGTTTGTTAGGCTTCGGTCCCACCGGTCTTGGGATCAATTCCAGCCAGGAAGGGACTTTTAGCCTACTTTTCACATTTTGCAAAAATGAGGAAAAAGTAGACTTATGAGATCGATCCGGGAAAATGTGTGTCTGTCTGTCCTTCTGTCTGTCTGTCTGGTTGTATGTGTGTGTGTGTGTGTGCCCCTATCAACGTCTAAACGGCTGCAGCAATCGAAACCAAAGTTAGTATGAGTAAAGATGTATACCGGAATATTTCACGCCCATATTTGAAAATGATGTCAGTGCTGCCAACTGCTGAAAAAATGCAATAGAAATTTCAGCTCCATGTTGGATATCATGGAAGGTATGCATGGGAGCTATTCCAAAATTGGCACACATGTAAATAATACTATTTCAGTTTAATTTCCAAGAGGCCATACATGACAGTGTTGCCAAAATAATTTTAAGCCTTCTGATAAGTCCGATTTTTAAATTACATGTGATGATGGCCTCCTCCCTTGTAAAATTTCAATCCGGAGGTAAACTAGTCCCCCGTTCGGATCTACGGGTGGGGACTACTCGAGAGGGGGTTAACATCACAGAAGTGACAAAGAGGAAATCTGACATTCTACGGATCGGAGCGTGGAATGTTAGAAGTCTGCTAGGAAGTGGAAGGTTAGAAAACTTAGAAAGGGAAATGGATAGGTTGAGGTTGGATTTGGTTGGGATTAGTGAAATGCGCTGGCAGGAAGAACAGGACTTTTGGTCAGGAGACTATAGGGTCATTAGCACTAAATCAAACAATGGCCAAGCAGGGGTTGGCCTCATATTGAGTAGGAAACTTGGACAGCGGGTGGAATATTTTGAACAATATAGTGAACGGATTATTGTAGCAAAAATCAATACTAAACCTACCTGCACCACAGTGGTACAAGTCTATATGCCTACCAGTCAAGCTGATGATGAGGATGTTGAAAAGGTCTACGAAGAAATAGACGAAATTCTGAGGTATATCAAGGGTGATGAAAATGTTATAGTAATGGGAGATTGGAATGCTGTGGTAGGAAAAGGGAGAGAAGGGAAAATAGTAGGAGATTTCGGATTAGGTGAAAGGAATGATCGAGGAAGCAGGCTGGTAGAATTCTGCACCGAGCATGAGTTGGTCATAGCTAACACCTTATTCAATAACCACAATAGAAGAATATACACATGGATGAGACCAGGAGATACAGGGCGTTACCAAATCGACTTCATTATGGTCAAGCAGAGGTTTCGAAACCAGATTTTGGATTGTAAAGCATATCCTGGTGCTGACATAAACTCTGACCACAATCTGGTCGTAATGAAATGCAGATTAAAGTTGAAGAAACTGAAGAAAAGTCAAAAGCCAAAACGGTGGGCAATAGACAGACTGAAAGAGAAGGATGTAAACGAAAGATTCAAGAAGAGTATAAAGGAAGGACTAATGAAAAACCCTAAACAAACTTCAATTGCAGACGAATGGGCACTTTTGAAGAATGAAATAACAAAATCCGCAGAAGAAAACATTGGTAGGAAAGAAAGAATAGGTAGAAAACCGTGGATCACTCAGGATATACTAGAATTGATGGATGAAAGGCGGAAACACAAGAATGTAAGAGATGAGAAGGGGAAAGCAGAATACAGACGTCTGAGAAATGAGGTTAACAAGAAGTGCAAGGAAGCGAAAGAAGAATGGTTGAAAGAGAAATGTGTAGGTATAGAAAATTGTCTGAAATTAGGTAAAGTAGACACAGCTTATCGAAGGATTAAGAATACTTTTGGGGAAAAGAAGACTAAGTGCTGTAATATTAAGGACACAAATGGAAAGCCTCTAACAGATAGGGAAGAAAAGGTTGAGAGATGGAAAGCTTACATAGAGAGTTTGTATAAGGGAAAGGAGACTGAGAATCATATAATGGAAAGGGAGGAGGAAATTGATGAGGATGCGAAAGGAGATTTAATATTGAGATCAGAATTTGATAGAGCTTTGGAGGACTTAAGCAGGAACAAAGCACCAGGCATAGATGATATACCGATTGAGTTGCTACGCTGCATAGGAGATGAAGGTCTGATCAGGTTATTTCACTTGGTGTGTAGGATTTATGAGACAGGTGAGGTACCCCCTGATTTCAAGAAGAATGTAATCATCCCTATACCAAAGAAAGTGGGAGCTGACAGATGTGAAGATTACCGTACAATCAGCTTGATTACTCATGCTTCAAAGATCCTGTCTAGGATAATTTACAAGAGGATTGAAAGCCAGATAGAAACGGAGTTGGGTGAAGACCAGTTTGGTTTCAGGAGAAATGTAGGAACAAGGGAAGCTGTACTAAGTCTTAGGCTGATTTTGGAAGGTAGAATAAGGAAAGATAAGAGAACGTTCATGGCTTTTGTAGACTTAGAAAAGGCTTTTGATAACGTTGATTGGACTAAATTGTTTGACATTTTGAAATCGATGGAATAAAGTACAGGGATAGGAGGGTGATATACAATCTATACGGAAACCAGACAGCAGTCATTCGAGTTGAAGGACATGAGAGAGAAGCTGGTATTCAGAAAGGTGTAAGGCAAGGCTGCAACTTATCACCCATACTTTTCAATCTTTACATTGAACAAGCAATGAAGGAAATTAGAGAAAAATTTAAAGTGGGAGTGAAGATTCAAGGAGAAATAATTTCAACTCTGAGATTTGCTGATGACATAGTCATCTTGGCCGACAAGCCTGAGGATTTGAATGAGTTTTTGAATGGTATGGACTCCGTCTTACAGAAAGAATTCATGATGAAAATTAATAATTGTAAAACAAAAATACTGGAATGCAGCCGAAATAAATCAGAAACCTCTATGGAGATCAAATTGGCAGGTGAAAAGCTGAAGGAAGTAGACGACTTCTGTTACTTAGGAAGTAGAATAACCAGTGATGGACGAAGCAAAGAGGATATAAAAAGTAGGTTGGCTCAGGCAAAGAAAGCTTTTCTACAAAAAAGGAATCTGCTGACATCGAATATAGATTTAGGTATTAGGAAGTCATTTTTGAAAGCCTTTGTCTGGAGCGTGGCGCTCTATGGAAGTGAAACTTGGACTATTGGTGCAGCAGAAAAGAGGAGAATAGAAGCATTTGAAATGTGGTGTTACAGGAGAATGATGAAGATCAGATGGGTAGATAGGGTTACAAACATAGAGGTATTAAGACGAGTGGGAGAGGAGAGATGTTTCTGGCGACTGCTAATGAAGAGAAGAGATAGGTTGGTAGGACACATACTAAGACACCCAGGAATAGCAAGCTTAGTTATGGAAGGAAGGGTCGAGGACAAGAACTGTAGGGGTAGACCAAGGTTAGAATATGTTAAACAGATTGCCTCAGATGTAGGGTGTGGTAGTTATGTAGAGATGAAACGATTAGCTCAGGACAGGGAGGCATGGAGAGCTGCATCAAACCAGTCAAAAGACTGAAGACTCAAACAACATAACTTCTACACTATTAATAGGATTTCAACCAAATTTTGTATGAAATATTTGTACATAAACAGATATTACTTAGTGTATTCTTAAGAGCCACCACGGCTGCCAACTGTTAATAATTGCTCTCTCTATTTTCTTCATCCGAATGCCAATACATCTGAAAGTATGCAAGCCGACAGCTTTAAACTATGCACACGTATAGTACCTGTCATTTTAGATTAATTTGGAGTAACTTATATCCTGTAGTTCTACCAACATGATTCTAAGCCTGCTGATAGGATCAATTTTTAAATACATTTAACTCCTATTCTATCAGTTGCATTTCAACCAAATTGTATGTGCTATGTGTAACATAACAGATATGACTATACGTATTGGTAAGAGCAATCAGGGCTGCCAACTGTTAATAAATGCTGTCTATATTTTTTACCTTAATATCAATGTATCAGAAAGTATGTAAGCCAACAGTTCTACACTTCGCACACGTATAGTACCTGATACTCTAGATTAATTTGGAGTAATTAATATAAGTCAGTGCTGCGAACATGATTCTATGCTTGTTGATAGGTCCAATTCTAAAATACTTCTATACTAACAAATGGATTTCATCCAAAATTGGCACAACAAGATATCAAATATTTCCGATTATTTCTAATCAGCACACTCATGACATTGTTGCCCACATGCATTACGCGTGCTGATAAATCCAATGTCAAACTGCATGTAACGACCATTGGACTTCAACCAAATGTTGTATTCTGTACCTTAAGAGATGGAACTAAAAATATATTAAGTCACCAGGGCTGCCAACTGTATTGCTCTATTGGGCTACATTATACCAGGAATATTTCGAACTAATTGGACATTTCGATATTACCAACTTAATTTCGTCATTATTCTAGATAGGTTCATATACTGTAGAATAATCATTGGCATGAAATGTAGGCTCTTTAGTTCGTCACGGAACTTCTTGTTAATTCCCAATAATGAATTATCCCGCCTCGGGGACTCAGTGTTTGTGACGTCTTCATAAAAGGAATGCAGAAAATTAGGTAAGCAGACAAGTTAAAGCAAACATTAAGAATAAAAAGAAGACAAAAATTAAACAAACCGTGAAGTTGCAATTACGGGTGTAAACTGCACGCCTGATCTTCCAGAGCTCTTATATCTATAGGCAGCCCAACTTACTGTGCTGTTTTATTATACCTTGTACTATATACCTGACTTTCCTTTCGTTTGAGATTCGCTGCTATATTTGCTTGCAACACATACATATATGTAGAACGAAATATTGCCTTGGGAATGAAGTCAATATTCACCAGTTTGAAGGATGTATCCGGCAGGATTATATTAGCCGAATGGAAATATTAGATTTCTTCACATTCCGTATCTTTCTAACAGGATATCACGTACAAACCCACAGAAGGTAAATACGAGGCAAGGCTCTCGACAATATGACTTTATATGAAGAGACTAGTACATCACGAATTCAACTTTGAGCATACCTAGGATATACAGGAATATATGATTACCCAGATATTGAAGCACTGAAAGCCTGTTGGGCTGCCTACCCTCGTAGGAGCTGCGTCAAAGTTAAACTGCCGTCCTAACTGTTAGACTGAGTAGGCAACCTCACTGCCCTTTCTGTTCAGCGCGGGACGATCGAGTTTAAGGGCGATTGATTAGATCTGCAGGTTTCGCATCTCATTAGGCAGCTAAATCTGTTTGTTAGGCTTCAGTCCCACAGGTCTTGAGATCAATTCTCAGCCAGGACGGGTTTTTAAAATTCCCAATAATGAATTCTCCTGGCTCGGGGACTGAGTGCTTGTGACGTCTTCATAAAAGGAATGCAGAAAATTTGACGCCTGGTATAGTAGAAAAACTGGATGATTTACATTATTTTTAAAAGTCTCGCTGAGTAATCATACATCTTGTTATCTTTTTTTTTATTTTTGCAGCTAAAAATTCACAGTTGGGATTTATGATTTTAGGACAACAAAAATGAAAAGCATTTATACATTCTACATCAATTTAGTGAATTACGTACGACAAAGTATGTGGTCTAAGTGTTGGTGTTTATGACTTGTCAGTCAAATCGGAAGTAAATATTTCGATTTTGATCTGACCATGTATGGGTCATCACTAGCAGTCGTAGTGATAGATGTAGTGAACTACATACGACAAAGGATGTGGTCTAACGGTTGGTGACCATATATTGTTTGAACGAAATCATACGAGTATCGTCTGTCATCGTCTTCGGTTGGCGATGTTTGCGTTTCATTGAAGTATTTCATCTGTAGTTGTTGATCGTTCAATGATTACAAAGTCTTCATCTTGGCGCTGACTCGTTCCAGGTTCGTCGCTGAATCTTACTTCATTCTGATTTTTAATTTTATTATTCCACTTTTGAATATTTTGTGTATTAACCCTTTATAGATCAGTGCTCTATATATTAGCCTAACCACGTACTATAAGGACATTTTATACAGTCAAAGATGTTGATGGTTGAATATTTCAGTGTTAATATTTCTGAAAACCAAATATTAGAGCTAAGGTGCTTGATAAAATTACTTTTCCAATAATATTTAAATCATTAAAGAGTGAAAAATATATAATATGTTAATAATAATTGAATTAAAATTAAATATGCTTGTAAGAATATAAAATAAATAATCTCATAAAAATTAAAATTATAATACATTTATAATCTTAATCTTGTGATGACAAAAATAGAAAAAGAGACAGACATTCTGAAAGACTGGACTTTATATCATTTTAAATGCTACAAATGCTGAAAAATGCTAGAAAGGCTGGAGGCTTCGAGCGAGCGCGTGGTGAAAGGAGGGAGCTGGCTGGATGACGTCACGCTTGCCGTGTCGCTGCCGTCTCGTAACGCCCGAGCTCACCCGTGAACTCAGTACACATGCACCAAGCGGTACTATGACGTCACACACCTCAGTGCATTCTCGGTACATTTCGTGACGTTGCCGAAACGTAACTACGAAGTCGATTAGATCATTTAAATTGATAAAATTATCAAAATAAATATGAACATTAAATTGTTATATAAAACAAAAAATAAATTAATTATAATTAAAATTAGGCTAAAATAATTAGTATTATCATACTAATATATAACAAGATGTTCAGTAAAGAACATATAGCCTACTTTCTCCTAAATGTATGAGTATAGTTATAACTCGTTGTTATTATCAAAGAGTATAATAGAACTATTCTTTGTTGAAGACCTTAGAAACGATTTACATCTACCAAACGCCACAACCTAGATAAAAACTGCTACCATCATTGAAGAAAGAAAGATAAGAAGTATATCAAGAATGTTATGGATCTGGAGACATAATCGACCGGACTGGCGGCGTGGCTCAGCGGTAACGTTCTCGCTTGCTGGGCCCTAGGTTGCAGGTTCGTATCCTGGCGCAGTCAGCTGGCATTTGAGGGTGCACAAATGCGAGGGAGCCGTGTCAGTACATTTACTGGCACGTTAAAGATCCCCTTCGGGCCAAAATTCCGGCACCCCGGTGTCTCTAAAATCAGCAGTAGTTAAAAGGGATGTAAAACCAATAACATTATTATTATTATTACGACCTGCCGTGGGCAACATCAAACTTTGAGTTGAGGCATGTCTTTACACGTCTGGTTGTGCATGGCTTTCACAACCCTAATTGAATTAACAAATCTTTCCATGACCCTACAGAGACGTGTGTATACAAACTATGTGGATATTTTCGATAATATAATCCTAACAGAGCGAGTGCATTCTAGCGGCCAGAAGAAGAAACTTTTCAATAAAATCTGGAAGTTACCTTTTTGGCAGCTAGATGTCTCGAGTAAATCTGCTGGCGAAATATGTTTTAATTAAATATATATTTTACACCATAATGTGCACAATATAACGCTTAATAACATTTTCAAGTAACGCAAAATAGGCTGTTACAAACCCTTTAAAATAAAAAGTTAAAATGTATCGTAGTATCATCTTGTCATTCTTCAAATTCGATGCGCATAGAATGATAATGGTATAGTAATCAATGGATCCCCACGTAGACTAGTCGTGACATCTATTGGTGAAATATCGAACAATATAATCCTAACAGAGCGAGTGCATTCTAGCGGCCAGAAGAAGAAACTTTTCAATAAAATCTGGAAGTTACCTTTTTGGCAGCTAGATGTCCCGAGTAAATCTGCTGGCGAATTATGTTTTAATTAAATATATATTTTACACCATAATGTGCACAATATAACGCTTAATTTTAAAACATCTGAGTCATTACAAAACAATAAACATATAACATTTCAAGCAAAAAACCTAGCTCTGATCGGGTTTGAACCATAGACATTTGAGCGATAGGCTAACGCTCTACCACTGAGCTAATTGTGTCAACGAATATCGTTCTATTTAAAATGACTTACATAGAACTTGTTAGCAAATAATGATTTATACTAAACGATTTCATCACTGGAGTATATTACTTATATATAAAGCATTTCATACAAAGTTTATTTATTTTTTATCAGTACGCTATATTGCATGCAATACTCAAATTAGTGAAATATAAGTCCGGCACAAGATATCCGCTGCCATCTTGTCTTATTACTGAATCAGTTCAGCTTTTTAAAATCACGTCTGCACTATAGTATTACAAAATAAACTTTTAATTTCGAACGTGCCTCTTCCTTTAGAACAGTTAAAACGATTCTCGGCTCGATAATCGGAACTGGTGGGTCCCATGATATGGATTATAAAGTTTGCATAATTCGCACGGCCGCCATCCTGAAATGGTATGGCGGACGACCTTGTAGTTTGGTCACAAGACGCATCCTATACGAAGGTATGTTGTTACCAAATTTGGTAGAGATCGGATGATTTGGTTAGTCGTTATTTGATTTTACGTTTTGAACGTTTGAGTGGCCGCCATTCAGTTTTAGTAAAGATGGCGGCGATATAAAACATGACACTGGGGTGTCCTTTGCTAGTGCTACCTTTGTACCAAATTTCGTTCAATTTGCATTCACCGTGTTCGAATTGATAGGGGGGGGGGGGACAGACATTCAGAGTACACACACTCACACACACAGACACACACACACACACACACACACACACAGACTCACACACACACATACATACACACACACACACACAGACTCACACACACACATACACACACACAGACAGACACACTTTTTTCGCCCTGTGTTGATCTCATAAGTCTACTTTCATTTTTTGCAAAAATCGAAAGTAGGCTAAAAATGAGATGGTGTGTGTCTGTCTGTCTGTCTGTCTGTCTGTCTGTTACTCAATAACGCAAGAACCACTGGTCCGATTTAAATGAAATTCTGCATGGATGTAGCTGATTTACCAGGTTTACATATAGGATACTTTTGATTTCGAAATTTTGCACTATTAAAAAATGGCGACTATTTTAGTGACGTCATTAGACCCTTTGGTTTCAAAATTTCATATTTCCATATCAAATAAAAAGAGAACGGTAGGAAATAGCAAATTTTTGATGGCACATGCGAGCTTTGAAATTTAATTTCCTATCCGAAAGGTCCTTATCACTTTTCGTTTATCTCCAACGGTTAGCGAGTAAAACCCACATATGTGACGTCACTACACCCTTTCGTTTCAAAATTTCATATTTCCATTTCAAATCAAAAGAGAACGCTAAGAAATAGCAAATTTTTTATGCATGCACGAGATTTAACATTTAATTTTCTATCCAAAAGGTCAGGATCACTTTTCGTGTATCTCCAACGGTTAGCGAGTAAAACCTAAATTTGTGCAATAAAACCCGGTCAACACCGAGCGGTGCAGTATATCTCTACATGCATAAAAAATAAAGTTTGTATGTTTTTTTTCGCAATTTCTACGGAAATTTGAGTTATTTACGCGTTTCAGACTGTTTTATTAGGGATGCGCGTGAAAATATTTTTTGGTCTGTCTGTCTGTTTGTTTGTTTGTCTGTGGACAACTTTGTTCCCTTATAACTCGAGAACGGCTGGGTGTATCAACGTAAAATTTGGTACAGATATCCATCGGAGGCACGACACTAATCATTGATGTAACCCTTCTCCGTACCTCTCATAAAAGAGGGCCTACCCCCTTAAAATACATGCTGAAATAGGAGTAGAAGGACGAGATAAAGATCGTTTTCAGCCCCTCTATGAGAGAGACAAAACTCGGGGGCCCTAAAGGGTCCCCGAAATCTACATTTTAAGGTCCAAAAAACCAACCAGTTTTGAGATATTCCCAGAAAAATAATTTCATTTAATAAACTAATGAACGAATACAAACCGGTAACCATGGCAACAGATTGTCAGAGACTTGCTGTAAGACGCAATTAATTACATTGGTGTGAAAGTTTGCAAAGGGCTAGAAGGTTATCACGGAACCAAATTAAGCTGTAAAATCCATCAATACGTATAATGCGCTTAAGGGGGTCAAGAGGTACACTAGATTTTTTTCAGGCGATTTACACCTGCGGGTGTGGTAAGGCAGGTCTATTATATTCCTATCCCTATATTATATTATTATTATTAGTATTATATTATGGCGTACAACGAGGAGACAAAGCCTCTCGGTGCCAGAAACAAAACTTGGGGGCCTCGAAAACTACATTATAAGGATCTAAAACCAACAGTATCTGAAATATTCCCAGAAAACTAATTTAATTTAATTTAACAAACTAATGAAGGAATGGAAATCGGTAACCATGACAACATTATCTCAAGGGGTGGCATCCAACTTTCCATCTTTTTCTGTAAGAAGCAATGTCACTACATTTATACCTTGCCACGGTGGGTGAGTGGATAGCGTGTCGGTCTACTAACCCCAAGATTGCAGGTTCACTCCTGGCCGTGGTACAGGCCGGACGTTGGTTTTAGACGAGTGAAAAATCTTAATGGAAGACTGGAGGCGAGTTACTACAGTACCTGTGTTGTTATCAGCTGCCCCAAGCGCTCCGATGATTGATAAAGCTGTTTCACACTATTGCCGAAGTATAGTCACTGGCAAATATAATGACGTTCAATTCGTAACTAGGTAACGTGTACTTCCGTGTCACACAATTCTTCGACGTGGACTGTACTGTCTGCTCAAGTCTGGAATTCCATTACATCAGATCGGTTATGACAAATGTGAAGTGATAGGGTGAGAGAGTGACTGTGTACAGGCTCACCCGCAGGCTTGAAGGTCAAGCGGAATCGTCTAAAACAAACGTCCGGCCTGTACGTGATTTTTGAAAGGCGGAAAAAATACGACTCGCATGTCATACGATGTTGGCATGTCAAAGAACCCATTTGAATTCAGTAGGCCGTGTTCATAATGGCAAAATTAACCTCAGGAGATTCCGCCAACACAAAGTTCCTCATTTCTCTACTAGAAAGCGCCATAGTGTTCAAGGAGCTTAGATATCTACCCTCCTTGACTTTCATAGTGATTCAAGGAACAACGAAATTTCGAAATGCAAGCTACCCTATGGGTGTCAAATTACGAAGCTTGCACCCGGCACCCGAGGCCATACGATACTATTATTAGGCTACTCTATTTATTACATTTCTGTGTAAGTTTGCAAATGGCTATAAGGTTATCACGGAACCAACGTAGACTGTATAATTCGTCAATGCAATTAAGGGGGTCAAGGGGTAACCTTGAATTTTTTCATGCAATGTCACGTGCGACATATAGTACAGAAAGTCTATTATATCTACAAACAGCAACATTATTTTCAAAAATTCCTGAATTGAATCAGCATTTTTTGCGGCTTTTAGGAATTTGGGCCATTTGAGGCTAAATAACCTGAATTTTCATACACCACAAGCCTTTATAATTTATGAAAGAGGTCTGCCTGTGTATGGGGACCTAACACAACGTAGAGGGTCATTTTTTATGTGAGGTGTATTGCGTTTCGTCTACAAGGCTGTCAAATCTATTTCACGTCAGAAAGTACACGTTAGGTGAATTTAGTTTGAAAGCACATTTTAACTAATCGTTTTTTTTTGCGACATACGGTTTCAACGTAGGGATGATTTTGTTTGATACGTATGGTAGATATACCCATATTTGGATATCTGGGTGATATGTCGTAGACAATAGAATTGTCTGTCTGTCTTTCTGTGTATCTTTATGCACGCCTATAAATCGTGTTCGGATGCTTGGTGCATCGTAAAATTAGGTATGGTAAACATGAGTCAATACACCAATCATTTATAAAACTCCTAACCGTACTTTTCATACAGTAGAAGGGTGGATATAGGGAAAAACTTCTCAAAATACATGCTAAAATAGGCGAAATATAAAAATTATCCTAGAAGGACGATCAAAGCATATGTTGCGCTTCTCATTGTGAGACACAAAATTCGCGAGTCTATAAGGGGTCTCCGAAAACCACATTTTAAGGCCCTTAAATTAACAGTGTGTGTGATATTCCCAGAAAACTAACTTCGTTCTGATAAACTTATGAAGGAATGACAAACCGCTAACCATTGCAACAGTAGCTCAATTGATAATGTCTGGTGTTAATATATAACACCGTTCGAAGAACGGGTACTTCTGCTAGTATTAAAATAAATACAAGTAAAATATCGAGGCAGATGCTCTCTCTGTTCCACCCCTTAGAACAACAATAACTAACAAAATATCTTCAAAAATATTCTACCTTATTAAGGGTAAACCGAACGCCTCTTACGTGTTGATAGCATGGTGATACGCACTAAACTGATGAGCATTTCAAAACTCGCATATTGACACTTTTCCGGGTCTTTTAGCTTTTCAACTTTTGGCACAATTATCAAAATAGCTTAACTTTACGTTCTTGATAAACTGGACTCCTATAGTCTGAATGCTTTTAGTGACATTTAAAAAAAATATTTTCAACATTAACAATGATGTCCATAGTGGATCCGCCTATGGCAAGTTAATCTCTAAATATTAATAGAGGCCAATAACATAGATGTTAGGCCACTTAAAACAACAATTATCATCATCCTGATCATCTAAACATCCATGTAACTGCAATCACTTTTTGGGAAACCGTCTCTGTAATCAGTCTCTCAACAACGTGTTCATTGGTACGAATCAAGAAAGGGGAATGTCCTATCCTCTCCACGAGATCGACCTTATCATGGCCTGCCTTTGTGACCTTCACCTGGATACCAGCTGACTACATATTATCTGTTACATGCCATCTTGTTTAGGTTTCTCAGATTTATTGACGTTTACACTCGAATCCAGGTTTTCACATCTCGTGCTCTGGCTTCTGGATTTGGATGTAGTAGTAAGCTTGCAAACGGTTTTGACATATGCGACGTAAGTTTACTTTTATTTTATCCTAGGAGAATGTATGCTATTTACCATATCAATCCATACCAATATATAAAAATGAGATGGTGTGTGTGTGATATTTTACTTTAAAATAGATTTGTAACATAAAAACCACTTACACCCTGCACAAATGTAGTTTACAGTAGCACTGTAACACGCGGGAATCTTGCAGTGCGGCCAACATTAAGTACGGAATACGGTGCTGAAAGGCAGCAAGTCATTGACTTAATGCTTTTATCCTCTGATCTCACTACATGTAGCAATGATTTCTGGCTTAAACAGAAGGTTGACTTAATTCTTTCCTATGCCGTCCCAATGCCCTTGGGTGAATGCTTCAGAATACTAATTCTTTAAATAATGACCATTTTTGACTTAATGCTTTTCAGCTCCGACCGATTCAATTGTTGTACATGTTTCGGCTTGACAATGAAACCTTCTTCTCCTGGAAGTCCAATTAATAATATTTATTAAGATATCAGTACATTATAGATTTGACACTACGATATCTTACTTGAAAAAATGAAAATCCACAGCCTGCTTCCAGTCTCCGACCGGGTCAGGAATGGAATGAATGAAGCCCCCATCTAGCGGCGAGGATATGAACTGTGCCGGCTGCAGAGGCCTGACGCACTCCTCTGGGGCAATGATTAAATGAATGACAGATGAAATGAAATGATAGTGGAGAGTGTTGCTGGAATGAAATTTTGACAGGGAAAACCAGAGTACCCGGAGAAAAACCTGTCTGCCTCCGTTTTGTCCAGCACAGATCTCACATGGAGTGACCGGGATTTGAACCACGGACCCAGCGGTGAGAGGCCGGCGTGCTGCCGCCTAAGCCACGGAGGCTCACGATATCTTACTTAATATTCTTAATTGAAACTGAGATAAAGAAGGCTTCATTTTCAGATCTCAAATTTCAAATATACAAATAACATAGCTCTATAAGATACTACTAGGTCCACGTTTTATGGTAGTATCACGAACACAACATGAAGAGAGCTTGATAATCAATGGGGAGACAGTACAGCAAGTGACAAAGTACAAGTATTTAGGAACAAATGTGAACTGTTACATTGACTGTACTGAGGAGATAAAGTCCAGGATCGGTCAAGCCAGAAATGCATTCAATAAAATGAGGAGAGTGTTCTGTAGCAGAGACCTTAATTTACATCTAAAATTTAGACTTCTGAGATGTTATATCTTCTCCACCTTGTTCTATGGAGTTGAGACCTGGACCATAAAGAAACGAGAAATGGACAGATTGGAGGCATTTGAGCTATGGACGTACAGAAGGATACTGAGGCTGAATTGGAAAGAAAAGGTCACCAACGATGAGGTGATGTGGCGGATGGGAAAGAGAAAGGAAATATTAAATACTGTCAAAATTAGAAAACTGCAGTATCTGGGTCATGTGATTAGAGGAGAGAAATATCATCTGCTGCAGCTGGTCATTCAAGGGAAGCTACAAGGCAAAAGAAGATCATGAAGATGACGCATTTCTTGGATCGATAATCTGAAAACTTGGTTGAATTGTTCCACTATTGAGCTGTCTTCTGCTGCATCATCTAAAGCAAGAGTCTCTATGATGGTTGCCAACCTCCTGAGAGGAGATGGAACATAAAGAAGAAGAAGGTCCCACTTAGGCAACCACGAAACTGAAAAAGTTATCCTCAAGCAAAAACTCTCCTAAGTTCCACAGAATCTTAAAATCTTAGAATATAAACAACTGTTAAAAAACAAATATAATGTTATTGGTTTTACGTCCCTTTTAACTACTGCGGCTTTTAGAGACGCCGAGGTGCTGGAATTTTGCCTCGAAAGGGATCTTTAACGTGCCAGTAAATCGACTGACACGGCTCCCTCACATTTGCGCACCCTCAAATGCCAGCTGACTATGCCAAGATTCGATCTTGCAACCTTGGGTGCAGCAAGCAAGAACCTTACCGCTGAACCACGCTGTCATCCTGCTAAAATACTGAAGACCTTAAAAAGAAAATGTTATTAATATCAACAAGGCTGCTAGGATAAAAATCCACAAAACTTCTCATAAACGGTCACCGTCCTTTCTCCAAACTAAGCCATGAAGACTTGGCTAATACTGCTGAGAAATACTTAGAGCAATAAGCCCTCATAATATAAATATAAACACTGAATAAGTAAATCTCTCACTTGATATATGTTAATTTTATCTGAATGTCAAACGGTTATTACTATGAAACAATTAAGTGATAATCTCTCAAAACGATCTACAAATGTAAAAAAAAGCAGTAAAACCTACTACCCTACCAGCATATTGTTACCGGTGGTGGAAACCGAAACTAATGCGCTCCACCCAGCCACACGCCTGTGATAGACGTGCAGTTGTTGCCAGCGAAACCTCATCGCTTGTCGTTTGTGTGCATTATTCGTTGTGGGTCGTGCGCTGTGCGGTGTGTTCTCATTGTATGCCTGTTTATGCGTTCCCTGTCTTACCCCGCAACCGCTCTCTGCAGCCATATCGGGGCGAGATGACGTAATGTACACAGAACAGCCCCGCTCCACGTCTAGAGATAACAATTCCCTGGTAGGGTAGTACAAATGTATAAAACGACAGAGTCAATGTTTGTCTACATAAACTGTGCTGAATTAATTGAAATGAAAATTGTATCTGAAGCCTATTATTCCCAAGCTGTTAGTACTATTTTAACTGTTGTAATGAAGAAATGTGAAATTATCTAATAGTATGCTGCTACCAAACCGCAACCGACTAGATACAGCAGATCAACAGTGACATGAGATCTCTGTTTTATGACACTGGAAATTACAAAGGAAGATTAATTTTTGTAACTGTAGGAGCCTTTATAAAAGCAGATTGTTGTTATAAAGACTTCCTTTATTTCGTGTAAGAACACAATCAGTCAGTCCCTGAGCGAGGGGAATTAACTATAGGAAATTAAAATTCCTTAGGAACGGACAGGATTTCATTCTGGGGCCCTTCGTGCCAAAACCTTGCAACCTAACCAATTAGCCACGGAACTGGACAATGATTTGAACACAAGTGCTTTACATTTAGGAGATCCTACTGACTTAGCTATAAGGCCATCCAATATGGATCATCGAAGAGAGTTTAACCAGAGCCTGGGATCAAGAATATTTTACTCTGGTGTCTGAGCTACGAGCAAAACCAACCTTTGTGAGTTGCTCATCTTCTCAAATTGGTCTAGACGAAGAAAGGAAGTGAATATAACCAGGAACTATCCGTGAATATTATTTTTGAATCATAGAGGATTCATCTTTCCTGGGATTCCGGGAGACATTACGTCACCAAACAGAGGTTATTTTCATTTTGGAAGTTAGAAAAATTATTTCATGAGGTCAACCTTATACATAATTAGACCATACACAAGAGGCATTGGTAAAGTTAAATTTCAAATCCTATGCCAGTGATCTTGATGGCTGGTACTAAAGACTAGCATATCGAGTCTCAATATCTGCTACCATTCATCAGGCAGCAGTTTCTATCTTTGTAACATTTGGTCTCATGCTGAAAAAATGTCTTACATAGCAAAGTCGAGAATATAATCCTTGCAACTCGGACTGGAAGCTACGAACACTATCCAGAGTCATAATGATGGAGGTATAATTAACCTTCTAAATCTGCTGCGGCTTTGGAGAAACTTGGGTAAAGGGGAGATTTAATGTACTAGGATATCTACTGACAAGGGGCTATCACATCCAAAAACCCTCAGATGACTCTTAATACGCTCCTCCGTCCAGGTTATTTTTAGGATGCAATGTTTGTGGGCTCTGAAAGTTGAAGATTGTCAACTAGTTCTCTGAATTTATATCAATCCAGTACTATATCACTTGAAATGCCTATTTCGTAAAGATTTTTCTTCAACTTCCAGCAGCCGAATAATTATAATTATTATAGCGGCTTCGGTGGCGTAGTTGGTAGCATGCTGAACTGCTGTGCCGAAGATAGCGGGTTCAAACCCGGCCGAAGTCGTCGGATTTTTTAAGGCGTTAAAAATCCTTCAGTATGCCTTCCTTCGGAGGGGAAGTGAAGCCGGCGGTCCCATGTCATAGATTTATGGCATGTAAAAGATCCTTCCACAGACTAAACTTTTGTGGAGCTACATTTCTAGGTTAGATTTCGTTGGAACGCTCTATAAAAGTTCCAACGTTCACCACTATGTATCATTGATATCTGGTAGTGAAAGTTGGAACTACTTGAAATTGAACGGAACTTGTAGCTCACCCTCTGGGTGTCCGCTGGAAGCAGCTACAGCCTCTGGCGAGCCGAAGATGTCCTCGGACACTCCCGGCACTAAAAGCCATACGATAAATAAATAAAATTATTAATATAATTCATTTTATTATTATCTACCTGTCAGTGACAACTAAATTTAGTTATAGCACGAAGCTGTAATATTGCATATTATTACGTCTGTGTTCTGGTTCGGAGATGTAATAATGGAGCACTTTCCATTCATGAGGTAATCAGTGTCTGAATTCTATTTTCTGTAATGTGGTTTCAATCTTTAATCATTGTACTCTCTCCATCAATGTCACCATTATCCGATGACGGTGAATTCACATTCGGCAAACACGGAGCACGATTGTCACTGGGAACTATATTACCCGGATATCCCAGCCGGAATGTATGCAACCCACCTTACCGACGTGCCATTCAGGCAGCATTGTGGTGGATTGCGCGGCGCGGTGTGGTCTAACATGAGTGTTAGAATTCTGTGCTTGTTCTCTGACTGATCTTAGTTTCGATTATCTATCAATTGCAAGGCATGTGGATATATGACATGGTCCATGGACCTATCTTTCCTAACTCAGTTACACCCAACAAGCTTGCTTTCCCAGACAGCACCTTGTCTGGTCCGGATATATACATTTAAAGGACGACTCACATCTTCGTTTCTCATATTCAGCTGAGGAGTATGAGTGAGTTATTACCTGGCCAATAATTTCGTAATCAAATTAAATATTAGCGATATTGAAATAACATACATATCAAAACACTAGCGTTATGTTGAACAGTAATTAGAACGATGTAATAATATACAGTGACATATTTAATGTGTTATAACCTGCACTTCCAAGCAATTGAATATTATTAGTGAAAATCCACAGCCCGCTTCCAGTCTCCGACCGGGTCAGGAATGGAATGAATGAAGCCCCCATCTAGCGGTGAGGATATGAACTGTGCCGGCTGCCGAGGCCTGACGCACTCCTCTGGGGCAATGATTAAATGCATGACAGATGAAATGAAATGATAGTGTAGAGTGTTGCTGGAATGAAATGTTGACAGGGAAAACCGGAGTACCCGGAGAAAAACCTGTCTGCCTCCGTTTTGTCCAGCACAGATCTCACATGGAGTGTCCGGGATTTGAACCACGGACCCAGCGGTGAGAGGCCGGCGTGCTGCCGCCTAAGCCACGGAGGCTAATTGAATATTATTAGTAATGAAGATAATAATAATCCATCACTACGCATGGCTTTATAAAAGTAATAGTGTTCAGCATCGTTTGCAGCGTATACTTGCAGTGCATTAATATCATACGGGATGCAAGCAGAGAAATAGCGACTTCCTGATCAAGACGCTAGTTGGGCTGCATAAAACAATATTATTAGGTGCGGCTGATACACTCGGTAGGCTTATGCATAATAAAGATCCTTTAAAATGTAATGAATTACCTAACTAAAGGTAGTGAGTTGACCCCTTGCAACTTATGATTACATCACGTACTGCGGTAAAGCCCGATAGACTTCCTAACAAGATAAGTGAACTTCCTAATCTAATAGCGCGACCCTTAAGTTCAGTTACGACCATGAACATAGAACTTCAGTGCATCCGCTTAAATTTTCCGAGACCAGTGACCCATGACTTCTAATATACTACTGGTTTTCTAATTAATATGACACATGAAAATACTTAGCATTCTTTTGGATGTAGACAACGTCACCTCTCAATCTGGGAGAGAAATTCAAGAAAGTAAACTAAATGATTCCTAAAAGGGAATTTATACTGTACATTTCAGTGAACAAAACAACTCTCATAATTATCATTGCTTGCAGAATTGTAAAATAGACTTACACCTGTCGAATTAACTTGCATTTTCATTATATAATAATTACCCAAGATGCTCACAGGTTCGCTCCTGGCCGTGATAAGTGATTTTTGAAAGGCGGCAAAAATGTCATACGATGTTGGCATGTCAAAGAACCCATTTGAATTCAGTAAACCGTGGTCATAATGGCAAAATTAATCTCGGGAGTTTCCGCCAACACAAAGTTCCTCATTTTTCTACTAGAAAGCGCTATAGTGTTCAAGGAGCTTAGATATCTAACCTCCTTGACTTTCATAGTGCTTCAAGGAACAACGAAATTCGACATGCAATCTACCCTCCGGGTGTCAAATAACAAAGCTTGCTCCCGGCACCCGGGGTCATACGATATTATTATTATTATTATTATTATTATTATTATACCCAAGATCGCGGGTTGAAACTCGGCCGAAGTCGCCGGATTTTTAAGGGCGATAAAAACCTTCAGTAAGCCTTCACTCTGAGGAGAAGTAAAGCCAGCGGGCCCATGTCATAGATGTATGGCATGTAAAAGTACATACCACTCTAATTGATAGTGTGTAGGAAAATTTGTAAGTTATATTTATTGGCTAGTTAGAAACGCTCTATTAAGTTATAACGTTCGCTGCTAGGTGTCAGTGACCGTAGTATCTGGTAGCCAAAGTAGGAACTACTTGAAATTGAACATGTCGGGAGCCCTCGGGCGTTCAATCAAAAACACCCAACTATGACCATTGGCTGTAATTCATATACAATAATTCATTCTTTAGGTGTATTATGAAATCAAGACACACGTGTGTTCTCTAGTCACGAGGCAATCAACCAAACTCAAGCACATTATTTGATACCGAAATTAAATTATTAAAAAACAACATCATGACCTAATTTAGCGTACATTTTGTTGTTCCTGTTGTTGTTTTAGTTAGGGGCTTGGGATATATTTGTTTATCCACCCCATGTGCTTGAGTGCATGTGGTGTTTGATAACTCGTATTATTTTGGTGACTGCGGTAGTGTAATTATAATATATCAGGTCTAGATTGGAGTAGATTCCTCTGCGCTTAAAATGTGTTAGCATCCCAGAATATGCCTACCATAGATTGAGGAGGGATGAAATGCAACTAGACATTCTGACACATATTCTACATCAGGATGCCAGTTCTATAAGCCATAGCTAAATGGTCCTGACGATTTTCCTACGTCCCTTGTGAATGTGACATTCGGATTATCAGAATAAATGCCACCCAGCGGCAGGAAGTCACCTCCGTGATCAATTGAAGCAGTTTAATTTAACGAAGAAATAAAGGCAAATAAGGCAGCCAACGTTAAAGCTGTAGGCGTGGTTGTGATTGGACTCAGTTGGTGACGCCACGTGATGCATATGTATTGCCAGAGAGCACCTTCCTAGAATGATAATGGACTTCACAGTGGGGATCAAGAGGAACACGGGCAACAATTATACTTCCTTCTCAACAATCGGCTCGCCAGTTTTGTAGCTGCTTCGAGACGGACACCCAATGGGTGAGCTACAAGTACCGTTGGGGAAGGAAGGAGGGAAGTTGGATTGTAAGGACGAGGAGTTGGAAGGTAGCGGCTGTGGCCTATAGTAAGGGACCAACCCCGGCATTTGCCTGGAAGGAAGATGGGAAACCACAGAAGACCATCATCAAGGTTGCCGGCGGGGGGATTCGAACCTCCTCGCCTCCCGGATGTGAGCGACTGCCATCAGTCATGCCGTAACCACCACGGCTAACTCACCCGGTTGCACGTTTGTGATAACAGTTAACAGGATATCTTAGGTACTTATTGTGCTATCGTAAGAAAACTAGTGGTTAAGTGCTGGAAATAATGTTACGGCTGTGAGTTTGTGTCATCGCTCGCCGCATGAGTCACAACTGCCCCAGGGCTGGGCTGTGCCCTGCCTCGTGTATTGCATGCGCCTTATGCAACAGGGCTACTAGGACAAAGGGATAGTCCAGAATATTTGTGACTGAGCCAGCGATGGAAAACTCGAGAGGCCGTGAACCCTGGATGGATCTAGAAGCATTTATTGAGTCACCGGCCTGCTATATAAGTGCGACCTGTCGAGCAGTTGTGTTGTGTTTTTATGAGCTAGTGCGAGTGTTTATCCTGAGCGACAGAAGTGTGGTGACTTGCGAAACCCCTAGTGAAGCTGATTCTCTTGACAGCGAGGAAGTGATTGTGGTGCATTGTGAAACAGTGTGTAGTACGGTGACAGGCTGAGTGCAGATATTTCCAGCCAACGCACGGGGCCACCTCATTTCGAGGGATTAACTTCTGCGGCTTGTTGACAAGTGAAAGGGGGCAAGAACTCTCCAAAGGCAGAGACTTGAGGAAACTGGAGTAAGGTAATAATTGCTTGTATTTACTGATGAGTGCTGTATCTTCCTGCAAGCAATAAAGCTAACTTCTCTTTAAAGCAGTAATTGGTGTTGTGTTTTCTACCCACCATAATCCAGTTAACAAAAGTGCACTAGGGGGGAGGCACGTAACAACTGGTGTCAGAAGCCGGATTACGAACTCAAGCACAAGCACAACACTTGACGGTCCTGGTTTCAAAACCCGAGCAAGTATTTTTTTTAAAATTTTCCTGTGAGCGCATGCCCCTTACAAGACAAACATCTAAAATGGAAGAGCAATTGGCAGCATTGCAAGAAAAGTTAAATGGCATGGAAACCAAGACGGCGGACGGCCAGAAGAATTTAACCAAGGACCTAACTGCCAAATTAGAAGACGGCCAGAAGAATTTAACCAAGGACCTAACTGCCAAATTAGAAGACGGTCAGAAGAAGATGGAAGACGGTCAAAATAAGTTAGCGGAGGACCTGAAGAAGATGGAAGACAGCCAGAAAAGTTTAGCCGAGGACCTACCTTCCAAATTAGAAGAAGGTCATAATAAGCTAGCAGAGGACCTGAAGGACGGCCAGAATAAGTTAGCAGAGGACCTAACCGCGAAATTTCTGGATGGCCAGAAAAATCTGGAAGAGTGTTTGATGACGAAATTAGAGGAGAGCCAAAGGTAATTAGAACAGGGCCTACGTGAGGAAGTCGCAGCAGTGGAAAAGAAGTTCGACGCCTTACAAGTGGAAGTTGCCGAGCTGCGCCAACGCCCGCTGATGGGGGTGGAGGAGAAATTCAACGCCTTGCAAGTGGAAGTTGCCGAGCTGTGCCAACGACCGCTGATGGGGGTGGAGGAGAAATTCAACGCCTTACAAGTGGATGTTGCCGAGCTGTGCCAACGCCCGCTGATGGGGGTGGAGGAGAAATTCAACGCCTTACAAAAGGAAGTTGCCGAGATGCGCCAACGCCCACTGACGGGGTTGGAAGAGAAATTCACCGCTCTACGAGAG
Organism: Meconema thalassinum; assembly: GCA_946902985.2. Taxonomy (NCBI): domain Eukaryota; kingdom Metazoa; phylum Arthropoda; class Insecta; order Orthoptera; family Tettigoniidae; genus Meconema; species Meconema thalassinum. Next base: position 143,667,985 of record OX336390.1, read on the forward strand.
GAAGTTGCCGAGCTGCGCCAACGCCCGCCCACCGTTACACCGGGAATATCAGGAATGGGACATAGCAGAGTGACGCCCCCAACCTTCGACGGAAAGGTCACGTGGAGCACCTACTTACGTCAGTTCGAGGCGGCCTGTTCCATAAATAACTGGAACAACACAGAAAAGGCTACAGCTCTCATTGTAGCGCTGAGAGGTGACGCCTTTAACGTCCTTCAGGCCATCCCGACTGGATCTCAGGACTACACTTCACTGATCGCCCATATGGGGTCCCGATATGGAGATAGCCATCTTCAGCAGGCCTACGAGATGCAGCTCCGGACCCGGGTACAGAAGAACGCGGAAACCCTGCAGGAGTTCGAGATGGACATCGCACGCCTCGTAAGGCTCGCCTACCCAACAGCGCCGGCCGACTTTCTGGAGCAGCGACGCAGACTTTCACCGAAGGGCTACGGGACTCGGACACTCAACAGGCGCTGCGTCTCGCGCGCAATAATACCCTGGCAGATGCGCTGAGCCACGCACTTGAGTTCGAGACGGCAAAACAGGCATCCAGAATGCACGCGCGGGTGCGTCAAGTGGACGTCGACGAACCAGTAAAAACCAACGGGACCAAGCCCCTGGCCGACGAATTAATGGAGGCGCTAAGCCGTTTCTTCGATAGTCGCGGCACCACCAGCAACGACACAGCCGGAAGGCAACCAGAGAGGCGGCCCGGAAGAGGACTACCGACCTGCTGGACCTGCGGTAAGAAAGGCCACCTGAGCAAGGACTGCGGTGATCGCCACCGCCGAGGGTATCCGACGGGAAATCAGTCGTCTGAAAACCGCGCGACCCAGGGAAACGAGTATTAGTCAGCCTTGGGGGGCAAAGGTTGGCTTGTGTCAGTCGTCAAGCCCTGGCAGTCCAGGTTCGTGTGACGAAGTTACGGAGGGACAATAGCAGTCTGATTGTCGACGGAGTCGTCAACGGAGAGAGCTGGCCCATGCTAATCGACACGGGAGCATCGAGGACCATCGTCAGTCCCACCGTGATCCCGAAGTGGAGAGTGCAACTAACAACCGCGACCGGAGAGACCGCACCGGTACATGGCGAAGCATCACTGGAGTTCGTCATTGGTCGACGGGCGATAAAGCATCCAGTGCTTGTGGCTGACGTATCAAATGAAGTCATCATCGGACTGGACTTCCTGGACCAGAACAACATCATCTTGGATCTGAGTACCAACACTCTGCACTTCGGAGGTGAGGAACTTGCTTTGCAACCTGTGCACGAGTCCATCACCGCACGACGAGTAAGGCTGAGAGAAGACGTCATCGTTCCCGCCAGGACGGAGGTCAGCGCTGCCGTAATTGTCGACGGAACTGCTGAGGGAGTGGCGGCTGTCATCGAGCCAAAATATGAGGACATCCAGGACAAAAGGATTGCTAGTTGCCAAGACTCTCATCAACACGACGTCTCGGTCGTACGTCCGCCTGTCCAACCTGAACGACTACGACATTACGGTTCACCGGGACACCAACCTAGGAGTCTGCGAGCCCGTTACCTGGATTGCCCGCATCACAGATACGACGGACGGACACCTGCAGACGGACAACCGAAGAAGACGCACACTGCCAGAAGAACTACAGAAGCTGTACCTAGGATCCCAGGACCATTTAGACGAGGAACAATCACGCCAACTTCAGGACCTGCTACGCGAATTCCAGGACGTCTTCCCCGTGGGGAGCAAAGACTTCGGCAGGACAAGCTTGGTTCAGCACAGAATCGACGTTGGGGACAGCGCACCGATTAGGGCCCCATTCAGACGTGTCCCGCTCGCCAAGCAAGCCGAAGTCGACCGGATGGTAGAAGAGATGAAGGAGCAAGGGGTGATCGAGCCATCACATAGTCCTTGGAGTTCTCCGGTCGTGCTAGTGAAGAAGAAGGACGGTTCCACCAGGTTCTGCGTGGATTACAGGCGGGTGAATGACGTCACGAAGAAGGACAGCTACCCTCTACCCCGGATCGACGACACCCTGGACACCATATCAGGGTCGAGATGGTTCTCCACCTTGGATTTGAAGAGTGGCTACTGGCAGGTGGAGGTCCACCCTAAGGACCGCGAGAAAACTGCGTTCTCCCTGGGTAGCGGGCTCGGGCAGTTCACCGTCATGCCATTCGGTCTGTGCAACGCCCCTGCGACCTTCGAAAGGCTAATGGAGTCCATTCTGAGGGGACTACACTGGCAGACCTGCCTGGTCTTCCTAGACGACGTAATCGTTCTGGGGAGAAACTTCGAGGAGCACTACAGCAACCTGAAGGAGATCTTGTTGAAGCTATGGGCTGCCCAGCTGAAATTGAGCCCCAAGAAGTGTCAGCTCTTCCAGAAGCGGGTCCAGTACCTTGGGCATATCGTCTCCGAGGAAGGGGTGCGCACCGACCCAGAGAAGACCGCAGCTGTGAGGGAGTGGCCAGTTCCGAAGGACAAGTCCCAACTACGAAGCTTCCTGGGACTCTGCACTTATTACCGTCGCTTCGTGAGAGGATTCGCCGACATCGCCAAACCTTTACATCGACTGACTGAGTAGGACCAACTCTTCACGTGGACAGCAGAATGCCACAGTGCCTTCGAATAACTCAAGGAAGGCTCTGTGCACCGCGCCTATTCTGGCCTACCCCAGACCTGGAACAAGGTTCATCGTCGATACCGATGCCAGCGACTTTGGCATAGGGGGAATCCTGTCGCAAGTAGTGGACCGCGAGGAGAGAGTAGTGGCCTACTTCAGCAAGGCCTTGTCAAAGCCAGAAAGGAACTACTGCGTCACCAGGAAGGAGCTGCTCGCCATCGTGAAGACCATTGAACACTTCCACAAGTACCTGTACGGGCAAGAATTTCTCATCAGGACCGACCATGCATCCCTGCGGTGGCTCCTGAACTTCAAGCAGCCCGAGGGTCAACTCGCGCGGTGGTTAGAGAGGCTTCAACAGTAGAACTTTGAGATTCAGCACAGGAAAGGCCAACTGCATTCTAACGCCGACGCCCTGTCACGAAGACCGTGCCCCGAAGACTGCACCTTCTGTGCTCGAAGGGAGGAGAACACCGGGATACAGTGCCGATGGACTACTATGGAACTTCAGGGGAACTGGAGCCGCGAATCTTTCACGCGGGCACAAGCAGAAGATGATGACCTGGGACTGATAGCCGAATGGAAGAGGGTCTGTGTTCCCAGACCCGGGTGGAAAATTGTGAGTGACTGCAGCCCAAAGTTTAAGTCCTACTGGGCACAGTGGGACTCGCTGATTGTAAGGGATGGCCTCATCTGCCGTACTTAGGAGAGCACCGACGGGAAGACATCTCGGGAACAAGTCATCTTTCCAAAGGCTATGACGGAGGAAGTCCTGAAGGAAGTTCATGGAGGATCATCTGGTGGACACCTAGGGATAAAGAAGACCCTGGAGAAGCTGAGAGAGCGGTTCTTCTGGATCGGATGCCGAACAGACGTGGAGAACCACTGCGCGAGGTGCCACGATGGCGCAGCCAGCAAGGGCCCAGGACGAAGACGACGGGGTCCACTGAAGACCTACAACGTGGGCGGCCCCATGGAGAGAGTGGCCATTGATGTTGCTGGGCCATTCCCGTTAAGCGAGGCAGGGAACCGCTTCATATTAGTCGCCAGCGACTACTTTACCAAATGGCCGGAGGCGTATGCGCTCCCTAACCAAGAAGCCCTGACGATTGCAGAGACCATGGTGAAGGAATTCGTCAGCCGGTACGGAGTACCCCTGGAGCTGCACTCCGACCAAGGGAGGAACTTCGAGTCGCAGGTGTTCCAGAACCTATGCCAGCTGCTGGGAATCCGGAAGACAAGGACAACGCCGCTACACCCTCAGTCCGACGGGATGGTAGAGCGATTAAATCGCACCATCGAGAAGCATCTCCGAATAGTCGTCAGCGAGCACCAGAGGGATTGGGACAAACATCTTCCACTAATTCTCCTGGCCTACCGCGCCAACGTGCATGAAGCCACCGGGTGCACACCAGCCCGGGTCATGTTTGGGAGGGGTCGATCTTGCCTTCGGCCGACCTGGGAATGATCCGATCCCGGTAAGCCAGTATTGTCAAGAACTGGTCGTCCAACTGGAGGACGTGCACGCGTTCGCGAGGCGGAAACTGCGGATCGAGACCGACCGAATGAAGACCCGATTCGACCAGCAGACGGATGCCGGCGGATTCCACGAGGATGACCTGGTCTGGCTCTTCAACCCATTACGGAAGAAAGACCTGTCACCCAAACTGCAGAAGTCCTGCAGTACCGAGTCGTGAAACGGATAAACGATGTCGTCTACAGGATCCAGAGGAGCCCGAGGGCGAAGATGAAGATAGTGCATCGAGATCGCCTGGCAGCCTACGGAGGGACACAGACGGATCAATGATTGATCGGGACGATCAACCTTTTTAGGAAAGGGGTGGTGTTACGGCTGTGAGTTTGTGTCATCGCTCGCCGCATGAGTCACAACTGCCCCAGGGCTGGGCTGTGCCCTGCCTCGTGTATTGCGTGCGCCTTATGCAACAGGGCTACTAGGACAAAGGGATAGTCCAGAATATTCGTGACTGAGCCAGCGATGGAAAACTCGAGAGGCCGTGAACCCTGGATGGATCTAGAAGCATTTATTGAGTCACCGGCCTGCTATATAAGTGCGACCTGTCAAGAAGTTGTGTTGTGTTTTTATGAGCTAGTGCGAGTGTTTATCCTGAGCGACAGAAGTGTGGTGACTTGTGAAACCCCTAGTGAAGCTGATTCTCTTGACAGCGAGGAAGTGATTGTGGTGCATTTTGAAACAGTGTGTAGTACGGTGACAGGCTGAGTGCAGATATTTCCAGCCAACGCACGGGGTCACCTCATTACGAGGGATTAACTTCAGCGGCTTGTTGACAAGTGAAAGGGGGCAAGAACTCTCCAAAGGCAGAGACTTGAGGAAACTGGGGTAAGGTAATAATTGCTTGTATTTACTGATGAGTCCTGTATCTTCCTGCAAGCAATAAAGCTAACTTCTCTTTATAGCAGTACTTGGTGTTGTGTTTTCTACCCACCGTAATCCAGTTAACAAAAGTGCACTAGGGGGGTGGCACGTAACAATAATATATTTAAAGATTGATTATGATTGCGACAACTTTTATAGTTTTGGAAATAATAATTATATTATTATTATTATTATTATTATTATTATTTTTAGTCAATTTTAACCTCCAAGTTGGTGTTTCCCACGGACTCAGCGAGGGAACTCACCACTACAGCCTTTCCAGGTAGTATCCTAGAGCTGGGAACACTTGGTCAGATTGGATACAACTGGGGAGGTGTGATCAGCACTTCGCCCAGGTGGCCTCACCTGCAAAGCGAACAGGGGCCTCATGAAGGATGGGAAGGGAAGGGAAGATTGTGACGGATAGGCAAGGAAGAGTGATGGAGGCGGCAGTGGCCTTACAGTAGTCACCATCCCGGCATTTGCCCAAGACGAAGTAGGAAACCACGGAAAACCACTTCGAGAATGGCTGAGATGGAAATCGAACCCACTCTACTCATTTGGACCACCCATGGCCGAGTAGACCCCGTTCCAGACCTCATATCACTTTTCAAATTTCTTGGCAGAGCCGGGAATCGAACCCAGGACCTCCGGGGTGGCAGCTAACCACGCTGACTGCTCCGCTACGGAGGCGACAATAATAATAATAATAATAATAAAAACAATAATAATCTGTAAAAGTCGGGCGCGATTTTATGGCCACCTTAGACAAATGGATAGCAAGAGGTTGACAAAGAAGATCTTTCACTTTTTTTTATTCCAATCACAAAACCACGATGCCCTGATTTAGAAACACCAAAGAGGACCTCCAAATCCTCCAAATCAATGCCGACGACGCATTGGACAGGGATATCTTCCGCCAAAAGGTAGTGACGAACTGGCTTAAACGAGTCTTGTCTCCAAAAAGAAAACATTGTGCCCCTTTGACAGAGGAAAGCAAGCAGGTTAGGATGAGGAATTTCTGGGTGCAAATGAAAGTCAAATGCAACAAGACTTAACGTGCTTTTAGATGGGCCTAGCAAATTATACACCCTCTGTCTGCAAAGTTCGGTGAATGGGTCTATATTACGGACGATTGTTGGTTTACCTGAAACAGCCGTTAGTATCCTTCGAAGTAATCCCCGTGGATGGTTATGCACTTCTTAGAACGGCTGTACAAGTCCTGGTATAGTCTTCCTGACGGATAGCCTTCAGTTGGGTCGTCACATTACGTTGGATGTCCGAAATGTCCGAAAACCTCTGGTCCTTCAGGGCTTTTCGGCGACCCTGGACCCCGATGCTCCATACTTTGACGTTTGCCTTCGAGGTCGTACCTCAGGCACCAGGTCTCATCACCCGTGACAATGGTTTTCAAGACCATGCCATTCCACGGAACATTCACCCTTCTCACTGCCACCCATCGAACAAGTGTGCACGTTAGATTGCATAAATTCATCCTTCTTACTGCCACCCGTCTATCAGGTGTGCAAGGCAGGTTGCATAAATTCACGCTTCTCTCTTGCTTTCAATTTAGAGTTTTGACGACCCAAACTGAAGGCAATTCCTAAAGAAGACTACAGTATGCCAGGAGTTTCCAGGACTTGTTCAGTCGTTCTAAGAAGTCCATAACCATACACGGGGATTACTTCGAAGGACAGTAACGGCTGTTTCAGGTAAGCCAACAATCCGTTCGTAATATAGCCCATTCACCGAACTTTTCAGACAGAGGGTGTATATATACTAGCGGACCAGTGCTAGAAATCTCGCATGTTCATAAACCACACTTTCCCCAATAGGTTTATACTGAGAGACTTAAGGAGAAAGGTTATGTTTTTATTTAAACCAAATGATTATAGAACATTATTTACATTTCAGTTAGAATTCCAAGTTCTACATTCCCTAACTTAAGAAGGCAATCACTGAAAATAGGGTCATCATAACACTCACCGATTATTCGATATTTATGAAATTATTCGATCATTTTGATTTACTGTTTCTGAAATCCATGTGAAATGATAAAGGAAAGAACTCAGAATGTTGAAATGACATGAAACAGCCGCCACAGTGACCAAAATGTGACGTGGACAACAATTATGGAGCGTATAATCCTACAGCAACAGTATCTGCAAATCGCACACTTCGTGCATTTTTAAAGTCATTAAAAATATAGATATTTATAAATTAGAGTGCAATTCGTCACTGCTAATGTCCATTCTCATTCATTTGAACGCTCATTTGTCAAAATCGGTCGCTTGTGAGCGCCGCAGGAGGGATCTATACTGCTGAAATAATATATACTAGCATTACCCGTCGCGGCTTCGCCCACGAATATTCTAGTAGTAAAGAGTACACTTAGCAAAATCTCAATCATGAATGCTATGACTGATTTATCCTTGGTATGAATGATCAGACTTGATCAATTCAGCTACTGGTGCAGTGGTTAGGGGTTTGTCATTCTTTCATAGGTATATCAGAGCGAAGTTAGTTTTCTGGGAATATCACAGACACTGTTAATTTAAGTGCCTTTAAATGTGGTTTTCGGAAACCCTTTATATTCGGGTGAAAAAGGACCTTTCGTACCACACTCACACGTGAAAATTGCGTGAAAAAATTCTAGAGTGCCCCTTGACCCCCTTAAGCGCATTATCCTGTATGTATTGATGAATTTTACAGCTTAATTTGGTTCAGTGATAACCTTATAACCGTCTGGAAACTTTCACAGTAATGTAATAATTGGAATTGCATTGCGTCTTACAGAAATAGATGGATCTGTGAGATTCTGTTACCATGGTTAACGTGTTGCATTCTTTCATTATTTCATTGTAAATATACTGTAAATGTTTAAGGTTGGTTGGTTGGTTCTTAAGTTTAGGGGCTGCGACAACGCGGTCATGTAGCCCCGTGTACTTTGGGTGTGTGTAGAATCTGTCTGATAACCGGTGTTAATTGTGATGACTGTATTAGTATGTGTAATCTGTTTTTTAATTTAAGTACTGCAACTTAGATTTTTTCAAATAGTTCCTACTTTTGCCGCCAAGCGCCACCGTCAACGACTACTAGGCCAAGTTCAGAACTTACCTACTAGATGCCACCGCAGTCGGCTCTTGGCAACGAACGTAGAAACCTAAGAGCGTTGTTTACATTCTTAACCTATCTAATTTAGCTTCACACAGGTGCAATTAGTGAAAGGTTCTTTAACATGCCATAAATCTATGACATGGGGCCGCCGGATTTTCCCCTCCGAAGGAAGGCATACTGAGGGCTTTTTAACGCTATTTAAAAATCCGACGGCTTCGGCCGGGTTTGAACCCGCTATCTTGGGCATTGAAGCTCAGCATGCTACCGACTACGCCACCGAAGGTATTTATTTAATTGTGAGGTATTTAAAGAGTAAGTGAGTGCGTTTCGCTTACGCATTGGGTTATGCTGATCCTGTAGGTACCCCACATGTGTAGGTTGGTGTTAATGGGACCTTATTTTCGGTACAAAACTGGAATGGGACCTTAGCAGAATAATATAGGGGGGGATGATATTTAACCGCAAATACTGAGCAATAAAATTAACTTCCGTAGCTATAATATAGTAAGTCCGGTTATAATGAGCCAGTGTATTGCAGAATAAATTGCGTTCGTGTACGATGTGTGTGAAAGTCTCCTCATGCAATATATTTTCATTATTCCCAGATAAATTGAGATTTAACCCTCCGCAACAAAGACTAACAAAGGGAATTTGTTATCGTGGTTTGAACATAGAATAGAAGTTAATTTGAATTCGTGCATACGCGATATATTGTTTACTATACAAAAGCGACGTGTGCTAGTTTTATAGTTCGAAGATCCTTTATGCACTGTGATTTGATATGAATATTTATTAGAAAGGAAATAAATCCTACGATGAGCTCGTCCCTTCTACAAAACTCATTTACATGATTACAGAAAATAGCTGTTAGTTATTGTTATTGGATTTAAGGAATTGGGACATTGTGACAACCACCCCATTGTATTTGAGTTTGTATATAATCTGTGTTATTTTCATGTCTGTGCTTTTGTATTACCCAGCGAACGAATTGTTGCCGGTGGTGGAAATCTGAACTAATGCGCTCCGCCCAGCCACATGCCTGCGATAGACGTGCAGTCGTCGCCAGAGAAACCTCATCGCATGTCGTGTGTGTGCATGGTTCGTGCTGTGCGGTATATATCCCTTGTGTGCAGGACCTTCATCGTATAGTACACTGTAACGTCAAGCATGTTAGTAGTACCGTTCTCATCATTCGACTGTACATGCGTTCCCCCTCTTGCCCTGCACCCGCCTGTGGAAGCCATATCGTGGCGACCTGATTTAATGCATACACAACAGCCCCACACCTGCCTAACGGTAACAATTCCCTGGTAGGGTATTATGTACTCGTGATTGGGGTAGGGTTTGGAAATGGAATTGTCAGAGACGCCACAGCCTTTGCCTGAAATAGAAATGAGAATCTATGGGAAACTAGTTCCAGGATGGTTTTGTTGGGAATAAAGCTCGCCTCATTTAAGTTGTTCCAACGAGTTTGAGAAAACTCTGTTCGATCCGTCAGATCACTATTTAATTTCCTGGTGAAGATGTGATTCAAATTAAGTAATTTTCTAGATATGAGACTTAATATGTACCCCTACACCACTGAGAAACCATGGTCGTAACGGCGTGACAGCAGGCAGTTGCTGACATACGGTAGGCGAGGAGGTTTGAATCCCCCCACAGGCAAACTTGAAGATGGTCTTCTGTGGTTACCCATCTTCCTTCCAGGCAATTGCCGGAGTTGCTCCCTAAAGACCACAGCCAGTACCTTACAATTCCTCATCCTTAAATTCACACTTTCCTCCTCAGACAACACTCCACGCGCAATGGTATTTGTAGCTCACCCCATGGGTGTCCGCATCGAAGCAGCTACAAACTCTGGAGAGCCGAACATATCCTCGGACACTCCCGGCACTAAAAACTATACGCTAAAATAACACAGAAGAGGTTAGTTTGCAGTCAGGCGTTTAATAAAGAGGAAGTTCATTTTCTATTGGTTCCTAGTCCAAATTAAGTGAGGCTAAGTCCATAACCTCCTACTTCGTCAACAGTTATGGCAGATGGAAATAGAACTAATTAAAGTCATTCAAGGCAATTCTCAATACATGTTCTCTGACTTAGCCTAGTGTGTTCCATACGTTAGTTAACGATGTCATGGAAATATATGTTTTAACTTAAGTTTACTGCGTTATATTCCGTACAACCTGGGCGAAGGTTCATACATTACTTTGTAATTTATATATGAAAAAATAATTTTAGAATTTCCCATGATTTCATAAAAAAGCCTTGGTTTTACCGTAAATAAAATTAATTTAGTACTATTTGTCATTGTGAAAACTGGGTCAACATTGTATAGCACATTTCAGGGACATTGAACGTAGGTGTAAAGTTTTCATTCATTCATTCATTCATTTATTTATTTATTTATTTATTTGCAATGGGGGGTGTGTCTCCCGGTGGCAAATTGTATATACATAACAAATAAATAATTATACATAACAATTCAATAACAATTATACAACAATTAAACTGGAGTATTTACACAAATAGTCTTTTCTTAAACACTCCTATATGTTTGGGAAAAGGCTCTAAGACTGCGGCAGATAGAGCGTTCCAGTTATCAATGGCACGGTTTACAAAATAATATTTACCATAATTTGTTCGCTGTGGTCGGCCCTTAACTTTGAAAGGATGATCGCTCCTACCCATGTAAGTGGGCTTTCCCAATCGTTTGCTAAGCTCACCCCATTCTGGTTGATTTGTATACGTGTTGTACATAGCGCAGAGTCTAGATTTCATCCTCCTAGCCTCCAGTGATTCCCACCAAAGTTTCTTTAACATACGGCTCACACTGCTCCTGGGATTAAAGTCACTGAGCACAAATCTAGCGGCCTTTCTTTGTACCATTTCCAACTCATTGATGATCCCTACTTGATATGGATCCCAAACCGCCGAGGCATATTCCAGAATAGGTCTTACAAGTGACAAATAGCCCAATTCTTTAGCGGAGGTACTACTTCCTTTTAATACCCTCATTACAAAGTGCAGGGATTTGTAAGCTTTTGAAACTACACATCCTACATGACTACTCCATTTCATATCATTCCTTACGTGAACGCCCAAATATTTCCAAGAATCTTCTTCTACAAGTATTTCCGAGCCAATGTTATATTGAAAATCCTGCCTTCGCACTTTCCCTATTTTAAGAGACTACATTTTCTTGTGTTTGTTTTCATTTTATTTACAATCGTCCACTTATAAACCAGGTTCAGGTCCTCTAGAAGCACTGCATTGTCTTGTGAGTCATGTATCTTTCGATATATTACACAATCATCCGCAAACAATCGACAGTCACTGCGAATCCCTTTTGGTAACTCATGTATAAACGCCAAAAATAACAAAGTTCCGATTACGCTGCCGTGAGGGATATCCATTCTTTCTATACAAACTGTCAGTTGTAACTCTTCGGTCAGTCAACAAGAATTTCCCCATTGGCTGCGCAGGGGTTCAATGTATCTCTTATATACGAGTATAATCCAAAATTGACTCATCATCGCAGCGCTGAAACCACTAGACCTAGAAAGCTGAAAATTTGCATGTTGGTTGATCCTAGGTTGTAGGGGCTCACTAAGAAACGGTTTTTGAAAATTCAATTGTAATGTTTACTACTAAGTAGCTTTCTCTGTAACCTACCCTGAAGAGTCCCCCCAGCAAGCAGAATATAAAAGAGAGAAATCCCGTTGGGCGCCAACTCAAATACAAATGTATAAGAGTAATAAACTAAAGTTCAAAACCAGATTAACACGAGTTCTCAATAAAATTAGGGTGTAGGGTGAAATATATACCAACCCAGATACAATCAGTTTGGGATGTAGTTTTGATATTCACTGCAATAAACAAGCATTTACCGAGAATATTACTTACGGTTCTGTTGTCATATTATGATACACAACATATCTATAGTACTGCAGTGTGATATGATTTTTTAAGTTTTCTTTATTATAGGATCTCTTTTTTGTGAGAAGATTGATGGGATTATCATCAAGAAGCAGTCTAGACACCATTATATAATACATATACACTTCCAGTATTTTTAGTCTATTTTCAATTTTGAAACAAGTAGTTCCATGAAGAACTATACAGCCTATTTTCATATATCCTGCTCATGTTAGTTGCCTCTATAAACATACAAAATTTCAGTTCAATTGCTGTAACAGATTCGTAGATATTCAGAACCGTCTAAATATTTCAGATGGTTGCCAGGTTGAATTTTTATTTTTGTACTATTACATTAAGATTATTGTGTTCGTGTGGTATTCAAACTTCAATCGCATGATTAGAACACAGAAGTAAAAACGAGATTTTAAAATTACGCACAGCAGCCATCTTGTGATTATGCAAACAATTGAAATAAATTAGATGCCAGTGGATCAACATTTGTATAAGCATTTAACGTGCAACGTTTCACGGCACTCGGATCGTTAATTCGCGAGAAACGTCCATTTAAATATTTATACTTCGCGTCGCCGCCATGTTGGATTTGTGCTCACCAGGTTACTGAAAGTCCTATAGGTGAACATATGTTCATAGTCTCTATGAACATAAAAAAATCAGTTTGGTTGCTGTAAAAGATTCATAGATATTGAGAACCGTCTAAATATTTCGGAAGCTCGCAATTTAGGATTGTTATATGTATAGGCCATAGAGTTATGTACCATTCAAGGACAATTATTGCCTAGGTTCATTATTCAAACTTTCACTTCAATCGCATGATTACGACACAAGAAATTAAAACATAATTTTAAAATTTCGCACAGCCGCCATCTTGAGGTTATGTAAACAATTAAATTAAATTAGATGGCAGTGCATTACAATCTGCAAAATCATTTACTGTACCACATTTCACTGCGCTCAGAGAGTTAAATCACGAGAAAAGTCTAATAAAATATTTTAAATTCGCTTGGTCGCCATGTTCGTTTTGTACTTTACAGGTTTATGGAACATACATGGGTAAACTTGTATCAGTACCCTTTATCACCGTACAAAATTGCAGGGTGATATCTGTAATAGTTTCGGAGATATAGAATGTCAGTGAAATATTTCGCACAGCCGCCATTTTGAGGTTATGTAAACAATTGGACTAAATTAGACTCCAGTGCATTACAATGTTTATATACATTTGCTGTACCAAGTTTCATTACATTTGGATAGTTAAATCGCGAGAAACGTCTATTTAAATCTCTCAAATTCGCTTGGCCGCCATGTTGGTTTTGTAGTCACCAGATTTTTTGAACGTCTCATAGATGAACTTCTAGTAGTGCCCTTTATCACCGTACACAATTTCAGGGCGATATCGGTAATAGTTTCGGAGATATTGAATGCTAGTGAAATATTTCGCACAGCCGCCATGTTGGATTGGTGAGACGTAACAAAATTTGAAGGGCACGGTCGAGGTCGCCGGGAATAGTGCTATGAACTTACCGAGCTTTTAAATTGAAATCGCTCCAGTCATTTAGATTTTATTAGGGGACACACACACACACACACACACCTCTCTCTCTCTCACACACACACACACACACACTCACTCACACACACACACACGCACACACACACACGGACAAAAGGTGATCTCATAAGCCTATTTTTTCAAAATTGAAAATAGGCTAAAAATAGGCTTATGAGGTCACCTTTTGTCCGCGTGTGTGTGTGCGTGTGTGTGTGAGGTGTGTGTGTGTGTCCCCCTAATAAATTCTAAACGGCTGGAGCGATTTCAATGAAACTCGGTAAGATCATAGCAACATTCTGGCCGACCTCGACCGTGCCCTTCAAATTTTATAGTGTCTCACCAATCCAACATGGCGGCTGTGCGAATTATTTCACCAGCATTCAGTATATCCGAAACTATTACCGATATTACGCTGAAATTTTGTACCGTGATAAAGGGAACTACTAGAAGTTCACATATGAGACTTTCAAAAACCTGGTAACTACAAAAGCAACATGGCGGCCAAGCGAAGTTGAGACTTTTAAATAGATTTTTCTCGCGATTTAACCATCCAAACGTAATGACACATGGTACAGCAAATGTTTATACACATTGTAATAAACTGGGGTCTAATTTAGTCCAATTGTTTACGTAACCTCAAAATGGGGGCTGTGCGAAATATTTCAATGGCATTCAATATCTCCGAAGCTTTTTATGATATCACCCTAAAGTTTTGTACGGTGATAAAGGGGACTGCTACAAGTTTATCTATGTAATTTTCAAAAACCTGTAATGTACAAATCGAACATGGCGGCCAAGCGAACTTGAAATACTTTAATAGACTTTTCTCGTGATTTAAGCGTCTGAGCGCAGTGAAATGTGGTCCGATAAATGATTATTCATATTGTAATGCACTGGCATCTAATTTAGTTCAATTGTTTACACAACCTCAATATGGCGGCTGTGCCAAATTTTAAAATAATTTTTGTTCCTTGTGTCGTAATCATGCGATCGGAGTGAAAGTTTGAAAAATGAAGCAACGCAATAATTTTCCTTTAATGGTACATAACTCTATGGCCTATATATACAGTGTGGTCCGCCAGCCCCTTATTTTTTTTGGAGGAAGGCAACCCAACTAACGCGTATATCACAGTCATCCTAAAAACATTAGTACCTGTTCCTTTACGTCCATTGTACAACTTTACCGTTGAGTACATCGTCGCGAATATAGTAGAAATTAATAGTGGCAGTTTTCTTTCAATGACCTCAAATATAATGCATGATTGAAACGATTAGAGCTCCGAATAACACATGCTTACGTTTTGACAGGAAGTGTCTACGAATAGATTCAATGCGTGCCAGCAATATACTGAACCCATGGGCCATAGGGTCCATGACGGTCGAATCCATGTCCTTAAGGAAGAAATGAAAGAAACGTATAGTTTCTTAAAGGAACGGAGAGAGATTTTAAGCCAGGAATATAGCTTAACATTGTGCAAGCGACTAGGGACAGATGTTCCTTAGATGAGATCACCCCACTCGACATTTCAGAGAGGGCTGGTCACGAGTATTAATAACTGAGTGGAAATTTCCACCGTGATAGAAAGAGAAGCCTGAATCGGAATTCAAGCTGACGTTGCTGGATTTTGACAACGCCGCATATGCACCAGAAGAGGAATAATTAAAATTAACACGTTTACGAGCATAATAATGAGTAAACAAGCACAGTACAGTGAATCATTTTGAATGAGAGATTTTTTAGTATAGAGAAACCATGTAATAATTGTGCAGAAATAAACTGCCGACGTAAGACGACGTCATAGGGGAATTACCTAAGCCTCTGTGGAGGGGAGAGAGCAAAAAGAATGCAACACCCACACAATTGAGGACGAGAAATTAATTAATATCTCCAAATTGCACGATCGATTCTTAGGTGCAATAAGATCATTTGACATTGAGAAGACGAGCTTTCGGAAGGTATAATTTTTATATTTGTGGCACCATTATTTTAGAAGTTGACCACAGAAAAGGCTTGAGTCTTATTTTTTTGTAGTAAAACAGTATACAGCTTCGGGCGTTTCAAAGCCAATCATGCAGTATTCAGACAGCCAGAGGGCACGTCACTGTGTCACATCGCATGCAGTCCTACGAGCATTCCGTGAGGGGAAGTGCTGCTCCACGACGTAGAAGTAATCATTCCGACAGTCCGTGAGGGGACGTAACTCTGCGTTACATCGATAACAGCTACCAGTACTCCTTGAGGGGAGAAACGCTGTTTTACACCGCCGAAGCAAGATCTGATAGCCACAGGCGTCACAGTAGTAACGACTTGCTTGCCTCCATAAGGAGCAGCCAAGACGAAATTTTAAAGTATCGCCGTAGTGAAATATTAGGAAAATCCTAATTATAGGATTTAGGCCCGACTGTATACAAGTTAAAGTGAAAATTCGCAAGATATAGTCAGAGTAGGCTGCGAACGTCGGACTTAAAGGCGATAGGTCGTTAAATGTACGAACGAATAGATCATAACGTACGGAAGTATCGTACCAGACAGATAAACTGTTATTTAAATTGAAGAAACCTAACAAGGAAGAACAGAATAAGGTTCGAACGTAGGAGTGTTGAAACAGTTCAAATAAAGAAGATAGGAGATTATAAACATTAACTCCAGAAAGCAGGCGAACAATTCTAATAGTACTAGAATCGAGAAGTGCTAGCTGCTATAAACTGAATCTATAGGTCTTAGAGGAGACCTCGATCCATATAGACTTTCGTTAGGATCGATAGACAGATCTACAGACAAGCCGTTCAAGCTAGATAAATAGCCGGTTATCCAGGATAGGAATAGCAGAATTGAACTCCAGGGAACAGTAGATGTTTCGGGACTTTCGCATTCTTCAGAATAGGAAGCCAACATCGGATAAATTCCACCCTTGGAAACGGGAATTTAAGAAGATCACGTGTGAAAGGCTCAGAAATACGGCCTAGTGATCGAGTAATTGTGAAGTGTAAAATAATCAAGATAGTGTGTTAAATAATATTTTTAGTGTTTATTATGTGTTCAAAAGGGACACATCAGAATATAAAAATGTCGTCAATATTAAGTGTTTTAGATATATGTTTATTTGTGTTTCTACGTAAGATGAATACCTTCAATATGGTGTAAAAAGTTCAAAGTGGGCCCAAAAATGAAACACCGCACCAGATTTAAGATCAGGGATGATCTGGAAAATATGTGAGTACAAAATTCATTTTTATTTTGGTGTCAGAAATTGATTGTGTACAAAACCCACCGGAGTTTTGGAGTGAAAGGGATGTGTTTTAATGCTGAATAATCAAGAACACGGTCTGAACAATAATAAAATAATAATTATGTAAAGAATAAATCCCGTAGAGGAAATAGGTGAATAAAGGGTTAATGTATTTAACAAATGTCATAAGAGCAAGCGAAATATCATTTAATTATCATGAAAGACATTGAAATAAAGTAAAGTTGAGATATGAAAGAAATAGCTTTTGAGCTTGTATAAAGAATAAAGATAATAATAATAATTAAATATGGAAATGTTAAATAAAAATCAAATAAATTGATATGAACATAAAAACGTTAAGCCTTAACGTATGTGTAAAAGATGAGGTTCAATGGAATATTTTAAAACAGGGAGCGATTTATCGACCACGGAAAGATTAATATGTGAATAAAAATAATATGAATTGTTACTAAAGAGATTTTATCAGTTCTTGGGAAGACATTTTCGGCTTAAAATAATGCATAGCGCATAATGAGCGCAAATATAATATTAAAGTGTCACGCTAGGAACGCGTAGTGGTTAAATACTTGGTACATTACTTATGGAGGGTAGTTGATTGCAGTGAATTGATAATTGTGTAAGTCCTCTATTAGTGACATAGTATCACGAGGCATTGTGTATGTATTTAAAAAGGGAGCTAATATATGGTATTATTGAGCGTATGTCATATGGGCCACGGCCGACTCTAAATCGCATTTTGTATAAGTCCTCTGTAGGGATTGGTTCCCGAGGCACCTGAAGAGATTCGAATGCAGGATCTTCTTATGATAAAAGCCCCTGTAATTCTCCGTCGTCGTATGTGTATTTAATCTTCCCAATCAATGAGGACCCTCTCATAATTAATAAATGCCAAGGATACGGAAATGGTCTTTGAACCAAAGAATAGTTGTTTAAATGTTACGGTACAGTAAAGCCCGGTCTCCCCAGAACTGGATAGAATGAGAAGGTTTGTTTTGAAAGCCTTGGGAATAAGCTAATAATGTTGGGGCAGACGGGATGTCGCCGCCACCCTAACGGGTCATAAATCGCACCCCATGTAGTAGAGACTAGCTCTTTTAAAGCGAGGGGGAACAGAGACCGTCTCGTAAGCTGTTAGAAAGAGAAATGAATACACCAGGAGTGTTTAAAGTTGTTAACGACCCGGGCGTTGAACCGAGGTCCTTAAAGATGGATATTTCGTTTGCCGGTTCAGATCGTAGTTTCTTATATGATAATGGTCTATTAAGACATAATAGATAAATAACAATCCCTATGGTAATAATGTAAGGACGTGGGATTCCACGAGTTGATTGAAGGCAACTGAGTTCGGGAGTAACTATAGTTTTTTGACTGTGTCAAGTACCTTCACGCTCTGGAGTACACAATTTATTTTCTGATTACCTTAATATATTTGTGAAATAAAGAGAGATGATAACAACTGAATGTGTGGACATGCCCAAAATATTGAATTAGATAATTCACATAGATTTTAAATATAATTATATATTTGTTTTTTTGAGAAATAAGAGAATATAAAAGCTAGTGTTTGAGGTGTACAAGAATGACACCATAATAATGTAAATGCATGGAGCCAAAGAGCTCGGAGTTATGTAAACTAAATGTTAGTGCTTTATGGAAGTGAGATTAAATAAGAATTGTTGGTTTATGTGGAAACCACAGGTTTTGAATACAATATTTGTTTATTTTATTTTGTGATCCCTTGTTCATTTGGAACAAGCAGTTGATATTTGGGTCAGTAATTAAATTGTTTAAATGTTTGTAGCGCCATTATTTTATTAATTAAATGTGTTTAAATAGGAGTTGATTTTGTTGTTATTTTTGCAAGTGTATCCTCTAATTAATCCAAATATGTGGGTCACAGAGTGGGGGAACTTACCGCTGCCCCGAAATCCCGAATTGAGCTACGCTGGTATACTGTGATTGGCATATTTCTTGCTAAATGGGCACAGGGGGATATATAAATACTGTGCTGGATTAATAACTAGAGGAACACTTAAGTCGGTCATATCATGTAAAAATTAAAGTAATAATAGGAATAGCTACAACGTAAAATATTAACTGACCGCATGGGTCCCTGGAAACTCATACCGAGCAGCCCTGACATATTATATTATCAACCCCCTAGCAAAAGGAAACATGGCGCCCAGTACGTAGGGATGAGTTTTCCTAGGGAAAACCCGAGTTTTTCTCGAAAAATCAAAATTTTCATTTTTTTGAAAGAAATGGTTTTTCGAAATTTTGAATTTTAAATACTTCCATAAAGGTTTATGAAATTGAATAAAAGTAGTAAAAGGGTACGTTGTAAGTGAATACCCGTACCAAAGTAATATTTTAAAAGAAATTGGGACACACCGATTCGGAGTATCATCTCTCAAGCATGTACTAGTGTGGTGGCATTTGTGGCCCACTGTATTCTCATAAGATGGTATTGAGTGAGGAATTGCAGGGGCTTTTGGAGGCGAAAAAGCCGATAGTAATGAGAAGTTAGAGGCTATAAACAAGACATTGGGCCTCCAAAAGGATGAAAATAACGAAGTGTTCGAATCCATAAATAAGAGTCTAAATAAGTTGGATAGCCAACAAACTGAAAATAAAGAAAGGTTAGGATCCATAACTGAAAGTTTAGAGTCACTAAAAACTAACAGTGATAATATGGGCACTAAATTAGAAGCTATCGAAGCCGACGGTATAAACATGAATAAGGAACTGAAGGCTGAGATAGAAAAGATGAAAACAGAAAGTGGGGAAACCATTAAACAACAGTGGGAAGTGATGAAAACGGAGACGTTAGAGTCTCTGAAAGCCAACAGTAACGAAAACAATGGAGTACTGAAGGCTGAAATAGAAAAGACAATGGAGATAAAATTTAAAATTCTTGATGAAGGGTTTGACACTAAGTTTAGGGACAAGTTAACGGAGTTAAAAGAGGAAATTACCAGTAAAATTCAGGAGGAAAATGGGGCACTTAAATTAGAATTGCAAAACCAAATAAGAACCTTAGAGGAGAGTACAAAAACATCCCAAACTGAATGTCAAGTAAAATTTGGAAATTTAGAAGATAATTTTAAGGCTATAAAAACTAAGTTAAATAAGATGGAAACAACATGTCAAAAGAATGTAGACGACTGTAAAAACGAACTTGTAACCCAGATCCAAGGTGTGCAGAAAGAATTGGAAGCTCAGATAAAATCTAACAGCGATATTTGTAAGGCATCCCGGGATGAAATAAAACAAAGCGTGAATAAGCTAGGAGATAGATTTGAAGGGGTTGAAGAGAAAGTAGGGACCCTCGAGAACAAAATCGGTGTAGTTCAGACTGAGGTAACTGAGATGAAAAATCAAAATCTAAAGGATGTTAAGGAGATGAAAGATCAAATTGATCATTTTACCGGGCAGGTAGATGAGAATCTGAAGACATACGAAACGAAAATAGATCAAAGATTAGGTGTATACGAGGGGTATCTCCAGAGTGAAAGAAAACAACGAGAGAACGAAAGTAAGGAAAGTACCCATAAAATAAATGAAATAAGTCAGGGTATTATTGAGGTTCAGGAAACTATCGGAACATTAAAGGTTCATGTAGGAAAAACCAATAAGGAAATTAATCAGGTCCAAGATGAAATGATGAAGTTGTATAAGGGTCAAGAGAAGACTGAGGGAAGGCTTGAAGGAATGAAAATAGATATAGTCAAAGGACGAAAAGAAGTGGAGAAGCAAATAAAGGAGATACGAGAGGGCTTGGAGACCATAGGGGACGTTAAGCCAGAAATTATAGACCAACATGCTAAGATCATTAAGAAAGAGGTAGAAGACCAAATAAATGGATTTAGGGATAGCTTCAGGGATGAGAAATTCCAACTCAAAAAGATAGAGGAAGATATTAAAATGAATCAAGAAAGAATTCAGAATGAATTAAGATCCCGATTGGAGAGGACGGAACTTAAGAATAGTCAAATGGAAATCCAACTCATGGCAAATGAAGAAAGTGCCCGAAGAGAAAGGAAGTTAGAATTCGAAAATCAGGAGGAGTTTCCAAAGACAGGATGGGTAGATTCCCGTGAACAAGGCACAGATACGGAGAGGGACTTAGGAGGGGAGAGCCCTTATAAGATCCCAGGATATCCAATGGCGATGTCAACCCCGTACACGAATCAGACAAATGGCCAAATAATAAACATTATTAAATCCAATGAGGATAGACCAGTAAAGTTTACGGATAATAACATGTCTATTACTCCAAAATACTGGCTAAAAGAAGTGGCAGAGTATCAAAATGAAATGAAGGTTCCTCAGGATCGGAGACTGAGAGCTATTGAAAAGCTGTTGGCAGGTGATTGTCTCACCTGGTTCAGAAGCTTCAGATACACTTTTGATACGGTGGAAGGCTTTAGGGAAGCATTTTTAAAGCGATATTGGGCAGCAGATGTCCAAGAAAATTTAAGGCTAGATCTGTACTCTAGGAAGTACAGCACCAATGCACCGACTAAATACTCGGAATTTTTCACCGCTCAGCTGTGTAAATTCCGCGAACTGGATATTGCTCCGGCAGAAAACGACCTGTGTGCCGCCATTGCAAGACAGCTTCCATATGAGATTCAGAGGCTGCTAATCTCATCCAAAGCCAGAAGTGCTGTGGAAGTGGAAAGCGTATTACGTCAGTTAGATATGACGACTTCGCACGTAACACCTCGGCATCAGAGACAAACTGAGCAAGTGCACATGGCCAGCAGTCAGGAAACTGGAGAAAAACCAGCGACCAGGAATCAGTCCACCAGTACGGATACTCAAGGACGAGATCGAGAGTATGGGCACCAGGAGCCTAGAAGGATACAGCCATATTACCGGGGAGGATATCGAGGAAGAAATCCTAGAACGACGGGTTATAGGCAACAGGAAAGCCGACCCTATAACAATAACCAGCAAAGGCCGGACAACAGAAAGAAATGGGAGAATTATCCCAGGAGAAATGTAAGGCCAGACGATAGGGATGATGAATATCGGGCCGAAATAGAAGAAAGATATCAGGAGAGTCTTCGTTATATGAACGAAAGACCAGATGAACCTGATAGGCAAAAAGTCCGTTGGAGTGAGGCATTCAAGAACCGGAAATCACCCGACCGACTAGACGGAGCTCAAAGCTTGGAACTGCAAGCTCAGTTGAAGAATGAGGGAAAAGGGAGCCCTCAGGATAAAAAAAAACTCCAAATTTAAATTGTCAAAAGTGGAAACATACCAGGAGCTGGGAGGAGGTAGAAATTGTAAATTGGATAGCCAGACCAGATGAATTAATTAACGAGGATGTGGAAGGAATCCCACCTGTGAAAAGAGAACTACCTATAATATTGCTTAGGATAGAAGGATTATTGGTCAGAGCATTGATTGATACTGGATCCACAATAAGCCTAATTACACAAACCCTTTTAAATGAATTGGAAACAAGGGGCCGAGTACTAAAGATTCCCACATCAAGTGTAAAGATTAAGGGAATTATCCCTGAAAAATCTTTGACATGTAAATTTCAGGTATACATTGATTTAATCATGGGTAACGCTGAAATTTCGCAGTGCTTTTTGCTGGTAAATCAATTACCGTATAATGTCATATTAGGTATTGATTTTATCCGTGAGAACAAGGTCATTATAGACCTAGCGCAAAATTGCATTAGAATTCAAAGAGAGGATGTGGGTGAACAAAACATTAACCTACAGGATCAGGAGGCGAAAATAGCAGAACAGGTATGGCATATGGAAGAAGTGATTGAGGAAGATTATAAGGACATAGAAAAGATATTTGAAGTCCTCAACATAGAACTCGAAGACAATGTGGAAAATGAGTTCGAGACAAACCTGTCCGGAAAAGTGGAGGAAGCTAAAGTCAGCCTCGAAATTAAGGAACAGTTAAAGAAATTATTATTGGATTATAGGGACGTATTTGATTCCAAGCCAGGGAAGATTGAAAATTTTAAATACGCGTTCCAAGTCAACGATTGGGCACCGTTCAAACAAAAACCATACCCGGTGGCGGAAAAACATTACCCACAAACCAAGAAAACACTGCAGGAGATGATGAATGCAGGTGTTATAGAAAAGATGGCGACACCATATGTTAGTCCATTAGTGATTGTGAGTAAACCGGATGGCTCAGTAAGGGTGTGTTTAGATGCTAGAAATCTAAATGCAAAAATCATACCAGAAAATGATTCGGCACCACCCATAAAAGAAATACTGAGGAAGTTTAAAGGCAAGAAGATTTTTACGAATATTGACATGACTTCTTCGTATCATCATCTCGAACTGGAAGAGAACCAGCTTGTTAACTGGATTTCAGTTCGATCAACAAACATACTGCTTTAGAAGATGTCCGTTTGGATTAAAGACTGCAGGATCCGCATTAATAAGAGCGCTGGATCGAAACCTGTCAGAGGAAGTGAAAGAGTGCACTATCCGATACGTAGATGACATTTTGCTTACCTCGGAGAACATTGAGGAACATTTAGAAAATTTGAAGAAATTATTAGAAGACCTAAGAAGGGCAAATTTTAAGATAAATTTAAAGAAGTCGAACTTCTGTCAAAGGCAAGTGACATTTTTAGGGCATGTGATTGACAAGGATGGTGTTAAACCAAATCCATGCAAATTGGAATCGATAAGGGATTTTCCAAGGCCTTTGAAAGTGAAGAACGTTCGCCAGTTTTTGGGATTGATTGGGTTCTTCTCAGGACATTGTCCATCATACACCAAAACTGTTGCACCACTACAGGACCTTCTGAAGAAGGGGGGCAAGTGGAAATGGACGGAGGAAGCAGAAAAAGCATTCGTGGAGGCCAAGGAAATGCTCTTAAACTACGTGAAGCTAGGATATCCTGATTTTAATCAGAGATTTATCATTCAGACAGACGCATCCCAGATTGGAATTGGGGCAATGCTATATCAGGAGAACCCGGAAAACCCTGATAAGAAGAACTATCTAGCTTTCACAAGTAGGAGACTGAAACCACACGAGAAAAATTATACGATCAGCGAGATCGAGCTGTTAGCGATATTGCATGCGTTGCAATATTGGCGGAAGATCGTATATGGGTTTCAGGTCATTCTAAGGACGGATCATAAAGCCTTAACCTTTTTGATGAAGACTGATTTATCCAGTCAAAGGTTGATGCGTTGGGCTTTATATATTCAACAATTTGATGTCAAGATAGAGTACTGCCCAGGAAAGGAAAACATAGTTCCAGACTACTTAAGTAGACAGCCAGAGTTCATAGAAGAGGAAGTAATGGCTATAGATTTGGAAGACAGGGATCAGCGTACCCTTAATGAGTTAAGAAGCATTAGTCAAAGACAACGGGAGGATCCATGGATGAACATGCTCATATCATTCCTTGAGGGAAGCTTGATAAGAGGAACACCAGCGTACACGGAAGCTGAGAAGATAGCACAAGACTACACGTTTTATAATGGGTTATTATATAAGTTTGTGGACTCTGACCATACGAAATTAAGGATTGTTGTACCTGCAATTTTGCAGAGGAAAATAGTATGGTTAGCCCATAGATCGTTCGGACATATGGGAGTCGACAAAACAGTCTCGATGCTGAAAGAAGCATTTATATGGCCGAGACTGAGAGAAACTGTAAGGGACACGCTAAAGACATGTGATCTATGTCAAAGGATTAAACCTAATGCATTTTTGATGAGACAGAAGCCTATACCATTGTTGCCCGAAAGGCCCGGCCAAATCATATCTATTGATAATTTTGGACCTTTCCCAAAGGCAAGAAGAGGAAATCGACACATAATGGTGGCTATGGATGTCTTCACTAAAATGGTTGTCCTTGCTCCCATACAGAAGACTAGTACCAAACAGGTGTTAAAACGACTTAAAGAAAAAGTGATACCGATTCTGGGGAAACCTGAGAACTTGTTGTCGGATCACGGCAGTTGTTTCACCAGTGTAGAGTTCAGACGAGAATTAGAAAGACTTGGAATACGTCAAATTTTGTCAAGTATTCGCCATCCTGAGGCAAACCCTGTAGAGAGAGTTATGAGAGAGACGGCCAAGTACTGTAGAATATACTGTGCCGAAGAAAATTGGAAGTGGATAGATATTTTGGATATTATTGAATTTTGTATAAATAATACAATCCATGAATCCACAGGAGAGATACCTATAACGTTACATCGGAATGAGCAACCAGAAAGACCTTGGAATCTGGTAATTCCTAGACCAGCAGACGCTCAGCCGGGAAGAGATGTACGAATTAGGAGAGCCTTTGAGCATTTAAAAGCTCAAGCCGACAGGAGGCAGAGAAGAAATAGGCATAAGAGGTATCATCGACCATTATTAGCAGGAGAAATGGTGTTAGTGAAAAGACCAGCCATTTCGGATCCAGGGAACCGTGTGTACAAGAAGTTCCAGAAAATGTACCACGGACCATATCAGATAATCAGAGATTTGAGGAATAACGCATATAGAATTCGGCACTGTGAAACGGATCACGAAGTGACCATGAATTCAGCAAATTTGAAATTATATTACCCTCCCGAAGAGTTTGATGAAGAAAATGAACAAGCCCTGGTCATGGAAACATTTAGAGATGAATCCGCTTTTGACATAAACAAGAATGAGGAAGAAATAGAAAATAGAGTTCAAGCATTCGAGTGCGAATGCGAATTGGAGAAAGTATATTGGGGAATTAAAGAAATAATTGAATTTATTGAAGAAGAAAATTCCAATTTAAGAAAAGAAAATGATGAAATAAGGAAACGGGTAGGGATAGACCAAACCCGTAAGGGAGAATGAGGTTCTGGGAACGTAAAGTCCAGACAAACAAAGAAAGAAAGAAAGGGTAGGGACAGAGCATACCCGACCTACACAATTACCGGATACGACTTAAAAGAAGTAAAAACAACAGTAAATACGGATGACGTTATGATGGATTCGACGATAAAGAAATACAAATTAAATTGAAATAAATTTCCTCAAAATTTTCGAAAATTTATTTACCTAAGGAGGGGAGAGATGAACCCATGGGCCATAGGGTCCATGACGGTCGAATCCATGTCCTTAAGGAAGAAATGAAAGAAACGTATAGTTTCTTAAAGGAACGGAGAGAGATTTTAAGCCAGGAATATAGCTTAACATTGTGCAAGCGACTAGGGACAGATGTTCCTTAGATGAGATCACCACACTCGACATTTCAGAGAGGGCTGGTCACGAGTATTAATAACTGAGTGGAAATTTCCACCGTGATAGAAAGAGAAGCCTGAATCGGAATTCAAGCTGACGTTGCTGGATTTTGACAACGCCGCATATGCACCAGAAGAGGAATAATTAAAATTAACACGTTTACGAGCATAATAATGAGTAAACAAGCACAGTACAGTGAATCATTTTGAATGAGAGATTTTTTAGTATAGAGAAACCATGTAATAATTGTGCAGAAATAAACTGCCGACGTAAGACGACGTCATAGGGGAATTACCTAAGCCTCTGTGGAGGGGAGAGAGCAAAAAGAATGCAACACCCACACAATTGAGGACGAGAAATTAATTAATATCTCCAAATTGCACGATCGATTCTTAGGTGCAATAAGATCATTTGACATTGAGAAGACGAGCTTTCGGAAGGTATAATTTTTATATTTGTGGCACCATTATTTTAGAAGTTGACCACAGAAAAGGCTTGAATCTTATTTTTTTGTAGTAAAACAGTATAAAGCTTCGGGCGTTTCCAAGCCAATCATGCAGTATTCAGACAGCCAGAGGGCACGTCACTGTGTCACATCGCATGCAGTCCTACGAGCATTCCGTGAGGGGAAGTGCTGCTCCACGACGTAGAAGTAATCATTCCGACAGTCCGTGAGGGGACGTAACTCTGCGTTACATCGATAACAGCTACCAGTACTCCTTGAGGGGAGAAACGCTGTTTTACACCGCCGAAGCAAGATCTGATAGCCACAGGCGTCACAGTAGTAACGACTTGCTTGCCTCCATAAGGAGCAGCCAAGACGAAATTTTAAAGTATCGCCGTAGTGAAATATTAGGAAAATCCTAATTATAGGATTTAGGCCCGACTGTATACAAGTTAAAGTGAAAATTCGCAAGATATAGTCAGAGTAGGCTGCGAACGTCGGACTTAAAGGCGATAGGTCGTTAAATGTACGAACGAATAGATCATAACGTACGGAAGTATCGTACCAGACAGATAAACTGTTATTTAAATTGAAGAAACCTAACAAGGAAGAACAGAATAAGGTTCGAACGTAGGAGTGTTGAAACAGTTCAAATAAAGAAGATAGGAGATTATAAACATTAACTCCAGAAAGCAGGCGAACAATTCTAATAGTACTAGAATCGAGAAGTGCTAGCTGCTATAAACTGAATCTATAGGTCTTAGAGGAGACCTCGATCCATATAGACTTTCGTTAGGATCGATAGACAGATCTACAGACAAGCCGTTCAAGCTAGATAAATAGCCGGTTATCCAGGATAGGAATAGCAGAATTGAACTCCAGGGAACAGTAGATGTTTCGGGACTTTCGCATTCTTCAGAATAGGAAGCCGACATCGGATAAATTCCACCCTTGGAAACGGGAATTTAAGAAGATCACGTGTGAAAGGCTCAGAAATACGGCCTAGTGATCGAGTAATTGTGAAGTGTAAAATAATCAAGATAGTGTGTTAAATAATATTTTTAGTGTTTATTATGTGTTCAAAAGGGACACATCAGAATATAAAAATGTCGTCAATATTAAGTGTTTTAGATATATGTTTATTTGTGTTTCTACGTAAGATGAATACCTTCAATATGGTGTAAAAAGTTCAAAGTGGGCCCAAAAATGAAACACCGCACCAGATTTAAGATCAGGGATGATCTGGAAAATATGTGAGTACAAAATTCATTTTTATTTTGGTGTCAGAAATTGATTGTGTACAAAACCCACCGGAGTTTTGGAGTGAAAGGGATGTGTTTTAATGCTGAATAATCAAGAACATGGTCTGAACAATAATAAAATAATAATTATGTAAAGAATAAATCCCGTAGAGGAAATAGGTGAATAAAGGGTTAATGTATTTAACAAATGTCATAAGAGCAAGCGAAATATCATTTAATTATCATGAAAGACATTGAAATAAAGTAAAGTTGAGATATGAAAGAAATAGCTTTTGAGCTTGTATAAAGAATAAAGATAATAATAATAATTAAATATGGAAATGTTAAATAAAAATCAAATAAATTGATATGAACATAAAAACGTTAAGCCTTAACGTATGTGTAAAAGATGAGGTTCAATGGAATATTTTAAAACAGGGAGCGATTTATCGACCACGGAAAGATTAATATGTGAATAAAAATAATATGAATTGTTACTAAAGAGATTTTATCAGTTCTTGGGAAGACATTTTCGGCTTAAAATAATGCATAGCGCATAATGAGCGCAAATATAATATTAAAGTGTCACGCTAGGAACGCGTAGTGGTTAAATACTTGGTACATTACTTATGGAGGGTAGTTGATTGCAGTGAATTGATAATTGTGTAAGTCCTCTATTAGTGACATAGTATCACGAGGCATTGTGTATGTATTTAAAAAGGGAGCTAATATATGGTATTATTGAGCGTATGTCATATGGGCCACGGCCGACTCTAAATCGCATTTTGTATAAGTCCTCTGTAGGGATTGGTTCCCGAGGCACCTGAAGAGATTCGAATGCAGGATCTTCTTATGATAAAAGCCCCTGTAATTCTCCGTCGTCGTATGTGTATTTAATCTTCCCAATCAATGAGGACCCTCTCATAATTAATAAATGCCAAGGATACGGAAATGGTCTTTGAACCAAAGAATAGTTGTTTAAATGTTACGGTACAGTAAAGCCCGGTCTCCCCAGAACTGGATAGAATGAGAAGGTTTGTTTTGAAAGCCTTGGGAATAAGCTAATAATGTTGGGGCAGACGGGATGTCGCCGCCACCCTAACGGGTCATAAATCGCACCCCATGTAGTAGAGACTAGCTCTTTTAAAGCGAGGGGGAACAGAGACCGTCTCGTAAGCTGTTAGAAAGAGAAATGAATACACCAGGAGTGTTTAAAGTTGTTAACGACCCGGGCGTTGAACCGAGGTCCTTAAAGATGGATATTTCGTTTGCCGGTTCAGATCGTAGTTTCTTATATGATAATGGTCTATTAAGACATAATAGATAAATAACAATCCCTATGGTAATAATGTAAGGACGTGGGATTCCACGAGTTGATTGAAGGCAACTGAGTTCGGGAGTAACTATAGTTTTTTGACTGTGTCAAGTACCTTCACGCTCTGGAGTACACAATTTATTTTCTGATTACCTTAATATATTTGTGAAATAAAGAGAGATGATAACAACTGAATGTGTGGACATGCCCAAAATATTGAATTAGATAATTCACATAGATTTTAAATATAATTATATATTTGTTTTTTTGAGAAATAAGAGAATATAAAAGCTAGTGTTTGAGGTGTACAAGAATGACACCATAATAATGTAAATGCATGGAGCCAAAGAGCTCGGAGTTATGTAAACTAAATGTTAGTGCTTTATGGAAGTGAGATTAAATAAGAATTGTTGGTTTATGTGGAAACCACAGGTTTTGAATACAATATTTGTTTATTTTATTTTGTGATCCCTTGTTCATTTGGAACAAGCAGTTGATATTTGGGTCAGTAATTAAATTGTTTAAATGTTTGTAGCGCCATTATTTTATTAATTAAATGTGTTTAAATAGGAGTTGATTTTGTTGTTATTTTTGCAAGTGTATCCTCTAATTAATCCAAATATGTGGGTCACAGAGTGGGGGAACTTACCGCTGCCCCGAAATCCCGAATTGAGCTACGCTGGTATACTGTGATTGGCATATTTCTTGCTAAATGGGCACAGGGGGATATATAAATACTGTGCTGGATTAATAACTAGAGGAACACTTAAGTCGGTCATATCATGTAAAAATTAAAGTAATAATAGGAATAGCTACAACGTAAAATATTAACTGACCGCATGGGTCCCTGGAAACTCATACCGAGCAGCCCTGACATATTATATTATCAACCCCCTAGCAAAAGGAAACATGGCGCCCAGTACGTAGGGCTGAGTTTTCCTAGGGAAAACCCGAGTTTTTCTCGAAAAATCAAAATTTTCATTTTTTTGAAAAAAATGGTTTTTCGAAATTTTGAATTTTAAATACTTCCATAAAGGTTTATGAAATTGAATAAAAGTAGTAAAAGGGTACGTTGTAAGTGAATACCCGTACCAAAGTAATATTTTAAAAGAAATTGGGACACACCGATTCGGAGTATCATCTCTCAAGCATGTACTAGTGTGGTGGCATTTGTGGCCCACTGTATTCTCATAAGATGGTATTGAGTGAGGAATTGCAGGGGCTTTTGGAGGCGAAAAAGCCGATAGTAATGAGAAGTTAGAGGCTATAAACAAGACATTGGGCCTCCAAAAGGATGAAAATAACGAAGTGTTCGAATCCATAAATAAGAGTCTAAATAAGTTGGATAGCCAACAAACTGAAAATAAAGAAAGGTTAGGATCCATAACTGAAAGTTTAGAGTCACTAAAAACTAACAGTGATAATATGGGCACTAAATTAGAAGCTATCGAAGCCGACGGTATAAACATGAATAAGGAACTGAAGGCTGAGATAGAAAAGATGAAAACAGAAAGTGGGGAAACCATTAAACAACAGTGGGAAGTGATGAAAACGGAGACGTTAGAGTCTCTGAAAGCCAACAGTAACGAAAACAATGGAGTACTGAAGGCTGAAATAGAAAAGACAATGGAGATAAAATTTAAAATTCTTGATGAAGGGTTTGACACTAAGTTTAGGGACAAGTTAACGGAGTTAAAAGAGGAAATTACCAGTAAAATTCAGGAGGAAAATGGGGCACTTAAATTAGAATTGCAAAACCAAATAAGAACCTTAGAGGAGAGTACAAAAACATCCCAAACTGAATGTCAAGTAAAATTTGGAAATTTAGAAGATAATTTTAAGGCTATAAAAACTAAGTTAAATAAGATGGAAACAACATGTCAAAAGAATGTAGACGACTGTAAAAACGAACTTGTAACCCAGATCCAAGGTGTGCAGAAAGAATTGGAAGCTCAGATAAAATCTAACAGCGATATTTGTAAGGCATCCCGGGATGAAATAAAACAAAGCGTGAATAAGCTAGGAGATAGATTTGAAGGGGTTGAAGAGAAAGTAGGGACCCTCGAGAACAAAATCGGTGTAGTTCAGACTGAGGTAACTGAGATGAAAAATCAAAATCTAAAGGATGTTAAGGAGATGAAAGATCAAATTGATCATTTTACCGGGCAGGTAGATGAGAATCTGAAGACATACGAAACGAAAATAGATCAAAGATTAGGTGTATACGAGGGGTATCTCCAGAGTGAAAGAAAACAACGAGAGAACGAAAGTAAGGAAAGTACCCATAAAATAAATGAAATAAGTCAGGGTATTATTGAGGTTCAGGAAACTATCGGAACATTAAAGGTTCATGTAGGAAAAACCAATAAGGAAATTAATCAGGTCCAAGATGAAATGATGAAGTTGTATAAGGGTCAAGAGAAGACTGAGGGAAGGCTTGAAGGAATGAAAATAGATATAGTCAAAGGACGAAAAGAAGTGGAGAAGCAAATAAAGGAGATACGAGAGGGCTTGGAGACCATAGGGGACGTTAAGCCAGAAATTATAGACCAACATGCTAAGATCATTAAGAAAGAGGTAGAAGACCAAATAAATGGATTTAGGGATAGCTTCAGGGATGAGAAATTCCAACTCAAAAAGATAGAGGAAGATATTAAAATGAATCAAGAAAGAATTCAGAATGAATTAAGATCCCGATTGGAGAGGACGGAACTTAAGAATAGTCAAATGGAAATCCAACTCATGGCAAATGAAGAAAGTGCCCGAAGAGAAAGGAAGTTAGAATTCGAAAATCAGGAGGAGTTTCCAAAGACAGGATGGGTAGATTCCCGTGAACAAGGCACAGATACGGAGAGGGACTTAGGAGGGGAGAGCCCTTATAAGATCCCAGGATATCCAATGGCGATGTCAACCCCGTACACGAATCAGACAAATGGCCAAATAATAAACATTATTAAATCCAATGAGGATAGACCAGTAAAGTTTACGGATAATAACATGTCTATTACTCCAAAATACTGGCTAAAAGAAGTGGCAGAGTATCAAAATGAAATGAAGGTTCCTCAGGATCGGAGACTGAGAGCTATTGAAAAGCTGTTGGCAGGTGATTGTCTCACCTGGTTCAGAAGCTTCAGATACACTTTTGATACGGTGGAAGGCTTTAGGGAAGCATTTTTAAAGCGATATTGGGCAGCAGATGTCCAAGAAAATTTAAGGCTAGATCTGTACTCTAGGAAGTACAGCACCAATGCACCGACTAAATACTCGGAATTTTTCACCGCTCAGCTGTGTAAATTCCGCGAACTGGATATTGCTCCGGCAGAAAACGACCTGTGTGCCGCCATTGCAAGACAGCTTCCATATGAGATTCAGAGGCTGCTAATCTCATCCAAAGCCAGAAGTGCTGTGGAAGTGGAAAGCGTATTACGTCAGTTAGATATGACGACTTCGCACGTAACACCTCGGCATCAGAGACAAACTGAGCAAGTGCACATGGCCAGCAGTCAGGAAACTGGAGAAAAACCAGCGACCAGGAATCAGTCCACCAGTACGGATACTCAAGGACGAGATCGAGAGTATGGGCACCAGGAGCCTAGAAGGATACAGCCATATTACCGGGGAGGATATCGAGGAAGAAATCCTAGAACGACGGGTTATAGGCAACAGGAAAGCCGACCCTATAACAATAACCAGCAAAGGCCGGACAACAGAAAGAAATGGGAGAATTATCCCAGGAGAAATGTAAGGCCAGACGATAGGGATGATGAATATCGGGCCGAAATAGAAGAAAGATATCAGGAGAGTCTTCGTTATATGAACGAAAGACCAGATGAACCTGATAGGCAAAAAGTCCGTTGGAGTGAGGCATTCAAGAACCGGAAATCACCCGACCGACTAGACGGAGCTCAAAGCTTGGAACTGCAAGCTCAGTTGAAGAATGAGGGAAAAGGGAGCCCTCAGGATAAAAAAAAACTCCAAATTTAAATTGTCAAAAGTGGAAACATACCAGGAGCTGGGAGGAGGTAGAAATTGTAAATTGGATAGCCAGACCAGATGAATTAATTAACGAGGATGTGGAAGGAATCCCACCTGTGAAAAGAGAACTACCTATAATATTGCTTAGGATAGAAGGATTACTGGTCAGAGCCTTGATTGATACTGGATCCACAATAAGCCTAATTACACAAACCCTTTTAAATGAATTGGAAACAAGGGGCCGAGTACTAAAGATTCCCACATCAAGTGTAAAGATTAAGGGAATTATCCCTGAAAAATCTTTGACATGTAAATTTCAGGTATACATTGATTTAATCATGGGTAACGCTGAAATTTCGCAGTGCTTTTTGCTGGTAAATCAATTACCGTATAATGTCATATTAGGTATTGATTTTATCCGTGAGAACAAGGTCATTATAGACCTAGCGCAAAATTGCATTAGAATTCAAAGAGAGGATGTGGGTGAACAAAACATTAACCTACAGGATCAGGAGGCGAAAATAGCAGAACAGGTATGGCATATGGAAGAAGTGATTGAGGAAGATTATAAGGACATAGAAAAGATATTTGAAGTCCTCAACATAGAACTCGAAGACAATGTGGAAAATGAGTTCGAGACAAACCTGTCCGGAAAAGTGGAGGAAGCTAAAGTCAGCCTCGAAATTAAGGAACAGTTAAAGAAATTATTATTGGATTATAGGGACGTATTTGATTCCAAGCCAGGGAAGATTGAAAATTTTAAATACGCGTTCCAAGTCAACGATTGGGCACCGTTCAAACAAAAACCATACCCGGTGGCGGAAAAACATTACCCACAAACCAAGAAAACACTGCAGGAGATGATGAATGCAGGTGTTATAGAAAAGATGGCGACACCATATGTTAGTCCATTAGTGATTGTGAGTAAACCGGATGGCTCAGTAAGGGTGTGTTTAGATGCTAGAAATCTAAATGCAAAAATCATACCAGAAAATGATTCGGCACCACCCATAAAAGAAATACTGAGGAAGTTTAAAGGCAAGAAGATTTTTACGAATATTGACATGACTTCTTCGTATCATCATCTCGAACTGGAAGAGAACCAGCTTGTTAACTGGATTTCAGTTCGATCAACAAACATACTGCTTTAGAAGATGTCCGTTTGGATTAAAGACTGCAGGATCCGCATTAATAAGAGCGCTGGATCGAAACCTGTCAGAGGAAGTGAAAGAGTGCACTATCCGATACGTAGATGACATTTTGCTTACCTCGGAGAACATTGAGGAACATTTAGAAAATTTGAAGAAATTATTAGAAGACCTAAGAAGGGCAAATTTTAAGATAAATTTAAAGAAGTCGAACTTCTGTCAAAGGCAAGTGACATTTTTAGGGCATGTGATTGACAAGGATGGTGTTAAACCAAATCCATGCAAATTGGAATCGATAAGGGATTTTCCAAGGCCTTTGAAAGTGAAGAACGTTCGCCAGTTTTTGGGATTGATTGGGTTCTTCTCAGGACATTGTCCATCATACACCAAAACTGTTGCACCACTACAGGACCTTCTGAAGAAGGGGGGCAAGTGGAAATGGACGGAGGAAGCAGAAAAAGCATTCGTGGAGGCCAAGGAAATGCTCTTAAACTACGTGAAGCTAGGATATCCTGATTTTAATCAGAGATTTATCATTCAGACAGACGCATCCCAGATTGGAATTGGGGCAATGCTATATCAGGAGAACCCGGAAAACCCTGATAAGAAGAACTATCTAGCTTTCACAAGTAGGAGACTGAAACCACACGAGAAAAATTATACGATCAGCGAGATCGAGCTGTTAGCGATATTGCATGCGTTGCAATATTGGCGGAAGATCGTATATGGGTTTCAGGTCATTCTAAGGACGGATCATAAAGCCTTAACCTTTTTGATGAAGACTGATTTATCCAGTCAAAGGTTGATGCGTTGGGCTTTATATATTCAACAATTTGATGTCAAGATAGAGTACTGCCCAGGAAAGGAAAACATAGTTCCAGACTACTTAAGTAGACAGCCAGAGTTCATAGAAGAGGAAGTAATGGCTATAGATTTGGAAGACAGGGATCAGCGTACTCTTAATGAGTTAAGAAGCATTAGTCAAAGACAACGGGAGGATCCATGGATGAACATGCTCATATCATTCCTTGAGGGAAGCTTGATAAGAGGAACACCAGCGTACACGGAAGCTGAGAAGATAGCACAAGACTACACGTTTTATAATGGGTTATTATATAAGTTTGTGGACTCTGACCATACGAAATTAAGGATTGTTGTACCTGCAATTTTTCAGAGGAAAATAGTATGGTTAGCCCATAGATCGTTCGGACATATGGGAGTCGACAAAACAGTCTCGATGCTGAAAGAAGCATTTATATGGCCGAGACTGAGAGAAACTGTAAGGGACACGCTAAAGACATGTGATCTATGTCAAAGGATTAAACCTAATGCATTTTTGATGAGACAGAAGCCTATACCATTGTTGCCCGAAAGGCCCGGCCAAATCATATCTATTGATAATTTTGGACCTTTGCCAAAGGCAAGAAGAGGAAATCGACACATAATGGTGGCTATGGATGTCTTCACTAAAATGGTTGTCCTTGCTCCCATACAGAAGACTAGTACCAAACAGGTGTTAAAACGACTTAAAGAAAAAGTGATACCGATTCTGGGGAAACCTGAGAACTTGTTGTCGGATCACGGCAGTTGTTTCACCAGTGTAGAGTTCAGACGAGAATTAGAAAGACTTGGAATACGTCAAATTTTGTCAAGTATTCGCCATCCTGAGGCAAACCCTGTAGAGAGAGTTATGAGAGAGACGGCCAAGTACTGTAGAATATACTGTGCCGAAGAAAATTGGAAGTGGATAGATATTTTGGATATTATTGAATTTTGTATAAATAATACAATCCATGAATCCACAGGAGAGATACCTATAACGTTACATCGGATTGAGCAACCAGAAAGACCTTGGAATCTGGTAATTCCTAGACCAGCAGACGCTCAGCCGGGAAGAGATGTACGAATTAGGAGAGCCTTTGAGCATTTAAAAGCTCAAGCCGACAGGAGGCAGAGAAGAAATAGGCATAAGAGGTATCATCGACCATTATTAGCAGGAGAAATGGTGTTAGTGAAAAGACCAGCCATTTCGGATCCAGGGAACCGTGTGTACAAGAAGTTCCAGAAAATGTACCACGGACCATATCAGATAATCAGAGATTTGAGGAATAACGCATATAGAATTCGGCACTGTGAAACGGATCACGAAGTGACCATGAATTCAGCAAATTTGAAATTATATTACCCTCCCGAAGAGTTTGATGAAGAAAATGAACAAGCCCTGGTCATGGAAACATTTAGAGATGAATCCGCTTTTGACATAAACAAGAATGAGGAAGAAATAGAAAATAGAGTTCAAGCATTCGAGTGCGAATGCGAATTGGAGAAAGTATATTGGGGAATTAAAGAAATAATTGAATTTATTGAAGAAGAAAATTCCAATTTAAGAAAAGAAAATGATGAAATAAGGAAACGGGTAGGGATAGACCAAACCCGTAAGGGAGAATGAGGTTCTGGGAACGTAAAGTCCAGACAAACAAAGAAAGAAAGAAAGGGTAGGGACAGAGCATACCCGACCTACACAATTACCGGATACGACTTAAAAGAAGTAAAAACAACAGTAAATACGGATGACGTTATGATGGATTCGACGATAAAGAAATACAAATTAAATTGAAATAAATTTCCTCAAAATTTTCGAAAATTTATTTACCTAAGGAGGGGAGAGATGAACCCATGGGCCATAGGGTCCATGACAGTCGAATCCATGTCCTTAAGGAAGAAATGAAAGAAACGTATAGTTTCTTAAAGGAACGGAGAGAGATTTTAAGCCAGGAATATAGCTTAACATTGTGCAAGCGACTAGGGACAGATGTTCCTTAGATGAGATCACCCCACTCGACATTTCAGAGAGGGCTGGTCACGAGTATTAATAACTGAGTGGAAATTTCCACCGTGATAGAAAGAGAAGCCTGAATCGGAATTCAAGCTGACGTTGCTGGATTTTGACAACGCCGCATATGCACCAGAAGAGGAATAATTAAAATTAACACGTTTACGAGCATAATAATGAGTAAACAAGCACAGTACAGTGAATCATTTTGAATGAGAGATTTTTTAGTATAGAGAAACCATGTAATAATTGTGCAGAAATAAACTGCCGACGTAAGACGACGTCATAGGGGAATTACCTAAGCCTCTGTGGAGGGGAGAGAGCAAAAAGAATGCAACACCCACACAATTGAGGACGAGAAATTAATTAATATCTCCAAATTGCACGATCGATTCTTAGGTGCAATAAGATCATTTGACATTGAGAAGACGAGCTTTCGGAAGGTATAATTTTTATATTTGTGGCACCATTATTTTAGAAGTTGACCACAGAAAAGGCTTGAGTCTTATTTTTTTGTAGTAAAACAGTATAAAGCTTCGGGCGTTTCCAAGCCAATCATGCAGTATTCAGACAGCCAGAGGGCACGTCACTGTGTCACATCGCATGCAGTCCTACGAGCATTCCGTGAGGGGAAGTGCTGCTCCACGACGTAGAAGTAATCATTCCGACAGTCCGTGAGGGGACGTAACTCTGCGTTACATCGATAACAGCTACCAGTACTCCTTGAGGGGAGAAACGCTGTTTTACACCGCCGAAGCAAGATCTGATAGCCACAGGCGTCACAGTAGTAACGACTTGCTTGCCTCCATAAGGAGCAGCCAAGACGAAATTTTAAAGTATCGCCGTAGTGAAATATTAGGAAAATCCTAATTATAGGATTTAGGCCCGACTGTATACAAGTTAAAGTGAAAATTCGCAAGATATAGTCAGAGTAGGCTGCGAACGTCGGACTTAAAGGCGATAGGTCGTTAAATGTACGAACGAATAGATCATAACGTACGGAAGTATCGTACCAGACAGATAAACTGTTATTTAAATTGAAGAAACCTAACAAGGAAGAACAGAATAAGGTTCGAACGTAGGAGTGTTGAAACAGTTCAAATAAAGAAGATAGGAGATTATAAACATTAACTCCAGAAAGCAGGCGAACAATTCTAATAGTACTAGAATCGAGAAGTGCTAGCTGCTATAAACTGAATCTATAGGTCTTAGAGGAGACCTCGATCCATATAGACTTTCGTTAGGATCGATAGACAGATCTACAGACAAGCCGTTCAAGCTAGATAAATAGCCGGTTATCCAGGATAGGAATAGCAGAATTGAACTCCAGGGAACAGTAGATGTTTCGGGACTTTCGCATTCTTCAGAATAGGAAGCCGACATCGGATAAATTCCACCCTTGGAAACGGGAATTTAAGAAGATCACGTGTGAAAGGCTCAGAAATACGGCCTAGTGATCGAGTAATTGTGAAGTGTAAAATAATCAAGATAGTGTGTTAAATAATATTTTTAGTGTT
The DNA here is from genome assembly GCA_946902985.2 of Meconema thalassinum. Taxonomy (NCBI): domain Eukaryota; kingdom Metazoa; phylum Arthropoda; class Insecta; order Orthoptera; family Tettigoniidae; genus Meconema; species Meconema thalassinum. The sequence continues at coordinate 143,706,544 of OX336390.1, forward strand.
TATTATGTGTTCAAAAGGGACACATCAGAATATAAAAATGTCGTCAATATTAAGTGTTTTAGATATATGTTTATTTGTGTTTCTACGTAAGATGAATACCTTCAATATGGTGTAAAAAGTTCAAAGTGGGCCCAAAAATGAAACACCGCACCAGATTTAAGATCAGGGATGATCTGGAAAATATGTGAGTACAAAATTCATTTTTATTTTGGTGTCAGAAATTGATTGTGTACAAAACCCACCGGAGTTTTGGAGTGAAAGGGATGTGTTTTAATGCTGAATAATCAAGAACACGGTCTGAACAATAATAAAATAATAATTATGTAAAGAATAAATCCCGTAGAGGAAATAGGTGAATAAAGGGTTAATGTATTTAACAAATGTCATAAGAGCAAGCGAAATATCATTTAATTATCATGAAAGACATTGAAATAAAGTAAAGTTGAGATATGAAAGAAATAGCTTTTGAGCTTGTATAAAGAATAAAGATAATAATAATAATTAAATATGGAAATGTTAAATAAAAATCAAATAAATTGATATGAACATAAAAACGTTAAGCCTTAACGTATGTGTAAAAGATGAGGTTCAATGGAATATTTTAAAACAGGGAGCGATTTATCGACCACGGAAAGATTAATATGTGAATAAAAATAATATGAATTGTTACTAAAGAGATTTTATCAGTTCTTGGGAAGACATTTTCGGCTTAAAATAATGCATAGCGCATAATGAGCGCAAATATAATATTAAAGTGTCACGCTAGGAACGCGTAGTGGTTAAATACTTGGTACATTACTTATGGAGGGTAGTTGATTGCAGTGAATTGATAATTGTGTAAGTCCTCTATTAGTGACATAGTATCACGAGGCATTGTGTATGTATTTAAAAAGGGAGCTAATATATGGTATTATTGAGCGTATGTCATATGGGCCACGGCCGACTCTAAATCGCATTTTGTATAAGTCCTCTGTAGGGATTGGTTCCCGAGGCACCTGAAGAGATTCGAATGCAGGATCTTCTTATGATAAAAGCCCCTGTAATTCTCCGTCGTCGTATGTGTATTTAATCTTCCCAATCAATGAGGACCCTCTCATAATTAATAAATGCCAAGGATACGGAAATGGTCTTTGAACCAAAGAATAGTTGTTTAAATGTTACGGTACAGTAAAGCCCGGTCTCCCCAGAACTGGATAGAATGAGAAGGTTTGTTTTGAAAGCCTTGGGAATAAGCTAATAATGTTGGGGCAGACGGGATGTCGCCGCCACCCTAACGGGTCATAAATCGCACCCCATGTAGTAGAGACTAGCTCTTTTAAAGCGAGGGGGAACAGAGACCGTCTCGTAAGCTGTTAGAAAGAGAAATGAATACACCAGGAGTGTTTAAAGTTGTTAACGACCCGGGCGTTGAACCGAGGTCCTTAAAGATGGATATTTCGTTTGCCGGTTCAGATCGTAGTTTCTTATATGATAATGGTCTATTAAGACATAAGAGATAAATAACAATCCCTATGGTAATAATGTAAGGACGTGGGATTCCACGAGTTGATTGAAGGCAACTGAGTTCGGGAGTAACTATAGTTTTTTGACTGTGTCAAGTACCTTCACGCTCTGGAGTACACAATTTATTTTCTGATTACCTTAATATATTTGTGAAATAAAGAGAGATGATAACAACTGAATGTGTGGACATGCCCAAAATATTGAATTAGATAATTCACATAGATTTTAAATATAATTATATATTTGTTTTTTTGAGAAATAAGAGAATATAAAAGCTAGTGTTCGAGGTGTACAAGAATGACACCATAATAATGTAAATGCATGGAGCCAAAGAGCTCGGAGTTATGTAAACTAAATGTTAGTGCTTTATGGAAGTGAGATTAAATAAGAATTGTTGGTTTATGTGGAAACCACAGGTTTTGAATACAATATTTGTTTATTTTATTTTGTGATCCCTTGTTCATTTGGAACAAGCAGTTGATATTTGGGTCAGTAATTAAATTGTTTAAATGTTTGTAGCGCCATTATTTTATTAATTAAATGTGTTTAAATAGGAGTTGATTTTGTTGTTATTTTTGCAAGTGTATCCTCTAATTAATCCAAATATGTGGGTCACAGAGTGGGGGAACTTACCGCTGCCCCGAAATCCCGAATTGAGCTACGCTGGTATACTGTGATTGGCATATTTCTTGCTAAATGGGCACAATACCATGGTTCTCGGTAGCTATGGTGGCTAAATCATGAGTAGCGTCAACGAAGTCCCATTGTAGTAGGTTCGAATCTTGAACTAGTACTTTCTTTTTTGCTTAATGTCGTTTATTGTGGATGTATTATGGACGCATATCTATCTGTTCCAACGAGTGATTTTTTATTTGGTCCTCAAAAGGACCGTACTTATCCGATGGTACGCAGCCAGATTGGACGACGGCATAATGATCTGTAGAACGAAAGCAAGGTATCCTGTATATTCAAGGTAGCAAGTGTTCGAAATTTTGACCACCTTTGTTTAAAGGAAAACTTCGACTCACTCAGACGACCCACATAACAAATAAATAAATACATCAGACCGAAACTATAATTTATTTCAACGGCGTCTGTGCGAAAAGCGCTTGCTATACACTTACAGTAATATTTAGTTAGTGAGGTTTTAAGGGGCGGAACTACGAGGTCATCTGCCCCAAACCTATAGTAAATACAGATAATTATGACATTATTGGTTTTACGTCCCTTTTAACTGCTCTGGCTTTTAGATACGCCGGGGTGCTGGACTTTTGCTCGGAAGGGGATCTTCAACGTGCCAGTAAATCTACTGACACGGCTCCCTCGCATATGCGCACCCTCAAATGCCAGCTGACTGCGCCAGGATATGAACCTGCAACCTTAGGCACAGCAAGCGAGAACGTTACCGCTGAGCCTCGCAGCAAGCCAGTAATTACAGAACGTGTCATGTTATTATAAATATTGAACTATTAAAATTCTAATTATCACGAATAGAGTCGCCTCCGTTGCGTAGTAGTCAGCGTGATTAGCTGCCACCCCGGACGTCCTGGGTTCGATTCCGGCTCTGCCACGAAATTTGAAAAGTGGTATGAGGACTGGGACGGGGTCTACTCAGCCTCGGGTGGTCCAATGAGTACAGGGAGTTCGATTCCCACCTCAGCCATCCTCAAAGTGGTTTTCCTTGATTTTCCACTTCGCCTTCGGGCAAATGCCGGGATGTTACCTACCGTACGGCCAGGGCCGCCTCCTTCCCTCTTCCTTGCCTATCCCTCCCGATCTTTCCCTCCCTTCCCATCCCTCAAGAGGACCCTGTTCGCTTTGCAGGTGAGGCCGCCTGGGCGAGGTGCTGATTCCACCTCCCCAGTTGTATCCCCAGACGAGATGTTTCAAGCTCCATGTCACTGCCCGTAGAGGCGGTAATGATGGGATCCCTCGCTGAGTCCGTGGGAAAACCTAACCTGGAGGGTAAAATCGTCTAAAAAAATATTAATTATAACGAATAGTGTCGCCTCCGTAGCGTAGCGGTCAGCATGGTTAGCTGCAGCCCCGGAGGTCCTGGGTTCGATTCCCGGCTCTGCCACGAAATTTGAAAAGTGGTATGAGGACTGGAACGGGGTCTACTCAGCCTCGGGTGTTCCAAATGAGTAGAGGGTGTTCGATTCCCATCTCAGCCGTCCCCGAAGTGGTTTTCCGTGGTTTCACACTTCGTCTTCGGGCAAATGCCGGGATGGTACTGTCCCCGTTTACCCGGATAGTAGGCTGTCAGATATCCGCCCCCTCAATCGGATTGCCAACAATCAATCGCACCAGCTCAGCTACATCAATGAAAATGGCACTGACAGATACTACCGAGGTTTGAACACAGAAGTTACCAAGAAAAATTATTGTGGAACACACCAAAATAGACGGGGTTACATACTTACTTTTACTTACCTCTTATAAATATCTCGGGGATTGGGTTGACAACAGGATCATTAAAGTATGCTCTCACAATAATCTTGACCATGACATTTAAAAATGAACCAGACCGAAGACGAGAACTTTGAACTGTACAAAAGCTTTATTTTCAAATAAAGAGTATGATTTTCACAACTCAACACAATAAACGTGGCTATCAGTAGCCCATGTCAATCTGACTACGTCCTCCTAAAGGACTTGCAAATTTATCAAACAGTATGTTAGCTCCCTTGAGCTCAAAATAACGTAACATTTTAATACACATTTGGATTGGATGAGGAAGTCAGGGAACGACATATATAGAGCATTTGGTTTCCTTTTAATAAACATTGCACTTGTATAAATAGGCACAAGGCCGGAGTATCGACCTCGCCTGCTTGTAACCAGATGTCTGGCCGGCTGGTCTACTCTTTAACCTGGCTCACACCTGTCGAATGGAGCGCACTCCTCCCCACACTTGCGTAAGAATACAGCTCCTTTTAAAGCTTTAAATGTCTACAAGACAACTCATACATATTGACGCAAATCTTTCAAATGTTTAACTTCCATCCCACTGGATTATTTTAACATTACTTAAACTTGTTAAGTTATCATCCAAATGTTTAATCAGCATAGTTTAGAGTATCAAACACACTCTTAAATGTTTATAACAAAATCACATAAATTATTTATAACAATTAGAAATTGTTTATAATATTGTCGAAAATAATTACAAAAATTTTTAAACACGCCTTTAACATTACTTTCGTTCCACATTATTGTCAAAGATATTTACATTTATTATTTACAATATCAACATTTAAATTATTTAAATTATTAATTTAAGAAATACATTGAACCACATGTTTTATCCGTTTGGTAAATTCATAATCGTGTTTAATATAATCGACCAATGAAGGTTAGTTATACATGTACATGTCACAATCTGCTTTAATAAAGGTTGTAATAATTTTAATTATTTGTGACGGCAATCTTCATTCAAAATCTTATCTCAAATTCTTTCAAACTCTTGTTAATTATAACAGTAAATTCACTTGATTAATTTTCAACGAACTATGACAATACACTCTAGCGGAAAATCCTTCGCTTACAAAATAATGCATAAACTGCATTCAAAATAGCCCAAAATTCATCATATATTAATCTATATGGCATTAAAACTTCCACCGAACTTACAAAACTTCCACAAATAATTCTTTATCATTATTAACTACTGTGGGAATCTCCTTCATTTATTTAAGGGCATTATACGTCAGCGACTTTCAACATGTCCGCTGCACTATCGATTATACATTCATAGTTCCACTCAAAAATTCATATATCAATAATTGTTTCAAAACTGTTGTCATTTAAACTTCGTGGATATCATTCATGAATCGAAATGAAATAAAAATTTGCCAATCACAAACAAATTTAATAGTGAATACGCTTATATACGCCTGTCTGGTCTATCAAAATTTAAGATTAACATCTTCAAAGAATTGTAGTATTAAAATACTATCATCAAATAAATGTGACTAAAACTTCAAAGTAGTCGAATATAATCCAATTAGACTGGGGAATGCAAACATCATTATATAAATCTCTATATGAAAAAAAAAAAACTAACACAAGTTTCACGAATTTAATGCATTCAATAATTCATAATTAATGTTCATCTTTCACAAAATTGCCTAAGATGCAATGGTCGTTCATAATCGACGATAAATGTCTGTGTTGCAATCAATTCAAATAACGACTAGTATTTCCAAGATCGTCGACAACGTACTGGATTTTAACGCTCTAAAATCATTTAAATGTTCTTCCTTCTTGATGATGACAGAAAATTGTTCAAAGTAATTAAACTGGGGTAGAATTACTTTAATAAAGTGACACGCTGTCTGAATTTAAATCTGCCATAAAAATCATTAACTTACAGTCAAATCGAGACTACAAAAATAAGCAAATTACTGAAAAATCTAAATATCAGTCTCAACTGATTCAAAATCATTTAACTATGCCCATGACATAACAATGTCTTAATAAAAACGTCGAAAAAGGCATAACTCATCAAGGTGTACTGAGAATAGGAATCTCAAACAAGAATATCGGGCAAAAATACATAAGGACAAAAATATGGGAAAATGGTTGCTCAAACATTGCTAAGAAACTCAAATACAATAAACGTTCACGACTACCTTATCTGCCGATTGACGTTCCAGAGGAAAATTCCCCAAAGAAGACTGTTGATGGATCCATTTCACCAAGTTAAAGCTGAGCTCCATCCTCGAAACCTGAAACAGCACCATCGAAGAATCGAACTGCTTCACGAAGACGAACGACATCCTTCCGGCAATAATCTTCTTTGTGAGTCGGGACAACCCTGACCTCTCTTGAAAAATCCCTGAAGTTCCAGTTGACAATCGCCATGAAGTTTTTGTATAAATTTCCGAAGAAATATTCATATTCAGGAAGTATGAAATCATTTCTATGGCTGTTTGATAGTATTCAGCCTTTACTCACGAAACATGGGTGTTGGTTATGTGGAGAACAGCCCAGATTCATCAACATAAACGGGAGGACAGCATCAGGCTTAAGGCCTGGACAAAATAACTTCCTTGAGAGAAGATTAGACTGAAAGGATTGGGCTAAGGAAATGCGGCCTGGTTCTTTCAATACTAGACTGAACATTGAGAGTAAATACAATACTTTTATTTTTAGGGTGAAACTTGCAAACACATTAATAAAGCCTTAATTAAAAAATTAGTTATGCTGGCCCGCCTGGGGCAGTTTCAAAGGTTCATTAATTTTAATTAGGTTGGCCCAGCCATGGGCTATTACTCAAAAGTTCATTCTGCTTGATGCACACACAAATTTAATATTCTTGCACTTGCTAGCAAACACTTAAAACGAAGATGATTAAGATAATAATAAAAAAGGCACAAACTTATCTTTAGTGGCGATGACTAGAAGCATGCTGACGGAGACTGCCGTGGCCAACACTAGATTTTTTGGTAGTAGAATTTGAAATGTCCAGCATCAGGAAAATAACTTCGCCAGGGCGACCAGCGCTGTACATTGGCTAACATCGTTAGGTTTTGATGCTATTTCTTGAATGCCAAATAACATGGCATTTAGAACTGCGATTTGATGCAGCTTCTTGCGGTTTGGAGTAAAAACGTAGAATGCACTTTCTCAGTGCTGAAGCTCTCTGCTGTTGCGTTTCCTGGTAGTTTCACTCATAAATGCAGATTAGGCCTGAAGTTTAGAAGGCCCCGGAGAAGGGCGGAAGGCACGAATGCCTCTCGCTAGTTGAAGAAGACCGTAGAAGGTTTGAAGAAGGAATGCTGATGGAGAGCAAAACGCCGCCACTTAAATAATAACATCATGGAAACGTCTGGAATCCAAGCTGGCGGGCGATGATTGGCCAGGGCAAGCTGTGACGTCAGTCATACAGGAAGGCAGCAAGCAAGTCGACACCCTTTTCAGTATGCGATCGTAAGCTGGAGGCGCATGACCAATTAACACGCTGAGGTAAGAGTCTTAGATATATATAGAGAGAGAGATTAAACACTAGTAATAAACATTATAATGTTAACAGAAATGAATAAGTACATATGTTTTCGTTCGGTGGTCTCAAAAGCATTTAACTGACAAATGCGGCACAAAAGAAAAACGCACTATAAACATCACGAAAGTGATCAGGTGTAGATGGTTATTTACCACATGTTCGCTTGTATGGAATAGCAATTAGCGAAGTTCCATGTTGCTATTTTACTCCGTTGAAATATGTCCCAATTGCATAAAGTCCTTTAGCCTTCCATTTGCTCTTCGGTTGTAGTATTAGAAGAACAAACTGCCTTATTAAATTGCTCCATTATACTGCAGTGTTGTGTCACAAAAGCAATCTGAAGTCACCCTATTTCACTAGCCCTGTCAGCCGTAGCGTAGAGTCTGGCTATACAAAGTGTTTCTCCTGTGGCGAGAAAATCACTTTTGTCAGTCGTCTAATATTGTCAATAACTTCCAAAATACTTCTTCGAAATTGTTCAGCTTTTCTACAGTCCTTACTGTAGCAATGCACAAGAGAATTAGCTTATAGGCGACCGCTAACTGTTCACAGCTAATCTTGTAGAAGCGTTATAAGTGTCGTTTCAACTTCACCTAGATTTACTTCACAGTAAACCTGCACTGCTCGTAAGTTCGACTAGTGGCTTCGCCACGCGTTACAAAGACGACTTTTTCACTAATAGTCTCACTCGACGTTTCACTGAAATGACTATTTGAGATCTGACGATAGATTTATAATCTGAGAGAATGAGGCTCCTCTCTTCTGCGCAAGGCCTTTTATGAACTTCATGAGGGGCGTATCTATCCCTTCCATCGCGTGTTACTACGTCATCGCTAGAAGTTCCAACTTCGTCAATACATGACGGATTTTCATAATTCAAAAACTGAAAATAAATTTCACCAAAATTACAGAACAATGCCTCTACTGCAAATGGATTTCCACAATTCTGCATTCCAAAAAGTAATAAAAATACCATAGTTTCAGTAATCTCCGTCTTCCTTTAGACTATCGTTCATTGGTTTAAGTCTCCCCTCCAATAGCATAATTTCTTCCTCAGCAGAATTCCACGTTTCTCGCGACTGCGTCGTAGATCTCGGATCCTTCTCGAATAAATTGCTGACGTCACTGAGAATCTCAGCTCAAGTAGCCTGCTGGCCTAGCGTCTGCGTCATCCGTGCTTACGTCATGACTACCCACGTCATAACTATGACAGCCATAACTTTCGCTATAATTTCCAAAATAGCTACCGTGGTCTCTATATAATTCAATTACGGGGGCAGTACCTTCTTCAAGGCCACGGCCGCCTCCTTCCCCCTTCCTTGCCTATCCATCCTGACCATCCATTACCTTCCCTCATGAAGCCCCTGTTCGCTTCGCAGGTGAGGCCGCCTGGGCGATATGCCAATCCCACCTCGCCAGTTGTATCCCTTCCGATTCGATGTTCCCAGCTCTAGGACACTGCCCGTAGCGGCTTTAGTGGTGAGTTCCCTCGCTGAGTCCGTGGGTCTCACCAACCTTGAGGGTAAACGACTAAAAAAACAAAAAACGAATAGTATCCATCCATGGTTTAGAACAGTTTTTTTTAAATTTTATTTAGTCAATTTACCCTCTAGGTTGGTGGTTCCCACGGACTCAGCGAGGGAACTCACCACTACCGCCTCGATTGGCAGTGCCCTGGAGCTTGGAACATCTGGTCGGGAGGGATACAACTGGGGAGGTGTGATCAACACTTCGCCCAGGCGGCCTCACCTGCAAAGCGAACAGGGGCGTCATGAGGGATGGGAAGGGATGGAAGATTGGGATGGATAGGCTAGGAAGAGGGAAGGTGGTGGCCGTGGCCTTACAGTAGGTACCATCCCGGCATTTGCCCGAAGACGAAGTGGAAAACCACGGAAAACCACTTCGAGGATGGCTGAGGTGGGATCGAACCCCCTCTACTCATTTGGGCCACCCGAGGCTGAGTAGACCCCGTTCCAGTCCTCATACCACTTTTCAAATTTCGTGGCGGAGCCGTGAATCGAACCCAGGACCACTGGGGCGGAAGCTAACCATGCTGACCGCTACGCTACGGAGGCGACATGGTTTAGAACAGTATTTAGGGAAAATAACCATTTAAATGAGACAAGAAAATAACTTTCCCTATCGTCTTCGTAGATAATGTGAACAAAACCAAGCTGAAATCTTGCTGTACGAGGTAGGGAGGGTATAATAAAATAGTTAAAAAGAATTTAAAAAATCTGCCGTTGGATGGTCTTGAACCCGGGATCTTCGAAAGAGCGAGTGGGCGCAATAACACTCGCACACATTTCCAACAAATTCTGGAGGTTTTCGTTGCGCTTCTTATTAACGCGTATGGTAAAATATTCAATTATTACAGTTAGATCTTAAATATTGATTGGAATGCATTCGTTCAGTACCTGGCAGGTTTTCTAATTTACTTAAAGCAATTTTCGCGACCGCTTTGCGTTAATAATGGGAAAGAACAGCAACTAATGCCCTCAAACGACAGCCCTTCGGTTTTATTTCATACAACTTAGCGTACAAAATGCTAGCGTGTGATACACTTCGGTCATACAAGCAGGTGTACTGACGAAGAGAACAGAATCATACAGGATTTTGTACCAGCGATCACACCAGCTTCCTTGCCAGCGAGTGTCGTGTGATACGGGCCTAAAGATATGCTAAGACTTTTTGTTAAAATTTAATAACAAAACAAGATGTTCGGTAAAGAACGTATAGCCTACTTTCTCCTAAATACATGGGTATGGTTATAACCCTTTGTCCTTTTCAAGGAGTATAATTGAATGCTGGTTGTAGTAGCTTCCTGAAATACAACGTGCTTTACGGATATTATACATGAATATGATGTGCCATTTGCTAGTGCTACGTCTGTAAAAAAAATCATTCAATTCGATTTCACCGTGTTTGAATTGATAGGGGGAATCGATTGGCACACAAACATGGCCGCTATCTGCACATTATTGGTCTGATGACCTTGTAGTGTGGTCAACAGATTCTCTATACATAAAGGTATGTCGTTCCAAAATTTGGTAGGGAGCAGATTATTAGGTTGGTCATAATTTGATTCATGCTTTTAACATTAGGATGGCCGCCATTACGTTTTCGTCAATATGGCGGCAATATAAAACATGACACTGGAGTGCCCTTTGCTAGTGCTACCTCTGTACCAAATTTCGTTCAATTCGGTTACACCGTGTTTAAATGATAGGGGGAATCAATTTGCACACATACATGACCGCCATCTGCAAACTAATGGGCTGATGACCTTGTAGTTCAGTCAAACGATGCTCGCCATACAAGTATACGTTGTTGCAAAATTTGGTAGAGATAGGATGATTAAGTTCGTCGTAATTTGATTTAAGCTTTGAACATTTGGGTGGCCACCATTACGTTTCCGTCAAGATGGTGGCGATATATAACATGACACTGAGGTGTTCTACGCTAGTGCTACCTCTGTACCAAATTTCGTTCAATTCCGTTTCACCGTGTTTGAATTGATAGGGGGAATCGATTTGCATACATAATTGGCTGCCATATGCAAACTGTTGGGCTGATGATCTTGTAGTTTGGTCAAAATATGCTTCCCACATAAAGGTATGTTGTTGCAAGATTTGGTAGAGATCAGATTTTTAGGTTGGTCGTAATTTGATTCAAGCTCTTAACAATAGGATGGCCGCCATTACGTTTTGGTCAAGATGGCGGCGATATAAAACATTACACTCAGGTGTCCTTTACTTGTGCTACCTCTGTACCAAATATCGTTCAATTCGGTATCACCGTGTTTGTATTGATAGGGGGAATCGATTTGCACACATACATGGCCGCCATCTGCAAACTATTGGTCTGATTACCTTGTAATGTAGTCAAATATAAATATATATTGTTGCAAAATTTGATAGAGATCGGATGATTAGGTTATTCGTAATTTGATTTAAGCATTGAACATTTGGGTGGCCGCCATTACGTTTCCGTCAAGATGGCTGCGATATAAAACATGACACAGAGGTGCCCTTTGCTAGTTCTACCTCTGTACCAAATTTCGTTCAATTCGGTTTCACCGTGTTCGAATTGATAGGGTGGGGGGGGGGGAGGGAGGGGCAGACATTCAGAGTACACACACTCACCCACAGACAGACACACGATTTTTTGCTAATAATACAATGGGAATTTCTACGGAATACGTATACTTCGATGCAAGCAATGGCGATCAGAATATCCTTCGATATGTTGTTGTTTTGTGTCATTTGAGGGCCTAGAACATTTAGCCATGTTTACTTGGGTGTGTGTGTGTGTAGAATTTGTCTGATAACCTGAGTTATTGCGGGCTTGTAATGATGTGTGTATTTGCAATTCAGGATTGGGAAGGAGGCGGCCGTGGCCTTAAGATAGAATCCGTCCTGGAATTTGGAAACCACGGAAAACCATTTCCAGTGTGGCTGAGGTGGGAATCGAACCCACTTCTTCTCATATTTGCTCCACGAGGCTATGTGTACCCAATTTCAGCCCTCAGACAAGTATTACATTTCTTGGCAGAGCTGGGAATCGAACCCGGACTTCCGGAGCAACACTTCGAGATGTTATGTTAATATTCATGCCAGTTTTTAAATTTTCTGCCATAACAGGTCACGTGGCATAACGTACCAATTCGATCGTGTTCTCTTTATAACTCATCAAAATTCAACGAACTCTTCACAAAAATTCGTTGTAAGGCAATAAATGTGGCAATGTAGTTACATCCCGACTAAAATGGAATGTGGGCTTTCATTCAAAAAAGTATGCTTACTACTGGATTCGAAGCAGCCTTCTACCCGCTCGCGCCCAGCGCCTATGGTCAGACTTTAAACCTCGCAGCCACCAACACATGGGACGTACCACACGCTAAACGTGCTGTAGTTACTGTAGCCGTCCCACCTCAAACGTTTAAGTCCATCTCAAAGTCTTCAATCACGGTTTGTGGTGTTGATTTAACTTTCGACTATTACAGATCACGTGGCGTAAGCTATTAATTCGATCGTATTACGTGTATGTGTGTTATTTCAAGGAGCAGAAAGTCATATGTTAGTAGAATGGGCCGTAGTATTTGGCGGGGAAAAGTTTAAGGTCGGTTTTTCTTTGCTAGACCCAAGACCCAATTACATTGCTGTCACACAGTCAGAGCGCAGAGCAATATCGACCATCGGGAGAAATGCTATGTTAGTTGGGTTTCATAAAACTAAATAATAAGGGGCGAGTGGACCACACTGTATATAACAATCCAAAATGGAGAGCATCCGAAATATTTTGACGTTCTCAATATCTACGTATCTTTTACAGCAATCAAACTGTTTTTTTAATGTTCATAGAGGCTATGAAATTAAGTTTGCCTATATGACTTTCAGTATTATGGTGAGCACAAATCCAACATGGCGGGGACGGAAGTTCAAACATTTAAATGGACGTTTCTCGTGATTTTACCATCTGAGTGCAGTGAAACACTACACGTTAAATGCTTATACAAATATTAATCCACTGGCATCTAATTTATTTCAATTGTTTTCATAACCACAAGATGGCAGCTGTGCGAAATTTTAAAATCTCGTTTTTAGCCTATTTTCAATTTTGAAAAAAATAGGCTTAAGAGATATCCTTTTGTCCGTGTGTGTGTGCGTGTGTGTGTGATTCGTGTGTGTGTGTGTGTGTCCCCCTAATACAATCTAAACGGCTGGAGAGATTTGAATGAAACTCGGTAAGTTCATAGCTCTATTCTGGGTGACCTCGACCGTGCCCTTCAAATTTTGTTACGTCTCACCAATCCAACATGGCGGCTGTGCGAAATATTTCACCAGCATTCAATATCTCCGAAACTATTACCGATATCGCCCTGGAATTTTGTATGGTGATAAAGGGAACTACTAGAAATTCACTTATGTGACCTTTGAAAACCTGGTAACTACAAAACCAACATGGCGGCCAAGTGAATTTGCGACTTTTAAATGGACGTTTCTCGCGATTTAACCAACCAAACTAATGAAACTCGGCACAGTATATGTTTATATACATTGTAATACACCGACATCTAACTTCGTTCAATTGTTTACATAACCTCAAAATGATGGCTGTGCGAAATATTTCACAGGCATTCAATATCTCCGAAACTATTTCCGATATCACCGTGAAATATTGTACGGTGATAAAGGGCACTACTACAAGTTTATCTATGTAACTTTGAAAAACCTCTAAAGTGCATAACGAACATGGCGGCCTAGCGAAGTTGAAACATTTTAATAGACTTTTCTGGTGATTTAACCATCTGAGCGCAGTGAAATGTCGTACAGTAAATGATTATACATATTATAATGCACTGGCATTTAATTTAGTTCAATTGCTTACATAACCTCAAGATGGAGGCTGTGGGAAATTTTAAAATTAAGTTTTTTTTATTGTGTTGTTATCATGCGATCGAAGTGAAAGTTTGAATAATTAATGGACGTTTGGACGTTTCTAGCAATTTAACCATCTGAGTGCAGTGAAACGTTGCACGTTAATGCTTATACAAATGTTAATCCACTGGTATATAATTTATTTCAATTGTTATCGTGACCACAAGATGGCAGCTGTGCGAAATTTTAAAATCTCGTTTTTACTTCTTGTGTCCTAATCATGCGATTGAAGTCTGAAAACCAGACGTACACAATAATCGTCATGTAATAGTACATAAATAAAAATCCAACCTGGCTACCATCTGCAATATTTAGTCGGTTTTCAGTATCTACGAATCTAACATAGCAATCAAACTGAAATTTTGTATGTTGATAGAGGCAATTGATATGAGTAGGATATATGAAAATAGGCTGTATAGTTCTTCACGGAACTACTTGTTACTTCTTGTGTCATAATCATGCGATTGACGTCTGAATACCACACGTACACAATAACCTTCATGTAATAGTACATACATAAAAATCCAACCTGGCGGCCATCTGAAATATTTAGACGGTTCTTAATATCACTACAATCAAACTGAAATTTTGTATGTTGATAGAGGCAATTAACATGAGTAGGATATATGGAAATAGGCTGTATAGTTCTTCACGGAACTACTTGTTATAAGACCACATTACTTCGTATATTATCCAATCCTACTTTTTTTTATTTCTTTGTTACCGCCTTCTCCACAACAATCTCCTACGTACTCCTTTTCATATCTTCCTCTCTGCCTTCTAAAGATATGACACCACCCTAGTGTTGGATCCCCTTCTCCTTGACTCCACAGATATGCACTCACAAACACCTAGTTCAATATTTCAACACCTGAGCGATCTTATGATAAAAATGTCACAATGTATCTCTTATATATAATCCAAAATTGACTCATCATCGCAGCGCTGAAACCACAAAACCTAGAAAGCTGAAAATTTGCATGTTGGTTGATCCTAGGTTGTAGGGGCTCACTAAGGAACGGTTTTTGAAAATTCAATTTATATGTGAGTTTTTCCGGCCCTTTGGCACTGAGCAGGGACAAACGATACAAAGATCGATTTAGCTCATTTTAAGCCGCCAGATACGAGAAACAATACTCGGATTGTCCTGTAGGGACCCCGAAACACACTTTTAAGGTCCTAAAATGAATGGTCTCGGAGATATTCCCCCAAAACTGTTTTCCCTCTGAGGAACAGATCAACGGTACTATGGCAACCGCTGCAATTTCGCAGAACTGGAATAGTTTTCTGCCAATATCTCGAAAACCGTTTGTTTTAGGGCCTTAAAACGCGGGGTTCGGGTTCCAAACCACGAGCATTGCTCCTCGCATTGATACGCGTAAAACGAGATATCGCCCATATTTCTAAGAGCAAATCGACTTCGGCAAAGCTCATCTCTTATATATAATCCAAAATTGACTCATCATCGCAGCGCTGTAACCACTAGACCTAGAAAGCTGAAATTTTGCATGTTGGTTGATCCTAGGTTGTAGGGGCTCACTAAGAAACGTTTTTTTGAAAATTCAATTTGTAAGTGAGTTTTTTCGGCCCTTTGGCACTGAGCATCGACAAACGGTACAAAGATCAGATTTAGCTTATTTTAAGCCGCCAGATACGAGAAACAATTCTCGGAAGTCCTGTAGGGACCCTAAGTGTCCTTGAATGGTACATAACTCTATGGCCTATACATATAACAATCCTAAATGGCAAGCTTCCGTAATATTTAGACGGTTCTCAATATCTATGAATCTTTTACAGCAACCAAACTGAAATTTTTATGTTCATAGAGACTATGAACATATGTTCACCTATAAGACTTTCAGTAACCTGGTGAGCACGAATCCAACATGGCGGCGACGCGAAGTATAAATATTTAAATGGACGTTTCTCGCGAATTAACTATCCGAGTGCCGTGAAACGTTGCACGTTAAATGCTTACACAAATGTTGATCCACTGGCATCTAATTTAATTCAATTGTTTGCATAATCACAAGATGGCTGCTGTGCGTAATTTTAAAATCATGTTTTTACTTCTTGTGTTCTAATCATGCGATTGAAGTTTGAATACCACACGTACACAATAATCTTAATATAATAGTACAAAAATAAAAATCCAACCTGGCGACCATCTGAAATATTTAGACGGTTCTCAATATCTACGAATCTGTTACAGCAATTAAACTGAAATTTTGTATGTTGATAGAGGCAATTAACATGAGCAGGATATATGAAAATAGGCTGTACAGTTCTTCACGGAACTACATGTTATACTTGTGGTCACACTGTCCTTATGCAAGGTTTCGACACTGATGTGTAACTATGTAACGGTCTGTTACTTCTTCACGCAAAATTATATCTCCCGCAGAGATGTTGGTTCCTCAGTTTAGGGGCTGCGACAACGCGGTCATATAACCCGGTGTACTTTGGGTGAGTGTAGAATCTGTCTGATAAACGGTGTGAATTGTGATGGCTGTATTAGTCTGTAATTCAGGTAAGGAATGCAGACGCTAAATTTCAAGCAGTAGTTCCTAATGTTGCTACCAGATACTAACGTCAACGCCACCTAGCTGTGAACTTGGCTACTAGATGCCACCTCAGTCAGCAACTCGCAACGAACGTTGGAACTTCCCCTCCAAAGGAAAGCTTACTGAGGGATTTTTAGCGCTCTTAGAAAATCTGACGACTTTGGCCGGCTTTGAACCCGCGACCTTGGGCATAGAAGTTCAGCATGCTACCAGTTACGTCACCGAAGCCGCTTCACACTTAGTCAGATGGAAATCTGAATCTGATCTCGCGCAAGTGCGTTGTCATGGCAACGTCTGGTGGCTCATCCCTCATCAATTTAGTAGTGTTGCCATGTCAACCACTGATAGCTCTTGGCATTTTCTTATAATTCCGAAATAATTTTTCTCATCCCTTGGCGCAATGGTGGCTCATATCAAAAATTCTTTCAGACAAACGTTTTCGGTAATTATTAGGGGAATATTGTCCATTTTGTACGGTTTTGATATTGTGCCTATTAACAGAGATATGATTAATGTTTCCCGAAAAAAAACACTTTTTCCCACCCTTTTGGTCAATGGTTGGTGCTATCAAAAAACGTTTCAAACATAAATTTCTGAGCTTTATCCGACACATAGTATGAACTTTGAACGGATTCGATATTTCACATATTAAGAGAGTTATAGCAATATTTCATTTTTTCGAAAAAAAAATCCCCCATTTTCATCCCCTTCGACCGATTTAGCCCAGTAACGAACTCGTCCGAGATTTTATGGGTATACATATTCGGTAAAAAATTCAAAGTGATTGGTGCAAAATTACGGCAGTTACCGTGTCCACAAGAAACTGATAAACGTATATACATATATTACATAAATTATATATAAACTTTTGAACTGACGGTGGTTTTGGGGTCTGGGGGATGTGAAACGCGAAGATATGTCGAAATTTTCCGGAAATCGAAGCATGGTACCCATTGCAATAGTTAGCTTTCTAATGAAATCTACCTAAAATACTACCGTCAACGACACCTAGCTGTGAACTTGGCTACTAGATGCCACCTCAATCAGCAACTCGCAACGAATGTTTGAACTTCCCCTCCGAAGGAAAGCAAACTCGGGTTTTTTAGCGCTCTTAGTAAATCCGACGACTTCAGCCGGGTTTGAACCCGCGACCTTGGGCATAGAAGTTCAGCATGCTACCAGTTCCGATACCGAAGTCGCTTCCCACAGACATATGAAAACTGAATGTGATCTCGTGCAGTGGCGTTGTCATAGCAACTGCTGATGGCTCATCCCTTATCAATTAAAAGTAAAGTTGTCATGGCAACCTCTCTTGGCACTTGGCATTTTCTTATAATTTAAATCATTTTGTTCACCCCGTGGCGTAATGGTGGGTCATATCAAAAATTCTTTCAGACAAAAGTTTTAGGTAATTATTGGAGGAATATTGTCCACTTTGTGCGGTTTTGATATTGTGCCTATTAACAGAGATATGATTAATGTTTCCCGAAAAATCCACTTTTTCCCACCCCTTTGGTCAATGGTTGGTGCTATCAAAAAACTTATTTGACATAAATTTTTGGCACTTATCCGACACATATTATGAACTTTGAAGGGATTCGATATTTCATGTATTAAGAGAGTTATAGCGATATTTCACTTTTTCGAAAAAAGCCCCCCATTTTCACCCCCTTTGACCGATTTTGCCCATTAACGAACTCCACCGAGATTTTATAGGGATACATATTATGTAAAAAATTCAAAGTGATTGGTGCACAATTACGGCAGTTATCGTGTCCACAAGAAACTGATATATATATATACATATATACATAAATTATATATAAACTTTTGAACTGACGGTGGTTTTGGGGTCTGGGGGATGTGAAACGCGAAGATATGTCAAAATTTTCCGGAAGTCGAAACATGGGACCCATTGCAATAGTTAGCTTTCTAATGAAATCTACCTAAAAAGCCACCATCGCACCTCATTACCTACAGTAGTGGTGGAAGAAATACGCAGATTGATTATTGGCTGGTACGAAGGAGTGATCTGAAGTTTGTCACTGTTGTAAAAGTCATACCATCAGACATTATTGCACCCCAACATCATCTGCTTCTCCTCAATTTTAGGATTCGCCTTGATCTCGGCAAGAAAAGTCTTAAATCTACATCGGAACGAATTAAATGGTGGAAATTAAAACAACATCACATCCAGCTGAAAACATTTATAGGTTCTTTATCTATGCCAGAACAAGGTCAACACGTTGATGAAATCTGGGCAAAGGCCTCCACACATATTACGACTTGTGCTACTGACATCATGGGTAAATCAAAACCTGGACGCAGTTTAATCAATAAAGAGATATGGTGGTGGAATTCTCATGTCCAAGATGCCATCAGGATGAAGAAGTTAGCGTATAAGACCTGGCTCCAATCGGGACTAGATCTTGATCGTCAGCAATATAGAAGATTGAAGTCGGTGGCAAAACAGGAAGTGGCAAAGGCTAAAGCAGACCATTACAAGAGCATGTAGGAAGAGCTCAACACAGCAGAAGGAGAAAATAATATCTACAGACTAGCGAAGAATCGCCATCGTTCCACTCAAGATGTTGGACATGTTATGATCATTAAGAATGAAAATCAACAACCTCTACGGAAACCTAATGAGATCCTTAACCGATGGAAACAGCACTTCGAAAATATTAGCAACGAAGAATTTCCGCATCCGCCACTACCAGCTGCGGATCCTGTACTTGGTCCAGTACCAGCCATCACGGTTGCCGAAGTGGAGACCGCTATGAAGAAAATGAAAAATGGAAAGGCAACTGGACCGGATGATCTCCCATCGGAGGTGTGGAAGATGCTTGGATCACAAGCAGCTCAGTTTCTAGCAGATCTCTTCAACAAGATCATCAATGAAAACGAAGCTCCTCTTACTTGGCTCAGCAGTGTAACAATACCAATATGGAAAGGTAAAGGAGATGTGCACAACTGCTCAAATTATCGACCGATTCGCCTGCTTTGCCACACTATGAAGATATTTGAGCGTACCGTGGATACACGCCTTCGTGACATAATCAAGATTGCCTCAAACCAGTGTGGTTTTATGAAAGGTACAGGGACAATCGATGCTATTCACGCCGCTCGTCTTTTGATGGAAAGGCGCCTAGAAGAGCGGAAACCACTCCATATAGCTTTCTTGGATCTTGAAAAGGCCTTCGACAGGGTACCTCGTGATCTAATATGGTATGCACTACGATAGCATGGGGTACCAGAAGCATTTGTTCAATGGGTTCAGCTTCTTTATCGGAATGTCACCAGCTATGTCCGATGTGCTTCAGGAAACTCCGAATCTTTTCCCATCAGAGTTGGTGTTCATCAGGGGTCAGCTTTGTCTCCGCTTCTGTTCATCATCTGTCTTGACACCATCGCAGCCGAACTACTGCAACCACATCCCTGGACCTTGCTCAATGCTGACGATATCATTGTAGCCTGCAAGTCTCGCCAAGAATTGGAACAACATGTCCAATGTTGGAAAGCTGCACTAGACACCCATGGCCTACGACTTAATATTGGGATGACAGAGTATATGGAGTGTGGAGTACCAAGTGAAGGATCTATTCACATTGATGGCACTGAACTCCGAAAATCATCTGCATTCAAATACTTGGGTACGCTGTTCAGATGGCCGAACACTCCCAGATGTCCGAAACAGAGTCAACGCTGCATGGCTGAAATGGCGCCAAGTTACTGGAGTCCTTTTGACCGGAATGTACCACTATATCTGAAGTCGAAAATTTACAGAACCATCGTTCGACCAGTAGCACTGTACGGTACTGAATGCTGGCCAGTAACGAAGAGACATGAACAACAACTACATGTCATGGAGATGAAGATGATTCGCTGGACACAGGGACTTACTAGACTGGACCACATCAGGAATGACAATGTTCGAGCTACATTTGGTGTGGCTCCAATCCATGAAAAAATGCGGGAGAGCCATCTACGTTGGTATGGCCATGCTCTTCAGTCGCGAGAACTGCACTTGACATCAGTCCAGAAGGCCGACGACCACGAGGGCGACCGAGAAAGCGCTGGCTGGATACTATGCGGGAGGACATGCAACTAGTGAATGCCACAACTAGAGACGCTCAAGATCGAGCAGTATGGAAGAAAAAGTGCAGAAAAGCAGACCCTGCAATAAAGCGGGATTAATGCTAGGAAGATGATGATGTAAGAAAGATGTCCCGTTGTTTAAGATGTCACATTAATGATCACATAAAATCTCACGCTTCCATTCAGTGGTATGCTATAAGTGATCGTTGAGTTAATCGTTAGTGTTGACAAATGGAACCGTACATTAACGGGACAAACTGTACATGTTAAAAATCTGCTCTGTTCGAATACTTCGTAAATAAATATCGGGCAATTTCAACTGAGGTGTTCTCTGTTGTAATTCTAACGAGTATATTCAGCTTCTGTTTATAGGATAGTCCTGGGTGTTGGTTATTGCACCTACGCGTCACTTAATGTTTAATTTCAGTCCTTCCATTTGGTTACTTCAAGGAGCTTTATTTAACTGGTATCTCAGTTTTGTGTCTTGCGTTATCGATGACTTAAAGTGTTCAAATTATAATATTATTTAGTTTCGAAGACTAACATGGTTCAACCTGGCGCAGTCAGCTGGCATTTGAGGGTGCGCAAATGCGAGGGAGCCGTGTCAGTACATTTACTGGCACGGTAAAGATCCCCTTCGGGGCAAAATTCCGGCACCCCGGCGTCTCTAAAGGCCAAGGTAGTTAAAAGGGACGTAAAACCAATAACATTATTATTATAACATGGTTCACTCTCTACCTCAACAGTGTCACGGAAAGCAATCAAATCACTACTATTGAGCTGTTTTAATACTATTTATTCCGGTTCCGCTGGTTGTCTGTTAGATAGTCAGGCTGAAGGCTGATTGGATCCTCAAAAAGTACCGCCGTTAGGTTATGTGGGTAGATAACCACAAAAACCCAAGGCAGCGCTATATTGAGGCGTACTAGGCAAGATGAGCAATGAGGTTTGCCATTGCTTTCCTCATTGAGTCAGAACACCAGTACTAACCCTATGAGTAGAGCCTTTCACAGCATCCACAGGCACTGATTGCACCCTGAATGACATTACTAGGCACCACCCATACCTCAGTAGCTTCAGTGAAAAGCCACATTTTACTCTAGGCTGTGCCAACAGACAAATGCAAATGTGCTGCATTCATCAAGAGATGGAAAATGGATTTAGTTGGTAACATGGAAATAACATAACTACATTACTAATGTGTGTTCATATGAATGATTTAGGCCAGCAAGTACAGGGTGGGTCGTGGAAACTTCCTGTTTTGAAAATGCAATAAAACACACTACATATTTCATTCAATTTTATTGTTATTTTCCATCTACCATACAACAATGGAAATTTGAATTTACAAAGTTTTAAACACAATGTCTGTTAATTGTCGCCCTCCATTGTCAATAAACTGATGCAGTCGATTTCGAAGTTTTGAGTCACCCTTTGAAGCATATCGACCTGGATATTGTCAATTTTGGCTTGAATATGTTCCGTAGGTCTTCCAGGGTGTTGAGACGATCTTTGTAAACTAGGGACTTGAGCTAACCCCACGGTGTGTAATCAGGCAGGGCTAAATCAGGCGAGCGCGCAGGCCAGTTTACGTCCCTTCACAGGAGATCAGTTGTTCGGTGAAGGCTGCTCTCAAAACACCCATGAAAACCCTGAAGGTGTCCAGATCCATTTCTTGGATAGCAGGTAAGAAGAATTGTTGGATCATTGTCACATACCGGTCTGAATTGACGGTAACAGCACGACCGTTTTCTTGAAAAAAGTATGGACCAATGGTTCCTACTCTTGATATGGCGCACCATACCGTGACACGATCCGAATGAAGGGGCCTCTCATAAAGTTCTTTGGGATTTGGGATGGGCTCCATCTCGGCAACGCTGTACAGCTTTCCCCGTATCGGCTAGCTGTGAAACCATGTCAGATTTTCCCTACAAATACAAACCGATATAAAATAAGTGAATTAATTTACGTATTTCACAGTCACACAGCATAACCTTTTGAAGTATAAGGATTACATGGTGACCAATAACTACATGTTCCAACCACCCCGAGCCGAGAAAAAGTTACCTTACAAAAATGATAACAAATATGTTTCTTGGACACACAAAATTTTGAAATTAATAAACCAGTTATAAAACATTCCAATGTATATTGTGTTAAAATTTGTATTTGATCTCATGACGGGTTCTCGAGATAATAATTCTTAAATGTGACGCATGGTTGA